>OW240915.1:235308393-235387160 GCA_933207985.1 Pelobates cultripes
TAATTAGTTAATTAATTAATTAATAGTAATTAATAGTTATAAATATAATATTATAGGGTCTACTGCTGTACACTCAAATATGTGTGCATTACGCAAGTGTACCGGTAATTAACCAACAGAAAACACACTGGTGGTTACAAATATATTGTATTATAGAACACCACATTACTTCAAAGTAGGAAGCCTTTTTGGCCCCCTTTCCCCAAAGCTCTCTACATCACGAACAAATCATGTTCACGACATAGAGACCTCCGGGGAAAAGGGGATCATTAAAGGGGTATCCTCATTTGGCAGATAGAAGGACCCTAATAGGTATCTAAAACAGGGTTCCCTAGAAAGAGTGTCCCATAGTATGTGAACGGTCTAACATTTGGTAACTGGGATATCATAGTAACTAATATAAGTGCCCCATGGTGTGTACAAAATATAGTCTTAGGGGAAAGGATAAATTGAATATGTATCAGGACAGGGCTATCTGAATTCTTGGGGCTAATATCAAAAAACGTTAAAGGGCAAGTTCACGTTTAAGAAGAGAGTGAGATACCCTAAATAAGAATTGTGGAGTAAGTAGATTGGCCGGAAGGCAGTTACCCAAATGAACATACTTAGTATATGTATTTCGAAGTCCAATCCTATATACAACTATACAAAATATACAGATTCTACTAGAGATGCCACTCATGTCATCACAGTTACAGTCAGGTCCATAAATATTGGGACATCGACACAATTCTAATCTTTTTGGCTCTATACACCACGACAATGGATTTGAAATGAAATGAACAAGATGTGCTTTAACTGCAGACTTTCAGCTTTAATTTGAGGATATTTACATCCAAATCAGGTGAACGGTGTAGGAATTACAACAGTTTGTATATGTGCCAACAGGCCATTAAAGATCTCTTTCAGGATGGCTTGGAGATGTGAGGGGTCTGTTTCCATCGCAGGGAGGCCTCTGAGCCTTAAGTTGTTCCACCACCCCCTATTATCTAAATCCGCCACATGGAGTGCCATACCTCGCATGATGTCTTCATGCCGTGTCAGGGTGTCTCCTGTTTGATTATGTGCCCATTGGAGCTGATCGGACATGACTTCCACGCAGTCTCCATGGCCCTGGACATCATCTCTGAGGGCCTGTATGTCCAGCTGGATTGAGGCTTGCAGTGTGCTGTTGGCGGCCGCCAAATCAGCACGTGTGGGCAGAGCTTGCAGCAGTCTTCCCCAGTCTCTGTCTTCGTGGGCTGGCGATGTTGCAGCAGGGGAGAAAGCAGAATAGTGAGCCCCAGTGCTTTCAGAGACCTCGTCCGACGGGATCTTGGATGCCAAGTCCGGTGGGGAGGTGAGGTATAGACATGTGCAATTCGTTTCAGTCCGAATGTGAATTCGGACAAATTTCGGGCCATTCGGACATTAGAGTACTTCCGAATGTCCGAATAGCTGAATTGCCGAACTCCTGAAGTTCCGAAGCCTTGAGCGGCGGGTGGGGTCCCTAAATCAGATTAAGGGGGGGGGGGGAAACCTATTGTCCTCCCCCCTGAGCGGCGGCCCTAAGTAAGAATAAGAGGGGGACCCCCTGAGCAGTGGGTGGGGGCCCTAAAAAACTATTTGGGGGGGACCTAATATCCTCCCCCTGAGTGGTGGGTGGGGGCCCTAAATACCAATTAAGGGGGGGGACTTAATGTCCTCCCCTGGCCCCCACCCCTGAGCGGTGGGTGGGGGCCCTAAATTAGAATAAGGTGGGGACCTAATGTCCTCCCTCCCACCCCTGAGCGGTGGGTGGGGGCCCTAAATACCAATAAGGGGGGGACCTATTGTCTTCCGCCCTGGCCCCCATCCCTGAGCGGCGAATTGGGGCCCTAAATAAAAATCTAACCCCCCACCCCAGGTGACTAGGGGTCTCCAAACCCCTAGTCACCCCCCTCCCAAAAAAAATTAACCCCTACCTACTCCCCTCACCCTAAAAATAATAAGGGGGGGGGGACCATTAACTAAGTACCTGTAAAAAAAACAAAAAAAAAACTTACCATTTGATATTTTCTTTCTTCTAAAATCTTCTTTTTTCAGCCCCCAAAAATGCCAAATAAAAATCCATAATAACTGACGCACTTTAAAAAAAAACAGAGCGCAAAAAAATAATAATCCATCTTCACCCATGGAGGACTCCGCGCAGACTGAGCTCTGCAGGGCGGGAGAAGGCTTATAAAGCCTTTCCCCGCCCTGCAATTAGGCTCAGAGCACTCTGGTTGGTGGGTTTAAGCCAACCAATCAGAGTGCTCTGACAGGTAAATAAAGAGACTGACAGGTAAGTCTCTACAGTTACCTGTCACAGCTTTCTGATTGGTTAGCTTGAAATCCACCAATCAGAGTGCTCTGTGTCATTTTAGACAGCGTGGGAAAATTCCAAATAACTTTCCCACGCTGTGTAAAATTACACTTTTTTTTTTTTTTTAACAGTGAGCAGCCACTCGCGGTATAGCAAGTAGGGGCAAAATTTACTAATACTAAGTCATTTTTACTTAGTATTAGTAAATTTGGCTGAAAGACCAATTTAGGTCTTTCAGCCTTTTGGTAGATAACTCCCTAATACCGTGGAAATTAAGGAGTTATCTACTCAATGGTTGCAAGAGAAGTCCCAAAATTCCTAAGTGTCGAAGTTGCCGAAGTCCCGAATTGCCTAAGTCCCGAATTTCAGAAGGCCGAACCGAAAATTTTCCCCATGCACATGCCTAGTGAGGTACCTGCGCAGGGAAGGGGTGAGAGACCCCTTTTTAGGATCAGCAACTCTGTGGGAGCTCGAGGTGCGATGGTTTTTGCCCATTTTGCGGAGGTTGTTGGGATTGCATGCCAAAATAACAATTTTAGGTGTTAAATTTGCAAAGAATCCAAAGGTTTTCTTTAGAAGTATCATGATTGCCAAGCTTTGAGTCATTCGAAGGACAAAAAAATGTATCAAAATGCTTGTCCTACCTTGCCATTATGAGTGCTTGTTGTCTCTTTCTTCACAGGAAAATGCAAACAGCCAAACACCATTCAGGAAGCATTGGAAAAATCCTCAAATCAAGAAGATTAGCAAATGTAGTTACTTAGTATTAAGAAGAAATGTACACCACATTAGAAATAGAGGAGGGAATATAAAAGGACAAATAAGCAGAGGCCTACCCAGGTGTTAAACATTCCTAGTGGGTGGTGATTTTTTTACGAGTTATATAAGGGCTGTGGTCATTAGCTTGGTTAATATAGCTTGGTTGCTACTTCTAAGTGGTGTTTCTAAGTGTGTAATTGGAGATATTCTGGAGAGAAACTGGAGGTAATCTGAGGTATTCAGGAGAATAAATACAAAGTTAAGATTTGTTTGATTTAAACTATTCTCCAAATTGGAATGGCAGACTTAGTTCAGTGTAATAGTTGCTATGCATTTGTTTCACGCCCCACTTTTTGGAGGTTTGGTTGTTGTCTAATCTGTAGACAGTTCTCTATCTTGCGGCAGGAGATTGTATTTTTGAAATCTGAGATTTGTAAATTATCTGGTGAACAAACTCAGACTGGAACTGCTGCAAAGCCACTGCCGCAGAGACATACTAGGAATGGCAGATGGATTACTGTAGGATCTGGTAGACTTAGAGTTGTGGATAAAAGGCATTTTGCACAGTCTGTTGCTCTTCATAATTTATTTTCTGCACTTTCAGAGTGTAATGGTGTTGTGGAGAGAGGCACTGAGGCTAGTGGTGTTGTGTAGAGATGCACTGAGGCTAGTGGTGTTGTGGAGACCGGCTTGGAGACTATGGTGAGGCCTAATAGAAAGCAGTTGTTGTTGGGGGATTCCATTATAAGAGGTGTGGAGATGGACAATGGTGGTCTTCCCGGAGCTACTGCTCACAGAGACAGGAAACATATCTGTAATATTGTTAAGCAAGCAAAGCAGGAAGGGGAATTGGATGTACTTGTCCATCTAGGGACAAATGACTTGGCTTGCAATGAGGTTTCAGAGGTTAAGGAAGTTTTTAGTGTTTTTGCCAATGATATACGGCAGGTTGCTTCCACACTGTCATTCTCTGAAGTTCTGCCTGTGCATAACACTCAGAACGACAGGCGGATGCGTATTAGGGACTTTAATTTGTGGCTTGGTGAATGGTGTCGGGAGCAAGGATTTGGCTTTATTTCTCATGGTAGCTCTGTTTGGAATGGAGATAAGCTGTACAAAAAAGATGGTTTGCATCCTTCTCAAAAGGGAACAAATGCTCTCAGTGAGCAGTTCAGAGGTTTTTCTAGGATGTATTTAAACTAGGATGATAAAAATGATAAGCTTAGAGTCATGTCTACAAATGCTTGCAGTTTAGGGAATAAAATCCATGAACTTGTGGCAATAATGGCAACTGATAGTGTAGATTTAGTCGCTATTACTGAGACATGGTATAATGAGAAAAATGACTGGGACATAGCAATACCAGGGTACTCTTTATATAGGAAAGATAGGGAAGGCAAGAAAGGGGGAGGGGTGGCCCTGTATGTGAAGGATAGCATAAAATCTAGCCTAATAAAAGTTAGTGAGGCAAACATAGAGTCCGTTTGGGTTACGTTAGAATTTGGTAATCACACAGTAACTCGTGTAGGTGTGATTTATAGGCCCCCAGGACAAATTGAAGAGTTAGATCATCTACTAGTTGAGGAAATAGCTAAAATGACAATGAAGGGGGAAGTTATCATCATGGATGACTTTAATCTTCCTGATGTAAATTGGAAAACAAAATTAGCTATTTGTGCCAGGAGCACACATATTCTAAACTCCCTACTGGGATTGTCTCTAAAACAAGTTGTTGAGGAGCCAACTCGTAAAGAGGCCATACTAGATTTAGTGTTAACAAATGGAGATTTGGTATCAGATATTACTGTAGGTGAAAGTTTAGGATCCAGTGATCATCAGTCAGTGTGGTTTAATATAAGAACAGTGACTGAGTCACACCACACAAAAACAAAAGTTTTAGACTTTAGAAAAACAGACTTTTCTAAAATTAGAATATGTGTAGAAGAGTCATTATCAGACTGGAGCAATTTAAATGGAGTCCAAGAGAAATGGGATTATTTAAAAGTTGCACTATTGAAGGCAACAGAAAATTGCATTAGGCTTGTCAGTAAAAGCAAAAAATTCAATAAACCACTGTGGTACTCCACAGATGTGGCCCAAATAGTTAAAAACAAAAAGTTAGCATTTAGGAATTATAAAAAAAGATTAGGCAGAAAGAGGCTAAGCAAGTTATAAGAGCTTCCAAATCACACACAGAAGAGAAAATAGCACAGTCAGTAAAAAAGGGGGATAAAACATTTTTTAGATACATAAATGAGAAAAGAAAAGTAAAACAAGGATTAGTTAGATTAAAAACAAAAGAAGGAAGGTGTGTAGAAGAGGATAAAAGTCTAGCTGACTGCCTCAATGAATATTTTTGTTCTCTATTTACAGATGAAAATGAAGGAAAGGGACCTCAGTTGAGAAAAAAGATAAATGAGTCATTTATTACACGTGAGTTTACTGAGGAAGAGGTTCTAATTTAACTGTTAAAAGTAAAGACAAATAAGTCAATGAGACCTGATGGAATACACCCAAAGCTATTAAAAGAGCTCAGTGGTATACTAGCAAAACCATTAACAGATTTATTTAACCAATCATTGTTAACAGGAGTAGTCCCAGAAGATTGGAAGTTAGCGAATGTTGTGCCCATTTACAAGAAAGGTAATAGGGAGGAGTCGGGCAACTATAGGCCAGTAAGCCTTACTTCAGTAGTGGGGAAAGTGATGGAAACCATGTTAAAGGATAGGATTGATGAACATCTAAAAACACATGGATTTCAAGATCAGAGACAACATGGGTTTACTTCAGGGAGATCATGCCAAACTAATCTTATTGATTTTTTTGATTGGGTAACTAAAATTATAGATCAGGGTGGTGCAGTAGACATTGCTTACCTAGATTTCAGTAAGGCTTTTGACACTGTTGCACATAGAAGGCTTATCAATAAACTGCAATCTTTAAGTTTGGATTCCAATATTGTTGAATGGGTAAGGCAGTGGCTGAGTGACAGGCAACAGAGGGTTGTAGTTAATGGAATATATTCGAAGCTTGGACTTGTCACCAGTGGGGTACCTCAGGGATCTGTACTTGGACCCATTCTCTTTAATATTTTTATTACTGATATTGCAGAAGGTCTTGATGGTAAGGTATGTATTTTTGCTGATGATACTAAGATATGTAATAGGGTTGATGTTCCAGGAGGGATAAGCCAAATGGCAAATAATTTTAGGTGAACTAGAAAAATGGTCAGAATTGTGGCAACTGACATTTAATGTGAATAAGTGCAAGATAATGCATCTTGGACGTAAAAACCCAAGGGCAGAGTACAGAATATTTGATAGAGTCCTAACCTCAACATATGAGGAAAGGGATTTAGGGGTGATTATTTCTGATGACTTAAAGGTAGGCAGACAATGTAATAGAGCAGCAGGAAATGCTAGCAGAATGCTTGGTTGTATAGGGAGAGGTATTAGCAGTAGAAAAAAGGAAGTGCTCATGCCATTGTACAGAACACTGGTGAGACCTCACTTGGAGTATTGTACACAGTACTGGAGACGGTATCTTCAGAAGGATATTGATACCTTAGAGAGGGTTCAGAGAAGGGCTACTAAACTGGTTCATGGATTGCGGGATAAAAGTTACCAGGAAAGGTTAAAGGATCTTAACATGTATAGCTTGGAGGAAAGACAAGACAGGGGGGATATGATAGAAACATTTAAATATTTAAAGGGAATCAACACAGTAAAGGAGTAGACTATATTTAAAAGAAGAAAAACTACCACAACAAGAGGACATAGTCTTAAATTAGAGTGATAAAGGTTTAAAAATAATATCAGGAAGTATTACTTTACTGAGAGGGTAATGGATGCATGGAATGGCCTTCCAGCTGAAGTGGTAGAGGTTAACACAGTAAAGGAGTTTAAGCATGCGTGGGATAGGCATAAGGCTATCCTAACTGTAAGATAAGGCTAGGGACTAATGAAAGTATTTAGAAAATTGGGCAGACTAGATGGGCCGAATGGTTCTTATATGCCGTCACATTCTATGTTTCTATGTTTCTTTTCACTGATCTGATTATAGCAAATTTGTTGTTGGAAATTATCAGAATGATGGGATTGTGATCACTTCAACATCATTAATGGTACAGTAGTCATAGCTTCCAAATAAACTCTTCGGTACATTTTGTTTTGGTATTCTAACCTAACAGTGTAATGATAACATTAGAAGACCAGTAAAACAATAAAGAGTATATTTTTTTTAAATTGTTCCTCGTTGTATATATTATATTAATGCTATAGCTCAGTGGCACACTATCCATATGCCAGAAATACATCCGAAATCAGAAATACATCTGAAAAATATGAAGGGCATAAAGAACACACATATAGCATCACATACACGTTTTATGTTCTTTAAAAAAAAAATGTTTTTAATAATGTGTGTATATTTTAAACTTATAGCTGAAATGTTGAGTCTGACATGTGTGCCCATGACATCGCCATACTTACAGCCCTCTGCAAATGGAACCTTCTCCAATTTGAAGGGTTCGATATCCTGTACATATGATGCATCCAGACCAATGTTATTTAGAATATAAAATGCAATGTTGATTTCACACATTTTAGTGGGTTACAGAATACTGCATAAATTCATTAGTTATACCCAGTGTCACAGGAGTCAATAATAGGAATATGACAAGAGAGACTTATATATAACAGTAACCTGTATAAGGACAGAAACCATAGGGCAAACCTGGTGGCCAACTACAAGAAACATCTAACCTCTGTGATTACCAACAAGTGTTTTGCCACCAAGTACTAAGTCGAAGGGGTCAAATACTTATTTCACTCACTGACATGCAAATCAATGTCTAACATTTTTGACATGCGTTTTTCTGGATTTTCTTTTTGTTATTCTCTCACTGTTAAAATACACCTACCATTAAATTTATAGACTGATCAGTTCGTCAGTGGACAAACGTTCAAAATCAGCAGGGGATCAAATACTTTTTCCCCTCACTGTAAAAACATACCCCAAATCTCATAAGGTATAAAAGAAGACCAGTATATTTAATATAGCAATTATTTTTATAATTGATTGTATGACATATATTTCATATAATACACTGCTTTTAGCCAGTAGTCAGCCCTTTCCCACTTTGTCATTCTCAAAGTGCCCATCCAAGGTAGGACAAATGAGGCTGTAGGCATATTTTCCAAATAAACTATTTTAGTTTACTTGTTTTCACTCAGATCTCAATTCACTATAATTTGGACCAGAGTATATAGCTCAAATGAAGAAGTGATATACTGTGAGAATTTCCCTTTAAATACAAATAATAGGAAATGTAAGGTCAACTTATGCTAGAAACTGAGAAATGTAAGTAACTAATTTTTTAAGTTCCTAAGAGGAACAATGTCCTCTGATCTGATATTGGAGAATTCAAGGAATTATGATCGGAAATCATGATTTTATTAAAGATACACGGGCAAGCGTAAGTTATTCTTTCCTGCTATTTGCAAATTTCACACACCCACAAAATTAAAAAGGTTTATTTATTTGTGATTTAATGTAATTTCTAAAATTGCTACCCTATTACACACTTTCATATGTTGCAGCCACCAATAAAGTTCCTCTCTCTCTTTCCTATTTAACATGAATAAACATGGCTGCAATAATAGAGTTATTTACTAAAGTGAGAATTCAAGATGAATTCTAAGTGAATTTCAAATTTAAGGCTAGAATAGCTGAGTTGAAACACAACTGACTAAGAGAATTTTCCAGTTCAGTAAGACTGATATTAAATATAAATCTAACAAAATATTTAGTGCAAGTGGGAGAAAGCAAACAAACAGAGGCAGCCCAGATTGTCAGGAGCAGGCTTGGGAAGATAATGCCCAAGGTAAATCAGAGGAGAATGCAGCATTTTATTCTGAGGAAGGATAGGGAAAACTAGAAGAAACATAAGAGAATATAAAAACCTATGAACAGCGTCAGTTGTGTTTACATTGTGGATGACAGAGAAAACTTCTAAATGCTTTTAACCCATAGATTTCTGTTTATCATCTTTTCTGTGAAGACCCTTCAATGTTCCCAAAAAACGTCATCCACACTATCAATGGGCATGCCCATATTGTGGCCAGCTTGGGCTCATATTATAATGCACTTTTCCTCCCTCATCTCCACAAAGCACTGCACATGTCTTTCCAAGGAGACTAATGATGCTGTGAATTGCCTAACACCCTCACTCAAAACATTTGATATGAAGCATACCTCAGTAATTACATTTCCTAATAGTTCATTCTGTCTATCCCTATCCTATATATAAACCTCTCCAGTTGGGTTTGGCGAGCAGGAGAGTCTCCCATAGCGCAACTGTCTATGGAGGAAGATGTGGTATGTCATTGGCTACTTGTGTCCTCCTCTAATGATCCAGAATCCACTGCTGTGAAAGTGATGGTACCCTCCTTCTCTTCTTCCTCCAATAGAAGTGTAACATCAAAGCATATAAGGGAGAACAGAGAAAGTACATTGTTAGCACTTGTCCTATGTTTGCAAAGCTATTTTGTCCAAGTCCTAAATTTAATTATGTCAAAGTTAACATTTTTATTAAACGCATTATCTGTACTACTACATTATTGAAACTTATTAATATATGTAGTCATTTTATTATTGTGCCTAAGTACATTTAATACAACTAATGGCTAGAGACAACTCATTCCTAATCCAGTCAGTGATTCTCTATTCACTAAACTGGCTTGGAAAGAAAAATACCTTTCTCAAGCCAGTTTAGAGAATGGGGAGTCACTGATTGGCTGAGAGCATGAGAATTTCTCTAAAAAAAAAAAGGTTTACATGAAAATGCCTGAAGGGAATGATTATACTCAACAGAATGCTGGTCATGACAGAAAGGTGGCAGAACACACAGTGTATTGCAATTTGCGGCATATCGGGCTGTATAACTGCAGATCAGTAAGAGTGCCCATGATGACCCATGTCCACCCCTAATAGCGCCCTCAATGAGGACATGAGTGTTAGAACTGGACCATGGAGCAATGGAAGAAGATTGCCTGGTCTAATTAATCACCCTTTTTTTGTAGGTGGATGGCCTTGTTTTGCTTTGGCCACCAAATTCCCTGAACTCAATCAAAATTGAGAATCTCTGTGATGTGCTAGAACAACAAATCTGATCAATGGAGACCCCACCTTGCAACTTGCAGGATACATTTAGGGGTCTTATGAAGCCCATGCCTCGACATACAGTTGCAAGAAAAAGTATGTGACTCCTTTGGAATGATATGGATTTCTGCACAAATTGGTCATAAAATGTGATCTGATCATCATCTAAGTCACAACAATAGACTTTCACAGTCTGCTTAAACTAATAACACACAAAGAATGAAATGTTGCCATGTTTTTATTGAACACACCATGTAAACATTCTCAGTGCAGGTGGAAAAAGTATGTGAACCGTTGGATTTAATAACTGGGTGTTCGTGTGTTTGCTTCGTGCTTTTTGAGCGTGCTGGAGGTCTTAGCGGTACTTGGTTAGTCGAATGCCCGGTTTGAGTTCCAGGCGTTCGACGACCAAGTACCGCTGTTCGTGCGTAAGATGGCCGCCGCCACGTGTTCGTGGTCTCTCGTTCGGTAGTTTCAGGGCATTCGCATACAGAACAGCATGAATAGCATTATAGTCTGTTCGTGAATTAGTCTCTGCCTTTGCACCCATTCGCTTGTAATAATTCCAATGTTCATTCGCACAGAATAGTTAGTATTTTAGTGGCAGGGTTTGCCACAGAAAGCATGCAATAACAGGGGTGCATGGATGTCCTGTGCATCAAACCAAAAATGTTACCCGGGACTGTACCCCTTCCAGTGAACCAGATACTGTAGTTTACCCCTAGACACCCTGGAATCAAGAAAAGTCACAAACTTGTTTTCTTTCTGCCAATCAACAACAATTGAGTAGGAACCCTAAATATATACCTGTTGGACAACAATGGCTTCAGGGCGGTAACATGAAAATTGTTGAATATCTTGAGGACATGAGGAAGGGCGAGTGTGACGAAGTGCCCTTCGCCACTTGTGCCTGGAGAGGACTGCTTGCCCGCCTCTTGCCCTGTGACTATGGCCCCTGGGATGTATTGCCCTTTAAAGACATGATTTGGGCATAATGGATTTGTGTTGTGCTGCTGCTGGCCCTTTAAGAACCATCTGGGGACATACTGTGGAGTTACTGGGTGGCCACCATTTCCTGTATCAGAAGCACATGGTGAGAACAATGGATGGCGGCCATTTTAACTCACAGACACTGTTTGGACTTTTCAACACGGTGCCATCTCGCCAGTATTTGGTGCACAGAGACATCGTGCGGTGGTTTTGGACTATACAGCAGGGGACACATTATACAGTAATTGTTTTTCATTTAGCCTGTATATGTTCTGCAGAATCTGCATTAAACTGTATTTTCCAAAGTACTGAACGGATCTGGGTGAATTTTGGATATGTGGTTCACCCAGATCCCCCGGTTCCAAGGATATACTTTTTATGGGGTTATTGCATGTTTTGGGGTCCCTGTGATGTATATTTTAGAAGTTATGAATACTGTAAAATTTGTAATGTTTCTGGCCAGCAGATAATTGAGCTTTGTGTATTGTAGAAACTCAATTATCTAGCCTGGCCCAGAGGAGGAGTTTTGTGTTGCATAAATTGTGAGTTCTGTGTGCCAGTAAATCAGTCTTGTTCCAGCATTAAGCCTTGGCTCATGTTTGGGGGATTGGAGAAATACACTCTGGGGATTGCTATAATCACTATACTCCCCAGGGTATGATCACTAAGTTCTGCTAAGAGCCTGTTCCTGCTCTCTGGGGAAAGAGAGGTTCACCCACTGGAAGCTGGATCCTGGCCTTGGGTCCAGGGTGGGTGGAAACAGCAGAGACCCCGGCGCAGTTGCATCGCTGGAAGTGGGGTCTGCAGTGCTGATGGTGTCGGTTGGAGTGCTTGGAGTCCTCAGCGAGCACTAGGAGCATCGATTGGCGGAGGTACTCAGTCGGAGTGCCAGCGTTCCGTCACAGCGAGTTTGTAAAACAAGGTGTCAGCTTCATGGAGGGAGCTTGACATTACGGATACTCAGCCAAAACACTATCAACTACTTGATAGTTGTGGCAACCTGAAGACGTTTGGGAGCATATGCTTTCTGGATGGACTGTGCCTTGAGCAGAATGCTCTGGTCCCGCTCCCAGGTGTCCTGTAAGTTTTGAGGTGTTCATCCACAGTTGGCATTTACCTGGCGGAAAATGAAAGGGGAAAATCGTAGAGTAAAACCCAAAATTGACATGGAAAGGACTGTGTTGGGACAAATTCAGCCTATAGGAGCAGGCAGACCAATTGTCCTGGTGTTGTGATATAAAACAACGTAGGTACTGTTCCAAGGTTTGGTTAGCTCTTTTGACTGCCCGATTAGTTTGAGTGTGATAAGTTTTCGAGAAGGTCAGCTGAATATCCATTTCAGAACAAAAAGCTCTCTAAGAGCAAGATACAAACTGGATCCTTCTATCCAAAACAATCTCACTAAGGATACCGTGAAGTGTAAATACTTCATTGGCAAAGATAACATCCAGTTCAGAAAAAGTATGTCATTTAGGCAAAGGAACAAAGTAGGCCATTTTCGTGAACCTACAATGATGAAGAGGAAGGGGTTGTAAAAGGCCAGAATATATGGAAATGCATGGGAAGACTTTGTCTGTTCACAAGTTTGACAGACTTTCACAAAAGTATTAACATCAGAAGGCAACCAGAATTGTTGAGAAATAGCCTTGTGAATCCATGGATGGCCAGGTACCATACTGCAGTGAAATTTATATAATAAGGGTATCCTTTAAAGCTCATGGACAAACCATGTTTTTCAAGGCATCAAGGGAGAAGCTTCTCCCGCGGCAGCCTGTATACCTTCCAGGAGTAGGTATATAAGTAGACGTTAATAATTTACCTTTGGACATGACAAAAAAAAATGTTCGGTTTCCTCGATGTCTAACAGTTCATGTTGCATGGACAGGACGTCTGTCTTAGTGATTATTGAATCAGGTCTATATGTATTAATGAAATCAAACCTGGACAGAAACAGAGACCATCATGCCTGCCTGGAAAGAAAGTCAAGCCAGAAGGCTTGCTGAGGGCACCCTGGGTATCCGGAACAGGAGAGATTGTAGAGGAGGCTGAGAGAGACTAAGCTTCAGTTTTCAATTTAGCAGTACAAGTAAACAAGGTCTGCATTGCTTGAATGAATTGATCTAAGCCTCATAATTCACCACCTGAGGATTTAAGCCTGTTAGGTACATGGTCCTGTTGTAATGTCTAGATAAGCATGCACACCCTACATCATGTGTTTAAATCTATGTTACTCAAAAGAAGAGCAAAGGCTAGTAGAATGTTACTGGACCTTAGTGTAGCCAGGTTTAAAGCAATGCTTTTAGCAAGCAGAGTATCGGAGTCAAGGAAAACAAGCCAAGTTCATGTATTCCAGAAAACACAGTGCCGAAAAGCCAAACCGGATCAAAAAGTACAGACATCAGAGTAGTTGAGTAAGACAAATAGATTACTAGTAAATAACAGATCAACAGGAATTAGCTATTGAAATCACAAGAGGGCTATAAATAACTATAAAACTAAAGTATTTATAGGCATGGAGCGTTTACTTAATAACCATGCCCCCAAAATGTGAGTGGGCATCAGCAATGACATGATTTTGCACAAATGTCATAATGGTGTGACTTTGTGGTCCTTCCACAACTGCCAGTCATGGGTGGGAGCTGGGAGTGACACTAGGTCTCCTGTTCATTATATTTAAAAGAAAATGCTGGCCATAAGAGGGGACAATTATGTTTTTTTAATTGCCCAATCGTGATTGTACTTGTTAGATATGCAATTTTTCTGATCTATCATCACCGTCCAGTCATAATATAACAGAGTGTCTCTTTCGTCAATGTGGGCACCACGTCGGTTATTTTTATAATTTATCGCTATATATATATATACGGTGTGTGTATATATATATATATATATATACATATATATATATATATATATGTCCAACCGTTTTTATGGTAGTAAAAATCTCTAACTGTTGAATTACATCTTTGAAAGATCATTGACTTCTAGAAAGAATATAATTCTTTCTAGTAACATAGGTCATAAACCCTGGACATGGTAAGTTGAAAATTCTAACTGGAAATATATCGATTATAGTAATTTGTAGCTGGTTTTACCCCCAACCCATAGCATTCAATATTGTTTGTCATCAGACCATATTATTATATATCACTGCTGGGTTTTTTTTTTTATCACGTTGCACGTTAGCGCTGGGTCGTGAGGTAAAACATCGCCGGTGCGTGGTAATGAAGAAAACAATACCCGCGCGTTAGAGAAGAAAAAGTTGCACAAACACAGGCGCGAAGGGGACGTGCAAGGCGCGCGACTAACGGTCAGGGTTGCGAAAGGAAGGTGTGGGGGAGTGCGCGCGTCTAACGATCCGTGCTCAGGAAAGGGAAGGCTTATTGCGCGTGACGCGGTGCGTGCTCAGGAAGTGGAGTCTGTGCGCGTCACGCGGCGCGTGCTGAGGAAGGGAAGCCTGTGCGCGTCACGCGGTGCGTGCTGAGGAAGGGGAGGCTGTGCGCGTCACGCGGTGCGTGCTGAGGAAGGGGAGGCTGTGCGCGTCACGCGGTGCGTGCTGAGGAAGGGGAGGCTCTGTTTGTGTAACAGGAAGAGGCGGTGCGCTGTGTCCGGATGAGTTGTGCGATGTGGGGGTGATCCGGGGTAGCGGGCTGACAGCGCGTACAGGACGAGGTGCCCACCGCCCGGGAGACATTCCCCGACTTGCAGCCAGCCCCGGGGCTAGGAGGGCAGCGCTAGGGCTGCAGGCTCCATGTAGCAACGCGGCCCGGGGCACAAGATGGCGGGTGAGGCACGGCGCCGGGTGTGAGACCGTGTACTGAGTGTGGCAACGTGTGTGTGTGTGTGTGTGAGATGCTGTGCAGGGAAGGAAGTGCACGTTATATGGCGGGGACTGCGTGTGCTCAGTGCGTGTGACTGTTTATTATTACACAATCTGAAGAGCTGTGTTGTCACATTCCTATACATATATGCACACACCCTTTTTATATATGCAGCTATGGGCAGGTATAGTGTACGTAGTGTTCATATGCACGAACGTGTTGGGAGGATAAGGCTTGTGCTTTAGTTACTGGCACTGTGTGCTAAGAGGGCACATTTTATAATTGACTTTATCTGGCCTGGAAAGAACCCTTGCAACGTTTAGCAGAGGTATCCACGGAAGTGTGCATTTTTGGAAATTTTATTTAGAGTGAATTTTTAGGCAAAAAATAATTACAATCCATCTATGATTTCAGTTCAGCTATTTTGGTTTAAGACAAGAAATTCACTTTGAATAATGGTAATTCACATTTTAGAATAATCCTACTGAAGATGTGGCTACCTAGGTATTTACTTACTTTTCTATAATGCATGATACACGAGCCGTAAAGGAACACTATTAACATTAGGAATACAAATCTGTGTTCATAACATTCTAGTGTTCCGGTACCTAGTAGTATTAGGGAAAGAAAGTGGTTTGCTTTCCTTTAAAGCAAATTTGAGGTAACAGGTTCCATTTAACTGAAATTGCCCGTTAGACTTTCCATAAATAGTTTATTATAGCGATGAATATTTATACACTATGCATGTTTTAGATAAGAACATTAAGTCTGCGCTTTCTTTGTTCTAGTGCAGTGATTTTATTTGCCTTGTTCTGGCACTAGCCAGCTAATTCACTAACTAAAAAGAATATTTTTAAGTCCATCTCCAGCCGGGTCATTTGGGCATCGGTAGCCAGCCTGCAACAAGTGCTTTGGGTGGCTAATGTGTGAGACCTGTGCAGATCTGGTGTCTGGCGCCAGCACTCCAGACAGCTAGTGGTAGCATACCCTTCTTCCCTTAATGATACCTATGTTTGCCCCTCAGCCTGACATACTTGGGCTGCAGGTAGAATTTGGCCTAATGCAGGTTTGATGTCACTTATGTATATAACTGCAGTAACACGTACAGCCGTGTAGGTTATCTTCCTAATTTTGTTAGCATAACAGAGCTAATTTAAGTGGCAGGCACCCTCTGCTAGAAAATGCTTGCCTTATCCCCCAAGTAAAAGTGTACCTTTCAGCATGAGTGGCACAGAACACACGTTATTCCTGCACAGACTCCCCTGTTGAGAGAACTTGGACTGAAAGCCACATTCACTTGCGAGTTTGCAGCTCAAACTTTGAAGCTTCTCGATGAGAAGCCTCTGGTCATGCCACTCGCATAAACTAAAAGGAGGACTTGCAAAGGTTGCACAAAGCAAATATGTAACTTTTGCAAGCTGTTGATATACCTCAAATGAAGAAGGAAAAAAAAAAGTGAGAAATTAGAAATAAATGCATGTTTTCATTGTTGGTAAATCTACTACACAATGATTTAAATAAAATAAAAAAAAATAATCATTGCATTTAACCATTTCCAAAAACTGTAATATAGTGTATTGAAATGGCTATTATGGTATAGAACATTAAATTATAGTCTTCATGAAGTTTCCTTTCAAAAGACACTTCCAATTTGAAAGAGGATATATTTGAATGTGCTACATAAGCCTAACTAAAAGTATTAAAGTTAAAATGTAACCCATTTGTACAGTGCACAGCTCACCGGTGAGCTCCAGTTCATGGTTTTATTCCTTTAAAGGACCACTGTAGGCACCCAGACCACTTCAGCTCAATGAAGTGGTCTGGGTGCCAGGTCCATCTAGGGATAACCCTGCCTGCTGTAAATATAGCAGAGAAACTGTTTACTTTACGGTTAAACCAGCCTCTAGTGGCTGTCTCATTGACAAATGCTTTCCTATGGACTGATTGAATGCACGCGCGGCTCTTGCCGTGCATGCGGCAGAAGAGTCCCCGGCACTGGAGAAAGGTAAGTGATTAACACCTTCCTCCCCTTAGAGTCTGGCGGGAGGGGGGCCATGAGAGTGGGGGGGGACCTATTAAAACTATAGTGCCAGGAAAAAGAGTTTGTTTTACTGGCACTATAGTGTTCCTTTAAACATCTCTCTCTAATTAACTGTTATGTCATTTTAAAATCAGGATCAATGTTTCAGTCCTGATGAAAGTCATTAGAGAGGACTGAAACGTTGATCCTGATTTTAAAATGACATAAGAAAAGTTAATTTTTACTTGGAAAACCGTGAGTGCAGCCATCTACTTTCTACTGTCTGGTAGTGCACCCGGCTAAGAAAATTTTTGCAGCTTGAGTGCAAGGTACTGCAGCATATATATATATATATATATATATATATATATATATATATATATATATATTTATATTCTTACACTCCTACTGAACAAAAAATTGCTTAATATATTACACAGTGCTCTGCCGCACTTGTAGATAAGTCCATAAATAGCAAGTACTCCAATAAGATACAAAAGAGGGTTGCTGGGGTTTTTTTGTTTTGTTTTTTTAATTGGTTTTCAACAAGACATACTTGACGAGAGAAATCTCAATGTGTCCTTCCTGGTAAAATATTTTATAAATAGTAAATTCCATAAGTAAAAATCTACATTTTAGTTATATATTGCAAACATTCATCAGGGCATCATCATGGATCTTCCTAGAGTGCTTGCTGTTTATGGACTTTTAGATACTTTATATATATATATATATATATATATATATATATCTATCTATATATCACAGATAAGGCTGCACTCGCGGTCTTCATAAAGTCCAAAATGCTTTATATGTATTTTTTGATCCTGAGGAAAGTCCCATGGAGGGCTGAAAGAATGATCCTGTTTTTAATGAATACCTAATAAAGCATTTTGGATTTTGTGAAGACTGTGAGTGCAGCCTTATCTGTGGAATTATATTTACGTCAGCCCAAAGGGTTTGGAACCCAGCATTACAATTTACAGCGTGAGTGCAAGAATTATCCTCTGTGTGTGTGTGTGTGTGTGTGTATATATATATATATATATATATATATATATATATATATATATATATATATATATATATATATATATATATATTTATATTAAATACAAAGAACCCCTGCACTCCAACAAAAAAGAAAACAATACCTGGTGCCTCAATTATAGGCAAAGGAAAAATACCGGCACTCAAGGATTTTCCAAAATTCACTTCTCCATTTATTGTGGAAGAATCAAATTAGAGGAGCTGAAACGTCGAATTTGATTCTTCCACAATAAATGGAGAAGTGAAATTTTGAAAATCCTTTAGTGCCGGTATTTTTCCTTTGTGTGTGTGTATATGTATATATGTGTGTGTGTGTATATATATATATATATATATATATATATAATTCTATTACATATGTTAACTGACCATATTTTTCTGAATAAGGAGGTTAATTTATATGTATTTTGTGTGGCTCTTTATTAGTGTACTTCTTTATGGGCTCCTAAGGAAATGTGCTTAAGTTCCAAATGTATGTTTAAATGTTACAAACTATTAGAAATGCGTACTGTAATCTAATTGAGGTTGTCTTTTGAAATTGGGATGTGTGATCATTCTACCAAAGGGACATGTAACTTGTCTAAAAATAAAATGTATTGACCATGTTGTGTGTACACAAATATGTTGTACATGACTCCCATTAAACCACAAAACATATACTAAATAACATATCTTAAGTTAAACACATTCATGACTCCATTCTCAAATGTGTGCTTTGGCGTAAATAAGGTGTTAAGTACACAAAAAAAGTAAGTTTAATAATTTCCCTAATTTATTACGAGGTCACACATGGTACTCCTTTCATTTTGTATCTACATCCAAACATTACAATAGCATACCTCCAATCAAATAGTGACAAAAAGCGCTGTGCATCCTTTAATCAAACTGGTTCTAATGGCTCTGCAAGTAAAATGGGTTGTAGGAAGTTGTTGGGTTGGTGTCTAGAGCAGTTTGCATTTAAAAAAAATAAATAATATATATATTTATGCATGTTTTTCAGATCTGTCACTGTTGCAAGAGGACGTGCAAGAAGAGATAGATGGTTGTAAGTGATTTTTCTTTAAACACTTATCTGACTGCTTTACACAAGTTATTGTTTGGTTTCTGACTAAAATTCACAGCCTCTGTGTACATCAAAATGAATGTTCCTTTTAGTGATTCTATTGTGCCAACCATTTTTTATTTTTAAACGATGGTTACAGTTCCTTATATAGAGCACTATTTTAGCAAATGATAGTATTTTTAGACCTTAGCAAGCCATACTTCTTCTAATTTGTAATTTTGCAATTCATAATACACATGCAAAAACATATTAGTTGACCTGAATTTCATGAATATCTGTCTTGTCTCTTGGGCTAAACATATTTTACACTGCAAACAAAAACTTTTTGTATTTTATAGGTGTTTTTTGGTTTCCTCATATTTGTAATACTAAAATGACATTGTCAGTTTGCTTAAGTTTACAGCTGAGATTCCCCAATCTTTCTTAACATATTTCTAAATAGAGTTGGATTGTCAACCTTATGTTGTTGGTAGTGTCTCTGAAGATTTCTAGATTTGTAAAACAACTTGAAGATTGTTTCACAATTTGCCTCAAACTGCGCACATTAAATAGTCTTTGAGAAAAAAGTTAAAAATGTGGCTTTTACAAATGAATGGCTTTCAGATCAGTTAAAGGGGTACAATAATCACAGAAACAGCTTTAGCTTAATGCAGCAGTTTTGGTATATAGACAATGCCCCTGCAGTCTCACTGCTCAATTATCTGCCAATTTTGATAAATCACTTTGTCTATGGAGCCCTAGTAACACCTTACCCTCATGTGACATACACAGCCTTGGTAAACACGTCCTGTAAAGAGTTATCTAATGTTTACACTTTATTGCAAATTGGGTTACATTTTTAATTTATCTCCTGCCCTTTAATAGCTTGCAAGAGCCTGCAGGAGCATATAAATAAAGAGCAGGAGATAAAAACTTTGAAAATAAGTTACATATGATTTTAAAAATGAAACCACTTTGTTTTAATGCAAGATATGTCACTCATGGTCTGGGGAGGTGTGGCTAGGGCAACTTAAACGGTAACAAAAATGATTTACCTCCTAAATGGCATATAATTGAGCAGTGAAACTTCAGGGGCATTATCTGTACACAAAAACTGTTTCATTAAGCCATAGTTGTTTTGGTGACTATAGTGTCAACATTTGCAAGGGATGTTGTGCTAAATTACCCCATCTTACATTGAAAATGCTTAATCATTTTGTCTGCATTTGTTAGAAATTGTAATTTCACTCATGGGAAAAGTATAATTTATTTACCGTCAGGCAAGATGGCGTTTACTAATTCTGCCTATAGAAACTTATACTGTGAATAAATACATTGCTATTCATTGAGTAGTTACTCCAATCACCATGAACACTCCAGTGTTTTGAAGTGGTCATGAAGGGCTATATGTGTGCAGCCTTTCATTAAATTCTGACTTTGGGAGTAATTTATTTAACTCCACATATCTCATTAGAAACTTAAAACTTTTGATAAGTTTCTTTCAGGCAGAAAATGACTTATAAAGTCTCTTGACTCTGTATTTTGTGAGTTCCTGTGTTCGGGGCATTGGCACTTAAAGGAACACTATAGTCACCTGAATTACTTTAGCTAAATAAAGCAGGTTTAGTGTATAGATCATTCCCCTGCAATTTCACTGCTCAATTCACTGCCATTTAGGAGTTAAATCCCTTTGTTTCTGTTTATGCAGCCCTAGCCACACCTCCCCTGGCTATGATTGACAGAGCCTGCATGAAAAAAAAAAACTGGTTTCACTTTCAGGTGTAATTTACCTTAAATAATTGTATCTCAATCTCTAAATTGAACTTTAATCACATACAGGAGGCTCTTGCAGGGTCTAGCAAGCTATTAACATAGCAGGGGATAAGAAAATCTTAATTAAACAGAACTTGCAATAAAGAAAGCCTAAATAGGGCTCTCTTTACAGGAAGTGTTTATGGAAGGCTGTGCAAGTCACATGCAGGGAGGTGTGACTAGGGTTCATAAACAAAGGGATTTAACGCCTAAATGGCAGAGGATTGAGCAGTGAGGCTGCAGGGGCATGTCCTATACACCAAATCTGCTTCATTAAGCTAAAGTTGTTCAGGTGACTATAGAGTGAGGCTGCAGGGGCATGTCCTATACACCAAATCTGCTTCATTAAGCTAAAGTTGTTCGGGTGACTATAGTGTCCCTTTAATAAGCAGACACATGGCTTTTGACAAAATGGGCCTCTGTTCTGAAATTCCACATTAGGGAAAGGTTATAACTGAGTCTTCCAGTTGTAATAAACCTTACAATATGCTACTGTATCTATGCCAGTTTGCAAGGCAGTTATTTTTCAATGCTTATTCTCATTTTTTTTTTTTTTTATGAAGTGGAACTACCATGTAAAATATGCTTTCATTTTCTATGCAACATTCTTAATTTATTTCAAAGGGATACTCCAGACCACTAAAACACTTTAGCTTGCTGAAAAGTTTTGTGTTTGTGCACTTTTTTCTGTTTTGCAGAACGAGTAGCACCTGCCTTTCCAAGTCTTCTCATTAAACTGCATTGGGAAGTCTGTGACTAGATAGCCACAGAAAGTCAGGGCATGGTTAGAAGGGGAGGACTTGCTAAGGATATTCCCCAGTGAGAATAATACAAATTTAAGGGAACATTAGTCACCAGAGCAAATACAGCTTAATGACAGTTGTATAAATCCAGTGTATAAATGCCAAAAATAAAATAATCCATAGGGCTTGACCATACATTTGGAAACTTTTGTTATTTTATTTATATAGCACCAGCAAATTCCATAGCTCTGTACAATGGGTGGACTAACTGACACGTAATTGTAACCAGACAAATAGACACACAGGAACAGAGGGGTTGAGGGCTATGCTCAATGAGCTTACATACTAGGAGTGTGGTATAGTGACACAAAGGGTGTGTGATTTCCTAGGTATATCTAGGTTTCCAATCAAATGCTCACAGTAGGGTCTGTATAGTAGCAAAAGGGCCATCAGAAGTAAAATGGAGATGTGGGGGCCCCACCCCTTGGAAATGAATGCCTTTTTAAAAGAATTGTTACTGTTCTACAACAGTCGACAAAATGGCTAGAGGTAACTTTTTTAAAGTTTAAAAATGTATGTAACTTGGGTCCTGGTCAAAAAAAACCCCTCAAGAATCACTGCATTAAAGGGGCACTATAGTCACCAGAACTACCGCTTATTGAATTTGTTCTGGTGAGTAGAATCATTACCTTCAGGCTTTTTGCTGTAAACACTGTCTTTTCAGAGAAAATGCAATGTTTACATTACAGCCTAGTGATAACTTCACTGGCCACTCCTTAGATGGCTGTTAGAGATCCTTCCTGGGTCATGGCTGCCTTAAATGCATCCAAACATTCAGTATCGCCTCCCTCTGTATGCAGACACTGAACTTTCCTCATAGAGATTAATTGATTCAATTCATCTCTATGAGGAGATGCTGATTGGCCAGAGCGGTGTTTGAATCATGCTGGCTCTGCCCCTGATCTGCCTCTTTGTCAGTCTCAGCCAATCCTATGGGGAAGCATTGTGATTGGATCAGGCTACCATTTCTGATGTCAGCAGACAGCTTGTTTTTCTGAGGCAAACAGCATGCAGAGTTACAGCTTCAGGCTTGAATACAAGTAGAATTTTACTATTTTTAGTGAGGCATGAGGGGACCAGGGTGGCTAGATGGTGGTTTTAACTCTGTAGGGTCAGGAATACATGTTTGTCTTCCTGACAATATAGTGCTCCTTTATTTTGTACATGTCAATGCAGGATTATGAACTTCCTTGTTAATAACAAATTCAAATATTTGTGGTTCCTTTAAGTAAAATAAAAAAGTTCAAATTCTTACTCAAGCAACAGTGCTTTTTCTCTGTTCCTTTCCTGCTATTGTATGTGTGGCACAATGAAGGGCAGTATCAGGAATGTTTTATTCTGTTGTCTACTTATGAAACCTAAGTTACAGCAAACTAACTAGAAGTAGTTTTTCCCCTGTAAAGCAGAAGTAGCTTGAAATGTACCACTTTTTGTAGCTAACTTCTTCAAACCAGGGCTGTGGAGTCGGTACACAATGTCTTTTACTCACTCTTCAGTTTATGGTACCACTGATGTCTTTATATAGTTTTATATACAAAAGAGGCCAAAATTGTGTAATCATTTTGTAAAATTTGTATTTCTAACATCTAATGGCTTATAACTTGTCATTTTTTTTCAAATGACACAAAATTACTAATCACTAGCAAGATAATGTCATGCAGAATGTAATGAAACAACAGTATGTAGCGATAGAATTAAAAATAGTGTTTGAGTGATTGAAGAAAATAATTTGAGTCAATGAAACGCTGTCGTGGCTTAAAGGTGAGTGGGACAGTGTATATACAGACTCAAAGATATAAATGTTTTTTCCTTGGAATTCTACAGTTTAAATCTCCCAAATTAAGAAGGAAACAAATAGTGGGCTAAAACCCGCATTAATTAGTCTGAGAACAGTGGGACAGAGTCAACTGGAGAGGTGAGGCCAAAGCATCCAGTGTGTTATGATCTGGGTTGTATGGCTGCAAAACATGTGGGTAGATTTTGTGTGATGGTACAAAATACTCTAGTACAAAATACATCAGTGATCTACTTCAGCTGAAGCCTTGAGCCGGTGATATTTTCTAGAATAATGGTGCCTTTATATAGGGCTTAAAATTTGAAGTCCTAAGCTTCTAGCCAGGCCTTAAGTTACTTGCCACTGCAAGCCATATCATACTGACAGGATGAGTTTCTACTGGCTAGTGCTACATTTTCACTTGCTAGTGGAGAGGAGAAATTTTGAGCTATGCTATAGATTTCAGCAGGATAATGCTCCTTGTCATGTTGCTGCTGTGTGCAAAAATGGGTTTCAGGAAAATCATGTTACACTGCTAGAATGACCAGGTAATAGTCAGAAGCAACCATGGAATACCAGGCAATTGGTAGAAGGAATCATACAATCTTTGGTTTAACATTAGAATAACTGAACTAAAACACTTTGTTTTCACTGTCAATCGGACACTGTTGCAAGGGACCACCCGTAGGGACCCTTTTAACAGGATGTAATTGTGCAAAAGGTTTCTAAACTAACAGAAATTGTTAGAAATTATGGAATGCACTTCCCATGGTTTTCTTTGCTTGGTCATGGTTTTGTGTGAAGAAGATCATTTTTTTGTTTGTTTTTTTTAGGATTTTTTAAATTTTTAATTACATTCTGCATTTATCTTTCTAATGTTATGTAATTTTCATTGTATTCTATAAAAATACTGATATTATAAGCCATAAAACCTCAGCAATACAAATTTTCCAAAATTTGTAAATTTTGGCCACTAGTATATATTTCAATTACCATATTACAATTTATCATATAAGTGGACATATTAAAGGGAAGCTATAGGCATGAAAACAACTTTAGATTAATAAAGCAGATTTGGTGTGTAGCGGTCTCACTGCTCAATTGTCTGCCATTTAGGAGTTATCTTACTTTGTTTATACAGCCCTAGACACACCTCCTTGCATGTGACTTGCACAGCCTTTCTAAACACTTCCTGGAAGTAACCTAGATATTGCACAGTCAGCTAAATCTAGAATTTATCTTCTGCTCTATTAATAGCTTCATAGACCCTGCAGGGGCCTTCCTGTTCAATTTACAAAACAGGAAATAAAAACTTCCAAAGCAAGCTAAAATCTGATTGAAAATGAAACCTGATTTTTCAATGTAGGCTGTATGTCATAGCCAGGGGAGATGTGGCTAGGGCTTCAAAAACAACTCCTCCGCCCTGCTTCAGTCTGCTTTTAAGGTGTTTCTACAGAATTTATGGTCTTCTTTGTAAGTAATGTACCTCTTGGGCATACCACCTATTAGACATACTCTATGTACAAAGGTATTTTGGACACCTGATCATTACATTTAAAAGGGACATTTATGACATTGAATTCTAAATACATAGACATTAATATGTAGTTGGTTCCCCCTTTGCAGCTGTAATAGCTTCCAATCTTTTGGGAAAACAAGTGTTTCTGTGGGAATTTCTGTCCATTCATCCAGCAGGGCATTTATGAGGTTAGGCGCTAATGTTGGACAAAATGGCCTGGCTCACACTGTTTAATTTTAGTCCAAAGGTGTTCAATGGGATTGATGTCACGGCTCTGAGGGCCAGTCAAGTTATTTCATTCCAAACTAGACCTCTGTGGCACAGTCATACTGGAATAGAAAAGGGGCATCTTCAAACTGTTCCCACAAAGTTGGAAGGATAGTATTGTCCAAAATGACTTGGGTGTGCTGAAGCATTAAAACTTCCATTCATTGGAAGTAAGGGGCCTAGCCCAAGCCCTGAAAAACTTTACAGATGGCAACAATGCAGTCAGGCAGATAATGTTCTGCTGGCATCAGCCAAACCCATCAGACAGCCAAACTGAAAAGCGTCATTTTTTGCTCCACAGAACATGTTTCCACTGCTCCAGAGTCCTACCGTGGAGTGCTTTACACTGCTCGATCCATTGCTTGGCATTGTACTTGGTGATGTGAGGCTTGCATGCAGCTACACGGCCATGGAAACCCATTCCATGAAGCTCCTGCCACACAGTTTTTTTTTTTTTCTTTTTTTTTTTCCCTCTTGTTTTGTGCTGATACCAATGCCCCTAAAAGTTTTGAACTCTCCAGATATGGAATCAGCACTCTGTGACCCTGCTCTGTGACTTTACATGGTCTTCCACTTCGTGGATGAGTTGCTGCTGTTCCTAGATGTTTACACTTTCCAATAATACCAGTGTCTAGCAGGGATGACATTTCACAAATGGACTTATTGCAAAGGTGGCAACCTATCACCGTATTCATCACCTTTTTTTTTTTTTTTTCATGGACTGACTCATGCTTAAGTGTTGAAGCCTGTACAGTATAGGAAAGGAAATGTGTGGCTGTATTTTTCTCAGCTTATTATACTGACCATGTATCGAATACATCATGGCTAAATTTTTCAGCTTCCAAATGGCTCAGAGGGTTTAGTTTTTTTTAAGTTTGCAAAATATTACCTTGTGGTATTCACATTTGAAACACTTTTGTGGTAAATATGCACTTTAGAACATTTCCTCTTACATCTTGAGTTCAAAGGAATATCTTAAGCACCATCACTGACACAGCATCTGGCAGCAGTAGAAGCGGCTGGTAGACCCCAGGCAAGTTGTCAAACAACTACAGCAGCTGTTGGAGTTCTTGTATGGGCAATGTTAAAGGGTTGCTCAAAGCACCATGACCACTTCAGTATGACATGCTGCACAGGCGGACATAATTAACCATCTGACGGAGGTGTAACTCCACCTCTGGCAGCATCTTTAGCCAGCCTGAAATAAGGCTGACTAATGCCAATTCTGTGTATTTCTTTGCACAGACACTGGCTGGCTAAGAGCTCTCAGACAACATTTTCATCCAATGAGCATCTAGCTTCTGCAGTGGTTCAGCTGCCCTCATTTGAAGCTCAGCATCGCTAACAAACTGTTACCTTGCACTATTGGTCTATATCTGATCCCTTTCTGCTCCTGTTTAAAGGGTTACTCAAACCTTAAAGAAGTGGTCTCAGAGCAAGGAATCTGTATGTGCGGTATTTCCGCTTGAAACGTTGCACATAAACATACCTGCAATTTAGTGCCAAGGACTGTTCATGACTGCCTAATATTAATTCTGTGAAAAACTTCTGGTATCGGTCCGGTTACGGAATATATATTGTCTTTGTGATACTGAAAGGAAAGTCATCGTATTAAGGCATGTGTTATGTTATGCAAGGGTGATGGGCAAGGTCGAAATCAGTCGGCGTTTTATGGGCTTTGAGCTGTGACCCCGACCAGACTCACCAGAGAGAGCCCGAGCGGCAAACCAGCGGGTATCCCCCGATGCTCCATCCACCGCACACCCAGAGTGCGACTGTCTTTGTCTACTGTTTAAATGAATAATTTAAAGAAACAATCAGTTAGAGACATGTATAATATAGTGAACATATAGATCATATAGGATAGAGCACCGTATCTGTCTAGTTTTGAAATCTATACCTTGCACCACATCTAGTGATGCATCGTGATGTACTCCACTGCAGACCGTCCGTTTTAGTTAAAAACAGAAAAGATAAACCTATCGTACTCGATAAATTAGTATATTAATCTGAAAATTCGTCTGTTGGTAATTGTCATGTTTTCTTGTGCATTACAGAGATAAGACTTGCATATAATCCAATGTTAGTGTATGTCATCAGAGTGGCTATATAGGAGCCCCCCTAGCTGAGGCATATTAGTGGTCTCCAGTTAAAGGGACACTCCAGGCACCCAGACCACTTCTGCCTATTGGAGTGGTCTAGGTGCCAACTCCCACTACCCTTAACCCTGCAAGTGTAATTATTGCAGTTTTCATAAACTGCAATATTTACCTTGACATGTTAAATCCTCCTCTAGTGGCTGTCTACTAGAGGACACTTCCGTGTTCATAGAACATGAAAAGTGTGTTATAACGACGCTGGACGCCCTCCGGCTGTGTGAGGACCTCCAGCGTTGCCGAAATCCCCATAGGAAGGCATTGAAAGCATTATTCAAGGCTTTCCTATGGGGAGGTCTAATGCGCGTGCACGGCATTGCCGCGCATGCGCATTAGGTCTCCCCCACTGCCGGCCGTGCATAATAAATTGGTCTCCCCTGCCAGCCGACGTCGGCGGGGGAGGAGCGTAGGCGGAGGTCAGTCAATGAAGGGGTTTTAATCCCTTCAGCAACATGGGATGGGGGGTGGGAGAGAGAGGGGACCTGCAGTGTCAGGAAAACGTGTTTTTTTGTTTTTGTTTTTTTTTTCTGGCACTGGCGAGTCCCTTTAAGTCTTCATCCATTACATTATTTTTACGTGGTCATGGTGCTTAGTCTGTATGTACAACTTGTCAATTAACTCTGCATATACTTTATATTGCTGTCAGAGGTGTACCGCCACCTCCAGCAGCGTTATTTGTGCAGAAGCCAGATGTGCACCAGCATCAGATAAAGCTTGGTCTCTGCCATGGATCCAGGTAAAAGGGCAACCCATTGCTCTTTTTTTTATTTTTTTATTATATAGATGTTTTGTTTTATCACATCAGGTAAAGGGACACTCCAGAGGCCTTAACCCAGTTTGTTTTACCCTTTGTTTATTTGTTTTTACAAAAAGTGTATATTTCAGTAAAAAAGACCCCACTGGCTGTCAGTCAGACCCCACTGGCTGTCAGTCAGACCCCACTGGCTGTCAGTCAGACCCCACTGGCTGTCAGTCAGACCCCACTGGCTGTCAGTCAGACAACTGGTCAACCCCATTGTTCAGCGCTACAGAATTTGCTGGCGCTATATAAATAATAAAATAATAATGTTACTTCCTGGTTGCTTAGCACAGTGGAGTTTAAGTGGCAGCAATTGTTCAGAGCACCTGCCTGTATTGGGAAGTCTTTGATTGGATAGCCACAGAAAGTCTGGACTGGGTAAGATGGGGAAAGCTTGCAAAGTCTTCAGATGAATGTGTAGCTTTTAACCCCTTAAGGACACGTGACATGTCATGAATCCCTTTTATTCCAGAAGTTTGGTCCTTAAGGGGTTAAAGGCTGGTTTCAGCTATACCGCCACGAGAAAAATGCATAATTAAATGCATTATTTTATTTGGTTTTTATCTACTAAGTTATTTTTATTTTGTGTGTATTTGAGCAGTGCAGAATCCCTTTAACAAATATTGATGTTTAAGCAGATACATGAATATGTACGCTATATAATTTTATTTTAGTTATATAGTTTAAGCTCAAATATGAGTGATTAACCTATTAAACTATTAGTAATTTCTACCAATAATTGTTGCATATTGATGCACTAGCTGTTGAAGGTTATTCTGCATACTATGGCCACCATGCTGGATCTTGTTGCTCTCACATGGTTTGGAAAAGCTCAGGAAAAGCGTTCGCCTTCCAACTAGAAAACATATGTCTTCCTAGCTACTTCTGGAGTCTGCATCTCTGCCAGACTCTACTGGTTATTAATTTTCTTCTGAAATACAGTCCTTGTGGCATTGCTTAATTCTGTTGCACTTGGGTAGTATTGGAGTTTATGAACTTTTCCCAGGTTGTTTTATAGTGTTCATGTTATCCATTGCAGCAACTTGTATTTTTTATTTTGCACTTTTAAATTTATTTTAAGCCTAAAGGACCAGACTGTTTTGGCCATGTTGTACGTTCAGGACCAGAGCTATTTAAACACTTTTGGGATGTTGGTGTTTAGCTGTAATTTCCTCTCTCTCATTTACTGTTCCCATACAAGTTATATATATTTTTTTCAGGACAAGAAGGGCTTTTTTTTCATACCATTATTTGTATCAGGTCATATAATTTATTTAAAAAAATAAAACATATGCTGAAAAATGGGGGGGGAGGGGGGAAGGAGGAGGAGTTTTTTTTTTTTTTTTTTACACTTGCTCTGCCGTACTTGGGGACCTGGCTCTAAACGCCAGCAGACGACATAGCACGTCCCCGCCGACTATCGCGATGGGGTGACTTGTCTGGCATGCCCGGCAGTCCCACTGATGCCGATCTGGCTCTCCTGGGCTATGTGATTGCGAGGACCTCACGATCACATGGAGGGAATAGCTGTCCACAGCAGTGCCTGGCACGACAGGCAGTCCCCCTGCTGCCTATAATAAAATTAGAATAGAGTTAAAAACTGTTTTTAATTCAATACTATATACTTACATTATATATATATTACACGTAGCATGATATTGATTAAATATGTTAAAAAAAATAAAAATATGTGTAATTTCGTTCTATCTGTATTTTGTTATTAATACATATTGATATCCAAATACACGTAGAATGAAATTATATATATATATATATATATATATATATATATATCTCTATATTCAAAAGTATATGTGTGTGTGTGTGTGTGTGTGTGTATATATATATATATATATATATATATATATATATATATATATATATACACACACACACATATACATTTTTTTATATATATATGTATGTATGTAATATTTTTACATAATTAGGTCATTTTATTAATTACAATTTGCGGGACCTGCTTGACAACCCAGGCAGAAAGGGAATTTAATTTGCTAGCACTATATTGAACCCTATAACTTTCCAAGACACCATAAAACCTGTACATGGGGGGGGGGGGACTGTGTTACTCTGAAGACTTCGCTGAACACAAATATTAGTGTTTCTAAAATGTAAAATGTATTGCAAAGATATGTCCGTTGAAAGTGACATTTATTTGAATTTTTCACACACAAATGGCACTAACACTGACGATATAATTGTTGTGATATGTTTTACTGTTTTGAAACACAAATATTTGTGTTCAGCGTAGTCTCCTGAGTATAACAATACCCCTCATGTACAGGTTTTATGGTGTTTTGAAAAGTTAGTGTCAAATATAAGGCTTGCGTTTCAGTTTTTTCACATTGAAATTTGATTGATTGGTTACGTTGCCTTTGAGACCGTATGGTAGCCCAGGAATGAAAATTACCCCTATGATGGCATACCATTTGAAATAGTAGACAACCCCAAGGTATTGCAAATGAGATATGTCCAGTCTTTTTTAGTAGCCTCTTGGTCACAAACACTGGCCAAAATTGGCGTTCAAATGATTTTTTTGCATTTTTCACGTACAAAGAAATATTAACACTAACTTTGGACAGTGTTTGTGACCAAGTGGCTACTAAAAAAGACTGGACATACCCCATTTGCAATACCTTGGGGTTGTCTGCTATTGCAAATGGTATGCCATCATGGGGGTAATTTTCATTCCTGGGCTACTATACGGTCTCAAAGGCAACGTAACCAATCTGGCGAATTTCAATGCGAAAAAACTGAAAAATTTAACATGCTATATTTGACCCTGTAACTTCCCAAAAACATCATAAAACCTGTACATCGGGTGTACTGTTTTACACGCGAGACATCGCTGAATACAAATATGTATTTTATTGCAGTAAAAGCAAACCGTATTATGGCATTCTCAGTTAAAATGCTACGTAGAACTAATTTTTTTTAATTCTTTTCTCCCATTTTTAAAAATATTTTATTCATATTAAATTTTCATACCTAAATATTTAATGTTAAATGAAGGCCCTGTTTCCCCTGAATAAAATTATATAGAATACGTGTGGGTGCATATAATATGAAAGAGATGAATTATGCCATAGCGCAAATTCAAGTTTTTGTTTACATTTTGTTTTGATCACGTGTGCATTTGGCTCAGTCCTTAAGGGTTTAAAGTTCAATTTAGAGCAGTAGATAAAAACATCTGGAGTAAGTTAAAGGGACACTATAGTCACCGGAACAACTTCAGCTCAATGAGGTTGTTCAGGTGAGAACTATAGCTCCTTGCAGCCTTTCTCATGTAAACACTGTATTTTCTGAGAAAATACAGTGTTTACATTGAAAGCTGGGAACACCTCCAGTTGCAGTCACTCAGAGTGAACCAAAGGGATTTCGGAGTTGATGGAGGCATAATATGCCTCCATCCACTTAGATCTGCTGTCAGCAGAGCACAGGGCAGCACTGTGCACAGCATCCTGTGATTCAGTATCTCCTCCCTCTGCATGCAGATACTGAACTTTCTTCATAGAGATTCATTGATTCAATTCATCTCTATGAGGAGATGCTGATTGGCTAGGGCTGTGTTTTAATCATGCTGGCTTTGCCCCAATCTGCCTATTGGTCAGTCTTAGCCAATCCTATGGGGAAGCACTGTGATTGGATCAGGCTACCACGTGTCAGCAGACTGCTTGTTTTTCTGAGTCTACCAGCATGCAGATTTACAGCTTCAGGCTTGAATACAGTAAGATTTTTATTATATTTATGGAGGCATGAGAGGGCCAGGGGGCCAGATGGTGGTGTTAACACTATAGGGTCAGAAATACATGTTTGTGTTCCTGACCCTATAGTGATCCTTTAACATCTAAATTATAATTAAACCATTGTTTTTTTTCATGCAGGCTGTCTCACTCATAGCCAGGGGAGGTGTGGATAGGGATACATGGACAGAAACAAACATGATTTAATTCCTAAATGGCAGAGAATTGAGCAGTGGCATGATCTACACACCCAAACTGCTTTATTAAGCTAAAGTTGATTTGGAGGCTATAGTGTTCCTTTAAGTGGTTATCCTTTCTGTTCAGATCTGTACTTTTTTGCAGTTTCTTGAAAGCTGTACTAATTGTTAATATTTTTTTTTTTTTTGGGCACACATTTGTTTTTCTATATTCTTTTATTGTTTCAACCGAATCAATACTACTTTGAGCGTTCTAAAAATGTGATGTGTTCATTTCAGGAGTAAGACTTTGAAGCAAAAAATGCACACAGCTTATTTGCTTGTCTCTGTAGCAGCATACTTCCTGTATACATGTTGTGGCAAGTATTTTTATTCCTCAGTAATTTAATCGCATTTATAACATCCATATTATATAGTTTTATGTAGCCCTAAACGTTTGGGGGAGGGGGGGTTGTTTTAAGTTGTTTTTGTTTTTATTAACCCTTTTTTACTTTGCACAAACTTTAACAATATTTTTGTGAATACATTTCTAAAACCTTTTGTGTATTGAGGGAAAGATATTGATGTGTTTTTTTTTTTTTGGTACCTTAACTGATCCAAGTTTGCTTTGTCTCCGCTATAAGCCATGGAGACGGAACAAGCCGTGGCAAACGCAGCGTGACGTTGGTGAAAATGTACTTTAGTCTTCACGAAGTGAGAGGGGGGGACGGGGCTGGGGAGAAAAATCGCAATTCCTGCACTAGAGTGGTTCTTAGAAATACTGCTGCCTATGATTTATTTGGGCCAGTTTCAAAAATGCAATGAAAACTGTCAACAATGATTAAAAATAGGTTTGCGTGTAATCCTCAGTATGGATTATTTTATATTTATACCTCTTACCAGTGTATCTCCTGACTGCCCTATGTTGTCTGGTCAGAAGTAACAAAATTCAAACAAATAAAACTGGTTTAGAGACACCTTTCCTTTGAATGACATGTCATGTTATGAGTGTTAACTTAGTTCTTCGTTAACTACATGAATAAATTGTGTTTTTGACCAAAAAGGGTTTAAAGATAGCAGTTCTTGTTGCAATATTGTAAGGCAGGAGGAAAACTTAGAATGCATTTTATATATATATATATGCATTACACAAAAATACACTAAGAGGCTTTAATACAATAAGTCTTTTATTTGTAATTGATACTGTAGGCACCCAGACAATGTCATCTTATTGAAGTGGTCTGGGTGTGTTAGCCCTGTAATACATTGCGGTTTCAGAGAAATTGTTTTAATTGCAGAGTTAAAACACCTCTACCAGACTGACACTAGAGATGCTTCCTGCAGTTCCACTATGTGAAACCTTGGTAGATGTATTCATGCTTTGCATGAGGATGTCCACTATCTTCTAAATCCCCACAGAAAAGCATAGTCAATGCTTTCCTGTGGGGGAAGGAATTATCTGTGTGCGGCACATGCACATTAGATTCTCCCCATTGGCTGACATCGGAAGAGGAGAAGCATTACCTTGCGCCATGGGACCCTCGGTGCTGGAATGATAAGTGTTCAAAGGGTTATATAACCCTTTCATGGCGGGGCAGGGGCACAGATGCAGAGGGGGACACTATTGTGTTGGGAATACACTATAATGTTCCTTTAAATAGAACTCTAACTTTGAGAATTTTTGATACTATGTTTGATTATCCTCTCTTTTACCAACTGTGAGGGTTTGAAACACTAAATGCAGAAATAGACTTTGACATGGACTGTTTCCTGGAACTGAATGGCTCTGTCAATTGTTATAAGCCATGCCGTTTCCCCATCAAAAAATGACATTTTGTTTTCGCTCTTGAAAGGATGTACTTAATCCATGGCTTTTTAAATATGTATCCCTAATACCATCTGTCTGGATCCTGAGTACAAATATATGCAAACACCTGGTTTAGAAGCAAGAGACTGGTAGTTTTTTTTTTTTTTTTTAATGTATTTTATTTAAACTGCTAAGCTGTGTTGCATCTTGTCCTTCAGGTTATCCTGGTGCAAAGGGAATTAATCTCTGCACACTGCAGACCTAAGTCAGTACCCTGGCAAGGGGTGGATTTTTAGCATAATGTAACTTGATTTTCAAGCCATGTTTCTGATGTTTCTGATAGTTGGTGTGGATGACTACAGCTCAGAGTCTGATGTGATTATTATACCTTCAGCCTTGGACTTCGTCTCGCAAGATGAAATGTTGACACCTCTTGGAAGATTGGACAAATACGCTGCAAGTGAAAACATATTCAACAGGTATGTTGACACTGTCTCATCTAGTCTGTCAAGTATGTTGGTACTGTCCTGATACTGTATGTTTGAATGTTGGTACTTTATAGAGAGAGTAACCTAGATTAAGCTGCTCATTCTTTTTGAGTGCACATGATCCTTAAGGGTACGGAAATTGTTTTAATTTTATTTTTTAAATTTACTTGTACAAGAGATTGTGGAAAGAAAGTATCTTTTCCTAGCCAGTTTTGTCAATGGGCGGTCACTGAATAAATTAGAGCGTTAGCAGACTACTCTCTTCTAATCAGGGGTGCCCCTGCCCTGCTTGTGAAGGGTTTAACCTATTGAGGGAAGAGTGAGCCCGGGGTATCCTGACCTCATAACTTAATTTAGATTAAGTTGTTTTGGTGCCTGAAGTGTCAATTTAAATAACAGTGCTTCACTTGATGTGCTGATATGTCCTGAATTCATGCATAGAACTCCTATGATATTTCATAGTTTTTTACAGTGGTAATCACCGCAAGTATGTCCACTCTTCAACTATTTATTGTTCTCAACGGGATAATATGCCCAAGTGAGGTGTGTGTGTTTTGTTTTTGTTTTTTTAATTGCGTTTTGTTTTTAAACCAATTTTGTAGCCAGAATGAAATTGTCACTTTTCAGCTAACTGACCTTCACACCTATGTTGCCTGGACAACAAAGGACAAACCAATTTCTCCACGTAATCCTTCTTGAGCTTTCTCAAAACATGTTAATATTTAGTTCTGGTGGAAATTAGATTTGTTTTATGAAGCACGTGGGCGTTCCAGTAATTGAACACATTGGTTTTTACCCTTTTTTTTTTTTCTTTTAATGTTTATTACTTAGAAACAATGTGGGCATTCAAAAATACACATACTGAGGTTGATGAACTGTAATTGTAACATAAATGCTTGGTTTGCCAGGATAATGTTGGTGGTTTCTGAATGTTTCTGTGACAATAATGTTCTTGCTCAGGGAAAGGGCAAGCCACTCACTTTTTGTAACTGTTCTTTTGGAAGTAGCTTCTTGTGATATTTTCACTGGGTAGTCTGAAAGTTCTAACTTGTCATTTTATCCTTCAACCACTTGATGTTTTTAATGGTCTTATAAATGTAAAATTAATGGAGAGACATCATTTCTTTCAGAATTAAGCCTATAGAACAAATTTTACACTTTGCTGTTTAAACTGTGAATTTATTTTCCCTCCTTAAAAATTTCCAAACTGCACGTAAACTCTTCAGCTTGTTAAACTGGTAATGGTGCCAGGCTACTGCCCCCAAACTGACAAGTTATGGGCTAAAAGCAGGGCTAAGGGCTCCACTTTAAAAAGTCTATCAGAGAGCAGAGAATTGCAAATAGTATGCTGAAGTAGAGGGACTAGTAGACACTGCATACCAGGAACAAGCAATTGCAAGTCCAGTGTTATTGCCTGTTTCTGTGATGTTCCATGCTGGGTGCACATGGCTGTACCCAGCATCGATAATTACAGAGATGGTAATCTCTTTAATCTATATGGGAGCATCACCTGAAAGTCCCTCCACGTCAGCAGAGAAATTTAACTCACAGCTCTCTGACTTTCAGGAATGGATGAGCTCTGTTTTTAAGATTTTGACACACTAGGGACACAAATGGATTTAAGAACAATAACCTGTCACCATAAATCAATAAACGGTTATTGATATGCAAGACTTTGTTGAAATAATGTAGTGTTTTCGATTACTATTTTAGACGAGTGTACACACCATTTGCTTTTTGTTTATCAAATTTTCTTTTTTTAACTAGACAAATGGTTGCCCGAAGTCTGCTGGACACCTTAAAAGAAGTCAGTGATGATGAAAAGGATTGTATTGCTGTATTGGAACGGGTTTCTAGACTCTCAGAAGATTCAGGTATATGATAAATGTTTAAAGGGACCATATAGTGCCAGGAAAACAAACCTGTTTTCCTGGCACTATAGGCTCCTGGAGTGCATCCCTCGCGCATGAATTCTTTTAAGTAAAAACCCTTTCAGCCACTTGCCTGAATCCAGCGCCGATGTCCCTCGGTGCTGGGTCAGGCTCCGCTCATGCTCCTCCCCCGCCGACATGGGAGACCTAATGCGCATGCGCGGCAATGGCTGCACGCGATTTAGACCTTCCCATAGGTAAGCATTCAATATAAATATATACTTTTATTTTTTATTAAAAGTAATAATTTTGATATCCATTGTTGGCACAAGTGGTGAGAGTGAACTCTAGGGGCATCAGGAGCTGCTAGAGTTAACTGTCGCGAGATTTTGAGCGTTGCTGTGGTAACCGCGGAAACGCTTAGAGCTTGTGAGAGGAGAACCTGGTGGAGCACTCACACTGCTAGCGGGCCACTGAGGGAGATTTCTGATCTCCCCTCCAGTCTTGAAGAACCAGCAGGGGAGAGGGAGGCATATGATCATAGCACCGGGAAAATATCTCGATACACAGATTGGGAACTGCTGCATTAGTCTGTTTTTAAACCCTTTTAAAATAAACTACTTATTTTTAGATTGTTTTTCTTTGTATTTCCTAAGTTAAAATGAATCCAGGTTTGGTGATAAACTCCATCATCTATGGTCCGTTTCCAAAAACAGTGGTTTATAAATAAACAGTCCACATGGCCCAGCAACAGTCCAGGATTTATATATTTAACTTTTTTATTCCAATGGAGATCCTGACAAAACCCGGAATGTTGCTGGGCTATGACTACTGGTTTTGGATCCACTGGCCATAAGTCTAAGGGTTCTGCCTTTACAAGTGTGTGGTGTGTAGGTAGTGTGCTGTTTTGTCCACCTTCTGTTTATTTTTATTGCAGGAAAGGGGTTTATGATACTTTGTGTCCATCATGGGTTAAAGTGCTTGGAAGTCCAGTCCTTTGGTGGATGCAAACCACCATTGTGTACCTTCCTCTCACAGAGCACAGGTTTGGAATACCAGCAGCTGTTCTCTGACTCCTTAGTGATGGGGCTGCAAGAGAGTAGTTACTGTGGTGTTTTACATTGCAGTGTTAAAAAGACATTGTACCCAGGTCACATCATTAAGATTTCCCTTTAATGTCAGTCTGTTGTAAATGAGAGAATACTGCTACATTAATTGGAACAGAGTAACAGCAGACCTTTTTAATTTTGTTTTAGAGAGAGTAGAGATTTTGAGTCCTGATAATGGAAGAATTTGAAAAGGTTAAGGATAAGTAATTGACTGTGATTTTATTTCTGAGTAGAACCCACTGTACGTGCAGAACTCATGGAACAAGTGCCTCATCTTGCAATGTTTTGTCAAGAAAACCGGCCATCTATTCCACATGCTTTCTCCAAATACCTTTTACCGATTATAGTGCGATACCTGGCTGACCAGAACAATCAGGTAAGATTGTAATTTTAGTTGTGGTTATTATTTGCATATATTGCAATGTTACTATAAACAATTATCATTCTTCAATGGATCTGTACATAATGTACTTTACGTGGTTAGTTACTTTTTCTTGGTCGAGTTTACTAAGCATTTTTTTTTTTTCTTCAGTTGCATGATGAAAGTAATGCATGAGTATTTTAAGAATGTATGTTCTTATGAGATGGCTTGTGCGATTTTCCAGGTCAGAAAAACCAGTCAGGCGGCTTTGTTGGTCCTTCTGGAACAGGAGCTCATAGAACGGACTGATGTTGAAAGTAAAGTGTGCCCGGTGCTCATAGATCTCACCTCTCCAGACAGCAATGATGATGTCAAAACAGAAGCAGTGGCTGTGAGTTTAAGTGCCCTTTTCCTGCGAATGACTGCACTAGTGTATCTCTATTGTCCAAAGTTTTGACACTTTGTTATGGCACATTAAGTAGAAAAATGTTTGGTTGTAAGTTATGGAAGTGCTGCTATCAGGGCACTGTAACAGCTTAATCTTAATGAAGTTGTTATGGTGCCAGGAGGCCCTGGGTGCACTCTTGATTTAAGGGGTTAGAACGTTCTTGAACAGTTTAACTCCAAAGGTTGCCTCCAGTGCTTATCTCCAGGTCCCTCGGGTAGCATCTGGCTTCTGAATCTGAGTTACAGGAAGAGCAGGGTACTGCTGGGCAAGGGAGGCACTGATTGGCTACAGCCAGTCAGTAGCTCCCTAATCATAAACATTTTTAATTAAGTGTTCTTGCATAGCAAGACCACTTAATGTTATCTCACATATATATTCTTATTCTTATTATAGCCAAATTTGCCACCCTAACTCCTCCCACAGTTTTTACACTACATAGACAAAAATTTACCAAAACGTGCAGATTGTTCCCGATCGGATTGCTATTACTTTGTGGAACGTTTCGCCGAATGGTTCACGGAATATCGTCGTTCTTGTGGCGAAATATGTCCCATAGGAATGAATGGCAAAGCTAGAGTGGGAGCTGGCAAAAGCTGAGAAATCAGGACATGATTTCTAAACTGCCACCACTCCCTTATTTTCAGGCCCACCTACACAAATCTTATATCAAAACATTCAGCTATCCCTGCTGCCACTAAACATGTCAACGGCTAAGCCATAGTCCTGATAGTTTTCACAATGTAATCATTTGTTTGCAACTAACGCCGTCCATTGACATTCATTGAAACGTCACTCTACAAAGCTCAAATTTGAAGTGCAATTTCTAAACTGTGACTGTGCCTTCATTTTTAATACTTCAGAGACATACCATGCATCAAAATGTAGGTCTGGGTCTTGTGATTCTCACAATATAAAGCTCTTCGCTGTAGGATTTATAGTTTTTAAAATACGACCGTTTGAAGATGGCAACCGCCAAAATACTCTGACCTGTGCCAGGCTGCAGCAGCAAGTGATGTCATAGACAGGGCCTTTTGAACACCTGCTAGTGTTTTTATAAATGTATGTTTTAATGTAACTGTGCAACAACGTTGCAATTAAATGTGCTATATAAATAACAGTTACTCCGCCCACTCCAGTTGTAGGCTACTGGTGGAGGCAAGAACACTTCACACAATTTCCCCAGAAATTGTAGCCTTTCTAGTTAAATATATATTGTTTGATGTGTGTCCTTTATTTATATATTTTTTTCTGTTGCTATTGTTTTGCTTTCCTCCTAGATTATGTGTAAAATGGCCTCTATGGTGGGCAGAGATATAACCGAAAGGCTCATCTTGCCACGGTTTTGTGAGATGTGCTGCGATTGCAGAATGTTCCATGTTCGCAAGGTTTGTCTTTCTCCCTGTTTACTGCATTGATTGTGGGTTGTTAAGATGGGTTAGCATTTAAGACTTTGAATAGAATATTGACATCAGAAAGACTAAGACCGAGAAAATAGTTGAATAGTGAAAAGCTACTGGAGCCTCCCCTGGAAGAGTCCATTTAGAGGTCAAACATGCATCGGTACTGATCTTTATAGTTTGCAAGTCCTAATGCTATTGAGGACAATGCTAATTTTTATACCTGTAACTTATTATTCTTGATTTAACTAGATCTGGACTCCACACTATACAATTCTGTTTTAATCAATCACTGAATAGGCTACTCCCTATGTATTTATAGTTAGGTTAAGCTTGGTGTGTGGGGAATAATGGATACCATTGAAGGCACAGTTTATATCTTTCATTTCTCTTATATTAGAAAGTTAGTCCAAGTGTAAGAAATGTATGCTAGATATGTTCAGTGTCTAGTAGATGAGTCAGTTGTGTTACATTGTATCATTGTTTTGCAAATTATTACGTCCATATAGCTTGTGCCTATGTAAGATTCAAAGTGTTTCATATTATTGTAGTTTGTATCGGAGTCTTCCCTTTTACTGACTTGGGTGTGTGTTCTTTGCCTAAGTGACTTTACATTTACAAATAGCACCTGATTTCCATTTCACTCATTAAAAGTTACGTTGTAAATTGTATATTTGTATAGGGCTGGTTCTTTTATTTTAAGTTCTCCTTTTTTTATTTTTTATTTTGTATTGCATATTAATTTAAAGGTGTTATTCCCCACAATATTCCAGCCTGACACATTCCTCCTGACCTTATCTGTTTTTTGTTCATATTCCATTTACATGTCTAGCAATTTGTAAATGTTACCCTTGCTAACTCGTGTGTTTCCTTATATCTTCCTGTGTCTGGGTTACTGCTTCCCCATTGTAATTCTTATATCTTAATATTAACTTTGTTCTCATTCTTATCTCGCTTTTGTTCTCCACTTGCCTTTTTGTAGTACTTGTGGTATTTCCTTGTCTCCTTCCTGTAACCTTTTTCTGTGGAAGAAAGTTAATACAGTGTTTTAAATAAGGTGATTATGAAAAGTGGACAGTGTTATAACAAAATAACTTTCCAAACAGTAGTGAAGGAAAGATTGATATTCGTTATTTTTTTTTTTAAGACGTTTTGCAAATATTTTCAAATATTTTGTCAGTCAGCTGGCTGATATTTTACAGATATAGCAAAATAAGTTACTTAACATTCAGTTGCTGGCTATCTGTAGGAAGTTGCATTTCTACCATTTCCCCTAGCACTGGAACCACTAGCCAGATAAATACGGTATCTGTATTAGAACTACAAATACATTTGCATATTAAATATGGCTATAAAATATTGTGTTGCAGAGACTATTTAACTGGATTTTTATTAAGTCCACCTAAATATTTGTAGAGCATAAGAGGGAAAAAAACTGTCCCACTCAAAACAGTGCAGTAATGCCCTATAATAGTCATATCTGAACATTAAATGGATACTATAAGTGTGGCACTATAGCTCAGTCTGCCTTCCCCCTCCGCGGTAAATAAAGGGTCAAAAAGTGTTTACTTACCTGATCCCAGCGCTGATGTCCCTCGGGTCATGGCTCCGCCTCCTCCTCTGTCTGCAACGAGCAAGCGCTAATGCGCATTAGACCTCCCCATATGCAAATGGTGCACATTAGACCTCCCCATAGAAAATCATTGAATCAATGCAAATCTAAGATAGCGCAAGGACGTCAGTTAACGGAAAAGGTCCGTTTGGATGCAGTGTCTGGGAGACAGCCACTAGAGGCAGACTTAGTGCTGCAATGTAAATATTGCAGTTTCTCTGAAACTACAATGTTTAACATTATAGCACTAAGTGCAATAGGGACGCTCCACCCAGACACTTCAATGAGCTGTAGTGGTCTGGGTGCCTATATTTAATGATGAATCATTAATCTGGGCCCAGCCATATGTGAATATGGGTTTCTGTGAATAAATGAGTGACAGCAAAAGAAAAAAGTCTGTTTCGCGGTCTGTTTAGTGATGCCAGGAGCCGTAATATGACGCCACTCTGACATCATTATACAGCGCTCTAGGTAGCAGAGCAAGAAGAGCTTGAAGACGACAGCAGCCACACTGGACCCCCCAGGGAAAGGATCGACTCCAGCTCTCCCAAAGGCAAGCAGGCTGGATGGACTCTGATCATGATCTCAGCCAAGCCAGTGCTTTCCCATAGGAAAACATTGAGAGGCTATTGTGCATGCACAGCAAAATGACACCCGGTGCCAATCACAATCTCCTCAGATTCATTGAATCAATGCATCTGTGGGGATCATCCAGCGCTTCCATGCAGAGCGTGAAGACGCTGAATATAGGTACTGCACATTGTGCTTACTTGGCATCAATGTAAAAACGGCATTTTCTCTGAAAGTGTGTGTGTAGATATAGAGCGAGAGATCGCAAGATCTGCCTATACAGCAAGCAAGCTAGATCGAGAGATCGATGGCAAGATCTGCTTATACAGACAGGTAGAGATCAATGTCTGTCTGTATAGGCAGATCTTGCTAGTGAGAAGTGTTCTGGCAAATAATGAAAACTTGAATGTTATGTCTTTAGGGTACATCTGAAACACCTTCCCAAGGATGTAAAGATTTTTATGTGCTGGTTGTATACAGAAAAAATTGTATCATGTAAACATCAGTTTAGTTTTTAGGTAAATTTGAAATGGAGCAGATAAATTTCTTAAAACTGCCCAGATCCTTACTTGCATCTTTGCCTCTACTGGTGAAGTCTTTGTCATAGCTAAACAGTGAGCCTTTCATCCACTAATCCTGCAGATGATAGGGTCACTATCCGGCTGGTGTTCATTTAATGTGTATTCATTGTGCTTACAAATCTCAGTAAATTTATAGATCAGTCTAAAGACTGTCTCTTACTCCTCCAAGTTGGCAAACGCAAAGACACTGGATGACACTTTGTGTAGCTTTCCCATCCACATCTAGCACACAAGATGTCAAGTCCCCAAATAGTTTTTATTTGCACCTATTTATTTTTTTAATTGATCAGATCAATTGAGTATATTATTATTTATATAGCGCCAACAAATTCTGTTGCGCTTAACAGTGGATGATCTTTTTCCTTTTACTATGCATTGTAGGTCTGTGCTGCCAATTTTGGAGATATTTGCAGTGTTGTGGGACAAGATGCAACTGAGAAAATGTTGGTAAGCATATGATATTCAGAAGTGCCAATTATAAAAAGTAGTCCGACTTGCAGTGACCTTTTGATAAAAACGATTCTACTTGATTTTTTTTTGTTCATTGTGATAGGTCAGAATTATTCAATTACTTTGGTTAGATGTAGGCATCTGTTTGTTTTGCATTTATTCTTTCACCCCAGTAAATAATATTTCAGCATTTACTGGGGTGACTAAAATAGCGATGGTAATCATGGAAAAATAAAACTGCCACGATTAAGCATTTTCAGAGATTTACCACCCCTTGGTGCCCTGGGCTTGCGTGCTTCTGTGTCGAGCTGAGATTTCTCTATACATACATGTGCACTTGGAGAATTAACTAACTTGCATATGATATATAAAGTTTAACCTAATCATAAGCAAACTTTTATCTACTTGTTTGAATGTGTTAAAAGTGGCAGTTCCTTTTTTATTATGCCCAAAACTGACTCTTCAGTTTCTACTATTATTATGATATTTATAGCGCGCCGTCAAATTCCGCAGCGCTTTACAATGGGTGGACGAACAGACATGTAGTTGTAACCAGACAAGTTGGACACACAGGAACAAAGAGGTTGAGGGCCCTGCTCAATGAGCTTACATGCTAGAGGGAGTGGGGTAAAATGGCACAAAAAGGTAAGGATAGTATTAGACTGACAGTTGCAGAAGAGGAATCAGTCAGGAGCTACTAACCGTTTAATTGATACGCTTTTATGAAGAAGTGGGTTTTTAACGATCTTTTGAAAGAGTGGAGACTGGGTGAGCATCTAGAAATTAGTAGGAATTCTCACTACCATAGGTTGATAATATCTTTTGGGTAAACTTAATTCTCAGTTCCTCCCCAATTGTTTTTGGAGTAAATTGTTTATGAATCACTTTGGAGTTAATCTTGTAATTTTAGTAAATTAAAATGTGAGTGACAAAATTTAAGGAAAAATGCTTGTATGGAGACGTTCTCCTAGACTGCTTTAGTCACATATTGGCTATTTTAACCTCAATTTTTTGACCCAGGTTTGTTTTCTAAATTTGTAATTTATTTGACTAACTCTGGTTGTGGTACACTTTATTTAATTGGTTATTGTTTTTACTGAAGTTTTGCCGTAAGTATGTGAAAAATAAACTGATGTACATAGTTTTTGTTAAAAAAAAAAATCCACTATTTTGTTTTGTTTTTTGCAACAGCTTCCACGGTTTTTCCAGTTGTGTTCTGATAACGTTTGGGGTGTGCGTAAAGCCTGTGCAGAATGTTTTATGGCAGTTTCTTGCACAACCTCTCAAGAACTTCGTCGCACTAAACTGTCTGCTCTTTTTATTAACCTAATCAGTGACCCTTCCAGATGGGTAAGTTGTTTACTGCCACATCTTTTCTTTCCTGAAAGTATTGTATGTTGAATGTACATGTGCTATCTGGTAAATTCCCCCTCCATCCATTATCTGTGTTCTCAAACCTGTTTTATTTTCTTTTCTTTAATCTGCTACTTGATTTGTTTTTTGTCTTTTTTTTTCTTTTTCTTTCTTTTTTTTTTCTAGTTTTTTATTTTTTATTTTTTATTTTTTTGTCTAGTTTGAATATCCTTTGTATTTATGCATTATGCAAACAGATGCAAATAAACAGAAGCATTCTCAGCCATCACTGCCCTGACTGGTATGGCAGACTGCAGAACCTCCACGTCAGCCATTTTATCAGTGGAGACTGGCCGGCAGACAGCCAGGGGCCAACTGTCTCTACAAAATGGCGATGCAGGACCTGGTGGACACAGACTTTAGACACTATAACAACTTTAATCCGTTAAAGTGCTTAGATTGTTCTTTTAACGTTACTTTTTAAGATTCTATTTTGTTTTTTATTCGCTGTGCAAATAAACCACCTATTGTTACAAATACACTAAAGTACTTGGAACACTACCCTCATATATTTTTATAATCTTATAATCAAGATTGTTGCTTGCTTTATTTTTTTAGGTTCGTCAAGCTGCCTTTCAGTCCCTTGGGCCTTTTATATCCACATTTGCAAATCCATCAAATTCTGGTCAGTATTTCAAAGAAGAGGAGTGTAAAAGCTCAAAGGACGATCAACAAAGTGAAAACGATGAGAGGTATGCACTTTTGTGGATTTGAAAGTTGTTTGAAATAAAGCAACAATGCCAATGCTGAACTTGTAAAGCTAATTGTTTATCTTAACAGTTGTGACATTGCAATTGTAATAGGATCTTGACCATCCATCAGCCCAGACTGGCCATTGGGCAAATGCCCGGAGGGCAGCGATGACCACAGGCCTAGGTCTGTGGGGGGTGATCCTTTGATCGCCTCTGTCGGCTCATGCAAAGCCGGCCCTGCTGTGAGCCCACTAGGGCTGGTGGGGAGATCAAAGAGCTCTCTCACAGGCCCGCAGAGCGAGGGGAGATGGGGTGCAGGGATGATCTATTCCTCTTGTGAGCAAGAATTGATTCGGAATGTTGCCGCGGTTACCACTGCAACGCTCCGAGAATCTTGCAAGAGGAGTGAACTCTGCCTGCAGCCAGAGTAACACCTCCATTGGACCACCAGGATCTACAGTGTGTCTCACCTCTCTGAAAATATAAAAGGGGAGGGGCATAAATAAAAATACTATGAAACATTACTGACAATAATAAAATATATTTTTAACCACACACTGCACCCTTCCACACGCCTTTAGAAACACACTGCACCACCTACACACTACATATGTCATACACACTACATCCCCTATATACACTTTGGATCCCTTCTACACACATACTAAATCCCCTGTACGCAAAAACACACTGTAGCGGGCAGAGGGTAACCCAACCGGTTACCTCTGCTAATACAGAAGCAAGAGACTCATCTTCCCCCAGTAACTGGATGACACACAGTTCCAGAGGTACAACAAAACTTTATTCGCCACACTCTGCTTTATACTTTCCCCATGCAAAGGGTGGATCATACACAACGAGAATGTCCCCTACCGGGGGTCGCATAACTGAACCAGAACCCCAATCCCCTTTGTCCCGTGTTCCCACAACTCCATGCCCCCTTCCCAGGGTTTTCCCGATCCCAGAGGCCTGTGCGTGTGACAGGAACTCCAGTCCCTTTGTCCCCAGTTCCCGCCACCATCCTTCGTGGACCAGGGGTTCTTTATCCCATGAGCCCCTGTACCTGGGAGTCCCAGCGCATGGGGTCTCTGGGTGAAACCCGGCAAGGGAAGTGTCTCCTTTTGGGACACGAATGCTTCCCCGGCCGCCGTTCATCTATACAAACGGTGGCCGCCCAGGGAAGCACTCATTAATTACTTCCCTTGTGGTTTCACACTTATGTTGCAAGTTGCCAAAGTTCTAAGTGATTGGTGTGAGCACTCCAAGGGACACTGGGGAGGTCCTCGTTTGGGAAGCAATCCACGAATGCTCCCCCTAGATAGCGTTTGTCTAACGAACAGGCCGCCACCCAGGGTCGGCACACGCCAAGGCTTCCCTTTCGGTTTGTGAATTTGACACCTCGTTGGTGAGGTATAAACATTCTAAATGGAGTATTGAGGTGGTCCCCGTTCGTATGAGCTCTCCCGAACGGAGAGCAGGTAAAACATACAAATATTCACAAATACATCCCCCTATACACACTTTACAGCCTCTACACACAATGTCACCTACACATGCATACTCTGCAGCACTTATGCACACACTTGCTGTGTCTCCAATACAACACACTGTTTTCCTTCTACGCAAACTACAACACATGCACACACTCTCTACAGCCCCGAAACACACACACTATCCCAAAAGCAGCCTCTAAACACGTGTACAGAACTCTTTCCTGGCCATTTTTCCCTCTGGTATCCCACTTATGAAGATACTCGAGACAAGTCACAAGCAAACGCAGTGCAATCTTGTCATTAAATTTGCAATTAAATATGCAGACCAAATGCAGAGCGCTTTTCTCATGTGATAGCTCTTCAGCATGGCTCTGTGCATGGGGGGGAGGGGAGTATAGAGTATTAGGTTGTTTTTTTTATGTTTTGTCTTTTTCTTACTGAATTAACTATGCTGTAATGTTAGAGATCAAATGAAATGTTACAAAAGACTTGGGTGGTACCTCTATGCAGTGTGCCCATTGTGAATCTCTTGAGAAACTGCATACTGACCGTGTTAAACCACATAAGACAAAATTCTTGCAGGAAATATATTTTATAAAGCCCTCACAGCTATACATTATCTTACCGATTTTAATTTATGTAATAATTCACTGTCTTGGAATATTTTACTGTTGACCATAAGGAGCCAATTGTATTCTGAATCTCTAAGCTAAAGGGTGTCTTTCCTATTCACTTAGGATTTTAAAATAATGGAGCACTGTAGGCATATATTAAAGTGATTATGATGCCTGGTCAACGGGTACCACATCACTGCTAAACTGTTTACTCCGTTTATTAGAGTTTCTTGATCCCCTCAAGCCTGGCCTCTGATGACAAAATGTCAGTGTTAGAATTTTGCTCTACTTCATGCGATACCAAGGGTACTGGGTATTGATAAGTCAAGAGCACCTGCTGAGTGTTTGAAGAAAATAACTTCCTCGTTCCCTGGTATCATGCAAGGCAGAAGCATATCTTCACCATATGGTCTTTTGAAGCTTGGCATCAGACAGTCTGGACCCATTATCTTTACTAAATGGTAGCAGCAATGCGTCCCAGGCTCCTACAAACTCCTGGCATCATAACCATTTAAATCCGTTGAAGTGGGTCTGGTTTCTGTAGTTTTTCTTTGACAGGTAGTCTATAGTCATACTTTGTTTCTGGTACAACTATGCTGTCGGGGACAAAAGTAACTCTTGCACTCAAGGATGATAATTATACATACACCTCTCTCTTCTACTTTCTAAAACACACTTTTGAATTGTCCTGTAAAAAAAAAAAAAAAACCCTCAAAGTTTTGTTATGTTTTCATTTCAGACACTTGTGGTATGTGCACGGTACTGGTTAACCCTCTTGTAAACAAACAAGTTTCCATAAATTCTTTTTATAAATTCATATTGTAAATTTGCTTGCTTAAAGGACCACTATAGGCACCCAGACCACTTCAGCTTAATGAAGTGGTCTGGGTGCCAGGTCCAGCTAGGATTAACCCTTTCTTCTATAAACATAGCATCTGAAACTGCTGTGTTTATAATAGGGTTAATCCAGCCTCTAGTGGCTGTCTCATTGACAGCCGCTAGAGGAGCTTCCGCGCTTCTCACTGTGATTTTCACAGTGAGAAGACGCCAGCGTCCATAGGAAAGCATTGAGAATGCTTTCCTATGGACTGACTGAATGCGCGCGCGCGCGTTCAGCCAATGACGACGAGAAGGAGGAGGAGAGTCCCCAGCCCGGTGCTGGAAAAGAGGTAAATTTAACCCCTTACACCACCTACAGCCCGGTGGGAGGGGGGGCCTGCAGTTGGGGGGGACCTAGAGACCCTATAGAGCCAGGAAAACAAGTGTTTTCCTGGCACTATAGTGGTCCTTTCAAGGGATTTTTTTTATTCATTTTTATTTTTTTTAAATCTGCAGTGTAATATTTTGTATGTATAGTGTTATTGGTATACTGTGTTTGGGGACTCTTTACTAAAATTAATTCTTAGGTTCACATTCACGATGATTCTGTTTTTAAAAAGATACATTTTCTTCAGCAGGACAGCTAAAGAGGTTCTGGCAGAAGATGCTTCAAGTGTGGAGGAGGAAGATGATGTCCCGTTGATAGACAAGCTTTGCACAGACAGTGATGTTAATTTTACTGTGAAGTTAGAATCGAGCTTGGAAGATGTAGCAGGTGAATCTTCCAAGGACAGTAGTCAACAAGTTGACTTTCTATCATGTTGCACTTTGCCTTTGCAATCTACAGCTGACTCCAGCAAACCAGAACAGATCTCTAATGAGTCTAATGCACATGAGGTGTTGGAGTTGGCTTCACCAGAGAGCCCTGTTACTGAGCAAGAATTGTACAATTCGTTCCATTTCTGGAGGACTCCCATCCCCGAGATTGATATTGATTTGGAACTGAAGCGAACACAAGCAGAATCTCGTAGCACGGAAAGTAGTCAGACTGTTCAAAAGGCATCATCTCCCGGATCTCCTAATATTACAATGGCCACAAGAAAGGAGCTTGAGGAAATGATAGAAAATTTGGAGCCTCATATAGATGACCCTGATGTTAAAGGTACCTGTATATCATTTCCTATCTATTTATTTGCAGTGCAGTAACATTATCACAGGCAGGTAAAGACATGACATCAGAAAACATGAGAACAGTGTTAAGACTTGTGCACCATTTAAAACTTTATAATGCTCAGCTGACATGTAAAAAGAAAACAAGTAAAGCCCCACTGGAGCATCAGGAAAGAGCAGTATGAGAAAATGCCTAGAATCCTTCAAGGAGGCATAGCCTTCGAGGTATACAGAGAGTCCCTGATAGCTCAGGCCATTATTGGGTAAGTCATCCAATTCCTGTCTCTGAGAGCACTCTCTTGCGGAGACCAGGGCCACATAACTAGGCTTGGGGTGGTTAGGTTCATCACTACCATTCTTCCGCAGAACTCACCCTAATACCCACACTCTGGGAGCATCCACTTCCTTCTTTCCAGTGATAGTCTGCACCAAAGAGGGAAATATGAGCTTACAGTCTAAAGGTCGCCACAGGTTCACGGCCCAGGTGAGTTGCAGCGATACGTTGGTATGTGTAAAATCTGGAATTCCGCTTTGGAGAGCTGGGGACTCAGAATTGGGGATGCCCCCTATTTTTAGCTTTGCCCAGAGCCTGGCGCAAATGTCATCAGAGATACTGAGCAGAGTCCACCTGTAATAGTTACAGGCCTCTTTCCAGTGAGGTAACAGCTGCCGTCTTGGTTCCGCTTGTAGCACTTAGCATGTCTTCCAAGCAGCACATGGTAGAAGTCAGTGAAGCTGCTCCATGTGGGACTAAGGCCACCTCCCCCGCGCGTCGATAACAGGTAGTCCTCCAAAGTATTAGGACTGCACTAAGAAAAAAAAATGCTGCTAGAGTGGTATAAGCCTGTGCACCAGGTTATCCCCAATTAGACAAGACTATCTGAGAGTCAATTTAAACTGTCAGGCCAGTCATAGCAGTAAAAAAACTGAGTAAGATAAGTATCTGTAGCACTTTGCTTCCACTCTGCATGGTTTTCAAGACTTGCCCCTGCATATTTTCCTACTTTAACAACCATGAGTTCCCACCCCTTTTAACAATTCTTCAATGAGTGATACAAGTGAGTATCCTTTAGTCACATTAGAACACTTTTTCTGATAAAAAAAAAAGTTTATCTATTACTCTATTAAAACAATATTTAGAATCCCTACCTTGTAATGTAAACTACAAATTATAAGAGGGGATACAATTTTGGACACTGCCATGTAGGGGAAAAAGATGTGAAGCAATGGAACCAAGATATGAAAATGTTTCCCCTCCAAAGCTCTTTTATTGAAGTTTTTTTTTTTTCATTTTTTATTATAATTTTGAAGATTAAACAAGTATTAAACAGTGATAGTTTTTTCATCATAAGATCAACATCAAAATATGAATATTACATTACATTACAGTGCATACAAAGCTACATAAAAAGACATACAACATAAAGATATCGGGTCAGCCATCGGGATCTGGGAGTTGGACAGAGTAGGTGTCACTTCTTTAAAATAATCATTTAGAGTTAGACCCACTTTCGGAATGTTATTATCCGTGTTTTATCTTACAAATGCATCTATGCCAGGGTTATAGATAGTTGATTCTTTGTAGTAGTCAAACCATTTCCCCCAAATCTTATTGTAGGAACAGATATTGTTATCCTTAAAATATACTGCCTTTTCCATTAAAACTTGATATTGAATCTGGGTTTTGATCTCTATTATAGAGGGAGATATATTCTGTTTCCATTTTCTAGCAATGCACAGTTTGACATCCATCAAGACATGTATAGTCAAATTTTTAGATAATTTATCCAATTTTGGGAAGTCTAAATTGAATAAGAATCTTTCTGGAGATAGCATAATATTTAATTTTAAATCAATAAAAAGTTTAGATAATTCCAATTTAAGAAATCTAATCCTGTACAGTCCCACCACACATTTGAATGAGTCACATTCACTATTACAACGCCAACAGATATTTGAGGAGTTAGCTTGGAATTTACATATTTTCGTAGGGACCAAATACCATCTATGGATAAGTTTAAGGTATGTTTCCTGTATATTTATACAATGGACCATTTTCCTTAAAGCTTCAAATACTTTTGACCAATCCTGACATGAAAAAGATTTATTTAATTCGGTTTCCCATCTAGAGATCATATTGTATTTTATTTCTTGGTTTAATACCTCCAAAGATCTTTTAACTGCTGAAGATTTATTTTTAACCTCCCCAAAAAAGGATCTTGTCAAAAGGCAGTCTTTAATTATAGTTACCTTATAAAGAAAGTTTTTATTCTTAAAGGACCACTATAGTGCCAGGAAAACATACTCTTGTTCCTGGCACTATAGTGCCCTGAGGGTGCCAGCGCTGGGCGGGGAGCTCTCCTCCTCCGATCCTCCCCGTCGGCTGAATGCGCACGCGTGGCAAGAGCTGCCCGCGCATTCAGCTGGTCGCATAGGAAAGCATTATCAATGCTTACCTATGGACGCTTGCGTGCTCTCACTGTGATTTTCACAGTGAGAATCATGCAAGCGCCTCTAGCGGCTGTCAATGAGACAGCCGCTAGAGGCTTTGGGGGAAGGCTTAACTCATTTATAAACATAGCAGTTTCTCTGAAACTATGTTTATTAAAAAAAATGGGTTAACCCTAGCTGGACCTGGCACCCAGACCACTTCATTAAGCTGAAGTGGTCTGGGTGCCTAGAATGGTCCTTTAAGTAAGTGAAATGTTCTTTATTTACAAGTCCAATTTTTTCTCTAATACTTGGAAAGCTGCAAATACCAGAGGTATCGTATGGGTCCTGAATTTTTACCCCATCTCTAACTAACCAACCAGATAAATTAGGATCTTGAATGAAAAATTTAAAAATTTCCAAAGGGGCATTTGAGGAAATTTGATTTTGAGCAAAAAAATATTTCTTTATTGGTATTATAGATTGAAAAGTGTGGAAGATAATTTTAATTATCAATAGGTTTTTAAAAAGTTTTTTTTATCTATTCAGAAAAAATCGAAAGGGTCTAAGGTATTACATAAACTCTTTTCATATAAATACCAAGCTGTCCTCTTTGAATTGTTGTTTCCCCATTCTAAATAGTGTGAAAACATTACTGTGTCGTGGATATAGAATATATTCGGAAAGGTTAGACATCCTTCTGCTAATCTAGCTGACATAACTTTTAGAGTCTTTTATTGAAGTTTACTCACCCCTCAAAGGGTTCATGCAAACAAGAGAAACCTTTCCAAAATGCAGTTTAGTGAACTAAAATTAGTAAGCTTTGTAATTAGGGGTTGCTAGATTTGTGTGTGTATTTGGCATTGGATTTAAATCACAGTAAGGGAAGGTAGAGAGATGGCAGATGCAGTGGCTCCAGCAGTCTGGTGACTATTTGAAATAGGGAGTTTTTTTTTCTAGTGATGGCATGAGAAAGTGGCAGCAAACATAGGGGGCAAGCACTAAGTAAACAAAGTTATGGCTCTCTAATTAGATAACCATGCCTCATTCTGTAAATATCTTGGACATCTCAGTACAGCAGTAAGTGCTCAAGAGTATCTCATTTGATGGACCAGTAAATACTTAAAGTTGGGGGACAGGCAAGTGATGGCCTCGGGACAGCCTCTTTAGTAAAACTGCTTTAAAATGTTTAAGGTAAGGTTTTTTGCATTTCATTCCTCTATTTCTAAAAATGTGTCCGAAAATTATTTCACTTTGATTTTGTCTAAATAGCATACGTCTGTAAGTTGACCACAACTCGCTGTTAATTGCATATAATAAATTGTTTTGTTTTGGAGTAGATGGGGGAAATAGATCCATGATGTTAATTATGTAACTTTGTTGGTAGTAGTAGTAGTAAGTTTTACTTTTTGTTTTTGTGTAGCACAAGTTGATGTACTCACAGCAGCCCTCAAAGCATCCAAATTAGGAACTCAGGAAGATCCAAAATCCTCTCACTTGAACCGGGAAATCCTCTACAGAAATGATCGTATTGAAACTGGGAAAATAAACTGCAAAATTGCATGTGAAGACTCTGGTCCTTTGATCAGCGATTCTGTAGAGGTAAAAAGACTATAGAGATTTTGCGGTTTTCAGTTTTTTGGGAGATCTAGAAATGACATGCATAATTAAACACTACTGTGTGGCTTAAACATATTTCATGTATGTGGGTTTATATTATTTAAAGCTGACTAGACATGTCCTCCATAGTGTATGCAGTCAACATTGCGCTACATACATGATGACTCTGACTTGAGCACTAGTGGCAGCTTTAGCCCTGAAGATGAAAAAAAATCCAAAGTGCAGGTATGTGTTTCAAAGTACACACATTCATTATAATTTTGATCATAAAAATGTGTATGTTACAATGTCAGCATGTCTGTATTCTTCTAGGATGTTGTACCTCAAGCCTTATTGGATCAGTATTTATCCATGACTGACCCATCCCGTGCTCAGACTGTTGACACAGAGATTGCCAAACATTGTGCCTATAGCATTCCAGGAGTGGCTCTAACATTGGGCAGACAGAACTGGCATTGTCTCAGGGATACTTATGAGACTTTGGCAGCTGACATGCAGGTATGTACAACCAGATTCTAATATAATTGTTTGACAACTGCTTCTGATGGGTACAAATACAAAAAGATAAGTCCTGCGCTCACACCCGTCACTCCTGGGTGGCAACGACCACACTACACATCAGCCGCAATACATAAAGTAAAAACAAAAGAAAGTTACCTGTGCTCTCTCCTTAATCCCTATGTATATTTAAACAAATGGAGGTCATTTAGTTACTCCAATGACAAAATCGGCTATAACTACTGCATGCTACTGCATGACAGAGGGCACCTTGGTGCACGCAGGGATACCCTAAAAGCTGACAAATCAGAGGATTTGCCCGAATATACTCTGTAGCCAACAAGCATGGATGGCGTGGGGAGTGGGAAAAAAATCCAAAGTGCAGGTATGTGTTTCATACCTGCATTAGTCGCCATGTCCCCCTCAGGGCTGTGTAAGACAGTTGCCGTGCAGCCGAATCCAACCAAGGGGAGATACCCAGCGCCAATAACCATTCCTGTGCAGTACTCAACCTTCCTATCCTGGAAAAGTGGCGACAGGATTTTGAAGCAGAGTGCAGGAGGGGCTCTCTCAGATAGCAGGCCCTGTCTAACGCCCCTTCGGTGGCTCACCGACCACTTAGGTCTGAGAGTCTCTAGCAGCACAACCCCACGGCAGCGAGACACAAGCAACAACCTCTTGTTGCCACCTCAGGCCGTCACCAGTGGAAGCCAAACCAGATCAGCGAGAACCTCAGAGCCCCAGGGGTGATGAAGCCGGCCCTTGTAGTTGGCTGCAGCGGTAGAAGCACACATCGGAACCGGTATGCCTACATGCAGGGGGACTATCCGGGCAAAACCTTACTCTTACCACTCATGGGAATCGGCTGACCATGAATTCTGCCATATTGCCTGCAGGTTGCCTGTTAATGAGGAAAAGGTAAAACTGATTACTCAGTTAGGAGACCCACAGACATTAGCCATGACAGCCCAGCATGTGTGCATTATAAGATGATGAGGCACAGGGTAAAAAAAGTTAAGGAGCTGGTTAAATGAACACATTCTTGCTAGGAGCTGTGAAGAAAATTTTGATGATCAGATTACTATGAGTATATGATCATACATTGCCATAACACCAATATACTCCATTCCACACCAGCGAGGCAATGGCCGCACTCTCATTTGGATCTCCCCATAGGAAAGCAGTGGGAATGTGAAGGTGACGGCGAGAGAGAATTAAAGGATAACTGCAGCCACTTGTAAGATGTATAGGGAATGAGGAGGAAATTGAGTGAGAAGTACCATTTTTCACATCATCAGCAAATGAATCAACAAATAGAAAAGTAAAATTGCATGTTTCCAAAAGAGATTTTTTCAGTACTTCCACAATACTCTGTTTTGCATACAAAGTATCACTTGCTTAATGCAGAAAGCCTTAAATCACGGTCATCTTGGAGCTTTATAGTGTTTATCACAGTCTTTCTAAGAAATACTAAGAAATTACTTTCTGAATGCTCCTTTAATTTTTCTTCTAATCCCTTTACTGTTTTCAGTGGAAAGTGCGAAGGACGTTGGCCTTTTCCATCCACGAGCTGGCATCAATCCTTGGAGACTCCCTGACAGCTGCTGATTTACTTCCTATATTTAATGGGTTTCTGAAAGATCTTGATGAAGTCAGAATAGGAGTGCTGAAACATCTCTATGATTTTCTAAAGGTATATTTTATCCCTTTATGTTCTTTCTGGTATTGCTTGCTTCTAATTAGGATAGCCAAATGCACATTATTTCAGGGCAGTTCTGACAAGATTGGATATTTTGTGTTTTTGTTTTTTTTCATTTAAGTAAACACCTCTTTCCAACCACATTCCCTTTAGTTCTGTTCCATTATGTAGTACATAAGATTTACTTTTATAGAATTAAGTATATGCTTTGAAGATCATCAACTGACCTAAGCCTTGTTGCAGGGTGTATTAATATCTAGAAAGTCCTTAGTTACTCTCAGTGCTTACAGTTGTACATAATTGTGATATTCTGTATATAATAATTTTGTGCATGATGTTTACTGTATTTAAAAAAGAAAGTGTGTGTGTAATTTGTTTTTGTTTTTTGTATTTTAGCAGAGTCTTCAATTTTACATGTTAATTTTAAATATATTTATCTTTATCAATTTGCCTTGTGTCCTAGCTTCTCCCGCCAGATAAAAGAAGGGAATATCTTTATCAGCTGCAAGAGTTCCTGGTGACTGACAACTGTCGGAACTGGCGATTCAGGGCAGAGCTAGCAGAGTATGTAATCTAGTATTTATTTCTATAAAAAAATATAGATATGCTAATATATTTATGAAGTACAGCTTTAAGTGACCGGTTGACACTCCATTCTTTTACTACTCTAGCAGGAACAACCTTAATCGCAGCTACATATGCCATAGTTGCTCTGATTGAGAACCAGGAAAACCGTCTGTGTTAGAGTTCACCTTCTCTCCCCTGGCCATTGTTGGTAAAGAGGGATATGGCATCAAAATATGATATTGCAACACTAAAGACTGCACGGCATTTCTTTCAATAACACTATACACTCTTATGGAATATGAAATAAAGTTTTTGAATTTAATTCCTGGATCCGTTGAAAAGAAAAAAAAACTTTTTTCCTTAATAAATAGAAGTAAAGTTGTATTTAATACCGGATATTCATTCCATCCTTAAGTATTTTCATGAAACAGTGACAATTTGTTGACCATGTCTAAGTTGTTAGAAGCTGGCATATATCAAAAATATATACCAGGTTAGATGTATTTTTGTGTAAACAAGCCTGCATTGCCTTAGTAACAGATGTCTCATTTACTGTTCCTTCAAGTGGTGGTGCTCTGTGTGTTTTTGGAATGTAGTTCTATCACTGTGTTCTGTTTCGTTTTTCAATAGGCAGTTGATTTTTCTTCTTGAACTGTACAGTGCCAGAGATATTTATGATTACTTGCTGCCAATTGCTTTGAATCTTTGTGGTGATAAGGTGTCTTCTGTGCGTTGGATTTCTTATAAACTGGTAAGAGTAAAACAAAGTTTACACGAATTGTTAAAAAAAGAAAAAAGCACTATAACCAATTAAGTTATTAAATGTTTGGTTCTTCCTTATTCTATTCTATAATATAGTTCAGCAGTGGTTTCTTGCCAAAGAAAAGATACCCGTGCGCTCTCCTTAATCCCTATGTATATGTAAACAAATGGAGGTCATTTAGTTACTCCAATGGCCACTGAAGGGAATGCCTGCCTACCAACGTCAAGGCAGACCCCCCTAGACTGGTCCTACTCTGACCCTTTACCTTGCTTCCTTGAGCTTCTGGCAAAAATATCTGAGACAGAAAGGGGTATTTTTTTTTTATATACACCCTATATACTTGTTAACCCTTAATAGGGAACACATGGGATGGGCGGCAGCATTGTAACCTAGCTGGGTAATACAAAAAGTGAATACAAAAAGAAAAGTCCTGAGCTCAATCCCATCACTCCTGGGCGGAAGCAACGACTACAGTACACATCAGCTAATACATATAGTAAAAACCAAAGGGAAAAAAGTTTTCTTACAGTTCTCTTCACTGATTTTCCATCCCCACTATATGATGTCCTAGGAGCAGCAGAATTTCCCACTAATAATCAAATTGGTAGTGGTTTTCCTGGATTTCTGAATTGTAAACTTTGTATAGAGGTTTTAAACTAGGTTTACACCATGTATTTCTTGTTTAAATTTACAAGTTGACAATTATGTAATTTACCATACATTTATACATGTGCTGCTTTTCAGGTAAGTGAGATGGTGAAGAAGCTGTACCTTGCACCTACCCAAACATTGGTGCTGGACCTAATGAATAAACTAGTCGAACAGTTTTGTCGGAGCTCTAAATGGTCTGGGCGACAAACATTTGTGTTCATTTGTCAGGTAAGTGCATACATTTTATAGATATAGATAGATATAGATAGATTTATAGATATGTCTATATATATATATATCTATATATATCTATATATATACATATATCTATCTCGTTTTGTTATATGTGGTTTGAGTGCTTCTTTAGTGTTTGTGTTCCAATTATCACAGAATTTGCAGGCGAAAGAGACTCGATAAATTGCTTTACACAGCCTTTTACTTTGATAAAGATAGAACAGGCCACAATAATTTTTCCAGACTAATATTTTTTTTTCTTCCAGAACTGCCCTTGAGACATAAACCCATATATAAGAAACTTTATTAGAAATTCTTTCAAACAAAATCTTTTTGGTTGCCAAAGATATTTCTTGACACAGGGTATTCATGTGATTGTACGAAAACCTGTCAGTTGTATTTGAAAACCATGAATTGTTGACAGATACATGACTGTCGTAGCCACCACTGTTTCCAAACAACATCTTTAGGTTTCCTGAAGCCTCTGTAAAATTTGTTTGTCTGAGTGTCTTCGTTGGTAAACAATGTCTTGTTTCCAGAAGCCGTAACTGCATTGTGAGTAACCAGTGACCTCTAAAAATGTTGTTTGGCTTCATGTAAGTTTGAGTTTTGGTGTTCGTTACACATGCAACTAATGTACTCTGTTCTGTCCTCTTTCCCACCTAGGCACTCATTGAAGATGACTGTCTTCCAATGGACCAATTTGCCCTTCACCTGATGCCTCATCTATTGCATTTAGCATCTGACAGGGTTCCGAATGTGAGGGTCCTCTTAGCAAAGACTCTCAAACAGACCTTGCTAGAGAAGGGTGAGCACTTCCTGTTTGTTCTGACACCCAGTAAGCAATATGTAGGATTTTGCCTTGCTTTCTATATAATTAAAACAGAGACATAGGAAATACATTCTGCCGTTGTTATACCCTTCTCATGTAATATTTTGTCTCACTCATAGAGCACTTGGCCTGTAAAGTAAAACAACATTGACACAGTTTGGCAAAGTATTGGCTAATCGCTGTTTGAGTAAGCTCTTGCTTCCTAATTGGCAAATGTGGTCCAAAATGTTAGCTTTGTATCTAGAATTGGAATATTCCTCACTTGAATTCATATTTTTTTAGTTTATGTATAAAACTTTGCAAAGAGCATGCTTATTTGTTACACCTACTCCAGTCTTGGAAGAAGGCATGGTTGTAGGATTCAAACCATAGCAGAGTTTTCCCCTTTATGAAATTGAGAAGCTGTTTTATTTACAATGGTCTGGCAGCATAGAATAATGTCCCAATGGGGCATTGATTGGTGCTTCTGGAGACCTGGAGATGCAGTAAATTCCATCATAGGAAAATTGTTTAGCGGATTTTGCAGGCAGAATAAAAGTAATGAGTCACCTGACAAAATGAGGAAGTTCCTCGGTGGGTAGTGGATCTTGATGTCCTTTTGGCACCCCTTGTCATTCAGTTAGTCTACTTGGTTGGTGAAGTGCGATTCCAACATTTGTAACTGCTACATTGACTCACTCAGGGCACTTAACTCTTTTTTCAGGTCGATTGTTTCCTCTTCAGTAGTTTATAGCTTCTATCCTGTTTGTCACTACCTGCCCCTCCATTTTTACATCATTGGTTGTTAACATTGCCTTGGAGGTGTAACAGCAGGTCTTGGATGACATGGTATATCGGCAGGTATATCGATGGCTGGTATATCCAGGCTATATCGATGGCTGGTATATCGGCTCCAGTGAGTGCTGGGTCTCCAAGAAAGGAGTGTTCTCTGCAGGTAGGTCGGGTTATCCCCCCAGGCTTGAGAGATAGATGCCAGCTTCAGGCCAATGTCTGTGCTTGCATCGAATTCCTCTGCTCATGTATTCGTTGCTGGTAATCTGTGCAGTAGGCTTTACGTCATCGTTGCGGAGTTTTGGCAGTTGGCACTTAAAGCCTAAAAGAAAGGCATCCACAGGTTCAGTTATAACCTCCCAAATGCAAAGGTGGCAGTTTTACCCCCGGATGTCGAGTGCCTCTAGAGATGGGAGGTAATTTTCCCGATGTTTGTTTGCGCTAGGAGCTGCAAGGAATGGTGTCTCTCGATGTGCTGCTTAGCTCTGCCGCAGTACATATTGATCTTAAAAATCCACTGCTACTTGTTACAAGGTTAAAGGTGACTAATTTCAGCCATGAAAGGTGTGGCATGGGCTTGCTAAACAGCGATTTGGTTCCTATGATTGAACAGCCACAAAAATTCGGTACTGGGGAAGAAGGGGGAAGAGCTTGCTAAAGCAACAAACAGGAGAACTGCAGCTTTTGTAACCGGATTTTAGATATACCCCAAATGAAAAATGAATGATTAAATGCATTCATGTTTTCATTTCGGGTATAGTTTCCCCAAACAGTCTTCTTCCTGCCGTGTTTGGCTTTTATCCTGATGAAATTAAGCTGTCAAGTCAATCTAAACCTATGGCAAGAAAGGGAACGGTGCATGCTGTAATCTTGACGTAAGACAATATGTCTAATGGCTTAATAAAATAGTTGTTCATTATTCCATCTCATGGATTATTTTGAAACTTACAAATGTTAGAGATCTGCTACACTTTCCACAAGAGATGTTTCAGAGAACCTGGAGTTGTATAGAATGGCAGACATATGGAGAACTGATAGAAGTGATAAGTCATGAGAAGAGCCTAAGCAATGTTCAGATTTATTTTTTATTTTAACTAATACCACCAGCAGTCCTTCACTGTGGTTTTCCATTTGTTAAAGTTGTTTCCACAACTCCTTTAAAAATTGGATTCAGTTTTAAATCTGTTTATATTTGAATTGGATTTTTACAAATGCTAATGATGATTTGCTTTGTTTCAGAATACTTCCTGACATCTGCCAATTCTCATCAGGAAGCAGTAGAGCAAACCATTATGGCTCTACAAATGGATTATGACAGTGACGTCAAATACTTTGCCAGTATACACCCAGCTAGCACCAAACTTGCAGATGATGCCGTGAGCACTGCCTCTTCCACCTATTAAGTAGCATCCTTTCCCACTTAAACCACCGTGAACTCTGAAATGAAGACAGCATGGACACTGTCCTTGGTTTTTGTTTTTTTTTCTTCTCCTACTCTACATTAGGAGGGAAGAGTAACTATAAACTCTCTCAGAGGATTGCCACCAAAGCCTTAAATCATCAGTCTTCCTGAGATGTTAAAAAACTTGAATTGGCTCTTTAGTAACTTTTAACCTACTAGGGAATAACGTTACTCTACTTGTTTCCTCTCAGCCGAATGTCATTTAATTCACTTCCTATGTCTTTCACTGCAGGGATCGCTGGTTGCATATATAGGTTCATATTTATTAAGCTGTGCTATAAAACAACATATCTTACAGCACAGTGCTGCTTAGTAAGCATGGGCAAACAAACTTGCAGTGAATTACTCACTTTATCCCCACATTGTTTAGATTGTCCAGTATTAGATGTAATGGGGTTTTTATTCAGAGGTATTCCCCATAAATTTCTTAACGTGTGAATAGTTAAACTTTTTTTTTTTGCATTGCGTAAACGGAGAAAGAAAGTTGAGTAACTTCCTCCCACCTGCCTCCCTTTCTTTCTTAATACCCTTTCTTTTCTTAAGGGCTCAGTGCTAACACTACACTAGATACTGATTTTAATCCTTTAATGCAGCATATTGCTGTATGTATTAGACAGACAACATTGCTGTAAAGTACCTCTGTTATAATTAGTTTTCATGCTGGTCATGACCTGAAGGAAATATATTATTTCATGAACTTCAAGTCATTTTCATTTTTTTTTTTAAACTTGGTAATGATCAGCCGTAATGGGGTATCACTAGTGGGCTCCATATACATGTACATATCCGTCAGTACTCCCAGAAGTACCGAAGTCTTTAATCATGCTGTTTAAGCCTCTGTTGTAATACAAGTTTCTCTGCTTGTCCGAATAAAATTTAATAAGTTTCAATATACATCATCCTATTAAATTGATACTTTTCTTCATTGTTTGTTCTAGCTAATGTTAAACAGATTAAGTACTGTTGGCATATTTGCAGTGACATTTTAAAGGGACTTACCTTAAGTAATTCTAAAAGTATTAGATGTTTATGTAGAGTGACTCTTATTTTCGGCATCAGGTTCAGGTGTCCATCCAAACTTCTGGTATAAAAGAGAATCATGACATGTCACACATGTCATGTGTGCTTAAGGGGTTAAAGGGACACTATAATCACCAAAACTACAGTTTATTGAATTTGTTCTGGTGAGTAGAATCATTACTTTCAGGCGTTTTGCTGTAAACACTGTCTTTTCAGAGAAAATGTCCTTACATTACAGCCTAGTGATAACTTCACTGGCCACTCCTCAGATGCCTGTTAGAGATCCTTCCTGGGTCATGGCTGCCTAAAATGCATTCAAACATTTAGTGTCTCCGCCCTCTGCATGCAGACACTGAACTTTCCTCATAGAGATTCATTGATTCAATTCATCTCTACGAGGAGATGCTGATTGGCCAGGGCTGTGTTTGAATCATGCTGGCCTTGCCCCTGATCTGCCTCTTTGTCAGTCTCAGCCAATCCTATGGGGAAGCATTGTGATTGGATCAGGCTACCACTTCTAATGATGTCAGCACACTACTTGTTTTTCTGAGTCTAACAGCAAGCAGAGTTACAGCTTCTGGCTTGAATACAGTAAGATTTTACACTATAGGGTCAGGAATACATGTTTCTGTTCCTGACCATATAGTGATCCTTTAATAACAGAGAAATCCCATATTCATACAGCAGTCTTTGACAGTTTTATAATATTGGCTGTATCACTATCACATACACAGTAGCCATTGTTGGATTATTATAATCCAATGAAAATAATGGTACCTTAAAGCACCATTTAAATGAAATTGAGATCTGGAGGTCCTGGGCACCATCTTAACTTAGAATGGTGTAACTGGTGGTCACAACTCAATCAGTGTCTGTGCTTTTGAATGAAAATATTTTTACCAGAAATAAATTACATTGCTGCCATGTGATAGTGGCATGGTCTTATACATGTTCATTATCTACAACTGACTCCACACCCACTCCGCCTCTTTGGCTGAGATCATCAGTCTTGGTGATTTAAGCATATCTAGTGCTTTCCCATAGCAAATCAATGAATCTCTATGGGAAGCATTCAGTTGCTCTATGTAGAGCATGGAGTTGCTGAACGTCATTGCTGCACATAGTCTCTGAAAAGGCAGTGTTTACATTAAAAAGCCTGCAGGGACATACTTTACACATCATAACAATAACATTAACTGGTGACTATAGTGTCTCTCTTTAAGGTCCTGCTACAGAATGTAAACCATGCTAATGTCTGGACTTTGATTGTGTCATGGGAACACCTTTATTTCAGCCATTCTGTTGTAGATTTGCTGGTGTGCTTGGGATCATTGTCTTATTGCATGACCCAATTTCTTTCAAGCTTGAGCTGTCAGACAGATGGCCTCATATTTAACTCTAGAGTACTGGGGTATACAGAGGAGTTTATGGTCAACTCAATGACTGCAAGGATTCCAGGTCCCATGGATGCAAAACATGCCCAAATCATCACTCCTCCAGCAACATGCTTGACAATTGGTATGAGGTGTTTGTGCTAATATGCTGTTTGGTTTTTGCCAAACATGGTGCTGTGCAATATGGCCAAACCTCTCAACTTTAGTCTTGTCTGTCCAAAGGACATTGTTCCACAAGTCTGTGGTTTGTTCAGATGCAAACTGCATCCCATGCTGCAATGTTATTTTTAGACAGAAGAGGCTTTCTCCTGGCAACCCTTCCAAACAAAAACCATACTTGTTAAGTTTTTTTTTTTCTTCTAATTTTGCTTTCATGCACTTTAACATTTAATATGCTGACTAAATCCTATAGAGATATGACTTGCGTTTTCTGCAGTTTTTCTGAGCACGGTACAGTCTGCGGTGAATTTGCTGGATGTCCACTCGTGGGAAGACTGGAAACTGTCTTAAATGTTTGAATAATCTTTCTCACTGCATTTAAGAATGATGGACTTTAAATTCATTGGAAAATGGCCTTAAACCCTTCCCAGTTTGATGAGAAGCAACAATTGCTTTTCTAAGATTATTGCTGTCTTTCCTCCTTGACATTGTGTTAAACACACAATTGAATGCTCCAGATCAGCAAAATGATAAATCTTTGGCTTTTATAGAGGCGACCACACTATCAATTATTCAAGGACATTTGATTAGCTGCACCTGTCTACTTATGTCTATTTAGGTGGGGTATAAAACACTTCTGTCCTAATGTGTTTTATACCCCACCTCCTATAGACTGTAAGCTTGTTTGAGCAGGGTCCTCTTCAACCTATTGTTCCTGTAAGTTTTCTTGTAATTGTCCTATTTATAGTTAAATCCCCCCTCTCATAATATTGTAAAGCGCTACGGAATCTGTTGGCGCTATATAAATGGCGATAATAATACTTAGTCTCTTAATTCGTATGGAAGCAATAACATAGAATGTGACGGCAGATAAGAACCATTCGGCCCATCTAGTCTGCACAATTAATAAGCGTGTACTTAGTTTTTCACACATGGCTTCTCGATTTTAGCTTTATTTTTATATTATGACTGTGTAATATGTTGTGTTGTTTGATCGAAGGTTGGGTTTACCTAATTTTAAGACCTGCTAAGTCCTAATATTTAACATCCTAATATTTAAAGCGGCACTGTCCTTGCCGAATCCTTTTTTAACCCCCCTTCCGACTCCACTACATCTAACTGACCCCCTAGTCATTCCCAAATGCGCCTAAGCCCCCCAGATTACCTATTTTTTATTCTTTATTTTCTGCCCCTATCTATATTCAGGGCGCCGCCATCTTTGTCTGGGTAGAGGAAGTCCCTGTGGGACACGTCATCTGCCCACACTAGGTAGCACTGAGATTCCCGCACATGCCCAGTTAAACACTTGGACATGCGAACGGGAATTTCATCCATACATTCATTCGTCAGATAGACGAATGACTAGCATTGTCAGACGAACAAACGAACACTGAATATCAGTGTTCGTTTGTTCGTTCAGTTTATTACAAGGAGGGAGCTACCGGCGTGCAGCTCCTTCCTTGTAATATGTAAAAATAGAAGCGGCAGGGAGCAGTGCTCCCCGTCACTTCCTAAGCCCCCCATGTCCTCCCTCACTCTATGGGGGTCAATATGACCCATAATAGCATAATAAAATCTCCCAAATGCCCCTACTCGCTATACAGCAAATAGAGGCATGTCTACTAAACAGTGAGCAGCCTGTGGCCTACTGTCCTCCCCCCCCCCCGCAGTGGGTGGGGGCCATAAATTACAATGGGGGGACCCTACTGTCCTTCCCACCCTTGAGCGGTGGGTGGGGGCCATAAAGATAATGAGGGGGGGGTCCTATTGTCCCCCTCCCCCGCATCCAAGGGGATTAGGGGTCCCCAAGCCCCTAGTCACCCACCCCCCAAAAAAGTTACCCCCTACCTATCCCCCCTCACCCTAGGGGGAACAAAATAACTAACCTGTAAAGTAAAATTTAACTTACCATTTGATGTCTTTCAGCCCCAAAAAAGGCCAAATAAAAAACCATCATACCCGTCAAACGTAAAATAAAATAAACCAGACAAAGAAAAAACCAGAGCGCCAAAAAAATAATCCATCTTCACCCATGGAGGGCTCCGCACAGACTGAGCTCTGCAGATCGGGGGAAGGCTTTCTCCGTGCAGAATGAGCTCTGCTTATAAAGCCTTGCCCCACCCTGCAATTAGGCTAAGAACACTCTGGTTGGTTTAAGCTGTGTCATTTTACACAGCGTGGGAAAGTTCTTTGGAATTTTCCCACGCTGTGTTATTTGACTCGTAACACTCTGATTGGTGGGCTTGGAATCTAACCAATTAGAGTGCTCTTTGTCATTTTACACAGCGTGGGAAAGTTCTTTGGAATTTTCCCACGCTGTGTAAACTGACAAAGAGCACTCTGATTGGCTTAAACCAGCCAATCAGAGTGTTCTTAGCCTAATTGCAGGGCGGGGCAAGGCTTTATAAGCCTTCCCCGCAGAGCTCATTCTGCACGGAGCCCTCCATGGGTGAAGATGGTTTTTTGTTTTTTTTTTTGCACTCTGGTTTTTTCTTAAGTTCGACGGGTAAGATGGTTTTTTTATTTGGCATTTTTTGGGGCTGAAAAAAGACGTCAAGTTTAATTTTTCTTTTCAGGTTAGTTATTTTATTCCCCCCCCCTCACTATTTTTTTTAGGGTGAGGTAGGGGGTAACTTTTTTTTTGGGGTGGGTGACTAGGGGCTTGGGGACCCCTAGTCACTTTTGATGGGGGGGGGAGTTTGTCTTAGGGCCCCCACCCACCGCTCAAGGGGAGGGCGAGGACAGTAGGTGTCCCCCCTGCTGTAATTTATGGCCACCCACCGCGCAGGGGTGGGGGAGGACAGTCGGTGTATCCCCCCCCTCATTATCTTTATGGTCCCCACCCGTCACACAGGGGTATAGGCACTAGGTTTTTGTTTTGTTTTTTTTACAGTGAGCAGCCAATGGCTGCTTACTAGACATGCCCCTACTCGCGGTATAGTGAGTAGGGGCAGATCATTTACTAATACTAAGTAATCTTAGATAACTCCCTAATTCCCACAGTATCAGGGAGCTATCTACTAAGCGGCTGCAAGATGCAGCCACCGCACGAATTGAATCGGAGTTTCATTCATTCAAATTAAATTCCGATACGAACAAAGTGCCAAATTGAGTTCTAAAAGAAACGAACATACTGTTCTCATTTAGTTAGAACGCAATTCGTCAGTTTCGTCTAAAATGACAGGAAGCATCGCGAGATCCCAGAGGAAAGGTAAGAATTATGGGAAAATTGCTCTGACCAGCGGAAATGAAGCACACTTTGCTCCTCCGTTGGTCAAGCAGAGGAAACCTCCATAAGGCAGAGAGTCCCTACTTTGTCTTTTAGTTTGGTTTTAAGGAAGAAAATAACAGATCCTGAGAGAGGGGGAGAAGAGGAAGAGATTGAGGAAAGGTAAGTTCGGCATGACAGTGCCGCTTTAACACCTTAGAATTCAGAGGATGTACTTTTTCCCATGACATTATATGAAAATAGGAGCAAAAAGTGCATTTATACCTTTTATTAGAATTTATTTCTCAGTCTTCCTGTATTTGCTTTATCTGCACTGTAAGAAAAGTCTCAGAATGGGAGAATAAATTGTGCACCATTTTGTTCCTGTGGATAAAGCGCATTAAAACCTCTTTATACAGGTGCAAAGATAAAAATGACCACTTGAGTTGTTGTTGATTCATATCATGACTGGGGCTATTTGATATTTTTTGGAGGCAAGATTTTTCTTTCTTCAATCTAGGTATGTCAACCGTAACTCTTACTCATCAAGCTCACAGGTACATACTGTACACTGTTTTGTGAAAAACTTTTAGCTAGTCTTTTCTATAGAAATATATATAACTCCACATTCACTGTGGAAATATTCTTGAGAAATATAAATTTAATAGGCAACAGAGTGAAACAAAATATCATATACGTCCTCCATGTGGTGCCAAAACAGAATTTGATGTGTCCAGGCATGGACTCCACAAGTGAATGTTTCCTGAAGTTTCTGGCACCAAGACTTTACTAGCAGATCCTTTAACCCCTTAAGGACCAAACTTCTGGAATAAAAGGGAATCATGACAAGTCACACATGTCATGTGTCCTTAAGGGGTTAAGGACTCCATGGATCAAATTTGTTGTTCCAGCACATCCTACAAATGCTCAGATTGCGATCTGGGAAACTAGGAGGCCAGGGCAACACCTTGTACTTTGTAATTTTCCTCAAACCATTTGTGAACAATTATGCTGTGGGGTGGGTGCATTATCCTGCTGAAAGAGACTACTGCTATTAAGGGACATCATGCAGTGGTGCACATGGTCTGCAACAATCTCTATGTAGGTGGTAACTGTCAACATAACATCCACATGAATGCCAGGACCTAATGGTTCCCAGGAGAACATTGCCCAGAGCATAACACTGCCTCTGCCAGCCTGCTTTCTCACATTAAGCATCCTGTTGTCATCTCTTACCCAGGTAAACAATGTACATGCACCAGCCAGCTAAAATAAAACATGATTCATGTAACCAGTCAACCTTTTCCATTGCTCCATGTTCTAGTTCTGATGTCCTGTCACCAGGTGCTTTAAGTTGTGGGCAGGGGTCATCATGGGCACATGTCCGGTCTGCAGTTACACAGACCCATAAGCAGCAAACTGCAGTGCACAGTGTGATCTGACGTTTTTCTGTCATGGTCACCATTAAGTTTTTGAAGATAAAAATTGTCTCAAAAATTACACAAGGAAGATTATAGTCTTGACAACTCCTGAAAGGAGCACATGGTGGTTAGCCCAAGACTTGTATGCCCCCTGACTCACATGACTAGAGAAAGGTTCGATATTAGCTTCTGAAGGTCATCTTTAGGTTGGAGGTGAGTTGAAGTAAATACGGACGAGTTTGTCATTATGTTCCAGATATTAAGAAAATTCTGGGTGGAAGTTATTGGTGTGGCGTGGACAGAGGGCTATTTATGTTTTAAATAGGTGGCTGATCAGACAAGGACGTATTAGGGAGTATTCTATATCCTCCCATTGGACTAGACCAGGTAGTGCAAACATGACTGCACATTGTGCTAATACTGATGCCGAATTACGTAATAGGCGGGCGCGAGCAGGGAGCAATCAGACGCTTCCATTCATGCCGCCCTATGAAGTCATGCGCGCGGCTGCGAGCTGACTGACAGCTCCACTCGCGGTCTTTGCCCGCCCCCTCTCCTGACAGGCAGGAGAGAGAAGGCGCACACAGTGTACATGGCCTTTTTAGGGCCATACATGATAGGAAGTCCCTCTGGTGGCCATCTGAGTGACGGCCACTGGAGGTATTCCTATCAATCAATTAATGTAAACACTGTGTTTTCTCTGAAAATAGTGTTTACATTAGATTGACTGCAGGGAGCTATATATCTCACCTGAACAACTACATTAAGCTGTAGTTGTTCAGGTGACTATAGTGTCCCTTTAAATTTTTTTCCATCTTGTAAGGTCACACTGAATTTGAGCCCATTGTTTCATCAGGTTTAATACAACAATGGATTGTATATATTTGAGGTCTGAATCTCCAAGTATGTCAGGAAGGTTTTTCGCCAATTAGAATGATATTGGCTATGCAGGTATATCACAGCGTCTGATTGCTCCCTGCTCGCACCTGCCTATTTCGTTATTTTGCCGGAATAGTGGCGCGGCTGTTGTGGATCAGAAATGTTGATCTTTGTTATATTCAGAGGAAGCCCAAATTGTTGTTACAAGTGCATTAGAGAAGCGAGAATTAGACACCAGACACCTGCTGGTATTCAAAATAAGCCTCTGACGTTTTATTCATCAGCTGGGTTTTATACATTAAAAAGTAAGTGCTTACGTGCAAATACTCTTAGAACAGTAATAGGAAGAGAGTAGAGATAAGACATAGGGATGAGCGTCATGTACACATAACAAATAAGTTTCAAGGTGGGAGAGAACAAAATGATTAGGGCAGAGACATCTTAGGTGGGGGCTCTCTGCTCCCGGAACTTACATATATGGTCTTAAGTGTTGTTTAAGCATCAAGCATTTCCTTAGTCCAAGTTAGCCAATTTTAATATAGGATATCATTATATGACATCTATAAGCTTGAGCCTTGGAATCAAGATAAATTCTATCACACGGCTTCACGAGGCTCCCGGCGCTGGAACATGGTGAGTAAAAAGGGCTGCCTGGTGTGTCCCTTTAACTCTTCGGATTGGGCAGAATTGCAACAATTAAAATGACAGTTCTCCCACAATTATTATATCTACTACACACTGTCCACCTTAGAATACCTGAGCAATGGCAATGCTTGGGACTTAGACCATATCTTGTGATAGCTTATCCTGCCAAAATCTATTATTGTAGCCTGATCGATAGGGAGAGATGTAATGAAGTCAATTACAACCATCCTTGTCTACAAATAAACCAAAGACAGTGGATAGAGAAGGTTAAAAGGAGTATACAGAAACCGTATTGGAGTGAATAGCAATAGCCAATGGTTTTATGACCTGAAGTGGTGAGAGTGGGCAACATTGTCTTGACCCATTTAAGATAGTGAATGGAGCAGAGTAAAAGTCAGACTGTACTACTAATACTAATGAGCACATATATAGCCATTTAACTGCATCAATAATATAAGAAGAAAACCCATAAGTGTAAAATCTCCCACATACGCTTCCAAAACGCCTTTTCGGCATTGCGTGAGAGGAGCTCACTATTAATTTTAGGGAGGGGGCACTGTATTAATATGGGGGAGGGAGTGGGGCAATGTGTTAAATTGGGGTGAGGGTAGTGTACTAATTTGGGGGAGAGGGGGGTCAATGTATTAAATTGTGAAAGGGAGGGCAGTGTATAGAATTAGAGTGCTGGGAGGAGGGGCAGTGTATTCAATTAGAGTGGAAGGAGGAGGTGCTGTGTATTAGGTTAAGGGGCAGTGTGTTCGAGTGCGGGGAGGGGGGGCAGTGTACTAGATTGGGTCTGCATGGAGGTGCTAATTGGTCACCCAGCTTTTTGCCACACATGCTTTTCCTATGGAAAAGCATTGGATTGGCTGTCATTGGATTTTGCTGATCTCAGCCAAAGTGAAGAACACACTCATAGGACTTCAAAATCAACAAGATAACGTCATTAGTTTTTTACAGCTGTACAACAGCATTCACCATTTCAGTCCCATTACCAAACTTTTCTTAATATGTCAAGGTAGTTGGACTGAAACATAATAATAAATTCGCTCTTTTGTTTACTTTGAAGCCTTACGAGCGTGAGGACGTCCAGTGTCAGGCAACATTTTTATACTGTACTTTTCTAAATAAACCTACGTTTCTATGAAAACTGAAGCTTTTGTTTTTTTGCGGCCCACATAAACTTAAACCTTGTTTATTTGTCCCGTGTTAGCCTTTGAGTTTGACATGCTTGGTGTAGATAGTACTATGGGGTCATGGTCTTACCAGTATACTGGCATAATAGTACAATCCATAACTCTCTGTAAGAGACCTTTGGCAGATAAAAATTGCTCAGTACGGAAGTGGCTGTCATGGCTACTAGAGTAAAAAGTGTAATCTCTTACCCCTGGACAAAGTGTCCTCAAAGCATCAATCCAAACATGGTAGTAACACATAGTAGAACACCATGCCCAAGGATGCAAGATGTTATAGTGTAGACTTGGCTTGTTTTGCTGTGGTGTCCAGCAGTGGATTAGGAGCCAAATTGAAATTTCCACAGACCAGAACTTATCCGCGTGATTTAAAGCGGATTTTATGACTTGGGGCTGATCTCTGTGCAAATCATGGAAGAGCTGGTGACATTTGGTATATTTAAACCCTTTGTGTTTAAGGAAAATAATTTAAGAGCCATTATGAAACAATCTAGGAGTATAGTACATGGAACTCACTGGGTATCATCAGGTCGCATGCAATTCTTTCTCAGCATTGTAAAGCTGTCAATGCAGTTTGAATACTACAAGTTACTGGAGCCCTTATTAAGAAATGTTACATGTCTCTCTAAGTTTAACATGTACATCACTACAATTGCCCACAATACAGATGTATTCATTTATGTTTTATTAATTAGTAGATTTTTTTTTTTTAAATATATTTACTTGGGATCCCTGGCTCATCGTGCAGTTGACCTAAATCTAACACTGGGAACACAAAAGGGAGGCGGCTGCGCAACCCACCACGAACCCGAAACCCCAAGCAAGACCCTCCCATGCCGCCACTCCTACCACCCATCACTCCAACCTTGCAGACACAACACAAACGCACCCACACCAATCACACGGTGCCACCCCCAATCGAAGAGCAGACCCAACACCCTAGACCTGCGCGCAGAACAGGGAAACACCCCACCCAAGACTCATGAGAGGGACCCGAGACAACCACCACCCGCACCCCCAACCGGAGGTGAGATCGGACACTACCCACAACCACGCCCACCAAGCCTGCACGTACACCACCAACAGCTCCAGTACAGGCACCGCACGTACCAGGTGAACGGAACTCTACCCAAACCACCCACTGCCAAGCACAAAGGCGAACGCCACAAGAACACATTACCAAGCCCACACGAGATACTACCTTTACCAAGCGACCAACAAGGGCAAAGGTCATAGGACAACCAGCCCCATACGATATAGTTACCAACAGACCAACCAAAACCAGATGGACACACAAAGCCCTCACCCGGAAATGAGATGCTAGTGATAATGTCTCCTTTCCTGTGACTTGCCTCTCCCCCCAACCCTCCCTTTTTAATTCTGTACCCTCAACCCCCACTTTGTTTTCTTTCTCATTATTGTTCCTACGGTGTACACCCACCACTGTTGCATATTATCCATATCACATGTGAGAAACAAACAGCAAAAATTGACAAATGATGAACCTGTAAAGTTATAACAAAAAAACAAAAAAAAGACTGACAGACAATGAATACTTAAAGGACCACTATAGTGCCAGGAAAACATACTCCCATCCTCAGGGTCCCACTCCCGCCAACTGGATGGAGAGGAAAGGGTTAAAACATACCTTTTTTCCAGCGCCGGGCGGGGAGCTCTCCTCCTCCTCTCCGCCTCCTCGGCTGAATGCGCACGCGCGGCAGCAGCTGCGGGCATTCAGCCAGTCTCATAGGAAAGCATTATGGATGATTTTCACAGTGAGAAGCACGCAAGCGCCTCTAGCGGCTGTCAATGAGACCGCCACTAGAGGCTTTAGAGGCTGGGTTAACCCATTTATAAACATAGCAGTTTCTCTGAAAGTACTATGTTTATAGAAGAAAGGGTTAATCCTAGAGGGACCTCGCACCCATACCAATTCATTAAGCTGAAGTGGTCTGGGTGCCTAGAATGGTCCTTTAAGCTCAAACACTCGGCTTCTGCGCAAGCCACCTACAGAAATGCCACTGTATCAAGGAACATTCGGCTTCTGCGAGAGCCACCTACAGAAATGCTATTGTACCATTAAATTGGCTGTCAATGAACAAATAAAGAATTTTAAAATATATATATATATATATATATATATATATTTACTTGTATATTGTGAACATCCACCATACGAGGATACTCTGACGCTAGACGCAAAAGCGAAGGAAGAACTCCACTGGTGGCTCCTACACATGGAAGCGTGGAATGGCAGAGCCATTTTCGGCTCGGCTCCAGATGTAATCATAGAATCGGACGCAAGCTCTTATGGATGGGGTGCGCGCTGCGGAGATTTCTCCACAGACGGACTATGGTCAGAGGTGGAGTCCACGCTGCATATAAATTGCCTAGAAGTCCTAGCAGGGTAATTTGCGTTTCGCAGTCTCTCCCCGACCCTGTCCCAGTGTTCAATCCTTTTGAAGATGGACAACATCTCGGCTGTCCATTATATCAACCACCTCGGAGGCACGAGATCCAAAATCCTAGCAAATTTGGCTCAAGACTTTTGGCAGTTTTGTCTTCAACACAACATAGCTGTCAGGGCAGAATATTTGCCAGGGTTGTCCAACACTACGGCGGATTGGTATTCCTGCCACCTGCGAGATTCCAGCGATTGGCACCTCGAGACCCAAATCTGTGGGGTCCTCTGGCAATAGACTTGTTTGCCTCTCGATTGAATACCCAACTTCCGAACTTCTTCAGTTGGAGGCCAGAATGCATTCTACCAAGACTTGTCCACCATCAGGAATTAAGCATTCCCTCCATTCGCCCTCATCCCTCATTGCCTCCTCCATCCACGGCACCAATGTGGCTGACTAGTGATAATAACCCTCCTGTGGCTGTCACAGCCCTGGTTCTCTCCTTTATTGGAGATGGCTATAGATCATCCACGGCTCCTCCCGAACTCCCAATCTCTCCTACGGGACCCTCCACCCCCTGATCCTCCAGGGTCTCCTCCGCCTCATGGCGTGGCTAATTTCCGATTGGTCGATCGAGGGAGTTTCGCAATCGGGACTCTGAGTTCTCGAGGGCGCATGGGCACCCGGCACAAGACAGTCTTACAAGTCTGCTTGGCGCACATGGGATGGTTGGTGCATGGCACGGGGTGTGGACTCCCTATCAACTCCTGTGACAACTGTCCTCCAATTCTTAACCTCCCTTAATGATAACGGGAAAGCTTATAGGACGGTAAACTGCTCAGCTTTCTCAGCCAGCCACACCGGCATTGACGGTGCCCAGATAGGACGACACCCAATCGTCAGTCGTCTTCTCATCGGCATTCGCTTCGCAAGGCCACCTCTACCTCGCTATTCCTCCTTATGGGACATCTCCCTGGTCTTGAATTTTCTGTCTATTTGGCCAGACGAGTCTTTATCCTTAAAGCAACTCTCGGCTAAACTGGTCATGCTGTTGTGCCTGATCTCATGCAAAAGAGTATCAGATGTTAGAGCACTCAATGTCAATGCTCGCTCCCTCTCCCCAGACGGAGTAGTTTTTGACAAAAACATCCTCCCGGTCGGTCCTGTACCCAGCTTTCCCAATGAAGCCGCTCCTTTGCCCAGTAGCGTTTCTTCGGGTGTACAAAGCTTGTACCGCCCCCCTTCGGACCAGTTCGGAACCCCAACTCTTTATCTCCTTTCGTAAACCGCATGCTCCGGTATCCTCTCCTACCCTGGCCCGCTGGGTCAAATAGTTCATGTCCTTGGCAGGTATTGATACCTCCATATTTTCTCCTCATTTGGTTTGCGGTGCCATGGCCTCTAAAGCCTCCTTTGCTGGTTGTCATTTAGAGGATATTTTGAAAGCAGCAGATTTGGCCTGCGGAATCTACTTTCCGTAATTTTTATTTCAAACCAATAGAGCATTTCGCAGAAGCCGTGATATCACAGCTTTGAAATAGCATAATAGGAGCCTCCGGGTCTTTAATAAAATGCAAAGATTTTACTATTATCATGACGGAAAGTCATGATTTTATTAAAGATATGGAGGCGAGTATTATCCCACCCACCCACCCACCCGCGCTTGGACGGCTCGGATGTGGGTCGAGGTAAGTTACAGACCTATCCGTGGGAAGTTCAATTTGGCGGTATTGATGCCATCTCATACCTACATTGCTTTAGGGCATTATTTAATTATAAGACCTTATTTGTCACTGTTGTCCTCAGATTAGTTGTTTCTTCTTACTACATTTATGAATTATTGACACTGTTTAGTCAGGAGCTTAGACCTCTATATATGCTGGCAACCCGTGATTTCGTGACATTACCATATTTTCTTGTTTCTTTTAGCGTGACTTGGTTGAAAGACCTCTCGGAATCACATGCCTTGTTCTGGCTCGTTTGGTTTATTCGGTTTTCCTGTTCCGAGCTTGAATTATTCTTCGGGATTCGCAAGAAAGAGGAAATGGTCATCGATGCTCCGCCTACTATAGGAGAAGGATGTCACTGATTGGATGGTCATGTTACTAGGCGGACATTGTCACTATGATGTTTATACCTGTTTTCAAATGTTTTTTTCAAATGATGTTTCTTGGATGCTAAGGGAATTAAAGAAAGAGTGCAGCATAATACTCGCCTCCGTGTCTAATAAAATCATTACTTTCCGTCATAATAATAGTAAAATCCTTGAATTTGTTATCCTTTTTCATAACTAAATATTTCCATTCCCCTTATTAATTTTGTAGTCCACCTCTTTTTCTAGTGCCTTAAAGGACCACTATAGGCACCCAGACACTTCAGCTCAATGAAGTGGTCTGGGTGCCAGGTTCCCCTAGTTTTAACCCTGCAGCTGTAAACATAGCAGTTTCTGAGAAACTGCTATGTTTACATTGAGGCTTAATCCAGCCTCTAGTGGCTGTCTCCCTGACAGCCACTAGAGGCCGCTTCCGCGATACTCAATGCAAAAATCACATTGAGGACACGCTGACATCCATAGGAAAGCATTTACTTTAGTGCCCAGTCCCCTAATCTATCTAAAGCCCCCTGGAGAGAAATAATATCCTGCAAACATTGTATTACTTTCCCCAGTTTGGTATCATCTCCAAACCATGACACAAGACTTTAAGCCTATTTCAAGATCATTTATAAATCGGTTGAATAGAAGTGGTCTCAAAATAGATTCCGGAGGGGGCGGCGCCTGACCATCATGGCACCCAGACATGTTTCTGGAGAGCTCCCTGAGACACGCTGAACAAACTGCTTATTAAAATTGTTGCAGCCCTACTCTACATACATGCTACATATCCCCTGCCACTCCAGCTCCCGGACTGATCAGAGAACAATCCACAGCTGTCCTCCGACACGTTTTGGGCGCTCCGCACTAGTGAGGCCTAGTAGGCACTGAAGAAGGGAGAGGCGGCCTATCTCCAAGTCTGGCGTTGGCAGGGCCCCCCCATTTCCCCCTTTGGACCGGTGGAGGTAATCCTGGTTCCCACCCTGGCGGCTTCCAACATCCATCTGGGAGCCATGGCTGTCTAGCAAAAGTCAGCGGAGGTACCTCAAAGATGGCGGACACCACCCAGTATGGTATTTAAGAAAGTTCTATTTAGTTCTGGTAAAGTGGAAATTACTGATTGTGGGTTTTGCATTTCTTCTGCCTTCAAGTGTTACTGCAAGCTGTATTTTGTTCTCTAAGTAAGAGTTTTACTTAGAATTTACAAAAAAAATTCTTTGAGGTTTTTTTTTTTGCCTAACTTCTATTTGAAATTGTGTATTGATTTACACCTTCCTCCTATAGTTGAACTTTGAAAGTCCCATAAGTGATGCTGGCACGAATTAGTCATGAAATCTGAAAATTGTTACCATACTTACTTTATTTTTTCCTTGCTAATATCCATGTCAGCATCAATGTACCATTTATTTTTTTCTGGACTCACTTGGTTATGGGACTGCTGGATCTAGGGAGGAAGCTTCTTTATATAACATTTTTATTTGACATTCCTCTCCTATCAGCGGAGAGGGAGGAGCTTAACACGTAGGTGAAGCCAGGGGGGAAAATTACAGAAAGTATGGTAATTTTCTGATGTTTCAAATGTCTGCATTTTCCTGATCTTCACTTACTAAATGCAATTTTCGTGTTTTTAATTTTTTGGATTGCCTTCCTACTAAGCCACATTGGTTTTACTTTGTTTCTTTCAAATTATTAACCAGCCTATGGCTGCTCACTGTAAAAAAAAAAAACAAAACAAAAAAACTACTATCAGGCCCCCACCCCTGCGCGGCGGGTGGAGGCCCTAAATAACAATAAGGGGGGACCTACTGTCCTCCCCCCCGGCCCCCACCCCTGCGCGGTGGGTGGGGGCCATAAAGATGAGGGGGGAGGACCTACTGTCCTCCCCCCAGCCCCACCCCTGAGTGGTGGGTGGGGACCTACTGTCCTCTCCCCTGGCCCCCATCCCTGCGCGGTGGGGGCCATAAATTACAATGGGGGGGACCTACTGTCCTCCCCCCAGGCCCACACCCCTGGGCGGTGGGTGGGGCCCATAAATTATAATGGGGGGGGGACCTACTGTCCTCCCACCCCGGCCCACACCCTTGAGCAGTGGGTGGGGGCCATAAATATAATGAGGGGGGACCTAGAGTCCTCCCCCCCGGCTCCCACCCCTGGGCGGTGGGTGGGGCCCATAAATTATAATGGGGGGGGGACCTACTGTCCTCCCACCCCGGCCCACACCCTTGAGCAGTGGGTGGGGGCCATAAATATAATGAGGGAGGGACCTACAGTCCTCCCCCCCGGCCCCCACACTTGAGCGGTGGGTGGGGGTCATAAATTACAATGGGGGTCATAAATTACAATGGGGGTGACCTACTGTCCCCCCCCTGCCTCCACCCTTGAGCAGTGGGTGGGGGCCATAAATATAATGAGGGGGGGACCTACAGTCCTCCCACCCCTGGGCGGTGGGTGGGGCCCATAAATTATAATGGGGGGGACCTACTGTCCTCCCACCCTTGAGCGGTGGGTGGTGGCCATAAAGATAATGAGGGGGACCTACTGTCCTCCCCCCTGTGCGATGGGTGGGGGCCATAAATTACAATGGGGGGGACCTACTGTCCTCCCCCCCAGCCCCCACCCTTGAGCAGTGGGTGGGGGCCATAAAGATAATGAGGAGGGGGAACCTACTGTCCTCCCCCCAGCCCCAACCCCTGGGCGGCGGGTGAGGGCCCTAAGACAAATCCCCCCCCCACCCATCAAAGGTGACTTGGGGTCCCCAAGCCCCTAGTCACTCACCCCCCACCCCAAAAAAAGGTTAAAGTTCTTTGGAATTTTCTTTGGAATTTTCCCATGCTGTGTAAAATGACAAAGAGCACTCTGATTGGCTGAAAACAGCCAATCAGAGTGTTCTTAGCCTAATTGCAGGGCGGGGCAAGGCCTTATAAGCCTTCCTCCCCCCTGCAGAGCTTTTTCTTTTAAGTTCGATGGGTATGATGGTTTTTTATTTGGCCTTTTTGGGGGCTGAAAAATGAAGATTTTAGAAAAAAATATGTCAAATGGAGCCCTCCATGGGTGAAGATGGATTATTTTTTGGGCGCTCAGCTTTTTTCTTTTTCGTCAGGTTTTTTTTTTTTGCGCTCGGGTTTTTTTTATTTTATTTTAAGTTCGACGGGTATGATGGTTTTTTATTTGGCCTTTTTTGGGGCGGAAAAATTAAGATTTTAGAAAAAAGACGACGTCAATGGTAAGTAATTTTTCTTTACAGGTTAGTTATTTTATTCCCCCCTCACTATTTTTAAGGGTGAGGGGGGTAGGTAGGGGGTAACTTTTTTTTGGGTGGGGGGTGGGTGACTAGGGGACCCCTAGTTTGCCTTAGGGCCCCCACCCGGCGCCCAGGGGTGGGGGCCTGGGGGGAGGACAGTAGGTCCCCCCCTCATTATCTTTATGGACCCCACCCACTGCTCAATGGTGGGGGCCGGTGGGAGGTAGGTCCCCCATTGTAATTTATGGCCCCCACCCACCGCTCAGGGATGGGGCCAATAGTTTTTTTTTTGTTTTGTTTTTTTACAGTGAGCAGCCACTGGCTGCTCACTGCTTACTAGACATGCCCCTACTCGCGGTATAGCGAGTAGGGGCAGATCATTTACCAATACTAAGTAATCTTTACTTAGTATTAGTAAATGTGGCTGAAAGACCAAATTAGGTCTTTAAGCCTTT
>OW240915.1:235387260-235445175 GCA_933207985.1 Pelobates cultripes
TGCAGAATGAGCTCTGCTTATAAAGCCTTGCCCCACCCTGCAATTAGGCTAAGAACACTCTGGTTGGTTTAAGCTGTGTCATTTTACACAGCGTGGGAAAGTTCTTTGGAATTTTCCCACGCTGTGTTATTTGACTCGTAACACTCTGATTGGTGGGCTTGGAATCTAACCAATTAGAGTGCTCTTTGTCATTTTACACAGCGTGGGAAAGTTCTTTGGAATTTTCCCACGCTGTGTAAACTGACAAAGAGCACTCTGATTGGCTTAAACCAGCCAATCAGAGTGTTCTTAGCCTAATTGCAGGGCGGGGCAAGGCTTTATAAGCCTTCCCCGCAGAGCTCATTCTGCACGGAGCCCTCCATGGGTGAAGATGGTTTTTTGTTTTTTTTTTTGCACTCTGGTTTTTTCTTAAGTTCGACGGGTAAGATGGTTTTTTTATTTGGCATTTTTTGGGGCTGAAAAAAGACGTCAAGTTTAATTTTTCTTTTCAGGTTAGTTATTTTATTCCCCCCCCCTCACTATTTTTTTTAGGGTGAGGTAGGGGGTAACTTTTTTTTTGGGGTGGGTGACTAGGGGCTTGGGGACCCCTAGTCACTTTTGATGGGGGGGGGAGTTTGTCTTAGGGCCCCCACCCACCGCTCAAGGGGAGGGCGAGGACAGTAGGTGTCCCCCCTGCTGTAATTTATGGCCACCCACCGCGCAGGGGTGGGGGAGGACAGTCGGTGTATCCCCCCCCTCATTATCTTTATGGTCCCCACCCGTCACACAGGGGTATAGGCACTAGGTTTTTGTTTTGTTTTTTTTACAGTGAGCAGCCAATGGCTGCTTACTAGACATGCCCCTACTCGCGGTATAGCGAGTAGGGGCAGATCACTTACTAATACTAAGTAATCTTAGATAACTCCCTAATTCCCACAGTATCAGGGAGCTATCTACTAAGCGGCTGCAAGATGCAGCCACCGCACGAATTGAATCGGAGTTTCATTCATTCAAATTAAATTCCGATACGAACAAAGTGCCGAATTGAGTTCTAAAAGAAACGAACATACTGTTCTCATTTAGTTAGAACGCAATTCGTCAGTTTCGTCTAAAATGACAGGAAGCATCGCGAGATCCCAGAGGAAAGGTAAGAATTATGGGAAAATTGCTCTGACCAGCGGAAATGAAGCACACTTTGCTCCTCCGTTGGTCAAGCAGAGGAAACCTCCATAAGGCAGAGAGTCCCTACTTTGTCTTTTAGTTTGGTTTTAAGGAAGAAAATAACAGATCCTGAGAGAGGGGGAGAAGAGGAAGAGATTGAGGAAAGGTAAGTTTGGCATGACAGTGCCGCTTTAACACCTTAGAATTCAGAGGATGTACTTTTTCCCATGACATTATATGAAAATAGGAGCAAAAAGTGCATTTATACCTTTTATTAGAATTTATTTCTCAGTCTTCCTGTATTTGCTTTATCTGCACTGTAAGAAAAGTCTCAGAATGGGAGAATAAATTGTGCACCATTTTGTTCCTGTGGATAAAGCGCATTAAAACCTCTTTATACAGGTGCAAAGATAAAAATGACCACTTGAGTTGTTGATTCATATCATGACTGGGGCTATTTGATATTTTTTGGAGGCAAGATTTTTCTTTCTTTAATCTAGGTATGTCAACCGTAACTCTTACTCATCAAGCTCACAGGTACATACTGTACACTGTTTTGTGAAAAACTTTTAGCTAGTCTTTTCTATAGAAATATATATAACTCCACATTCACTGTGGAAATATTCTTGAGAAATATAAATTTAATAGGCAACAGAGTGAAACAAAATATCATATACGTCCTCCATGTGGTGCCAAAACAGAATTTGATGTGTCCAGGCATGGACTCCACAAGTGAATGTTTCCTGAAGTTTCTGGCACCAAGACTTTACTAGCAGATCCTTTAACCCCTTAAGGACCAAACTTCTGGAATAAAAGGGAATCATGACAAGTCACACATGTCATGTGTCCTTAAGGGGTTAAGGACTCCATGGATCAAATTTGTTGTTCCAGCACATCCTACAAATGCTCAGATTGCGATCTGGGAAACTAGGAGGCCAGGGCAACACCTTGTACTTTGTAATTTTCCTCAAACCATTTGTGAACAATTATGCTGTGGGGTGGGTGCATTATCCTGCTGAAAGAGACTACTGCTATTAAGGGACATCATGCAGTGGTGCACATGGTCTGCAACAATCTCTATGTAGGTGGTAACTGTCAACATAACATCCACATGAATGCCAGGACCTAATGGTTCCCAGGAGAACATTGCCCAGAGCATAACACTGCCTCTGCCAGCCTGCTTTCTCACATTAAGCATCCTGTTGTCATCTCTTACCCAGGTAAACAATGTACATGCACCAGCCAGCTAAAATAAAACATGATTCATGTAACCAGTCAACCTTTTCCATTGCTCCATGTTCTAGTTCTGATGTCCTGTCACCAGGTGCTTTAAGTTGTGGGCAGGGGTCATCATGGGCACATGTCCGGTCTGCAGTTACACAGACCCATAAGCAGCAAACTGCAGTGCACAGTGTGATCTGACGTTTTTCTGTCATGGTCACCATTAAGTTTTTGAAGATAAAAATTGTCTCAAAAATTACACAAGGAAGATTATAGTCTTGACAACTCCTGAAAAGAGCACATGGTGGTTAGCCCAAGACTTGTATGCCCCCTGACTCACATGACTAGAGAAAGGTTCGATATTCGCTTCTGAAGGTCATCTTTAGGTTGGAGGTGAGTTGAAGTAAATACGGACGAGTTTGTCATTATGTTCCAGATATTAAGAAAATTCTGGGTGGAAGGTATTGGTGTGGCGTGGACAGAGGGCTATTTATGTTTTAAATAGGTGGCTGATCAGACAAGGACGTATTAGGGAGTATTCTATATCCTCCCATTGGACTAGACCAGGTAGTGCAAACATGACTGCACATTGTGCTAATACTGATGCCGAATTACGTAATAGGCGGGCGCGAGCAGGGAGCAATCAGACGCTTCCATTCATGCCGCCCTATGAAGTCGTGCGCGCGGCTGCGAGCTGACTGACAGCTCCGCTCGCGGTCTTTGCCCGCCCCCTCTCCTGACAGGCAGGAGAGAGAAGGCGCACACAGTGTACATGGCCTTTTTAGGGCCATACATGATAGGAAGTCCCTCTGGTGGCCATCTGAGTGACGGCCACTGGAGGTATTCCTATCAATCAATTAATGTAAACACTGTGTTTATATCACAGCGTCTGATTGCTCCCTGCTCGCACCTGCCTATTTCGTTATTTTGCCGGAATAGTGGCGTGGCTGTTGTGGATCAGAAATGTTGATCTTTGTTATATTCAGAGGAAGCCCAAATTGTTGTTACAAGTGCATTAGAGAAGCGAGAATTAGACACCAGACACCTGCTGGTATTCAAAATAAGCCTCTGACGTTTTATTCATCAGCTGGGTTTTATACATTAAAAAGTAAGTGCTTACGTGCAAATACTCTTAGAACAGTAATAGGAAGAGAGTAGAGATAAGACATAGGGATGAGCGTCATGTACACATAACAAGTTTCAAGGTGGGAGAGAACAAAATGATTAGGGCAGAGACATCTTAGGTGGGGGCTCTCTGCTCCCGGAACTTACATATATGGTCTTAAGTGTTGTTTAAGCATCAAGCATTTCCTTAGTCCAAGTTAGCCAATTTTAATATAGGATATCATTATATGACATCTATAAGCTTGAGCCTTGGAATCAAGATAAATTCTATCACACGGCTTCACGAGGCTCCCGGCGCTGGAACATGGTGAGTAAAAAGGGCTGCCTGGTGTGTCCCTTTAACTCTTCGGATTGGGCAGAATTGCAACAATTAAAATGACAGTTCTCCCACAATTATTATATCTACTACACACTGTCCACCTTAGAATACCTGAGCAATGGCAATGCTTGGGACTTAGACCATATCTTGTGATAGCTTATCCTGCCAAAATCTATTATTGTGGCCTGATTGATAGGGAGAGATGTAATGAAGTCAATTACAACCATCCTTGTCTACAAATAAACCAAAGACAGTGGATAGAGAAGGTTAAAAGGAGTATACAGAAACCGTATTGGAGTGAATAGCATTAGCCAATGGTTTTATGACCTGAAGTGGTGAGAGTGGGCAACATTGTCTTGACCCATTTAAGATAGTGAATGGAGCAGAGTAAAAGTCAGACTGTACTACTAATACTAATGAGCACATATATAGCCATTTAACTGCATCAATAATATAAGAAGAAAACCCATAAGTGTAAAATCTCCCACATACGCTTCCAAAACGCCTTTTCGGCATTGCGTGAGAGGAGCTCACTATTAATTTTAGGGAGGGGGCACTGTATTAATATGGGGGAGGGAGTGGGGCAATGTGTTAAATTGGGGTGAGGGTAGTGTACTAATTTGGGGGAGAGGGGGGTCAATGTATTAAATTGTGAAAGGGAGGGCAGTGTATAGAATTAGAGTGCTGGGAGGAGGGGCAGTGTATTCAATTAGAGTGGAAGGAGGAGGTGCTGTGTATTAGGTTAAGGGGCAGTGTGTTCGAGTGCGGGGAGGGGGGGCAGTGTACTAGATTGGGTCTGCATGGAGGTGCTAATTGGTCACCCAGCTTTTTGCCACACATGCTTTTCCTATGGAAAAGCATTGGATTGGCTGTCATTGGATTTTGCTGATCTCAGCCAAAGTGAAGAACACACTCATAGGACTTCAAAATCAACAAGATAACGTCATTAGTTTTTTACAGCTGTACAACAGCATTCACCATTTCAGTCCCATTACCAAACTTTTCTTAATATGTCAAGGTAGTTGGACTGAAACATAATAATAAATTCGCTCTTTTGTTTACTTTGAAGCCTTACGAGCGTGAGGACGTCCAGTGTCAGGCAACATTTTTATACTGTACTTTTCTAAATAAACCTACGTTTCTATGAAAACTGAAGCTTTTGTTTTTTTGCGGCCCACATAAACTTAAACCTTGTTTATTTGTCCCGTGTTAGCCTTTGAGTTTGACATGCTTGGTGTAGATAGTACTATGGGGTCATGGTCTTACCAGTATACTGGCATAATAGTACAATCCATAACTCTCTGTAAGAGACCTTTGGCAGATAAAAATTGCTCAGTACGGAAGTGGCTGTCATGGCTACTAGAGTAAAAAGTGTAATCTCTTACCCCTGGACAAAGTGTCCTCAAAGCATCAATCCAAACATGGTAGTAACACATAGTAGAACACCATGCCCAAGGATGCAAGATGTTATAGTGTAGACTTGGCTTGTTTTGCTGTGGTGTCCAGCAGTGGATTAGGAGCCAAATTGAAATTTCCACAGACCAGAACTTATCCGCGTGATTTAAAGCGGATTTTATGACTTGGGGCTGATCTCTGTGCAAATCATGGAAGAGCTGGTGACATTTGGTTTAAGGAAAATAATTTAAGAGCCATTATGAAACAATCTAGGAGTATAGTACATGGAACTCACTGGGTATCATCAGGTCGCATGCAATTCTTTCTCAGCATTGTAAAGCTGTCAATGCAGTTTGAATACTACAAGTTACTGGAGCCCTTATTAAGAAATGTTACATGTCTCTCTAAGTTTAACATGTACATCACTACAATTGCCCACAATACAGATGTATTCATTTATGTTTTATTAATTAGTAGATTTTTTTTTTTTTTTTTAAATATATTTACTTGGGATCCCTGGCTCATTTGGTGCAGTTGACCTAAATCTAACACTGGGAACACAAAAGGGAGGCGGCCGCGCAACCCACCACGAACCCGAAACCCCAAGCAAGACCCTCCCATGCCGCCACTCCTACCACCCATCACTCCACCCTCGCAGACACAACACAAACGCACCCACACCAATCACACGGTGCCACCCCCAATCGAAGAGCAGACCCAACACCCTAGACCTGCGCGCAGAACAGGGAAACACCCCACCCAAGACTCATGAGAGGGACCCGAGACAACCACCACCCGCACCCCCAACCAGAGGTGAGATCGGACACTACCCACAACCACGCCCACCAAGCCTGCACGTACACCACCAACAGCTCCAGTACAGGCACCGCACGTACCAGGTGAACGGAACTCTACCCAAACCACCCACTGCCAAGCACAAAGGCGAACGCCACAAGAACACATTACCAAGCCCACATGAGATACTACCTTTACCAAGCGACCAACAAGGGCAAAGGTCATAGGACAACCAGCCCCATACGATATAGTTACCAACAGACCAACCAAAACCAGATGGACACACAAAGCCCTCACCCGGAAATGAGATGCTAGTGATAATGTCTCCTTTCCTGTGACTTGCCTCTCCCCCCAACCCTCCCTTTTTAATTCTGTACCCTCAACCCCCCACTTTGTTTTCTTTCTCATTATTGTTCCTACGGTGTACACCCACCACTGTTGCATATTATCCATATCACATGTGAGAAACAAACAGCAAAAATTGACAAATGATGAACCTGTAAAGTTATAACAAAAAAACAAAAAAAAGACTGACAGACAATGAATACTTAAAGGACCACTATAGTGCCAGGAAAACATACTCCCATCCTCAGGGTCCCACTCCCGCCAACTGGATGGAGAGGAAAGGGTTAAAACTTACCTTTTTTCCAGCGCCGGGCGGGGAGCTCTCCTCCTCCTCTCCGCCTCCTCGGCTGAATGCGCACGCGCGGCAGCAGCTGCGGGCATTCAGCCAGTCTCATAGGAAAGCATTATGGATGATTTTCACAGTGAGAAGCACGCAAGCACCTCTAGCGGCTGTCAATGAGACCGCCACTAGAGGCTTTAGAGGCTGGGTTAACCCATTTATAAACATAGCAGTTTCTCTGAAAGTTTATAGAAGAAAGGGTTAATCCTAGAGGGACCTCGCACCCATACCAATTCATTAAGCTGAAGTGGTCTGGGTGCCTAGAGTGGTCCTTTAAGCTCAAACACTCGGCTTCTGAGCAAGCCATCTACACAAATGCCACTGTATCAAGGAACATTCGGCTTCTGCGAGAGCCACCTACAGAAATGCTATTGTACCATTAAATTGGCTGTCAATGAACAAATAAAGAATTTTAAAATATATATATATATATATATATATATTTACTTGTATATTGTGAACATCCACCATACGAGGATACTCTGACGCTAGACGCAAAAGCGAACGAAGAAAGAACTCCACTGGTGGCTCCTACACATGGAAGCGTGGAATGGCAGAGCCATTTTCGGCTCGGCTCCAGATGTAATCATAGAATCGGACGCAAGCTCTTATGGATGGGGTGCGCGCTGCGGAGATTTCTCCACAGACGGACTATGGTCAGAGGTGGAGTCCACGCTGCATATAAATTGCCTAGAAGTCCTAGCAGGGTAATTTGCGTTTCGCAGTCTCTCCCCGACCCTGTCCCAGTGTTCAATCCTTTTGAAGATGGACAACATCTCGGCTGTCCATTATATCAACCACCTCGGAGGCACGAGATCCAAAATCCTAGCAAATTTGGCTCAAGACTTTTGGCAGTTTTGTCTTCAACACAACATAGCTGTCAGGGCAGAATATTTGCCAGGGTTGTCCAACACTACGGCGGATTGGTATTCCTGCCACCTGCGAGATTCCAGCGATTGGCACCTCGAGACCCAAATCTGTGGGGTCCTCTGGCAATAGACTTGTTTGCCTCTCGATTGAATACCCAACTTCCGAACTTCTTCAGTTGGAGGCCAGAATGCATTCTACCAAGACTTGTCCACCATCAGGAATTAAGCATTCCCTCCATTCGCCCTCATCCCTCATTGCCTCCTCCATCCACGGCACCAATGTGGCTGACTAGTGATAATAACCCTCCTGTGGCTGTCACAGCCCTGGTTCTCTCCTTTATTGGAGATGGCTATAGATCATCCACGGCTCCTCCCGAACTCCCAATCTCTCCTACGGGACCCTCCACCCCCTGATCCTCCAGGGTCTCCTCCGCCTCATGGCGTGGCTAATTTCCGATTGGTCGATCGAGGGAGTTTCGCAATCGAGACTCTGACTTCTCGAGGGCGCATGGGCACCCGGCACAAGACAGTCTTACAAGTCTGCTTGGCGCACATGGGATGGTTGGTGCATGGCACGGGGTGTGGACTCCCTATCAACTCCTGTGACAACTGTCCTCCAATTCTTAACCTCCCTTAATGATAACGGGAAAGCTTATAGGACGGTAAACTGCTCAGCTTTCTCAGCCGGCCACACCGGCATTGACGGTGCCCCGATAGGACGACACCCAATCGTCAGTCGTCTTCTCATCGGCATTCGCTTCGCAAGGCCACCTCTACCTCGCTATTCCTCCTTATGGGACATCTCCCTGGTCTTGAATTTTCTGTCTATTTGGCCAGACGAGTCTTTATCCTTAAAGCAACTCTCGGCTAAACTGGTCATGCTGTTGTGCCTGATCTCATGCAAAAGAGTATCAGATGTTAGAGCACTCAATGTCAATGCTCGCTCCCTCTCCCCAGACGGAGTAGTTTTTGACAAAAACATCCTCCCGGTCGGTCCTGGGCGGTGGGTGGGGCCCATAAATTATAATGGGGGGGGGGACCTACTGTCCTCCCACCCCGGCCCACACCCTTGAGCAGTGGGTGGGGGCCATAAATATAATGAGGGAGGGACCTACAGTCCTCCCCCCCGGCCCCCACACTTGAGCGGTGGGTGGGGGTCATAAATTACAATGGGGGTCATAAATTACAATGGGGGTGACCTACTGTCCCCCCCTGCCCCCACCCTTGAGCAGTGGGTGGGGGCCATAAATATAATGAGGGGGGGACCTACAGTCCTCCCACCCCTGGGCGGTGGGTGGGGCCCATAAATTATAATGGGGGGGGACCTACTGTCCTCCCACCCTTGAGCGGTGGGTGGTGGCCATAAAGATAATGAGGGGGACCTACTGTCCTCCCCCCTGTGCGATGGGTGGGGGCCATAAATTACAATGGGGGGGACCTACTGTCCTCCCCCCCAGCCCCCACCCTTGAGCAGTGGGTGGGGGCCATAAAGATAATGAGGAGGGGGAACCTACTGTCCTCCCCCCAGCCCCAACCCCTGGGCGGCGGGTGAGGGCCCTAAGACAAATCCCCCCCCCACCCATCAAAGGTGACTTGGGGTCCCCAAGCCCCTAGTCACTCACCCCCCACCCCAAAAAAAGGTTAAAGTTCTTTGGAATTTTCTTTGGAATTTTCCCATGCTGTGTAAAATGACAAAGAGCACTCTGATTGGCTGAAAACAGCCAATCAGAGTGTTCTTAGCCTAATTGCAGGGCGGGGCAAGGCCTTATAAGCCTTCCTCCCCCCTGCAGAGCTTTTTCTTTTAAGTTCGATGGGTATGATGGTTTTTTATTTGGCCTTTTTGGGGGCTGAAAAATGAAGATTTTAGAAAAAATATGTCAAATGGAGCCCTCCATGGGTGAAGATGGATTATTTTTTTGGCGCTCAGCTTTTTTCTTTTTCGTCAGGTTTTTTTTTTTTGCGCTCGGGTTTTTTTTATTTTATTTTAAGTTCGACGGGTATGATGGTTTTTTATTTGGCCTTTTTTGGGGCGGAAAAATTAAGATTTTAGAAAAAAGACGACGTCAATGGTAAGTAATTTTTCTTTACAGGTTAGTTATTTTATTCCCCCCTCACTATTTTTAAGGGTGAGGGGGGTAGGTAGGGGGTAACTTTTTTTTGGGTGGGGGGTGGGTGACTAGGGGACCCCTAGTTTGCCTTAGGGCCCCCACCCGGCGCCCAGGGGTGGGGGCCTGGGGGGAGGACAGTAGGTCCCCCCCTCATTATCTTTATGGACCCCACCCACTGCTCAATGGTGGGGGCCGGGGGGGGGGAGGACAGTAGGTCCCCCCCCCCATTGTAATTTATGGCCCCCACCCACCGCACAGGGGTGAGGGCCGGGGGAGGACAGGAGGTGTCCGTCCCCCCCCCCCGATTGTCCATTATGGCCCCCACCCACCGCTCAGGGATGGGGCCAATAGTTTTTTTTTGTTTTGTTTTTTTACAGTGAGCAGCCACTGGCTGCTCACTGCTTACTAGACATGCCCCTACTCGCGGTATAGCGAGTAGGGGCAGATCATTTACTAATACTAAGTAATCTTTACTTAGTATTAGTAAATGTGGCTGAAAGACCAAATTAGGTCTTTAAGCCTTTTGGAAGATAACTCCCTAATACAGTGGGAATTAGGGAGTTATCTACTAAGCAGCTGCAAAATGCAGCCGCGGCACAAATTGAATCAGAGTTTCATTCATTCGAATTAAATTCCGATACGAACAAAGTGCCGAATTGAGTTCTAAAAGAAACGAACACTGTTCTCATTCAGTTAGAATGCAATTTGGCAGTTTTGTCTAAAATGAGATCACAGAGGAAAGGTAAGAATTATGGGAAAATTGCTCTGACCAGCGGAAATGAAGCACACTTTGCTCCTCCGCTGGTCAAGCGGAGGAAACCTCCATAAGGCAAAGAGTCCCTACATTGTCTTATGATTTTAAAGAAAACTGGAAGAAAAGAAGAACAGATCCTGAGAGAGGAGGAGAAGAGGAAGAGCTTGAGGAAAGGTAAGTTCGGCATGACAGTGCCGCTTTAAGTTGGCATCAGAATTTCTCTAATTCTACAACAGAAAGTGTTAGATGGGCAGCAAGCTCAATGGGATTGGCTACAATAGGGGACATGCTGCCTGGCTGTGTCCCTGGTCAGCAGACTTGATCTTCCTTTTGAAGGACGATGTCTTTTTTTGGTTCGTCTTTAGATGAGCTTTTAGAATTCATGGCAGAAGGAAAAGAAGGCCCTACTGCAAGTGAAAAAAAAACCAAAAAAAAAAAAAAACACTATAGAAACCCAAAACAGCACACGTCAGAATTTCTGAGAAAATAACAAAGACAAGAAAAAACCCTACTCAAACACACAGGATAAATTCTGACACCACACCTGTAGGAGGCAGACTATTCTATTTCTCAGTTTCTGGAAAAAAAGATACCTCAGAACCCTGGGCCTTGACAATTATTCACTCAGCCTACAAAATAGAATTCAATATCGCTACGAAATATAATTCAATGTCATGCCTTCACAACCTTTCTTATATTCAGAAGTCTGTTTGCAAGAACTAGAACAAACCTTTTCTGTACAGTCATGCAACTAAGAGAAAGAGCAGTCGTAGAAGGGATCCCAGTTTAAGAAAGATTGAAAGGTCATTACTCCAGACTTTTGCTAATGAAGAAACCTAATGAAAGATTCTGGTCAATTTTGGACTTTAACCCCTTAAGGACCAAACTTCTGGAATAAAAGGGAATCATGACGTCACACACGTCATGTGTCCTTAAGGGGTTAAGCAAGTGAACAAGTTAAAGAAAGTCAGAATTGAGACAATTATGTCAGCAAGACAAATGATCAAAAAAGGAGATTTCCTAGACCTATATGTATATTCCAATCTCCATTATCATTCAAAGATTAAAGGACCACTATAGTGCCAGGAAAACATACTCGTTTTCCTGGCACTATAGTGCCCGGAGGGTGCCCCCACCCTCAGGGACCCCCTCCCGCCCGGCTCTGGAGAGAGGAAGGGGTTAAACACTTACCTTTCTCCAGCGCCGGGCGGGGAGCTGTACTCCTCCTCTCCTCCTTGCTCGCGACGTTATCGGCTGAATGCGCGTGCGCGGCAGGAGCCGTGCGCGCATTCAGCCGGTCGCATAGGAAAGCATTTACAATGCTTTCCTATGGACGCTTGCGTGCTCTCACCGTGATTTTCACAGTGAGAAGCACGCAAGCGCCTCTAGTGGCTGTCAATGAGACAGCCACTAGAGGCTCTGGAGGCTGGATTAACCCTCAGTATAAACATAGCAGTTTCTCTGAAACTGCTAGGTTTATAAAAAAAAAAGGGGTTAATCCTAGAGGGACCAGGCACCCAGACCACTTCATTAAGCTGAAGTGGTCTGGGTGCCTAGAGTGGTCCTTTAAGATATGCAATAAAAAATGATTGTTGTATTTCCAACTCACAGCACTGCCCTTCGGTCTTTCTTCGTCACCAAGAATATTCACAACAATTCTAGTAGTCCTTACATCAGCTTTGACAGTAAGAGGAATTCATATTGTCACTTGCCTGGATTATTGGCTCCTTGTAGCAAATTCAGCTTTAAAAAGCCATCAGAATCTGCTTAATTTTTAGAAAATCATGACTGGGTCATAAACAGATAAAAATCCTATTTCTTAACTACTCAGAAAATTATTTTCTTAGGAACCATAACAGACACAAAACATTTAAAACGTATCCCTTTAGAAAAACAACAAAAGATATAGACAGAAATTCGAACATTTTGCCAGGAAAAAATAAATAAATACCTGCTCGTTCACACAATCCATGAGGATTCTGTGGTTATTATCCTCAACAAATTTTGAGGCCAATTGACCCAGATTTACAATTTAATCTGCTCAGAGAATGGATTCCATCATTTAGATTTGGTCATCTCCAAAATCAAATCTATAAAACTGGTTGTCTCTACACAATTCTTGATTATCCCTTAACCGTCCTTCAAATAATTTCCCAACCACAGATGTTAAGCTCACAGGTCTGTAGATTCCAGGTTGACCGCTTGAACCCCTTTTTAACCCCTTAAGGACACATGACAGGTGGGACATGTCATGATTCCCTTTTATTCCAGAAGTTTGGTCCTTAAGGGGTTAAGTAGAGGCATCACACCTGCTTTTTTCCAATTACAATTCCTGAAAAGAACAAATTACAAATAGTGCTATGTATATTTCTACACTAAGCTTCCCAAGCATGCGTGAATAAATAACATCTGGCGCTGGGGCTTTCTTCACTTTTCTTTTAATTGCTGTAGCATTTCATCCTGTGTTCCGGTTTGCTGTAATGCTTTTGTAAGAGGGAGTTGCAAATCTACACCCATAGACTTCTTCCCTATAGACTGAAGACTTTTTTTTTTTTTGAATTTCTGCTTTATCATGATTCTCCTTGATTAACTCATCCATCTCAGATTCCAAGGTGGCAAATAGTTGTTTCTTTTTTTTTTTCTCTTTGTACCCAGATTTTGCAAATCTTGGTATCTGCCTGTGAACATTGGGGTTGAACCCGGACTGTGCTTTTTCATTACAATACATCAGCCTGTGCGGTTATTTGGTCTCAAACAATTAAGATGTGAATTAAATAAAGTGCTTTGAGGCAAGTACTTGAGTGCCAATCTTTTATATTTTTAGTAAGAAGGGCTCAGATTTATTTTCCATTGAATTATCTCTCTGAAATATCTGCTCTATTTAGGTGCCAGATGTATATTAGGAATAAATACAGGTACAGATACAGGTTGAAATCAGAGTGAATTTATGCTTCCGGTTTGGCTATATTGATGCAGAGTTTGGAGTTCCCCTTGCATTCAATTTAATGGATAACCATGAGATAATGTTTTCTTGTGCGATTTAGGTTTGATATCATGTTGTCCTTATGTAGACATTCAATGGATTCCAGGCTAAATCAAGATATTACATAGTGACTATATGATATCTATTATATTAAGATTGTTCTTTGATATTTTCTCCAAGACATTGTAGAAGTTATCCAGGCTATCCAAAGTAATTGAATAGCATTGGGTTGTTGAACAGCTGCCTCTTGAGTACCCTCCTCTGTCTGGTCAGATGTAATGGAAGAGGTTCTAGAAATTAATCTACTGATTTCTTTTTTAGAGAAGTTGACTTGACATCCATACAGGTCAGTAATGCATGCTGTATGTTTTGACAGATATATGAACGCTTTGTATAATCTGTCCTTCCCATTTGTTTTTTGAGTTTATTTTAAAAAAAAAGACACCATATTGTGATTGCTATTTCACAAGTGCTCCCTCATTTGAATGTTTTGACAGAAGATCAACGTTGTTGGTTATAACTAGATCAAGACAAGCATCCTTTATGGGTATAGTATTGGGTAGTTTATAGGACAGTGTTTACCAAACAAGTTCTCAAGGCTTAATATCAGCATCTCCATTGGAATAAAACAGGGAAACATAAATCCTGGATTGTTTGTGGGCCTTGAGGACTGGTTTAAGTAAGGGTGCCAGTCACCTTAACAGCTATTTAGATCTATAGGGTCAGGAATACAAGTTTGTTTCCTTTAAGTTATCTGCCCAGTCACGAGTTGCATACCATGTTTCCGTTACGCCTATTCTCATATTGCTTAGTGCAGGGCTTTGACAAATCCTAGGAATCAGCTGTTAGCGAGTGTCTGAAAAGGCAGTGTTTATACTGAAAAGCCCGCAGGCACCAGAACAACTACATCTAGCTGTAGTTTGTCTGGTGACTATAGTGTCCCTTAAAAGTTGCATATTTGTCATTGAAAATAAAGCATTGTTCATTAAAAAAAAAAAAAAAGGGGGGGTTGGGGCAGAGCCTGGCAGCCATGCTTTTTGGTCGCATACACAGAGAGCTCCGTGCAATCTGGCTCCTAACTAAGCGATAAATGCAAATCTGCAACTCAAATGATACATCTCGAGACCACAGTATCGGGAGACATCCCTAGCTCTTAAACCAGTTGGGTTCTTAACTGTGATCGGAGAGTTACCCCGGAGGAGACACTGCAGCCTAAAAGGGGCCTAACAGCAGTGCGCGAAAGGGAGGCAGCCGATCCCTTAACCTGCTATCAAACACTTATCCAGGAGGACTATCCTGCACCCTCTCTCCCGTGCCATGACCAAGATGGTGGATGATTCTTGTAACCCAGTGCCTCGTCCTAAGCAACTGACTCTGCTGGAGAAGCTAGACACTCTGTGCAACCTTTCGGTCCACACTAGCCACAAGCCTGCTGGAGCCAACCTTGCCGCTTACAACAGGGCAACCTGCGACTCCTGGGCGATGCTATGGCGCAGCACAGTCACCAAAAAGGAAGAAGCAGGTGCCACGTAAACCACTTCGGCGCCGAAGAATCCGCCCAGCAATGTTCAGCAGCCACCCTGAAACACGGCCCCAGCCGGGAAAATTACCTGGACTCAACTCACTACCTCGGAAGACCCACACTACCCATGAATACAAGTAACCCCTTGCAGGGCCTCAAGGTCAGGTCACAATCCCAACTGGGACTAATTAGACTGGCGATATGGGCATTGTTCAGGCCTGGGGCTGGTGTAATGCAGAGGCATGGCTTTGGAATCCTATTAGCTGGGACCTTGTCCATCCTATGACAGTAGTGGGCTAAACGTCAGTGTGTCATACCCCCTCTTTTGTACCCTTCCATACCAACTGCAGGTTTTCATAGTTTGTTATGCTTCATTTTCTTTGCCTAGTTTTGAATCATAATTTGCAAAGACTACAGCATTTTTCCTAGGGTTCAATTTACCCCTCTATATCCTTACAGTTGCCTTCCCGTAAGACATACTCTGCTCACACATGTTGCCCTACCTTTTGAGCGCAGCACACCTGCTGCAACCAGTGAGCACACCTAGTTTCTACAGTCTGTCAAGCAGGCTCTTTGTAAAGCCCTGGCTTATTGCCTCTAGTTCCCCAGTTTTGTTATATGGCCTGTTGGAGAGAAGCATACCTTTCACTTCTGTAATCTAACCATATTGGTCTTAACATTGGTTTTGGTTGTAGTCATCCTGTCTGTGCTGGTCTGCCCCTCTAACCCTGACACCATAAATTAAAGGGACACTATAGTCACCCAGACCACTTCAGCTCAATGCAGTGGTCTGGGTGTCAGGTCCCTCTAGGGTTAACCCTGCCTGATGTAAACATAGCAGTTTCTGAGAAACTGCTATGTTTACATCTGGGGTTAAGCCAGCCTCTATTGGATGTCTTCCGGATAGCCACAAGAGGCGCATCGGTAATGATTGAGGCATATTATGCCTCAATCACGCAGATCGTCCATAGGAAAGCATTAAAAATGCTTTCCTATGGACACTTTGAATGTGTGTGCAGCACTGCCGCGCATTCCGCTGACGTCAGACAAGGATGCTGACGTCGGCGGGGGAGGAGAGGTAAGGGAGCCCGGCGGGGGAAAAGGGTGAGTAGCTGAATGGGCGCCGCGGGAGGGGGACCCTGAGGGTGGGGGCACCCTCAGGGTACTATAGTGTCAGGAAAACCAAGCGGTTTTTCTGACACTATAGTGTCCCTTTAAGAAATTACCCCTAATCCCCCGACAAGACCAAGTTCTCCCTGGCCTGATGTCACTCCTCTCCAGAGGGGAGGGGAGGTCATGTAGGATGGACTGAGCAAAAGACAGGGTAGAAGCGAAATACTCCAGGCACCATGACCAGTTAAACACCTAGGTAAACCTCAGGAATTAGACTTATGGAAATCAACATTAAATGAGGTTAATTTACTAGATTATGATGTATAGTGCCATCTATCAACACAGCAAGTCTGGGGTTGGTACTACAAACTGCTCATATACCTATGGTGCCATCTTCCGGCAGTAACCCTTAAAAGGACCACTATAGGGACCCAGACCACTTCAGCTTAATGAAGTGGTCTGGGTGCCAGGTCCCTCTAGGATTAACGCTGCCTGCTGTAAACATAGCAGTTTCACAGAAACTGCTATGTTTTCAAATGGGTTAATCCAGCCTCTAGTGGCTGTCTCATTGACAGCTGCTAGAGGCGCTTCCGCGCTTCTCACTGTGATTTTCACAGTGAGAAGACACCAGGGTCCATAGGAAAGCATTGAGAATGATTTCCTATGAGACTGGCTGAATGCGCGCGCGGCTCATGCCACGTATGCGCATTCAGCCGATGAAGGGAAAGAAGGCGAGTCCGGCACTGGAAAAAAGGTAAGGGATTAACCTCTTCCTCCCCCTAGACCCCGGTGGGAGGGGGACCCAAGGACCCTATAGAGCCAGGAAAACGAGTATGTTTTCCTGGCACTATAGTGGTCCTTTAATCTGTACATTGCTCTGAATGCGCCACGTCAGACGGGAGCATGGAGGTTTATCTAACAAACCATGTTTTACAGTAAAAGTAACCACAAAAGGTCACACATTCTTCATCTTTATCATACATTCACACTCATACATAGACTGACAAACACCTTGCAGGTTTAAAATGGTACTTTATTTGCTCTGATGTGTGATGTCTTAAACATGAACTAAAATACCTACATAAAAGGAGGAAAGCATAAAACACTAATATGAGACCAACTGGAAACATGTCATTTTCATTCAAGCTATCCTAACCAATTATGCAAATACAAAATGTGTGTAACAGACATGAGGCAATATTATAACACTTCATGAATAAAAATATAAAATAAAAGCAAAACAAGTTCAATCAAGAATCTACATTTTGTACATGTTAAAGATGAATACATTATTAGACTGTGCATTCCAGTTACAGCATCACTGGTATATATTCCTGTGTAATTTACTACCACCCAATGACTCGGCCAAGTGCATCACAAGCAGACTTTAATACCAACAAAAAAAAAAAAATGTATTTGCCTTTACAGCCAAGTAATGACCAAGCACACTTGCTGCCTAAAGTTTTCTTTTATGTTCTTTAAGATCCAAATCAAAATGCAAACCCTGTTTTGTAAAAATGGAAATGTGCTTTTTTTTCTGTGCACCAGCAGTGTGTTTAAAAGGTCACACTATATTGCTGGGAGGAGTGCCTTTTAACTTCACAGCTCGCTTTCCAAACTGCTGGGCATGTAAGTGCTCACTCAACAGTCATGTGACACAGCTAGTGAGCTTGTATTCATTTACACAGATATTAAAAGTAAAAATCCTTGAGTTTGTTAAGGATGCTATCCTTGAAGCAATGCTTATCCTTGCCAAACAGGGACAATGAACATGATGTGCAGGATATTACATTTCCAACAAACAAAGCTCTGGGATTGCTGCAGAGCTGCGACTGGGTGGTTGGTATGAAGCAGGCCTACAGTGGCAAGTTCACAAAAGGAACACACCCACATGGTGACATCACCAAGGTTTTGACTCCATACAGTATTGTCACCAGAGAGGCAACCAGCAAGCCTAAAGTTACAGCAAAGCTAACAGCTGCCTTATTCTCAGCTATCTAGAAACAACCAATTTTTCACTGAGTGTCAAGATTTTCATTGTGTCCATACAATTACATTTGTAAAAACCTATTGCTGTCCATTTTGTCACCCAGGCTCACAGACAAGCCTTTTATTACTCCACGACAGGCTGTTGGCTCAAGATGACCGGATTCACAAACACTTAATTAGTGCCTTGCTTAGTACGCAATTCACATTAACATCTTGTAAAGGACATTAGTTGGGACACAGAGATAAAGAACCATTGATTATCTTAAAAATGCCGAATAAAAGGCACACAAAATGATGTCAGTGTAATGGACCAAAGCAAGTTATTTTCGAAGTCTGCAGCTTACGGCAATCCTTTTTTTACTAAAAGGGAAATATATGTGATTGCACAAACATGCAAAATGATCAATAAGAGGTTAGTTTGCCTTAATACGTGGAAGTGATCTATTCAGAAATAGCTAGCTTTTTAAAGATGGATAAGCTTTCAATTTATCTTTCTATAAAAAGAAGTAGCCAAAAGGATTGCAGTCCAGCACTGAAACACCCATGATGCTTTGACAAATTCCATAATACATGATAATGTAGTGACCTATTAATGGTTTACACGTTGCATCTCGAATTATGTTTTCACCATGCATTTTTGGAGTTGCCCCCTGGTTATGTTTAGGTAACGACACTGTTGGAAAACTGCAGAAAACTTGAATAGCAGGTGCTCTCATACCCAGTAAGCTGTGCCGATTGGTTAAATATCAAAACGTTTTAGTTGCGTTTTAGGTGGGTGACTGCACTGTAGAAACACAAAGAATTAGGTGTGATTTCAACATGGTGTTTTCTCAACTTGGCAAGTGGGCTCTTTTCATAAATCAACAGACCCAGCTAAGGTTAAACTGTTGATGTAGGAGTGACTCATTGTTTAACTGCACAATCAAGAAATGCTGAATACAGTCTTAAGCTGTGAAAACTGTTTTAGTGTCAGAATTATGTTCACTAAGCATCAGACTGCAGTTGGAATTAGATTATTCTATTAATTGGCACTTACTGGGAAGAGGGAGGAAAAAAAAAAAAACACTACTCTCTATAAAGCTTTATATGTTACTATTTAATATTCTATTTTTTTAAAATGGCTATAAATTCTATTAAAACATGCAGAACTGCCTTTTAAATTAATAGGCATTTAAATGTACTAAATCCGAATCCAGGTGAGTGTGTTTTGGGGATGTTTCAGTGAAGAATTAGCAGGATTTGTGATAGCAAATCAGGACATTAAGAGGAGAATCTTTTCACAAAGCCTAAATCATTAATGCAGGTTATAAAACAATATAGACAATATTTCTATGTTAAGTCAAACAGTAAAACAATGTTTTTTTTCTAATCTACAGCTGACTGAATTGAAGAGTTACAATCAACATATAGCTAGCAGATTAACATTATAAGGTCCACGCCTGGATCAATATCTTATCCCTTTCAGGGCTATTGGGCATATCCCTTGTCATTGTGACCACGCTTAGAATGGCCCTGAAGGGGATAAACACAAAAAGGTCAAGTTCTATACTTTTGATGGTCAAAGGGAACAAAATTAATGTCAAAAGAAAAGGACCATCTGGACAGCAGAAACCTTTTAGTAGTAGTCTTAAAACTTGTGCATTCACAGCAATAAAATCCCTAACATATAATGAACAGAAACAATAACAGGAAAAAGAACAAGTTAAAAAAAAAAAAAAAAAGGAAAAGCTTTGCACACAACACAAATACATCTAAAAATAAATAGGTGTGCTTATTTGTAATGGCTTTTTTTCATTATAAAACACTAAAATCAAAAGGTAGTAAAAACAAAAGTAATTTTATTTCCATAACCACATTGCTCTAGGATTATCACCATGCTAACCAGACGTTTTTGGTAAGAAAATTGACTCTCCCCCACCCCCCACCTGTTTTCTGCAAAGTTTTTACAATTTTATTTAGAAACCCTAAATAAGCTAGATCTGCAAAAAGAGAGCAGTGGGGGGGGAGGGGGCACTTTGAAAAGCCTTTGCGGTAGGAAGATTGCAGTTTTGTGAAGCACAGTAATGGACTGAAAATTAGTAGGGTGAAACACTTTTACCGAGGGATGTCATTCTCAGATGAGTGTTTCCTTCCAGTCTTTAATTGGCGATGGTCTCACTTGTTCCTTCAATGATTTTGGCTGATCTTTTACTGCTTTTGTCTCCGAGGCAGTGTCTTTCTGCAGCTGCGATCGAGTGCCCTGTTTCCCTGGCTCCTCTTCCTCCTGCAGCTGCTCCGATTTTAGGCGTTGTAACAACCGGAGCTGCACTCGCAGCTCAATGATGGCCTCTCTTTCCTCATGAATTGCTTGGTTCAAATGATTGTTCTTGATCTGACAAATAGGGATATAAAAAGTAACACATTGACTCACAGCAGGAAAAAAAAACAAAAAAAAACACACACACAAAACACACTACTGTCCACTGAACTGATCTGCTTCCAGAATACTAAATAGCAGACACTACACAAGCATTACAAATTGATAGGACAGCATGCTTAATCATAAAACACAAGATAATAAAGTTCCACCTTGCAATATAAATGCAGAAAAAAGAAATTACTGCTTCCTGTTAATACATTTTAAAACTGTTAGCCCAACTGCTTTGTTACCATATGGATGTTTACATGTGATGTTTTACTTCAAAGGGGTCAAACATATGGTCTTAAACACAGTTTCCAACTTTATACAGTAACTAACTGATCTGAGTGTCAGAGGTGGGCAGGCATATACCAACACTAGCACTGGTGAAAGGACTTAACCCAATAGTTACACATGAAAAAAATATTACCATCGCTGAAAGTCTCTATGCTAGTGTAGGAAAATGGTAATCTTTGATACTATGCTTCTTTTGATTTAATTTAGGATCATTCTTCGATGCAACTAGAAATAATGTATAGTATATACATAAGTTTATAATTATAGTTTGACCTACCTCGAGTAGCTTTGGCTTTCCCTCTCGACTCTCGCTGTGTTGTCGGCTTTTGACATGGCTACATTAGCTAGATTAGGTTCTATCAGTACCAGTGTATAGCAATTGTATACCAGGGAGAACCGAGATGAAAGCCATTTGGCTTACTGACTAAACAGTGACATTACAAGTTACATTTATTCTAGGATACCTGTGCCCTTTGTTAGGAAGTGCGCCTCGCTTAATACGCTCTCTGTGTTGCCATATAGGCTAGGCATAGTGAATAAGTAAAGGTATGCAATGCTAATTAGCATAAAATAGCATGGAGGGCTATTAGTGTAGCAAAAGCGATACAGAGTTATTGAATTAACTTATAACTGAACACGGCCTATTAAAACACCATACAAAAAAAAAGTTTCCCTGTGGAGGCAGTAAATAAAGCCTAGGAAAGGGAATTTCTTGCAGTCTTCAGAAGTACTTTATACAGTAGATAGAGACACAAATGTAACAAACACATGGTAAGTTTATGTACATCCTTTTTTCCTTTTGACTTAAAGGATTTCTGCAACACTTTATGGTTTATGAGAGAATAATCCCTTATTGACATTATTCTATAAACCCCCCCTTACAAAAAAGCTCAAAGAGTATTTTTAACATTAGTTTAACTTGCCTTAATCCAACACCAGGCGAAGCTCCCTGCGCACCCAGTCGATGTCACTGTAGTTGCGCAGAGGTCCAATCAAAGGCTTCTCACAGAGAAGCCTTTGATTTGACCATTTTATCGGCTCTGAGCTGGCAAAGTGAAGAGAACATGGAGGTTAAAGAGGGGGACAGGGTGAGCAGAGAGATGGAAACAAAAAAGAAAAGCTGTCAAAGTGAAGGGGACATGGAGGGATAGGAAGGTGAGACAAGAGCTTCTCCCTTGCAGGCTCTGCCTGTCAGCATGAAGCAGTTACTTCTGTAGTCAGCATGCAGGGTACCCTAACAACAATTGTTTATTCACAGAATTTACATTAGGCTGCCTGAAACAGTTTGGAGCTGCCCAAGTCAAGTGTGCTGGAAGTGCAACTTGCCCCCAGCACACAAGTGCAAGTAACTCTGCATGTACAGTATTTTAAGTAGAAACCACTGCATATCCACACACCTACTCACCATGAACACTTAAAAAAAGCAAAAGTGGTCTTTGTGGTTGGAGTAACCCTTTAATTTAGGATATTTATTCAATGCAACAAGAAATATAGTATCCATGATTACGGGTTTCCTACACGAACATAAAAAGACTTTATATGATGGGAATCTTTATGTATTTGAAATTTTTCCAGATTTCCATATCTGTTTACCTGCCAAACTGGTATGCTGCAAGGGTGCTGCCTGGCATTTCAGAACATTCATACACAGGGGAACACAAAAGGAGGGTTTGGTTAGCTGTGCTGGGTGTACAGGGATGAGCTCTGGAACCAAACATTTGCCTTTGTGGTGAATATTTGAATTAACCTTTTTAGTAGAGATGGCCACAGCATGATCAGACATACAGCAGCAAAACACTGAAACACATCACCCATAGAAAAATAATAGATTTTAGTGTGCCAATTCAATCACATTAGGAAATTGCAAGTGTGCTGGAATGTAACAACATTATAGCTATGAAAAGTAATTAAGTAGATGTTAGGGTTTGGGTAGAACATATACATTATATAACAATCAAAGGCTTACTCCAAGCACCATAACCATTGCAGTGATTTGAAGGTCAATTCTGTGCACATTTTCATGCACAGTGTGACGCTCTCAGCTAATGAATGGTGACTGGATGGACTTCTGTAGAAGCCAATTAGACAGGAGGATAGGATACTCTGAGAATGGCAGAGTAAGAAGGCAAACTATTGATAAACCGTTTGCACCATTACTGGGAAACCGGGCCATGCTACTCCCTGTTTGATACAGCGGGCTGTAGTGGTTATGATGCTTGGAATAACCCTTTAACTATTATTCATTTTTACTTATCAGTGTGACAAACAAAACAGTTTGCCTTTTAAAAACTCATATGCATCTATGACCCCCACCTCCAACTCCTCATTCTGCCTCTGCAGGTCCTCTAAAATAATCTGCAGCTCCTCTTCATCCTCACTTTCACTCTCACTGTCAGAGGAATACTCTTCAGTCTCACTCCGTCCATGCTGCTGGCGGCTGCAATAAAGAAATTATATCATTTGACAACATTTTGACATTTCCTGTGCAGCCTGTTTTGTAAGATGTTCTAACTTTACAGGCTCTTCAAAATAATATTTTGATGCAACACTACAGTTTGAAGCAAGATTCCAAAGTACAACGCAAAGCCCTTTTTTTTTTTTTGTTTCTTTAACTTTACATTTTCACCTTTGTATTTCAGAAATTTCTGCTCGGAGACGGTCTATTTCTTCCTTTTCTGTTGCAATTTGTCTTCGGAGAAACTGCTCCATTGCCACCAATTCTTCCTGTTCTGTTAGGATCTCATTTTCCTGAAAAATACAATGGGTAAGTCCTTGAAAAGGCCACTCAATGCAGGAAAAAATAAAAAAAAAAAAAAAAAAATTATTTTATACACTGCTATGACAGTTCATCAGTTTAGCATCCATTTTTAAAATTTAGCAACTGGGTGGGTTTGAAAAAGTAAAAACCCACTAAAACTTATTTTCATTCCATCACCTAGGCGTCATCTCACCTAGGCAGCCCAATGATTACTTGCTGACATCAACCATGATGACTTTGTCCTATCAGATGTTTCTCAGCAATGAAGGTACAGCAATCAATTATGCTGAGCTTGAAGATGTTGGACATCAAGTCAATCGAAAACCAAATGTAATTATTGCAATTTCTCGATTTCCCTTTAAAGGGACACTATAGTCACCAAAACAACTACAGCTTACTGTATTTGTTCTGATGAGTAGAATCATTCCCTTCAGGCTTTTTGCTGTAAACACTGTCTTTTCAGAGAAAATGTAGTGTTTAAATTACAGCCTAGTAATAACTTCACTGGTCACTCTTAGATGGCTGATAGAGCCACTTCCTAGCTCAGTCTTGCCTAGTATGCATCACAACATTCAGTATCTCCACCCTCTGCTGCAGACACTGAACTTTCCTCATAGAGATTCATTGATTTAATTCATCTCTATGAGGAGATGCTGATTGGCCAGGGCTGTGTTTGCATTGTGCTGGCTCTGCCCCTGATATACCTCCTTGACAGTGAGCCAATCCTATGGGGAAGCACTGTGATTTGCTCACAGCAAAACGTCTGATGAGGTCAGCAGACAGCTTGCAGGTCTGAGGCAGACAGGGGCAGAACCAGCAGCTTCAGGCTTGAATACAAATAAAATGTTACTATATTTAGGGAGGCAAGAGAGGACCAGGAGGGCTAGATAGTGGTTTTAACACTATAGTGTCAGAAATATAGGTTTGTGTTCCTGACCCTATAGTGCTCCTTAAAGGTTTCTCTTTGAATACAGAGAACATCCATGACAAAACTGCTCACATCTCAAATGTGAAGAGAAAAGAAAAATACCATGAGAATACAAAAATAATGAAAACTATTTAAAAGCATGAGTAGTAATTAAAATGAGATACAAAATTGTTTATAAATATTTTAGTCTCACAGACAAGAATACCGGATTGTGGGGAAATCCTTTGGAGAATTAAAAAAAAAAATACGATAAAAAGTGCAAAGAAGTTATGGGAACATTTCTCACAGAATTCATCAGTCCTCTTCAAGATTCAATTTACTTGTACAAGATCTCAATAACAGCAGGGTGCATTATTGTAGCTGCAAAGCCAACTCAATATACCTGGGAAAGGAGTATATTAAGAACCTCTTCTTCATTCTCAGTCATTTCTTCTTTTGAAACATCCTCCTTAGAAAGACTAGCAATTTCTTGAGCAATCTTGGTTTCACAGTCCTGAAAAAAAATGCAGAAGCTTACAAGTGCCCACAACTGTTTTTTGTGTTTGTTTGTTTGTTTTTTTAAATACAGGATCAGATTCTCTGCAGCAACAAGTGGAATCTCCCCTCAAACTGTCAGATAAACACATTATTTTCAAAAGAAAATACAAAGCCAGAAGGATATTACTTTACACCTATTAAAGCGGCAATGTAATGGCCAAACCTCTTTTTTTTTTATTTTTTTTAAACCCCCCCTCCCGACTTCAGTTCATGTAATTGTCCCCCTAGTTATCCCCAAATGCCCCTAAGCCCCCATATTACCTATTTTTTAATCTTTATTTTCTGCCTGGACCTAGGTCCTGGGCCCTGATAGGTAGATGAAGTCCCTGATAGTGCTGTGAAAGTCCTGCGTATGCCCAGTTAAACACTTTGGCATCCGAATGGGAATTTCATCTATTCATTCATTCATCAGAAAGATGAATAAAATGAATATAAATTTCAAACGAATACCTCTTCTTCATTCGGTTTATTACAAGGAGGGAGCTACCAGCGTGCAGCTCCCTCCTTGTAATATGTAAAAATAGAAGCGGCAGGGAGCAGTGCTCCCCACCACTTTCTAAGCTCTCCCTCACCATATACATAATAGGATAAGGGAGATTATAATCTCCAGAATGCCCCTACTCGCTATGCCGCAAGTAGTGGCATGTCCAGTGGCTGCTCACTGTTAAAAATAGCCTCCTAGTGTCCCCCTTCTGAGCCCCCACCCGTGCAGTGCGAGTGGAGGCTATTAAACTGAAGGGGGAACCTATTGTCCCATGAGCAGCAGGTGGGGGCCCTGAATAAAAATAGGGGGGGGACATATTGTCCTCCCCTTCGGACCCCATCTATGGGTGGCAGGATGGCGGTAAATGTAAAACCCCCCCAGATGACTAGGGGTCCCAAAGCCCCTAGTCATCCCTCCCCCACCCCCCAAAAAATTAAATTTCAACCTACCCACCTCACCCTAGAAATAGTGAGGGGGGGCACAATAAAACAAAATTACCATTTGATGTCTTTTTTTCTATCCATAATCCAAAAAATCCATAATACCCCAACTTTGAAAATAAAATTAAAAAGCTGAGCGCAAAAAAGTAAAAAAAAAAATCCCAACGGTAAAATAGAATTCATCTTCACCCATGCGTTAGATACAGATATTCCCTATTTCCATGTTGGTATATCAGAATGTCAATCACACATGGCCAGGGCTGCCCGAGATTGATGGGATTTACAGACAATTAGTGACAAGTGGCATTAATTTAGATTATTACTTTATATTCTAGGTGCATGCTCTTCTCCAATATACACACTAATATGACAAAGTGGTGCAATACATACAGAGGGCACTATGCACGGAACCCTCCCAGTCTGTGGAGTTAAGCAAGCTCCATGTGTGCGCCAGGAGTGGTACTTTCCTATTCTGAAAGCATGCAGCAGCCCAATCTCCCCCCTTCCCCCCCGATCTCATAACTGCCTACGATATTAGTTGTATAACTACTATTACGTTAAGCTTTTAAACAACACCGAGCATCTTCACAGGCACCAGGGTCTGCATGGAGAACTCACCAAGGGACATATATAAACACACACACTAAATAAACAGTATGTAAAGCAGAATAAAAAGGTGCAAGATTTATTTATAGTGGAAATTCTGTATATATATCGATCACATATATTGGTTTATTTTCATGCTCTGTAGAACATCTGGCCCACTATTTCAGGTCAGTTAATTTGTATAAAATAGTTGTAATCCTGATTTAATTCATCAGGAGGTTCACAAATAAAAGAAAGACATGCAAGAGAACAAGGAAGTGTGTTCTAAAAGATGCTTGGAATGTGAAAGAGGTGCAGCTGTGCTGGACGAGCCAACAGCCCAGTTATTCACACAGCACATTCAGACTGCTGGGATTTGTCCAAGACCTATACAAGTGGAAGAGTTGTCCTATCGAAGCCATTGTGTATCATTGCTAGGAAGGGTGAACACTTAGTACCACACACCTGCCTTTTAGCTTCTCTCAGCTTTCTTTTAAGCGCTGTTAAAATCCTCTGAACCTCCCATAGCCTCTCTTCTTTGGACAAATCTTTTATCCCAGCCTGAAGGTCTCTATGCAAGCAATTCAAAAGAAACTCCTGTGAGGAAACAAAAAGCAGAAATCAAACTGTTTGTTGTCATTTGTAGCTGTGCCAGTCATTAAAAAAAACAAGACTGTGTTACTTATATAGAGACACAATAAAGTGATCTTTAACCAATATGTATTTTTGAGATGTTAAAAATAAAATGTGGAAATCTGCAGAACTTTATCGTACAATTGGGCACCTCCATCGTAGTGGTCACTTATTGTTATATGATCCAGCACCTGGCAGTCAGTATAGAGAAAGAATATAGAGAAGAGGAGAAATGTTTGCTTTCCTTAACATTGCCTAAACTTTTACAATGTTATTTGCAGAATCTTTAAAATAAATTAAGAATAAATACCATCTCATAAAAAAAATAAAGAAAAAAAAGACTTTCAATGTTTTATTCAATGGTGTATTTGTAGAATTGACAGTTCCCCTGTAACAGCTACATTGCAGACAAGCGAGTAGGGGAGAGGAGGTGAAACAACACACTAGCACGGATGAAAACTAGATGCAAGGGGAAAAGTATGGTATTTAAAAATTTAAAACTGGTATTGTTTGTTCTGACTACTCATTCACAACACAGCAACCACTTTTTTTTCCTTTGTGCATCAAAAATCCAATAAAAGATTTGTGCTATGATTTTGTATTTGACAGTTCTTCCCTTTATGTCCAAATTGTGCTGTCTTAGTCTTACATTCGTTCCTTTCAAATAAGATGCAACTAAAGCTCTTACTTACACACTCCTCTTCTGCTTTGAGAATGGCAAGCCACATTTTATAGAAAGCCCTCATAACCACAATAATTCTTAACAATCCAGAATAATTGCTGCTTCCAGGTGTACCTCCCTTATGATGATTCCTTGCATCATTTAGAAATCCTTCAATTTTATATACACTGCTCAAAAAAATAAAGGGAACACTTAAACAACACAATGTAACTCCAAGTCAATCACAGTTCTGTGAAATCAAACTGTGCACTTAGGAATCAAAACTGAGTGACAATCAATTTCACATGCTGATGAAATGCACATATGGTGGAATTGTAAATCGCTTAAGAGAGCATGGGATTGTTTCTTAGCTGAAATTAATAAATTATTAGGGATTACACAAAAATGGGCTCCAGAAATGGTACTGTTACATTTAGAACTACCACAATTAGCGAAAGATGAGAAATGTCTCTTAATTCATGCATTGATGGCTTTTAAAATGTCTATTGCCAGGAATTGGAAAAAGATGACAATAGATTCTTGGCAACAAGAAGCTAATATTTATCAATGTAAAATGGAAAGAGGAATATCCTCTAAACGTTGCATTAATATGGAGAAGTATAAAATATGGGATAAATGGATTAAGATTTTAGAAAGACCTCTATTACACATTTGACTGACACAAGTTTTAAACCCAGGATAGAAAAGAAGATATAATCCAGATTTGCGCTGTTCTAATTGTCCTCGTATGTTTTTATGTATATCTGTAACAAAGTACGATATGTGAGAATCGTTCTTTGTATGAAAATATCTGTTTGTAATATGGTGTAATTGTTATATTGTCATTGAAAAATAAATAAATAAATAAATCCAATAAAAGATTTGTGCTATGATTTTGTATTTGACAGTTCTTCCCTTTATGTCCAAATTGTGCTGTCTTAGTCTTAGCTGGGTGGATGAAAAATTAAAAAACAAAAATTGTATGTGTGTCTGTTAGGTAGTTTGTATGCGTTTGTGTGTCTGTCAAAGAGTATGTGTGTGTGTCAGTGAGAGTGAATGTGTGCTTGTCAGTGAGTATGTGGGAGTATGTGTTTGTTAGTGAGAATGTATGTGTGCTTGTCAGTGAGAGTTTGTGTGTGTGTGTCAGTGAGAGTGAATGTGTGCTTGTCAGTGAGTATGTGGGAGTATGTGTTTGTTAGTGAGAATGTATGCGTGCTTGTCAGTGAGAGTTTGTGTGTGTGTGTCAGTGAGAGTATGTGTGTGTATCAAGGTTTGTGTATGTGTCACTGTGTGCATCTAAGTGTGTGTATCTGCGTATGTGTATCCGAGTATGTGTATCTGTGTGCCACTATGTGCGTGTGTTTCAGATACATACACAGAGATACGCACACTGGCGCATATAAACATAGATATACACACCGATAGAGATACACACACCTTCCACAACATTGATACACTCTGTCAAAGGGTTCCACAGGAAAAATTAATTGGGAACCCCTGCCCTACAGCCATAGACCTGTTTTACCAACCCACAGCAATAGACCTGCATTCACCTAAAACAATGTTTTTCAGCCTTTTACAGAAAAGTACCCCTAATTCCTAAGTTCCCCTGCCTCGATAAAGTCAGTTCTGTTGATTTAAATTCAAACGTTAATCCCATATTGGAACAAGCCTGATTAAAGTTAATAAAGAATATGTTTTGAATAGAATATATGAAATAATGTGAATATTGTGTATGCAAGGAAGAGTTAAGAACTATTAATCCGAAGTATAAAAGCCACAAAATAAAAATATAATACAATAGGTACACATAAGATACCGACACACACACACACATATTTCCACAAAGAGGCATTAAAGTCCACTCAGCCACCTTACCTTCAGAAGAGCTGGAGTGGATCCATTCTCTGGAATCCAGTGAGGATCCATTCTCTGAGGTTCAGTGTGGCACTTGTGTAATCTTCATGCTCTTCCAGTACTGCTTCCTCAGGCACTATTTAGAGACATCACCCTGCATCGACCCAAGGCACGCAGAGTGTTGGAAGATCATAAAGATTACAGCTACATCGCTGCCTCCATTCTTCCCATGGACACTGTATTGGGCAGAGTAGGCACCTGCCACCTGGGTAGCAGGTGCCTACTCTGCCTTAGCGCACATCAGGTTACCTCCTGGGGGAGCTAAGGTGGTAGGGATCGACAGATTATCGATCTGACAGATTAATCAGCTGATATTCAGCATTTTGGGAGGGGTGGGGGGGATTTAAATAAAGAAAGAAATAAATCGGTTTCGGCTCATAAAGATACAGATATTGCTCATAATGTGGGAGACGGTGGAGACCCAGCACACATTATCTTCAGCTCCTCTCTGCAATTCTTGTGAGCCCCCAGCTGTCGAAGCGTTGCCGCGAGTTTCCACAGCAACACTTCAAGCATCATACCAGGCTTAAGAGAGTTGGAGAGAGGAGCTGATGAAAACAGAAGATAAGTGTGCTGGGTCCCTCTTCAATGTGAAATCCCCTGGCAGCCTACACAAAGCCACTGGACCGCCAATAATTTAATTTTTTTAAAACTATTTGATAATCTAGGCTTACGTAGTCACACATGGAAGCACACCTGACTTGGAGAATGTTTCCAGTTTAGCCTTAAATTTTAAATCCACTTAGCAATTCTCACTTAGAGCAGGCTTCCCAAACTCCGGCCCTCCAAATGTTGCTGAACTACAACTCCGATGGTTCTCAGCCTTTTTCATTAATAGAATCATGGGAGTTGTAGTTCAGCAAGATCTGGAGGACAGGAGTTTGGGGACGCCTCACTTTATATGAACAATCTATAATTAGGGATTTTGCATCTGTCAATTCTCTTCTGGATACACTGCATTCTAGTTTGTGTGTCGATAGGATTAACCTTTTGGCTGTAACTTATAACAGCAAAATCCTCTCTTTTTATTGTGTGTGATAATATTACCTGTACGTTGTTCACCATTGTGCAACAAAGTGGAATATGTCAATGCATTATAAAGTAGCAAGGGAGGAGTGGAGACAAACAGGTTTAGACAAAAGATCACTCTGCCTTTGTCAACAAATAACCATGGTAGACAATATTTTAAAGTTACATCACACTTTAAGTAGGAATTACTAGAGTATTAGTGATATTTATTAAATGATTAACAAGGCAAATAACCACATACCTGCCGCCGAATTTCCTCCTTTATGGTTTCTTGTGTATCTGGTAATGCAGGCATGGTGGCCATGTTAGACCAGCGGAGAGGTTTTATCACTCGTTTTAAAAGGACACCCCCAAACAGTTCTTGGACGTGTGTAAAAAACACATACAGGACACGATTACTTATCTAGGGAGCAGAGAGATGAGATCAGCACCATGAATTATGGTTTACAGTTTAGGTTTTAACCTACTTGACTGGATTAACGTTCACTTGCTTCCATACGTGTGATCAGCATTCCGTCCACAGTATGACGTGTCAATGTAAGTGTGAAATCAGAGGTGTAATTGGTCATTGTGTATGTATGAAATAAAGTGGCAGTGTTTGGTACAGTTGAAATCTGAACATAATTCAGGCTCATTCGGACCCTCATTAGCAAAATCCAGATAATGTTAAATAGTGTGAATAATGTCTGGATTTGCAGCCTGAATGGCCCTGTATGGAGTCAGATGATTTTTTTCCACTTGGTACAAGTCATTCAGACTTTAGTAAATCCCTGAATGTAGGTGCATGGAAGGCCATTAAGTATACGTGAATGGTTGGTGTGTCAACACAGGGATGTATTTGCCCTCTCCCTGTGTCATTGGTCATCTTTCTTCACTTCGCAAGAGACAAGGAAGAAGACAAATAACAGGCCTCTGGCCCATTTTTATCCAATTGCTATTGGATAATACTACAGTTCACACGTGGATATGACCTAGTAATAGATTGACAACAACTACTCAAATTACTACTGAACAAATTACTACTCAAAATGCAAAATTGAGAACCATCAGCAACAAATACTAAGAACAGACACAGCTAGATAGATTTACTGCAACTAAGGCAGTAAAACGCTAAAATGTGAATTCACGTAAAGAATAATGAAGCCGTGCCCTCCCTTACCTGAACAGTTGGGCTGAGAACAATAGAAATATTCTGGATATTCATTTTGGTTTCAAGTTCTTTCCCAATAACATGGTCCATATGTACAATAAGCCAGGAAATCAGGTAGAAGTTGCATTCTGGAAGCTCCTTTATTAGGCGCTGACACTCCTGTAGCCTCTCCGCCTCTGTACTTTTGCCACAAGCCTCTTCAAACCTGGGCATCAGATCTTTTGTCAGGACATTTTCGGGTAGCTCCCGCAAGTATTGCTTTAGTAGACTGGCAACTGTATAAGGCTCATAATCGTCAAGGTTTGGAGATTCTTCTCGGTCATATGCGGCTTTTAGCTCATCCACTTTTGACTTTATTCCTGAAAGGGAGTATGAAACGGTTTTATAATTCTCTGAATAGTTTTATTTAAAAAGAATATTTACACATTCAGAACTTATTTCAAGTAACAATAATATGTAGCGAACTGCAGAAATCATTACTTTTTAGGGAGCGTGTGTATACATAGAGAGATTATATATCTATCAATAAGCGCGCGAGTGTGTATATATGTACATTTACCTTTTAGGGAGGGTGTGGGTATACATAGAGATCCATACATTTGTGTGTGTGTGTGTGTGTGTGTGTGTGTGTGTGTGTGTGTGTGTATGTATATATATATATATATATATATATATATATACACACACACACATACATACATACATACACACACACACACACATATATATATATATACACACACACACACACACCCTCCCTAAAAAGTATATGTACATATATACACACACGCGCGCTTATTATTGTTACAGCATACACATCACAGAATGCAACCAAAACAAAGTATATCCAATGCCCAGGATGAGCCTAATTTTTTTTAATTTTCTTTTTACTGGCAAAGTGTTGTTGCTATGGTGACAGCATGCGTTTCTGTGCTTTACCAATGATTTTGCAAGTGGTTAATATTTGTGAGCCGACAGTATAGGTCAGCCAGTATAAAAATAAAAAAGCGGAAAGATTATAAACTAGTCCGTAATTAGAAGCCACTACTAGCTTTTAACAGACCTGGAATGAGCCCTACATCAGACAATTGTTTACAAATCTAGTATAAACACACTAATCCATATTAGAGAAAACTATTTTTGCTCACTGTAAATATAATGCATAAACACATTTAGTCAAATAAGACAGGGAACCTATACTGTGGTTAAATCGGATTAAAATTTACATTTCCTATGAGTAAAATTTTTGTCTTGTGCCAAACAGTGAGTACCACAAATGGACATTAACAAGCCAATTTTTTGAAAGGTGTCTTTCCTTATGCAACATTTTACCCAAACAAAGCATCCTTTGCAGCACAGACGTCTACTCGACAATACTTAATGAAGGTATGAAATGATGACCAAGTGGTTGCTTTACAAATCTGTTCTGCAGAAGATATCAGATGTTGAAACTGACCTGGTGGAGTGTACTCTAGGACCTTCTGGTGGATGTATACTTGTAAAGGAATATGTCTGTGAAATGGCAGTTTTAATTCATCTGGCTAAATTCCTCTAGCTTTACAGGTGGTCGGAAAGATAAAAATGAAGTGGTTCATTCCAAACAAATCTGCAGTGCTCTTTTAACATCCAAACGTGCATTCTTTCAGACAAAAATGTTGGCATGACAATTACTGATAAAGACTATCTGGATTAAATATTTTCAGACTGAATGATCAATCAACTTCAGCACCACTTCGTCGGCATCGAATAGAGGGTATTAGGATCCCAAAATCTGCAGTTCACCTAACTGGTTGATTTTATATAGCTACAAGAAAGATAGCTTTGCAAGACAAAAACAGTAAGGAACAATCTTGTAAAAGGACCAAAGCAAAATCATGGACACTGACCAGTGTGCTGCTACACAGGCCCATAATCGGTCAACTAAAATGCACTGTGTTCTGACACCTATTATAGACCGCATTACGTTTCTCAGTAATTTCAGCTATAGTAGCTCTCTGCCGTGTGATCTGACCAGACGGGTTAGCTTTTGCACCCCGCGTGCATCAATGAGCATTAGATAAACATGACGCCAGTATACCAGTTGTCCTTCCTTGCTCCACTTTTGATAGGTACTAACCACTGCACACTGAACAATCTACAAGACTTGCCATATTGGAGATATTTTGACCTAGTCATCTAGCCACGACCATATGGCCCTTGTCAGTCACTCAGATCTTTTTGCTTCTCATTTTTCCTTCTTCCAACACCTGAAAGTCAAGTACTGACTTAACTTGCGGCCAAATATGTCCCACCCATTGACAGGTATCACTGTAACAATACAATTGTGACGGTAGTCACCATCAAGAGGAGCTTCAGACAGACTATATATGTAGGTTCCTGGACTATTCTTATATTTTAGTCACCCTATGCCCATTATAGATGCAGGGTGTGTGTAAAATATTTGGTATTTAGTGTTTAATGTTAGTGTGCCTAAAAGGAAAACTGCAGAGGAATAGGCAGAGGGGACACTACCTGCCTGGAAGGAGAGCTGCAGCCTGGTTGGGTGGAAAAGTCCCAGAGAGACTCCAGTCAAGCCACCACGACTGAGGTTGAAGCGCTCCAGGGTCCCTGCAAGCGGCTAGGAAACAGACTGGGTGGAGGTACTCTGTACAGAAGCTCCTTCACAATAAATCAATATTGTTCACTTCACCTGTCAGTTGCTGATCAGAGTATATGTCAATTTTCTTACAGACCGAGCTTAATGCAAGAATGAGAACTTTAATGGCCAATGGTTTAAGGCCTTTCAAGAAGTCCACCTAAAAAAATTTCAAGATATTCAGAATTGAAGCATGCAGAGTACTAATTCCTGATGAGATAAACCAGGGTACAGATGTACTCTCTGGTACATACAGAGAAAGATTTCTTGCTAGCTTGTACCAGAATGTCAAGAACCTCAAAATCAATTGCATTCAGTAGCCATGCTAGGGTCTGCAAATGTGGAATGGGTTGAGACTTAACAAGTAATGCTCAATTACTTATGGGAAGAACCCAAAACTGTCCCTTTGCTGGATGTACAAGTTCTGCAAACTATGGCCTCCTAGGCAAAAATGAAAGAATAGCAATGACTTTTACTTTGTCTAGAAAAATCATCCAAAGAAACTTTGAATTAAGATGCACAGGGGAAATGACAGAGGCAAGAGGAAAATTGCATGGAACAAAAACAAAAAGTGTTGAGAAATTCTAGATGGTCTGTTATGCATAGAAAGCCAAACATCTTCACCTTCATGGCCATCTACTTCAGGACAGCCAAAACAATTTACAGCTCGGAACATCATTATTGAGGAAAATAAGCTAATCTTCCTTCCAAAGTACTTGTATCAGAAACCGATTACTTATGAACTTTAAGTTTTATTTCATACTTTTGTCTTCCTCTAGACCTGGGATGCCTTCAACAGATGGCTATTTTGATGTGCTCCCTGGCTCTAATCACAGAAGCTCTAGAAGCTCACATTTAATTTAGGCTGAATTGGCTTGAAGAAGAAAATAAAAAAAACTGCACAAAGACGTCTCAGCCAATTTATCCATTGGCTTGCAGGCTATGCAAGTGGTAAGGTTGTCTTTTACCCTTTGGGCAATAGGCACATCAACCTTTGGAATAGCCAAGATCTTAAAATGTTTAACAAAAATAAAAAAATTAAAAAATTAAAAAGAAATTAGATTTTTTTTGGTAAAAATTCTTTCAGCACCATATCTTTAAGTTTTCAATAAAAAGTAAAGATTTTAGACTGTTTTAAAGCACTGTCTCATTCTTCTTCATTCATCACCACAGACACCTTTCACCAATTTGTGCAGGCAAAAATAGCATTGCTTTCACAAACAGACAACACTATTGAACTGGATGTTGCCTTGTTAGAGCAGTGATAATCTCACTTGGAACTAGGGAACTTGGGTATGAATCTCAGTCAGGGCACTTTACCAGTAAGTGTCCTTGGGCAAGACACAATCTAAAACTATAAAAGGTAAATAAAAAGCGCAAAAATAAATAAATATATATATATATATGCGCAGACTTTATTTTATGTTAAAACAAATCTGTAAAAAATAAAAAAAGAATACCAACTACCAAGAGGGAGTTAAGGGTGGTACGTCAACTAAATACTGCTCTAAAACAGTCATAAGTATACCATACAAAACCTCAAAGGGAAATACAGAGAAATAGAGTAGTAGAGCAGTCTGTTATAGTACATTAGCATTTTATTACTGAATACCCATATTTAGAATTACGCTTTAAAAGGATTTTAGGGATTGAACTTAATCACGTTGTCATTATATAAATGCTAAGAATGGCATTTACCAAACATGATCTACCATGGTTTTTCCCTTTTATGTACAGATAGCACTACTGCATGTTAAGAGGCAAACAAAAAAGATTTCACTGCAGAAGATCTTGTATCCATGAAGGTTTGCTGTAAATTGGCTATAAACCAGTTTATAAATTAATCATATTACGCATTTTTTATAGCATCAGCAGCCTCTTTAGTGCTTCCTTTCTTTTGAAAACTATCCAGCAACAGAATAATGCAGTCAGTATGCTATAAATCCTTGGATTTTGATGTAGCATTGACTTTCTCTGGCTTATTATGGGACTATCTCCAGTGGATTAGATATCCTAAGAATATTGAAAAACCTAACTAGAGGACATTCATTCTAAATGAGACATTTAAAAATAAAGAAAATGCCTTTTTGGTTTCAATGCCAAGTGCAGGATATAATAGTACATGCACAATAAACTATTGTACCCATACTTTCCAACTATCGTCTCATATCGCTGCTTCCTTTTTCCTCAAAGCTTCTAGAAAGACTTTTTTTACTCGTATGGCTCACTTCCTAAATTCCAACTCCCTCCTCGATCCTTTTCAATCTGGCTTCTGCCCCCTCAACTTTACTGAGACTGCTCTTATTAAAGTTACAAATGACCTAATCACAGCTAAATCCAAAGGCCACTTCTCCAAACTAATTCTTCTTGATCTCTCTGCCACCTTTGACACTGTTGATCATGTCCTTCTCCAAACTCTTCAATCCCTTGGTGTCTGTGAAACTGTCCTCTTGTGGTTCTCTTAGCTCTCTCAACATTCGTTCTGTGTCTCCATCTGCAATGACACCACCTCCCCTCATCCAGTCTCATTTGGAGTCCCCCAAGGATCTGTTCTCTTCTCAAACTCATTAACTCCTTTGGATTCTGCTACCATCTGTATGCCAACAACAACCAGATATATCTGTCCTCCCCTGATATCTCCCCAATGGTGCTACACTGTGTCACAGCTTGTCTTTCTTCAATCTCTGACTGGATGTCCTCCCGCTTTCTGAAACTCAATTTCTCTAAAACTGAGCTTATTTTTCCTCCTCATAATACTGATCATCCTCCTTCGTTTTTCCTGCAAGTTTATGGTACTTTCATCAGTCCATCCTCAGAAGCTCATTGTCTTGGCATTATCTTTGATCTTGGACTCACCTATGCGCCTCATATCCAATATGTTACTAAAACCTGTCGATTCCGCCTTAAAAACATCACCCGCATATGCCCCTTTCTCACGCAAGATGCTGCCAAGGAACTTGTTCATGCTCTGGTAATCTCTCGCATGGATTACTGTAATTCTCTTCAAGTTGGTCTTCCCAGAAGCTGAATGGCCATGCTACAATCTGTAATGAATGCTGCTGCCAGGCTGATTTTTTATCACTTGTCGCTCCTCCCAAACCTCGCCCTTCTGTCAATCTTTACACTGGCTTCCTGTATTCTATAGGTGTCAATTCAAAATACTAACCCTTACCTATAAAGCTTTAAACAACTCTAGCCCCTGATACATTTCTTTACTGATTAATAGATATGCCCCTTCTAGGTCTCTCCGCTCTGCCGGTGACCTTCTCCTGTCCCCGGCTCACACCCTTACTGCTAACTCGCGCTTGCAGGACTTCTTGCGGACGGCTCCCTTCCTTTGGAACAGCCTGAATACCCCCATCAGACTCTCCCATAGTCTTCAATTATTTAAGAAGTCCCTCAAAACACATCTGTTCAGAAATGCTTATGGACTCCCAGACTAACTTATCTAGCCTCATCCAAATCTGTCTCTTGCTCTCCTGAAGAGCCATACTCCACTTTCACCTCCAGTTCTGCTACTTTTCCACCTTGTTTGGTGACTGTCACCCTTTCTGTCCTATTGTGTTTTTGTACCCCACCTTCTTTAGACTGTAAGCAGGGTCCTAATCTACCAATTGTTCCTGTGTCATTGTGCAATTGTCTCATTTATTGTAAAATTTCCCCCTTTTATATTATTGTAAAGCTCTGCGGAATTAGTTGGCGCTATATAAATACCAATAATAATCATACTATCATTATTGCAACGCATACACGTGTTCAGCCTTAAAATGTGACACCTTTACTCTAGGGATCGACCGATTATCGGTTTTACCGATATAATCGGCCGATATTCGGTATTTTCGGCAATATCGGTATCTGCCAATTCAGATACCGATATTGCCGATAATACCTCCTAGGACCGCCAGGCTCATTACAAACCCGGCTGTCCTGGGGGGGCGGAGAGCAAGCGCTTACTCACCTCCCAGCAGCTCCTCCAGCTCCCCAATGCAACTCTCGCGAGACCCGCGGCCTTCCGAGCGTTGCCATGGATCACCATGGCAACGCTCCGCGCGACACGCTGGCCGCGAGAGTTGCACTGGGGAGCTGGAGGAGCTGCTGGCAGGTGAGTAAGCGCTTGCTCTCCGCCCCCCCAGCTCAGCCAATACCACCAGGGACTGTCATATCCCCCCTCCCTGGCCAGGTAACAAGCAGGGAGGGGGGACGACAAAAATAAATAAGAATTATACATTTTTTTTTAATAATTTAATAAAAAATGCCCCCTCACACACTGCATTATATACACATACACTACACAAACACACTGTGTATATAATACAGTGTGTGTTTGTATAGTGTGTGTGTGTTTGTATACAATGCACACAAATACACTGCATTATATACACACACTATACAAACACACTGTGTATATAATGCAGTGTTTGTGTAGTGTGTTTATATAATGCAGTGTGTGTTTGTATAGTGTGTGTGTATATAATTCAGTGTGTTTGTATAGTGTGTGTGTATATAATGCAGTGTGTGTGTTTGTATAGTGTGTGTGTATAATGCAGTGTGTGTTTGTGTAGTGTGTGAGTATAATGCAGTGTGTGTTTGTGTAGTGTGTGAGTATAATGCAGTGTGTGTTTGTGTAGTGTGTGTGTATAATGCAGTGTGTGTTTGTGTACTGTGTTTATATAATGCAGTGCGTGTTTGTATAGTGTGTGTATATAATTCAGTGTGTTTGTATAGTGTGTGTGTATATAATGCAGTGTGTGTGTTTGTATAGTGTGTGTGTATAATGCAGTGTGTGTTTGTATAGTGTGTGTATAATGCAGTGTGTGTTTGTATAGTGTGTGTATATAATTCAGTGTGTTTGTATAGTGTGTGTGTGTGTATATAATGCAGTGTGTGTGTGTTTGTATAGTGCGTGTGTATAATGCAGTGTGTGTTTGTGTAGTGTGTGTGTATAATGCAGTGTGTGTTTGTATAGTGTGTGTATATAATTCAGTGTGTTTGTATAGTGTGTGTGTGTGTATATAATGCAGTGTGTGTGTTTGTATAGTGTGTGTGTATAATGCAGTGTGTGTTTGTGTAGTGTGTTTATATAATGCAGTGTGTGTTTGTGTAGTGTGTTTATATAATGCAGTGTGTGTTTGTATAGTGTTTATATAATGCAGTGTGTTTGTGTAGTGTGTTTGTGCAGTGTGTGTTTGTGTAGTGTGTATATAATGCAGTGTGTGTGTTTGTGTAGTGTTTATATAATGCAGTGTTTGTGTAGTGTTTATATAATGCACACTACACAAACACACTGCATTATATACACACACTCTGCATTATATAAACACACTACATTCACTATACACACACTACACAAATACACACACACTCTGCATTCATTATATACACACACACTTTGAATTTAGTATATACAGCATTCACTTTACGCACACTACCCACACACTCTGCTTTCATTATATACACACTACACTAATACACACTGCATCCACTACACACACTAGACAAATACACACTGCATCCCCTACACAAACACACATTGCATCCTCCACACACTGCATCCACAACACACACACTACACAAACACACACTGCATCCACTACACACACTACACAAACACACACAGCTCCCCTGTCACACTGCATCCACTGCACGTTGCATGTATATTTTGTGCATTTACCTTTAGAAATAGTTTTTATTTTCCAAAATGGTAAATGTACAGAATATCGGCAAATTATATCGGCTATCGGCCTGAAAGTTCACAGAATATCGGTATCGGTATCGGCTCTAAAAAATCAATATCGGTCGATCCCTACTTTACTCCCCTTCCTGTACCTGGTGGGAGAAATGCAAAAATATGGAGTCCATATGAAACACAGGCACTAAGAGTGTGTTTCAGAAATAGCCTGAATGCCACGGATGCCTGAATAGCCATGGAAAGCCGCCTCTGCCACCCACTGCTGTAGACAGTCTAAAAAAAAAACCTGTCATTGGAAGAGACCAGCAAAGACTGGGTTATTGTGGGAGGAAACCTATTAAACATGAGATAGAAACGTGCAGGTCTTGATTCCCCATAAGTGCTTTATATATAATTTCAAAGGTTCAATAGCTTATCTAAAAAAGTCCACAGTATGAAGAACAAGGCAGTTAATCCAAAAACATATGATTATTTTTTTGCTTTGTTAACAAAATAGTGGGCAGAGAGTGGTCTGGCAAATCTATCTCGAGGTAGGAGTAAGTTCGGGTACTATGGTATGACCCATTTAACATTCCTATTACATGTTTCACAGACACCATACACCAGGAGTTAAAATATCAGTCACAAAACATTCAAGGGGTTTAACCTTTCAAGACTAAACTGGTTTGTTTTCTTAACTCTCCTCATCCATATAGGTGCATTAAAGTACAAGAACAACATGTTTCTTGTAGCATTCCTCCAAGTCTAAGTGGTAAAATACCTAGTTATCTTTACTAAGAGGTTATTGAATATAAAATGTATCTGTATTTTGTTTTATGCTCAGCAAACTCTTACGCCATGGATCAGCTTGTGTCAAATGCCTGAAAAATGTTATGTTGTCTACCCATAAGCCTTTTCTTCACCCACCTGACACTCTATAGATGCCTTCATACTTCATGCCATGGTTCTCTATGTAATCTATGCATTCTCTGAATACTGCTGGCAGCTTGATTCCATCACTCATCATGGTTCTGTCTGCAGCTTCAGCCAGTGGGATGCCAAACACGGGCCTCAGTCTGGGGACATCCACGGGAGGAAGCTCTGGCTCTGGAGTAGGTTTCTTTTTTTTCTTCTTTTCCTTCCATTGTTTGACAACATCTGCAGCAGTCAGATCCTTTGACTTCTTTTCCTTGTGCTTATCTTCCTTGTGCTTTTCTTCTTTCGGTTTCTCTTTTATTTTAAAATCTTTTTCTTTCTTCTTGGAGAAACTGGGCTTCTTAAACACATGGATTCCCTTGGACCTCTTCATTTTGGACGGGCTTTCCGCTTCATCACCAGAACTGTCCTCTTGAAAGGCAGCATATCCTTCAGCTGCAGGAAAAAAATTTTTTTTTTTTTTTTTTTACAAGATTAACAACACTGCTGACTAATTAAAACAATCTTTGTGTTTTATACAACATGCTATACAGACTTATTCTAATAAAACTGCAGGTGTTCTGCACCACCCCCACCCATAAAAAAACCCAAAACAAAACAAAAAAAAAACCCCAAAGACTGACAAAACAGGCCCAAACTAGAAATCACATGGTAAATAAAATGTAAAAAATTACTTTACCAGACATGTTCTGAAACAGAATTTCAGTGCATTATTTTAATATTTGTTTTTTCCTTAAGATCCAGATAATACTAAATCCTCTCTTACTGGGTCTTAAAAGCAGATTATATTCAGGAATGTAGAATAGGAAATCATGATTAATCTGTGAAGCAAGTTACCAATTTTACATCTGGAGTTATTAACCCTGGGAATACAGTGCCTTATATAAAGGGTAATAAAAAGGCTAAAAACAATTACCTAAACAAAGACAACACCCAGTTTCAATGTAAAGAATATTAAAAGTAACAGGTTAATTAACTCAACGCGCATGGGTTTGTTTTATGTAGCCAAAGAGACCTTAGTCAATAGAGGTTTAAAAAAAAAATTTTTTTTTAAAAATAACAAATAAAAACCACAATCATAAAAGCTGTGTAGATAGTTTTCTTTTTTTAAATATTCTTTATTTGTAGGTCTAATATGGATAGTATTCTATAGAAGACATTTAAAGTTTGTTGTTAACTCAAGCAATTTAGAATATATATATCATTTTAACTAAAGCAATTCACATATTCTAACCAAAGAATGCATCCCTTGTTTTCTTTTACACTATGCCAAATGGAAGCAGTGGCAAACTCTTAAAGGACCACTCTAGGCACCCAGACCACTGCAGCTTAATGAAGTGGTCTGGGTGCCAGGTCCCTCTAGGATTAACCTTTTTTTTATAATAGGGTTAATCCAGCCTCCAAAGCCTCTAGTGGCTGTCTCATTAACAGCCGCTAGAGACGTTTGCGTGCTTCTCACGTGCTTCTCTCGTGAAAATCACAGTGAGAAGACGCCAGCGTCCATAGGAAAGCATTGTAAATGCTTTCCTATGAGACTGGCTGAATGCGCGAGCAGCTCCTGCCGCGCATGCGCATTCAGCCGAAGAGGAGGATCGGAGGCGGAGAGGAGGAGAGCTTAACAGATTTAGGGGATAGAGAAAAATTCTGAATACAAATTGCCATCTCCAGCCTGTGGGAAATACACTTTACAGTGGCAGTCATTCTCCAGTTTACTGAATAACCACATTCCTGTATGACTTGTAGGTGATCAGCCTCGTCAGGGATTTAGTAAATCATGTAATACAACTGGTCACCCCTATAAATGTCATCCTTCTTATTTGCACTATTCTCTCCACCTTCACAGTTTATTATTGAACACCCCCTGCTATCCTACAGTTAACCCTTTCATTCTGATCACCTTCTAGCTTACTAACTCATCACCATCGCAGCATATCACTTCTCTACTTCTACTTTATTAGTCAACTCTATAACTTAGTAACCAACTGCACCTAATCTGCTTATTAACAATTGCCCCATCTTCTCAGAGCTTGAGTTTTTCCACTCTGCTCTAAAACATTTTATCGTAGTAACCCTCTCTACCTTCACAGATAGTACATTTTCCATCTTTGTATTCTTACAGCTGGTCAACATACCGGTATTAAACCTCTCTCCACTCTATCCATTAATTACCATCCATAAGTTCTTCTCCTGTCAGTTTTTTAAAGGGCCTCCATGATCACTGACATGACAGGGTACAGTTTCACAATATTGTAAATTTGACCTGTACAATGTGAGACAAATGGCTAACAAATCTGTAGAATCAAATTACATTTAGTGTACCAAACAGCACAATTCTGGAGCCAAAAGTACAAAGCTAATCAGCACAGGAAATACTACAAAGATGGCTAGCAGAGGATACTGGCCATTTTTGCCAGTACAAAATATAGCTTTATACAGATGTGTAGGTTTGGGTGCAGTGTGGATCAGTCACCTAACCAACTAAAGTGTTGGGAGCAGTGTAGCATTGTGTAAGCAATGAGTGGTTACAAGATCCAAAGGAAAATGGTCATGTCCTGCCTTATATATGACAGAAAACATACCTAGAAATAACACTCCGTAGCTTCACCAAAACACATAATACAAATGGTAAAATGTTTGTCATGATGCACAGTTGCAAAATTAACTCACTTCTTTTCTCCTTTTTCTTGAACTTTCCTTTTTTTTTGCCATGGTCCTTCTCATCATCTGATACTATGTCTGGGGGCTCGTGAAGGATGTCATGAGGAGGTGAGGGCTCACCAGTGCGGTAGAGCCCAGGGAATTTGGTGGGGCTTATCTCCTCAGAGCTGGGAGTACGAGCAAGGCCCCCACCATGTTCAGCACGTCGATGTTCACTTGGACTACTGGTGGGTGGTAGAAAGCACTCAGTCATTGTGTCAGAGGCAATCTACTTAATGAACCAGGCCCGGGGTCTTTGTTACCTATCCATTGCACCTGCAACAAATAACAAAATTGTCAAAACAAATAGTTTTGTTTTACTAACATGTCAAAAAGTACATTTATATTAAAATACTAAATAAGTAAACAAAGAGAATAAATAAGCATTCCTTTTCTCCACCATCTTTTCTATTTCCTGAAGATATGCAAATGTAATTGGTCAGTCATTCAGAATGTAGCAGAAGACCACCTAGAACCACAGGAGAAATGTTCTAGAAACTGTTTTCAAACTAGGGACACTCTCTAGCTTTGTTTTTTGATTCATAAGCTACATAATAAAAAAAGATTTCAGTTTCAGTATTAGTCCACTGATGCAGATGCAAAATAATTAAAAGGAACACTATAGCAAAAACACGTTTCCCTAACGCGATAGTGTCGTAAGAAATAATTAGGTAGGACAACCGGTGAGGTTTTGGAAAGTATGATTACGGCTCAGCCCTCCCCGGTCCCCAAGATAATCATGCGCCTCTTTGACTAAGTTCATCAGCAAGGCCGCCATCAGGGCATGACAACCGTTATAACAACGGTTGTCATGGGCCCCACATTCAGTGGTGTACATACCGGGTCGCAGGGGACCCTGCAACTCCGGTATGTACCGACTGGGCCAGCCACTTCTCCTGAGGGGCCCAGCAGCCGGTTACCTCACGGCCCCCCAGAGGCTGGCCCTGCTGACACCCGGCGGGGGGGGCGGGCGTGTGAGGGAGCAATCTCCCTGGCTGAGTGATTCCTCTTCAGCTCCCTTGCGCACCGAACTGATGCCGGAGCCGGAAGATGGCGTCATCTTCCGGCGCCGGCATCAGTACGCGGCGCACGAGGGAGCTGAAGAGGAAGCACTCAGCCAGGGTGAGTGCTCCCTCACGCACCCGCCGGGTGTCAGGGGGAGAGGAAGGGAAATTGGGGGGGAAGGGGCTTAAACAGAGCAACATTGGTTTTGTGGACATCACCATTTTTGCCTGTTCTTTGCAGAAAAACAAAAATTCTGCTCTAGATTTTCTTTCCTTCTGAAAAGAGTAATATGTTTACTTTAAGCTTCATTAACTCTTCTACTGTATCAGTCCATACAACCTCTTTGCTTTAAAAGAGCATTACCGTACACACCTCTCCAGCTTAAAGACGTGTTCTCCTGTTCTATTACCTTTATTCTACAGAAAGCATCATCTTCTTGTACTTTGCTCAAGAGATTTGTAAATATCTATGTTATCTTTCTTCTCTTTCTACGCTGCTGCAAGGTATGTGTATGGATAGCTATCAGTCTTTGTGATCTATATTATGCAGACCTTGCATCGTTTTAGTAGCCTTATTTATTTATACATTTTTGAAGATAAGGCCTTCAAGACTGAAGACAATCTCACTCAAGTGACTTGTAATCTCGCAGCAGAACACCCCTACATTTTCCTAAATTTGCTAGATTTTCTGTTTCATTTACCATTAATTTCCTTCAGAAAATATTTTTATGCCTTTCCATTTGTTTATTATTATTATTATTGGCATTTATAGAGCACCAACTTATTCCGCATCACTTTACAATATTATAAAGGCAGAAAATTAACAATAAATAAGGCAGTTACAAAATGTTACAAGGACAATAGGTCAATGACTAACCAACCCGCCTTCTAAATACACACACACATACATTCACTGACAGATACGCATACACTCACTAACAGAAACACACACACACTAACAGACACACTCACTAACAGACACACACTCACTGACACACACACTCACAGGCAAACACACTCACACAGTCAGACACACACACACTCACTGACACATAGTCAGACACACACATACACACTAACAGACAAACACAGTCAGACACACACTCACTCACTAGCAGGCACACACACACACACACACACTAACAAACACACACACATTAACAGACACACACTCACTGACACACACACTCACAGGCAAATACACACACACACACTAACAGACACACACACACACACTCACATGCAAACACACACTCACTGACACACAGTCAGACACACACATACACACTAACAGACACACACTCACAGGCAAACACACACTCACTGACGCAGTCAGACACACGCATACACACTAACAGACACAGTCAGACACACACTAACAGACAGACACGCACAGTCAGACAGACACGCACACTCACTCACTAGCAGGCACACACACACACACTAACAAACACACTACATTAACAGACACACACTCACGGCACACACACTCACAGGCAAATACACACACACACTTACATGCAAACACACACTCACAGGCAAATACACACACACACACACACACGCAAAGCACACACTCACTGACACACGGTCAGACACACACATACACTAACAGACACACCTCACAGGCAAAACACACACTCACTGACACACAGTCAGACGCACACATACACACCAACAGACACAGTCAGACACACCAACAGACACACACAGTCAGACACACACAGTCAGACACACACTAACAGACACACACACACAGTCAGACACACACAGTCAGACACACACTAACAGACACACACAGTCAGACACACACTAACAGACACACACAGTCAGACACACACACACTAACAAACACACACACATTAACAGACACACACTCACTGACACACACACTCACAGGCAAATACACACACACTAACAGACAGACACACACAGTCAGACACACACTAACAGACACACACAGTCAGACACACACAGACACACACTAACAGACACACACACACACTAACAAAGCACACAAACATTAACAGACACACACTCACTCACTCACTCACATTAACAATTTTTTTTTTATTTTTTTTTATTTACCCCCCCCCCCACCTCCTTACCTTTGGGAGTGCTGGGGGGGAGGGGAGTTCATTACCTCCCTGGTGGTCCAGTGGTTGCCGGCTGGGCTGGGCAGGCAAGGGAGCTCTTCCCCTGACCGGTCTGCTCAGCTCCCTCGTGCGCCGCAAAGTGAGGCTGGGAGCCAGAAGATGACGTCATATCCCGGCTCCCAGCCTCACTCTGCGGCGCGCGAGGGAGCTGAGCGGATAGCTCAGGGGAAGAGCTCCCTCGCCAGCCGCCTGCCCAGCGCCGCCCGCCAGCCCAGCTGTTTTCAGTTGCAAGGTTAACCATACAGGGACATGGCACACAGACCATTTCACTGAGATGTGAAGTGGTCTGGGTGCCCATAATGTCCCTTTAAAACAGTCTCGTATTTATTGTTGTAATACAATCTACACATACTAAAGGGAGCAAAAGCCTAAAATCATGTAGGTCTAAAATTATGTACAATAAAAAAGGCATTACTGCAATGTTAGAACACTATATAATTTGTAAAGTATATTAATATGCATTTTTACCGGAGGTTTTGTGGGGTTAATCGTGTTATTGTCCATTTAAAAGACAATGACACAGTAGAGATTGCATAACGATTTGTGAATTTCATATTTTAAATTGCTTCAAAAAAACACAAACAAAAAAAACCCACTTCTCTCATACTTTATTTCTATAGAATTGTTATGGGGCTTGGAGTACCCAGGCGCCATCTTACCTTAAAGCAGCACAGTAGTGCCAGGAAAACAAACTTTTTCCTGGCACTATCGAGTCATTAGGTCCCCTCCACCCTTAGGGCCCACCTCCCGCTGGGCTGAATGGGTTAAAACCCCTTCAGCCACTTACCTTTCTCCAGCGCCGGGCTCCCTCTGTGCTGAGGAACTCTCCACCCCCTGCTGATGTCATATCCGAATGCGCATGCGTGGTAAGAGCCGCGCGCGCATTCAAACAGCCCATATGAAAGCATTACTCGATGCTTTCCTATGTACGTCCAGCGTCTTCTCACTGTGATTTTCACCACGAGAATTGCGGAAGCGCCTCTAGCGGCTGTCAGTGAGACAGCCAATAGAGGCTGGATTAAATCTCAGTGAAACATAACAGTTTCTCTGAAACTGCTATGTTTTCAGCTGCAGGGTTAAAATTAGAGGAACCTGGCACTCAGACCACTTCATTGAGCTGAAGTGGTCTGGGTGCCTATAGTGGTCCTTTAACCCCTGAAGGACCAAACTTCTGGAATAAAAGGGAATCATGACATGTCACACATGTTATGTGTCCTTAAAGGGACACTCCAGGCACCCAGACCACTTCTGCCCATTGGAGTGGCCTGGGTGCCAACTACCCTTAACCCTGCAAGTGTAATTATTGCAGTTTTTTTATGAACTGCAATAATTACCTTGCAGGGTTAACTCCACCTCTAGTGGCTGTCTACTAGACAGCCACTAGAGGGCACTTCCTGCTCTATAGCACAGAAAACCTGTGCTAGAGCGTCGCTGGACGTTCTCACGCTGTGTGAGGATCTCCAGCGTCGCTCAATTCCCCATAGGAAAGCATTGAAAAGCATCAATGCTTTCCTATGGGGAGCTCTAATGTGCATGCGCGCATTGCCGTGCATGCGCATTAGGTCTCCCCGGCCGATCAGTCACGCCCACCCCGGCCGATGTAAAGACCGAGGGACATAAGCGGGGTCTCAGGTAAGTGACCTGAAGGGGTTTTCACCCCTTCAGCAACCGGGGATTGAGGGGTGGGAAGGAGAGGGGACCTGCAGTGCCAGGAAAACTGATTGTTTTCCTGGCACTGGAGTTTCCCTTTAAGGTGGTAAATGGACACTAGTGTCACCAGAACAACTACAGCATATTGAATTTGTTTGGTGAGTAGAATCATTACCTTCAGGCTTTTTGCTGTAAACACGGTCTTTTCAGAGAAAATGCAGTGTTTACATTACAGCCTAGTGATAACTTCACTGGCCACTCCTCAGATAGCTGTTAGAGATCCTTCCTGGGTCATGGCTGCCTAAAATGCATCCAGACATTCAGTATCTCCTCCCTCTGCATGCAGACACTGAACTTTCCCCATAGAGATTCATTGATTCAATTCATCTCTATGAGGAGATTGGCCAGGGCTGTGTTTGAATTGTGCTGGCTTTGCCCCTGATCTGCCTCTTTGTCAGTCTCAGCCAATCCTATGGGGAAGCATTGTGATTGGATCAGGCTACCACTTCTGATGATGTCAGCAGACAGCTTGTTTTTCTGAGGCAAACAGCATGCACAGTTACAGCTTCATACTTGAATACAAGTAAGATTTTACCATTTTTAGAGAGGCATGAGGGGACCAGGGTGGCTAGATGCTGGTCAGGAAAACATGTTTGTGTTCCTGACCCTATAGTGCTCCTTTAATATGAATAAAATATAAAAAAAAAAAAGTAAAATTGTTATTTTTTTTTTTGGTTCTACATGATATTTTAACTGTGAATGTCATTATTATTTATATAGTGCCAACAAATTCTGCAGCGCTTTGCAGTGGGTGGACGATCAAACATGTAGTTGTAACCAGACAAGTTGGACACACAGGAACAGAGGGGTTGAGAGCCCTGCTCAATGAGCTTACATGCTAGAGGGAGTGAGGTAAAGTGACACAAAAGGTAAGGATAGTATTAGACTAGTGACAGTTGCAAGAGAGGAATCAGTCTGGAGCTATTTACAGTTTAATTGATACGCTTTTATGAAGAAGTGGGTTTTTAATGATTTTTTTGAAGGAGTGGAGACTGGGTGAGCGTCTAACGGAGGAGGGAAGGGAGTTCCACAGGCACAGTGCAACCCTCGAGAAGTCTTGAAGGCGAGCATCAGAGGTGGGAGTACGGACAGAAGATAGACGTAAGTCTTCAGCAGAGCGTAAGGGCCTAGACGAGACATACTTGAGTATTAGGGAGGATAGATAGGTGGGAGCAGCATTATGTAGAGATTTGAAAGCAAGAACCAGAATTTTAAATTGAGCCCTATATCTTACAGGAAGCCAATGTAGGGACTGACAGAAGGGCGAGGTGTGGGCGGACAGGAAGATAAGCCTCGCCGCTGCATTCATTATGGACTGTAACGGCGCAAGTTGGGAGCATGACCACAGAAAAGTGGATTACAGTAGTCAAGGCGAGAAAGGACAGTGGAATGGACCAGCACCTTGGTCGCATCTGGCGTTAAGTAGGGTTGGATGCGCGCAATGTTTTTGAAATGGAAATGGCAGGATTTGGTGATAGACTGAACATGAGGCATGAAGGAGAGGTTGGGGTCAAAGAACACCTAGGCAGCGAGACTGCATGGTGGAGCTGATGGTAGCACCGTTGACTTGGAGGGAGACAGACACAGAAGTAGCAACACTTGAGGGAGGAAAGACCAGAATTTCAGTTTTGGTCAAGTTGAGTTTAAGAAAGTGGGCAGCCATCCAGTTAGAAATAGCAGAGAGGCAGTCAGAGACACTAGTCAATTGAGTTGGGGAGAGATCAGGAGAGGACAGATAGATTTGCGTGTCATCCGCATAGAAATTATATTGGAAGCCAAAGGAGCTAATGAGTTTACTAAGGGAGGCAGTATAGATAGAGAACAGTAAGGGACCAAGGACTGAACCTTGGACACCAACAGAGAGGAGTTGGGGAGAAGAAGCAGAGCCAGAGAAAAAAAAAAAACAAACACAAACAGCGCTGGGAGAGGTAGGAGGAGCACCAGGAGAAAGCAATATCTTGTAGACCGATATTGTGGAGCATGAGAAGAAGCTGTTGATGATCAACACTGTCAAAAGCAGCAGAAAGGTCAAGAGAATTAGGATAGAGTAGTGACCATGAGATTTTGCAGCAAGTAGATCATTGGATACTTTGGTCAGTGTCGTTTCTACAGAGTGCTTAGCGCGGAAACCAGACTGAAGCGGATCTAGCAGAGAATTGGACTCGAGGAAGTCTGTCAATCTTGCATAGACAACTCTTTCAAGGATCTTGGATGCAAAAGGCAGTAGCGAGATAGGACGGTAATTGGACTGGGAGTTAGGGTCAAGGTTGGGCTTCTTTAGAATTGGGGTTACAGTTGCATGTTTGAAGGGCAATGGAAATATGCCAGAGGAGAGAAAGAGATTGAGAATTGTAGTGAGAGGTGGAGAAAAAGAAGACAGTACGGATGAGATGCAAGGGAATTGGATCGAGGGAGCAGGTGGTGGGGTGGGAGGACTGGAGCAGAGCAGAAACCTCTTCTGCTGTAGGCGGTGCAAATGAACATAGAACAGCAGAGGGAGTGAGGTTAGGGGAAGTAGTGTAAGGGGAAGAAGAAAGATGTCTTCTCTTCCCTGATTGTAGAGATCTAGTCAGTGAAGTGAGTTACAAAGTCTGAGGCAGTCAAGTTAGTAATGTCATAATACTGTTTGCTTTTACTGCAATAAAATACACATATTTGTATTCAGTGATGTCTCACATGTAAAACAGTACCCCCTATGTACAGGTTTTATGGTGTTTTGGGAAGTTACAGGGTCAAATATAGCATGTTACATTTTTCAGTTTACACACATTGAAATTCGCCATATTGGTTATGTTGCCTTTGAGACCAAATGGTAGCCCAAGAATTAAAATTACACCCATGATGGCATACCATTTGCAAAAAGACAACCCAAGGTATTACAAATGGGGTATGGTCACAAACACTGGCCAAATTTTGCGCTAATATTTGTGTGTGAAAAATGCAAAAAACTAAATTGAGGCCCCCTGCAGGCACTGCATAAGCCGGCTATTCTGGCCATGTGATCGCAAGGACCCCGAGATCACTGCTCAATTTAGGAGTTTAAGCAGCCCTCTTCACACCTCCCTGCCTGTGACTTGCACAGCCCTCCTAAACACTTCCTGTAGAGTGTCACCTATCCTTTGGAGATCACAGGATTACATTAAAAGTCCAAGTACATGTTTCTATTCCTAAACATAGAGTTTTATACTATTTAGATTATCGTGTTCCCTTTAGCTAAACAAAAAAAGGTGTTTTTTTTAACTTGCCTTATATCCCCGTGCACACTGGTCTCACTGTGGCTACCCCTTCTGCACTGACTGAAATAATCAATACTAATGATCTTTTCCAATCCAATAAAGAAGCATTGGGGGGCTAGTGTGCATGCACGGAAATTGCCTTGCTGCGCCAATCAGTATAATAGAGATACATTGACTCAATATCTCCATGGGATAATTCAAGTATTATACAATTCTCCATAAGGGTCATGGACCTCTCCAATTCAATCAGTTATGGACTGCACAGAATCAATTATTGGGAATACTCATTTGATACTTAAATTCATATTTGTATTACTGAATTTGATGCAAACCTAAATAAAATAAGAATGGAGTTTGCTTTTAAAACTAAAAGCCCATTTAATATCTAACTATTAGAGAACGCCACTGCTTTTGAAAAAAATAGTTCCTCTTACACTAATTACATATACTTGCTCTTTATAACTATTTCTCCAATGGCAAGTTTCCAATCTGACCAGAGAAACCAGTTTGAATGCTATGAATATAATCAGATGGATTGTATCAGCAAAATACTGTAATCATCAAATTAGTTCAAATGACGTTCTAGGTTATGTAATTTGCAGAGGAGTGTAGGGAGAAAGGCAATACTCTGAAAAATAGCCATATAGACAAATCACAAAATGAACCTGATTTCAGTTGCCGATCAAGTTTAAAAATTCAGATTGACAAACCTACAACACGACAGTAAAGGGATTGTTTGTCCGATCAGTATTCTTACACAAACCATGTTAGGATGGTAAGAATGACTGGCCCAGACAGGATGTGATACAGTAAACAAAACTTAGAATAAAAAAAACAAAGAAAAAATGTTACTTGTGCCAAATCAATAAGTTCATTTAAAGAACAAGAGGGGTTTTTTTTTTTTTTTTTTAATATCACACCAATGGCCATTTAAGTGTAAGCTCACGTGCCACATCAAAGCAAAATCTCCTAGGTAGGAGAGTCCTACACTAACAATTCACTTTGCCGTCTTTATCCAAAATGTACATTTTTTTTTTTTATTCTTTATTTTTATGTTTTTTGCTCAAACATCTATAATAACCAAGTATCAACGGTTGGGCTTACGCAGAAGCCAAATTATGGGTAACATCTTAACAGTTACATGCAATTCAATCTTTACAGTATGTGTTCATATTTAACGGAGCCATGAGGGCTTCAAAATGTACATTTTCTAAAGAGACAGAGATGCAGGTGAGCTTACACTTTGATGGCCATTGGTGTGATACCAAGAAACATCCGGTTATTTAAATGAGCATAGAGATTTGGGATAGTACACAAGCAACTTTTTTTTTATTCTTAATTTTACTATATCACATCCTATCTGGGCCAGCCATCCCAACGTGGTTTGTGTAAGAATACTGATCAGACAAACATTAATCCCTTTACTGTCGTGTCAAGGTTTGTCAAACTGAGTTTTGAAACTTTATCGACAACTGAAATCAAGTTTATTTTGTAATTTGTCTATACGGCTACTTTTCAGAGGATTGCCTTTCTTCCTACACTCGTCTGCAAATTACATAACCTAGAATGTCATTTAAACTAATTTGACGATTACAGTCTTTTGCTGGTACAATCCATCTGATTATATTCACAACATTCAAAATGGTTTCTCTGGTCAGATTAGAAACAGTTATATAACACGTTTGTTTTGTATTGGGGCTGATGTGTATTATAGGAGTATTGAGATAAGAAAAAAAAAACTGTCAGAAAGAAAAACTTTTTACACTGCATTAAAAGATCTGGGATGGTTAAAACAGGTCATGTGTCCTTAAAGGGTTAAGTGAAAAGGGTGAGTTACTTACATTTCCTCCTTTCCTCCCTCACAGCACTAGTCTCTGGCATGCCGCTACACCTCTTTCGCTGAGATCATCAAGATCGATGGAAGCTAGGGCACATGTGCCGCAAAACAGCGTGCAAATCTGAGAGACTGACTGACATAGTAGAGTTTTACTCTACTATGTCGGTGGAAACGGCTCTTATTATTACAGCCACTAGAGGTAGGTTAGCCCTTTTCAGCTGCAGGGTAAAAATAGCTGGGGGATTAAAAATTGGGGTGAAGTGGTCTGGGTGTCTATAGTGTACCTTTAATCAAGGTCCTTGAAGGACACTAGTTATCATAGAGCCTAGTTTTGTATTCCCATGCAAACTCTAAATGTAGACATTGTGTGACTCTGGATATCTTCATCTACCACAAGCTGAAAATGGTGAATATTGCAGTGCCAAGGAGGAAGAGCTCCAATTAAAGAGGAATGATCACACGCTGTTAGCACAACCAAATAACCAACTAAAAGTCTGTTATTGGTTGGGCTATGACTTTTGAAGTTCTCTTTAGATATTAGATCACTTTTTTGTCTGCCAAGTATGGTACCCAAGATTCAGTTCTTCTGTTTTTTTGGTAGTTTATTTTTACTTGGGGAAAAATATTTTAGTCAACGAAAGCAAAAATGTTACACAATCATAAATGTGGGCCACGGAACAAACCCTGAAATTAGGAGTTCAAGAAAGGTTTATAAAAGTAGATCTTAACCAAAGGATGCAGAACCGCCTCACAGTGTTGAGTAATTCGGCACTGTAATTAGATGTGTACATGTAAAAGCAAGTTTTGCTTCGGTTATAGCTACTCACAAAACCTGAATTCTCCATGTATCATAACAGGGCTGGCCAAAGATAGATCCCAATGTCTTGTAGTATGAAACAATCCAGGCAGGCAAAATATTGTAAATATTAAGATCTGAAGATCCATGTATTACAGTGTAATTCAAAGTCAGGGATGAATAAACCATCACATTTAGACAATGTCATAACTGCCCCATGCAGTCAGATAAAACAACCCATTGCATGAACAATTTGTTTTACTAAATTCATTTTTAGACTGTAAGTTTACAGATCTGGCTTTAAAGGAACACTATAGTGTCAGGAATACAAATGTGTATTTCTAATACTATAGTTCTACTTGTATTAGCCCCCATCAGCTACCTAAAAAGTGAATTTACTCACCTTTTTTCACCACCACGCAGTTTTCTGCTCCGCTCCCTTCACCGAGATCATCAAACCAGTTGATCTCAGCCAATCCAATGCTTTCCTCTCCCCCATTGACTGGGAGTCCCCTAGCACCTAGTCAACCCCCCAGTGATTAGAGGTCCCCAAAATCCTAGTAAATCTTACCATTTACTTGTCAGAGCACAGGTCCACCCCCATTATCCTATAGGGCCCCCACTCGCCGCTAATCAATGTGGGCTAGGGACTACAGGTTTAGTTTAATAGCCCCACTGATTATTTTAATAGGCTCACTGTTTAGTAGACATAACACAAATAGGGGCAGGAAGGAGAATTTTACTTACCTTATTCTAATATGAGGGTCATATTGACCCCATAGAGTGAGGAGTGTATGGGGTGGTTTTAGGAAGTGGCAGGGAGCAAATATTACAAGGAGGGAGCTGCAAGTCGGTAGCTCCCTCCTTGTAATAAACTAAATAAAATTTCAATTTAGTCTTCGTTTAATTTGTTGTAATTTCTATTGGTTCATTCGTCTTTTGAACAAATAGCCAGAATTTTGGTTCAAAAGTGAAGACTTCAAATGGGCAAGTGTGGGAATTTCATGGTGCAAACTAGTATGGGCAAATTAAGGCAATGTGGTACACATCATCCAGGAACATTAAGATGACGGTGTCAAGGACATAGATCCATAGAAGAAATTCGACAGTAAAAAAAAAGTGAAATGGGGAACTTAGAGGCATTTGGGGTTGACTGGGGTCACAGAGTAGAGGAGACGGGAAAAGGATAAAAAAATAAAAAATAAACGGATGTGGCCATGACAGTGCTGCTTTAATGTGAAAAAAACTAAAAAAAAAAAAAAATTTGTATGCAGAATTTATAAAAAGATATGGATCTCACATTCACTATGGACAGAGGAAAATAAAATGGCAACACCTGGATACTGAGATCAAGCACAAGGGAGAAAATAAATAAAAATAAAGGCAAATTGGCAGGGGATATAGTCATTAAGATACAGCAGGCATAACAAAAGAAACACAGAAGACAAAAAAAAACACACAACGCTGCTTTAGATGATACCTAAAGGCACCATAACCACGTCAACAATAGGTGATTCTGGCAGCCTGCTTCAAATCACAATATTAAGGATTCAGAGTTATGCTTCCACCTCACTCCATACCAATAGATTAGGGTAGTGATTGACAGAGCGCTCAGCTGAGACAATCGGCCAATCAAAGCCTGCTACAATTAGTATGGCATGAAGCAGAATATAGCTCTGCCTCCGCCATTTTATCACTGGAGACCAGGCTTCAGGCTGCACGAAACTGAGCATCTCTACTAAACTGTGTAAACCAGCTCCCATGGATTCCAGTCACCATCAGTCCAATATTAAGCTCAATTACATCAGTTATCACAATTTTCCAACAAAAAATAAATAAAAAAGCAGCACTTCTCAATGCAATGGAACACATTTCAATCATTATCAGTGGTCAAAGCATGCCTCTTTTACAGACTTTTCAATGTAGGACAGCTTGTTAAGAACTATTAGAAGGCACGCGATAGCCAGTGCACCAGCAACTCTTCAGAGCCAACTGCAGCACCCACTTAAAAAACGGCAAAGTACTTATGGAATAGGCATAAAAGATTGGGGTGAAAAGTTGAATTTCTTTGTGTGTTTGGAAGGTTCATTTAATCACGTCCTTGCAAGGAATATGTATATACTATCCAGAATAGTGAGTATCATCCCTAGATGTATGTCAATCTTTTATAGGTAGGAAATAGGTTTCTTCTGTTTTGACTTCATAAATAGAAATAAACAAAGAAGGATTAAACACTCTAGGAAAGGTGTATCCCTTAGCACATATTATATCATGTTTGAGAAAATCCTCCATTTATCCCCTTGTATTTAACTAGCTTGCAGCTCAGCGGAGCCTTGGGAGAGGACATGCTCTATAAATTGAGACTTATGAGTAGTGATGTCGCGAACCCGAAATTTTCGGTTCGCGAACGGCGAACGCGAGCTTCCGCAAATGTTCGCGAACCGGCGAACCGCCATTGACTTCAATGGGGAGGCGAATTTTAAAACACACAGGGACTCTTTCTGGCCACAATAGGGATGGAAAAGTTGTTTCAAGGGACTAACACCTGGACTGTGGCATGCCGGAGGGGGATCCATGGCAAAACTCCCATGGAAAATTACACAGTTGATACAGAGTCTGGTTTTAATCCATAAAGGGCAGAAATCACCTAACATTCCTAAATCACAATCAATATGGATTGACACCTGACATATGACATATTGACACCTTGACTTATGGATTGACACCTGTCCTCAGAGCCCCTGATGCACACGGACACAGAGCAGAATAGAGACTGGTCCCCTACATAGGGTCACTTGGCAGATATGGATTGACACCTGTCCTAAGGATCCCTGATACACACTGACACAGAGCAGAATAGGGACTGTTCCCCCTACATCGGGTCACTTGGCAGATATGGATTGACACCTGTCCTAAGGTTCCCTGATACACACTGACACAGAGCAGAATAGGGACTGGTCCCCCTACATCGGGTCACTTGGCAGATATGGATTGACACCTTGTTACAAACTGCTATTTGTAACGGGCCCTTTAAATGGCAAATTGCCCTGCTTCCCTGGGTTGTGGAGAAGCCTACTTGCCAGCCTCCTCCCGCATGACTATGGCCCCTGGGAGATTGTGAAAATGTATGCACTTTTATTTGGTGTGTATGGCCCTTTAAGACTGTCGGTGGGCATATTGGGGCTTATGGACTCTTTATGTGACTGGTGCTGGCCCTTTAAACACCTTTTTGGGACATCAGGAAGATTGGGACACTGCCCCTTTAAGGCCGTGTCCCCAGACTTGTTGGGGACACGGCCCCTTTAAGACGGTGTCCCCTGTGTCCCCAGACCTGGTGCAAACCCTTTGTGCCTGGCTATTTCCCACTTGGTTCAGTAAATGGGAAATTATTTCAGCTGCAGAGAC
>OW240915.1:235445275-235505107 GCA_933207985.1 Pelobates cultripes
CTTAATGGTCTCCATACCAAGGGTTAAAGGAAGGAAGGGCTTTCTTTGAAGAGGAAAAGAAAAGTGGGAACACCGTGATTCTTTGCTTCTTCCTTTATCCTTTTTTTTGTAAGGAGGTATATAGTTTTGTTTACTTTGTAGACTTCTCTGGGTAATCCTTGCAGCAGCGACCACTATTAATTATGGCTTCACGCTCTTGATTAATGACTAATAATTTCTGGCGTGACTCGAGTTCATTATTTTTTATTTTTCAAGAGATTTTTTTCCTTCTTCTTTCTATCTTTCTATATAAGCTAGCAATAGCCAGCTATTAGTCAGCTTAATTGACCTACTTAAATGACTGGGAAACACTATGAGACAGTGCAGTTAGATTAGATGCCGAGTGGTACTTGGAAATCTTCTGAAGATTATCCAAACTATATGGAGCATCTATTAGACCTGCAAACAGGGAATTCGGTAATATTGAACAGGGTCTGAAAGCACATAGCTTGAAGAACCTGAAGTCAATAGCCCTGAGTTACCCCTTAACTCTTAAATTACCAAACTGTATTACCTAAACATCAAGTTCTATTACTTCTGTATTGCAAAGGTCTGGGGAAGACTGCACACCTAGACTTATTTGAGAAACAATGGGACCCAAAAAAAAAGTCAGATAGCAACAACTGCTGTAGGACTTAAATCCGCTATACCAAATTCATCGCCACAAAGACTATGTACAGAGCGAATAGGCCAGGAACATGACCATATAGAGAAAGAGGCATTTCCAGTTTTTGAACCTTTAAGTTCCCCAGTAAGCCCTACAATGTCAGAGGGATCACCAGAAGGCCCAAATCTTAGAACAATCCGCAGCTATAGATAAGGAAAAGCCATGGTACAAGATAGAACAGGATTTTATAAAGGTTAAGTTGGTTAAGTTGGAGACCCTGCCTTGGCAGAATTGTAAATTAATTTATTATCACCCTCTAAACATCCAATTGTAAACCACACTATATAGATTTGGAGAAGGCTTAAAAATAGATGGGGGCTATCCCAGGAATTATCTGTATTTTTCCCAATAGCATCTAATTTGGATTTCCAGTTTGGGCCGGGCCACAAACTACTGAAAAAGTTAACAGGAGAAGCAGATCCTTCAGTAACAAGTTTAATAACAGATGGAACACCATGGAGTGCAAACTTATTAGGAGCTACTGGCTACAGGTATTGAGTGTCATTTATAAAATTTTACCAATGCCTGATCAACTTCCCCCATCCAAGATTCTATTGAGATGGCCAGCTTCCTTTAAGGAGAATAACAAACAGACATTGCTGAGTTATTTATTGAATGAGGCAAATGCTTTGATCCCGTCGTATTGGCTTAAACCCAGTACCCTGACTAAAAAACAATGGATTCTTAGAGCGGAAGCTTTGAGGGAACTTGAAGAAGTTCATTGGGCCATTCAGGGGAAGAGAGATATTTATACACACACATATATTATATATATACTATGTTAGGACATGGGAACCTTGGCTAGCCTTTTGGGCAGAAACACCATAGCAAGACATACTGGTGATGAGTTAATAAACCACTAATGTTAGAAGTATTGGCAAAACTTTCCCCCTTTTTTCTTTTTTTTTCTTTTTCTTTCTCTTTTTTTCTCTCTTTCTCCTTTTTCTTTTTTTCTCTCTTTCTTCTTTTCCCTCTTTCGTGGTTTGCTGAAAAGCATATGATGATATGGGACCCTGATAATGCTATTTGGTAATGGCATAAAGTAGTCCCAATATCTCATATAAATTGAAAAAAAGAATATATATATATATAGTCAATTCTATTTTTGCACATTGGCATTTGCCAGATTGTTTATGTTGCCTTTGAACCGTATGGCAGCCCACAAATGAAAATTACCCCCATCATGGCATACCATGTGCAAAACGAGTTAACCCAGGGTATGTAAAAAATGTACAGTCTTTAGCAGTCACTTAATCAAAAACTGTATACAAAGTTAGAGTTCATATTTGTTTTTTGCATTTCACACATAAAAACTGCACTTTCACCGATGATATCATTGTTGTCAGAGGCGGCTCTAGACTTTATGAGGCCTTAGGCGAACTTCAAGCATGAGGCCCCACTTACACCCAAAGTATAAAATAATAGGGTTGTATTTTGTATAAGTGTAAGGAGCATTTGCTATATTGAAAGGCGTGCTTGCAGCACTGGATACATAGAGTCAGTCTCTGCATTCATTGTTCAGAAGCTTGCAATGTCAGAGCTTCCTGTGCCCCTGCATTGTGAGCTCTCTGGCTATAGTTGTAGCACATTTTGCAAACAAAATTAATTTGCAATAAATAAATTTAATTTGCAATTATGCCAATCGTTTATACACAATTGTGGGGTATGCTCACATAGCCCGGCAGTCGTGTATAAATAAGTACTGGTGTGAAGGGGTTCTCGAAAACAAAAATTAAAATTTAAGATTTAAGTGACGGTAAGTGTGGCATAGTTGGGGTGGGGCGAGTATTACAGTTTTGGAGTGAAGGGTGAATGTGTCATGGTTGGAGGAAGGAGTGTGCCAGGATTAAGGGGATTAATGAGTGTGGCAAAGAGAGGGCAGGTGAGTTTGGAGGGGGTGAGAATAACAGGACTAGGAGTGGTTAGTGAGTGTGGATGCATGAAAGGGCTGAAAGTGTGGAGGGGGTGACAGTGTGAGGACGGGTGACAATGTGTGGGAATGTGACAGTGTATGAGTATGGTGACACCACATTGTAGGGGTGACTGTGTATAAGGGAGAGTGACTGTGTGTGAAGGGGATGATACTGTGTGTGTGAGGTGGTGACAGTTTGTGTGTGTGTGGAAGGGGTGATCTGGTGAGGGAGGGGGTGATAGTGTGTGGGATATAGGGGCGATAGTGTGTGGGAGGGGGTAATACTGAGAGGGAGGTGATATACTGTGAGGGAGCAGGGTCATGGTGTGTAGGAGGGGGGAATACTGTGCAGGGGCGGATCCAGAGCCTGATCTCGGGAGGAGCACTTGTAGATTATTTAAAGAAATAATCCAGGCACTATAACCACTACAGCTCAGTGTAGTAGTTATGGTGCTAGTAGTGCCAGGATCCCATCTCAGAGTAAATAGTCAAACCATTTAAGAACAGTTTGACAACTTACCTGGGGTCTGCTGGGATATAGGGTATAGGAGCAGTGGTATGTGTTAGGGGTGAAGTGTGTGTGTGCGCGAGTGCGTGAGGGCGGCAGTTTATGTCAGGGTTCCAGTGTGTGTGTTAAGGGGCAGTGTATGTGTGGGGCAGTGTGTGTGTGTGAGCGGTGCAGTGTGTGTGAGAGTTGCAGTGTGTGTATAGGGGGGAACTGTATGTGTGTTTGGAGGAGTGTGTATGGGGGGGCACTGTATGTGTGTATGTGTGGCAATGTGTGTATGGGGGCAGTGTGTGTATGGGATGCAGGGCAGTGTGTGTAGTGTGTGTATGGGGGCAGTGTTTGTGGGGCAGTGTGTATGGGGGCAATGTTTGTGGGGCAGTGTGTGTAGTGTGTGTATGGGGCAGTGTTTGTGGGGCAGTGTGTGGAGTGTGTGTGTATGGGGGCAGTGTTTGTGGGGCAGTGTGTGTAGTGTGTGTATGGGGGCAGTATTTGTATGGGGGGGAGGTTAGGGAGGCTTTTTAATAATAATTGTAAAAAATTTATTTAATAAAATGACTATATTTATGTCCCCCCTCCCTTTTTACCTTTACTGGGAGGAGGGGGGACATTTCTCCATCCTGGTGGTCCGGTGGGGATTCCCTGGTGGTCCCAGTGGTGGTGAGGTGAACTCTAGCCCGCACTCCAGGGCTAGAGTTCACTCTCGCGAGATTTGGAGCGTTGCCGTGGTAGAGAGGCTGAGCTCCCGGGTCCTCTCTCCCTCTCTCCCCTGCCGGCTGCCAGCACAGTGCCTGCGGACCGGGGAGGGATATCTCTTCCCGGTCCGAAGGCACATTGCAGGGCTGGCACTTGGACAATGCCAGCCCTACATTAGCCGGCAGGGTGGAATCTCGAGGGGGCGGGGGGGCAATTGTCCCATTGTCCCCCCTCTGGATCCGCCACTGATACTGTGAGGGTGATAGTGTGAGGGAAGGGGGTAGCCGAGGGGGTAATACTGTGTGGGAGGAAGGATACTATGAGGGAGGGGGGGTAATACTGTGAGGGAGGGGTTAATACTGTAAGTGGGGAAATACTGGGAGGGAGGGGGTGATAGTGTGAGGGGGGAATGCTGGGAGGGGGTGGGGTGATAGTGTGAGGTAGGGTGGTGATAGTGTAAGGGAGAGGGTAGTACTGAAAGGGATAAGGTAATACTGTGATGGGGAATACTGGGAGGGAGGGGGTTGATAGTGTGAGTGGGGAATACTGGTATGGACTTGGAAATACTGGGAAAGACTGGGGAATATTGGGAAGGAGGGGGGATACTGGGAGAGAGGTGGGTGATAGTGTGAGTGAGGGTGTATACTGGGAGGGGGGTAGTGAAGGGAGATATTGGGAGGGAGGCGGTCATGGTGTAAGGGAGGGGGGATACTGGGAGAGAGGGGGAGGGAGTGTGAAGGAGGGTGTAGCGGAACGCCAATATTAAATCCACGAATTCCGCTGGTCCAGAAACGAATCCACAGTCAAGCGCTGAAAACGCCAAGGCAATATCCCCAACCTCCCAATAACCGGACGAGACACAGTTTTGGGAGTCAACTGACAATCCTTTAATCGGCACGACAATTTATACAAGTCCCCATGCAAGGGGTTTCCCGAGTCCCTTCCCAGGGGCATTCCCAGAGGGGACTACATGGGGGACTTACAGTATCACATATTTCTCCCATCAGGCACTGCTGCACGAGAGGGATCATCCTCCCAGAATGCACCGTTAAGGGGATTATCCCCTCGTGCAGCAGAACCGGCAATTCATACAAAAATACATAACTTTAAAAATACACGGTGGATTTACACGAATGGACGTTCGGTAGTTAGCTGGGGTCTGGGCGCATCATTCGTGAGATTGCCGCTCAGATCCCAGCCAAAATAACCGAACGCCGCACAGAAAACACATTTCTTTCCAAACACACGAAAAGAACCGATTACTTTTAGTGAACCTGGTTCTGAAACTCCCGAACGTCCTGGAGGCTCAGCGGTGTTCGTGCCGTTGAATAGCTATTGGTAATGCTATGCGTTCGACAACACGGACCCGCTGAGGACCGAAGGATCCAAGATGGCCGACCGCCGCATGGTCGGTAGTCGAACGACGGCCACCCAGGAGAGCCTCTAATTACCGATTGCAACATTGTTGCAATCGGTTAACTAGCGCCACACGCCTCTAAGTGTGTGGGCTATTAGGGGGTGTCGCGTTCGTTTCACGAACGGCCCTCCAAAGTGCCGTTCGCGAAACGAACGAGAATCCCCATACAAACCGCCATTGGCATTCGGCGGAACAGGTAATTACAGTCTCCACAGAAATACATCAAGCACGTACATACGAATAAACCGCATATCTCCCCAGACCTGTAGGCAACCCTTAAAGGCAGTCTCTACCTATTGGCAACCCTTAAAGGCACAGTCTCTAGTTATTGTCCAAGTGGCTAGGTTTGCCACAATGCTCCCACAGAACCAAGCCGGCATACACAGTCTGATCCCAACGGATCGGCTTGGGGATGTCCGGAGGAGTGCTCACAGATCATTTCTCAAGGTCTGTTTGTCTGGACAACCCGTCGCATTACCGTTTTGTTTCCCTGGGCGGTAGTGAATTGTAAAGTCAAAGGGCTGCAGCGCCAAACTCCAGCGCAGCAGCCTGGCATTGTCTCCAGCCACATGGTTTAGCCACACCAACGGGTTGTGATCTGTGAGCAAAGAAAAGGGTTGCCCATAGAGATACGGCTGTAACTTTTTCAGGGCCCACACCACGGCCAGGCATTCCTTTTCTATGGCGGCGTAGCTCACCTCTCGGAGTACCAGTTTCCGACTCAAGTATGCTACGGGGTGTTCTCCGCCATCGGCTCCGACCTGGTTCAGTACTGCTCCCAATCCAAACATGGAGGCGTCTGTGTGAACAAGAAAACGTTTAGTTGGATCAGGAGCAGCCAGTACAGGGGCATTGGTTAGAGCCGTCTTCAGCTGATGGAATGCCTGTTCACACTCTGGGGCCCAGACGACCTGCCGGGGCAGGTTTTTCTTCGTCAAATCAGTCAGGGGTTTGGCCAGGGCACTGTAGTTGGGTACAAATTTTCTGTAGTACCCTGCGGTACCTAGGAAAGCCAGGACTTGGGTTTTGGTCCTAGGGGTAGGCCACTGGGCTACAGCTTCAATCTTGGCGGGCTCAGGCTTCTGCTGCCCGCTACCAACCCGGTGTCCTAAGTACTGGACCTCTGCCATCCCTATGTGGCATTTGCTGGGTTTCAAGGTAAGCCCTGCCTCTCGGATCCGATCTATTACTGCCCCTATGTGTTGTAGGTGTTCTGACCAGGTCTGACTGTAGATGGCAATATCGTCCAGATATGCACCATTAAGGGGATTATCCCCTCGTGCAGCAGAACCGACAATTCATATCAAAATCCATAACTTGGTGAATATACAGTGGATTTACACGAATGGACGTTCGGTAGATAGCTGGGGTCTGAGGGTATCATTCGTGAGATTACCGCTCAGATCCCAGCTAAAATAACCGAACGCCGCACGAACAACACAATTCGTATAAAATATATAAAAAGAACCGATTGTATTTAGGGAACAAAATACCGAATGTCCCGATGGTGGAACCCGTCCAGTAGCCGATCCACCATCCGCTGGAATGTCGCGGGGGCGTTCTTCATCCCGAATGGCATGACTCGAAATTGGTACAAGCCAAACGGGGTGACAAACGCCGACTTAGGAATGGCGTCCTCGGCTAGTGGAATTTGCCAGTATCCCTTACACAAATCTATGGTAGTGAGATACTGCCCCCTGGCCATCCTATCAAGCAGTTCGTCTATCCGAGGCATCGGGTAGGCGTCCGACACAGTTTTGTCGTTCAACCTCCAGTAGTCCACGCAGAACCGGGTGGTACCATCTTTCTTGGGAACCAGGACTACCGGCGATGCCCAGGGGCTATCTGAGTGCTCAATAACCCCCAACCGCAACATCTCTTCAATTTCTTTTCTCATATGTTCCCGCATGGATTCGGGAATCCGATAGGGAGTCTGTCGCATGGGAAGCTGTCCCGGGGTTTCTACTCGGTGGGTGGCTAGTGGAGTGTACCCAGGTAGGTTAGAAAAGGCGGCGCCCTTGGTTGCTATCAGTTCTTGTACCTGGATACGCTCTTGAGGACTTAGCCGCTCCCCCAGTTGAACCCCCTGGGAGGGTTCCTTCTGCTCCTCCTGCTCTAACAGATCTGGAAGGGGCAGGTTCTCCTGATCTTCGGAGGCGGGCGTGCAAATAGCTGCCACGTCCTCCGTCCGCTCGTGGTAGGGTTTGAGCATGTTCACATGGAGCATGCGTCTCTTCCCTACTCCTGAGCATGGGCCGATCACATAGGTGGTATCGCATCTCTGCTCTACCACCTGGTATGGGCCCTGCCAGACGGCCTGTAGTTTATCGGTGCGGACAGGTTTAAGGATTAGTACCTTCTGTCCCACTTGAAAACTACGGTCTCTGGCCCCCCTGTCATACCAACGACGCTGTCGTTGTTGGGCGGCCTGGAGGTTGGTGCGCACTGCCTGGGTCAATTCCTCCAGGCGATCCCGGAACGCCAGCACGTAGGGTACAATTGGGGTCCCATCTGCGCTACTCTCTCCCTCCCAATGCTCTCTAATGAGAGCCAACGGCCCCCGGACCCTTCTCCCAAATAATAGCTCAAATGGGGAGAAACCTGTGGACTCTTGGGGCACCTCTCTGTATGCAAACAACAGATTGGGAAGAAATCGTTCCCAGTCCTTATGGGTCTCTCCGAATGTCCGGAGCATCTGTTTTAGGGTGCCGTTGAATCTCTCACATAATCCATTGGATTGCGGGTGGCAGGCGGAGTTAATGATCGGCTTAATGCCACATATCCTCCATAACTGCTGAGTAACCTCAGCCGTGAATTGCGTCCCCCTATCGGAGACCATTTCCTGTGGGAACCCTACTCGGGAGAATATCTTCATCAAGGCTTCGGCTACGGTCTCCGCGTGAATATTCGTTAGGGCAATCGCCTCGGGGTACCGGGTGGCGTAATCCACCACGGTTAGGATATACCGTTTCCCAGCGGGGCTGGGTTTTGGTAGTGGCCCTACTATATCCACTGCTACACGGCTGAACGGTTCCTCAATGATAGGTAGGGGACACAGTTTCGCCTTGTGGCGGTCCCCCCTCTTGCCTACCCTCTGGCACACATCACAGGAGGTACAATATTGTCTCACATCTTTAGAAATCCCGGGCCAAAAGAAAGCGTGCGTTAAGCGATACCGGGTCCGGGTCATCCCTAGATGGCCGGACAGAGGGATATCATGGGCGATTCTTAGTAACTCCTGCCTATACTTCTGGGGCACTACTAGCTGCTTAGTTTGGAGCGTCACAGAGTTGCCTATTGCCCTTTCCGCCACCCGGTATAGTAACTTCTTCTCCCACCTGTACTGTTCTCCCTCCCGCCCCACCTGGTCCGTATCTACCCTATCTCGGTATACCTGCAGTGTGGGGTCTGTCTGCACCTCTACTTCAAACGTGGACGGGGTGTCCCAAGTCATGTCTGTCAAGGGGGGGTCATGATTTCTTACCTGAGCCTCAGAGTGTGCGGGGAATGCCGTGGTGCGAGCCTGTTGCTGGGTGGTTACCGGATGCGCCTCTTGTGACGGGGCCTGGGGTAGAAAAGCAGAAGTCATCTGGCCCAGGTCATTCCCCAAAACAACATCGGCCGGTAGTTTTTTCATTATGGCCACTTCCACAACCCCCTCCCCAGCACCCCAATTCAAATGTACCTTGGCCGTGGGTAACCGGTACATGGCTCCCCCTGCTACCCGGACTGCCACTGATCCGCCAGTGTGGGCCGTATCTGGAATTAAATGGGGGGCCACTAAAGTCAAGGTGGCTCCTGAGTCCCGCAGCCCCTGCACTTCTTTCCCTCCCACAAATACAACTTGGCGGTGATGTTGCCGGTTGTCCGTGGCTTGCACAGACATCACCTCATACAGAACCCCCAATGGTTCCTCGGTTGGTATACTTGTCAGCTCCGAGTGGTCAGGTTCTGCGTGGTAGAAATGGGCCGCCGCCCTGGGAACGGAATTCTGCCGGACCTGGTTCCACGCCTGCCTGCTACGATTCTGGGTGCACTCCCGGGACATATGCCCCCACTGCCGGCTGGTATGGCATTGTATGTTGGCCCTGCCGTTGTAGCGGGCTGGCGGTGGGGGGTTTCCTGGTGGTGGCCTGAACGGGGTAGGGTTGGCGGGTGTGGAGCTGGTTGGGTGGTGTTGTATTGGCGGTCTTAGGGGACCCCTGTTGGTGAGCCCGTGGTGTCTCCGGGCATCAAAGTGTTCGTCTGCCAATCGGGCGGCTGCTGTGAGGGTGAGAGGTTTTCGGTCCCTTACCCACTCCTGTGCCTCTGGTGACAGACCGTTGAAGAATTGCTCCAGCAAGATGAGTTGGCGCAGTTCCTCCATAGTGGTGGCTTGACTTGCCTGAATCCACCCTTGGGAAGCTTGGTCCAGCTTATGCGCCCATTCTGCGTGGGAATCTCTTTCGGGCTTTTTCAATCCCCGAAATTTCCGTCGGTATGCCTCCGGGGTTATGGCATATCTTTCTAGGATGGCTCTTTTTACTTTAAAATAGTCCTTGCTGTCCTCTCTGGGCACAGCGCGGTAAGCCTCTGCTGCTCGTCCCGCCAACTTGCCTGCCAGTAAGGGTACCCACATTGTCGGTTCCAGATCGTGCAGGTCACATAGCCTCTCGAAATCCTGCAGATATCCGTCTATCTCATCCTTCTCCTCGCAGAATGCTTTAAATGCCTGGTACGGTATTTTCTGCTTTGTTGGAGGGCAGAATGAGTTGACGATGGATTCCGCCCTGGATGGTGACCTCTGGGGTTGCTGTGCCATAATGTAGTCCTGGTCGTCGGCCATTAGCACGGTTAAGATGTCCAGGGTTACTGGCTGTGGTACAAATTCCAGCCGGGTTCTCAGTTCCCTCTGGTATGGTGTTTCCTCTCTGGCAGGTGGGGGTGGACTGCTGTGTGCTTGGTCGTCCTCCATTAGCTCTGCAATCAGTACTGCCTTCGATTTGTTGCTAGCGATTTTCCCTCTAGCCTCCAGCAGCTCCTTTAGCGTCTGTCTCTTTAACGCCGTGTAATCAGTCCCCATTCACTGATCGCTTTCGTCTGTTTGTTTCATACGAATTGCCTTTCCGTTCGGTTGTTCCTTTCATTCGAATGCGCTGTATTCGGCTGTAGAGTTGGATCCCGTCGCTTGCCACCAATTGTAGCGGAACGCCAATATTAAATCCACGAATTCCGCTGGTCCAGAAACGAATCCACAGTCAAGCGCTGAAAACACCAAGGCAATATCCCCAACCTCCCAATAACCGGACGAGACACAGTTTTGGGAGTCAACTGACAATCCTTTAATCGGCACGACAATTTATACAAGTCCCCATGCAAGGGGTTTCCTGAGTCCCTTCCCAGGGGCATTCCCAGAGGGGACTACATGGGGGACTTACAGTATAACATATTTCTCCCATCAGGCACTGCTGCACGAGAGGGATCATCCTCCCAGAATGCACCGTTAAGGGGATTATCCCCTCGTGCAGCAGAACCGGCAATTCATACAAAAATACATAACTTTTAAAATACACGGTGGATTTACACGAATGGACGTTCGGTAGTTAGCTGGGGTCTGGGCGCATCATTCGTGAGATTGCCGCTCAGATCCCAGCTAAAATAACCGAACGCCGCACAGAAAACACATTTCTTTCCAAACACACGAAAAGAACCGATTACTTTTAGTGAACCTGGTTCTGAAACTCCCGAACGTCCTGGAGGCTCAGCGGTGTTCGTGCCGTCGAATAGCTATTGGTAATGCTATGCGTTCGACAACACGGACCCGCTGAGGAACAAAGGATCCAAGATGGCCGACCGCCGCATGGTCGGTAGTCGAACGACGGCCACCCAGGAGAGCCTCTAATTACCGATTGCAACAATGTTAACTAGCGCCACACGCCTCTAAGTGTGTGGGCTATTAGGGGGTGTCGCGTTCGTTTCACGAACGGCCCTCCAAAGTGCCGTTCGTGAAACGAACGAGAATCCCCATACAAACCGCCATTGGCATTCGGCGAAACCAGTAATTACAGTCTCCACAGAAATACATCTAGCACATACATAGGAATACAACGCATCTCTCTCCAGACCTGTAGGCAACCCTTAAAGGCACAGTCTCTAGTTATTGTCCAAGTGGCTAGGTTTGCTACAATATGTATTTGATTTCTTTCTTTGTTTAACATTCGTCCACCATATCTTCTCATGCTTTTTCCCTTCCACTTAACTACTGGTGTTCTCTCACCCATTTGACAATTAAAGGTGAATGCAATAAATTATCAGGCTCCATTCTCACCAAAAAGTACCTCCAATTATGAAATTCGTTATGATCAAGTAATTCAATCAAACAAAAAAAGAATGCAATTACAATAAAGAATAGAGTCCCTTTTTTTTGTACAAAAGAAAATAAAAAATGTCTAGCACTTCTAACTCACATAACAAAGGTGTTCTTAATGAAAATATATAGGGTTATTTACTAAAGTGAGAATTTAAAGTGAATTTGAAATTTACAACAGTCAAACTGGAATTTGAAATTTACACTAGCCAAACTGGAAAACATCTCTAAGACAGCTATGCTTTCCATTCAGCTACTCTTGTCTTAATTTTAGTTTGAATTATCACTTTAGCAAATGACACTGAGTTCCATCCACTTAAAGGACCACTATAGTGCCAGGAAAACATACTCGTTTTCCTGGCACTATAGTGCCCTGAGGGTGCCCCCACCCTCAGGGTCCCCCTCCCGCCCAGCTCTGGAAGGGGGAAAGGGGTAAAAACTTACCTTTTTCCAGCGCTGGGCGGGGAGCTCTCCTCCTCCTCTCCGCCTCCGTTACGCCCCGCCGGCTGAATGCGCAGAGCTGCGCTTCAGCCGATCCTAGGAAAGCATTTACAATGCTTTCCTATGCTTAGCGTGCTCTCACTGTGAAAATCACAGTGAGAAGCACGCAAGCGCCTCTAGTGGCTGTCAATGAGACAGCCACTAGAGGATTAGGGGGAAGGCTTAACCCATTCATAATTATAGCAGTTTCTCTGAAACTGCAATAATTATGAAAAAATGGGTTAACCCTAGAAGGACCTGGCACCCAGACCACTTCATTAAGCTGAAGTGGTCTGGGTGCCTAGAGTGGTCCTTTAAGCAACAATTTGGAAATAATCAGGTGGGCTAAAATTCAGAGTAGGATTTAACAGGTAAATCAACTTTTTTGTAATTATTTAATTTTTTTGATGTTGCATTTACATATTATAACTGAGTCTTGGGAGATTCATAATGGGTAATTTCACGGATGAAACAACAAGTAAAAATAGTGGATTTTTTTTCAAAATGGAATGTTCATAATTTTGATGCAAAGAGGATAATTATCCTAAAATGTGGTTGCAACAAAATGGGGGTGTTGCCCATACAGCCAAGGCCACAATGGACATCCTGAGACAACTGTTCATTGAGCGGATAATTTCAAGAAATTCACAGATTAATTGGCCACCATGTTCACTTGACCCTTCAGCTTCTGACTACTTCCTGTGGGGATACTGAATGGAGCAAGTGTACGTGAACAAACATTGTACATTTGAGCAGCTCAAGGAAAATATAGGTGCAGAAATTTAAACTCTAGAGCCTCAAACATTAACTAATGTTATGGACAATGCAATCAAAAGAGCCCAACTTTGCAAGGTGTCAAATGGGGCTCGTTTAAAAGGTGCCATCTTCTGTACCTAATCAAACAAATATTCATACATTAAGCATTCATTTAAATTGGCTCATTAATAAAAAAAAAAGTTATTAACTCCTCAAACCCTACTCTGAATTTTGGCCTACCCTGTACTACAGTGATAACTCAAAGTGATTTTTTAATTTAAGGCCAGAGTAGCTGAACTGAAATCATAGCTCACTTAGAAAATGTTTCCAGTTTGACTATTTTGACCTTAAGTTTACATTCACTTTGAATTCTCACTTTAGTGAATAACACTGAATAGTTAATCGTAAACAATAATAGGAGAAACTACTGATATCTACAGGCATGAATCCAGACGTAAATGCACTTAAATGACCATAAAACCAAGAACAACAGATACAATCTTTAACAACAACAAAAACACCAGCCAGTAGATATATGAAGGTTTATTCAACTAGCAAGGACAATATTCTGTTCAAAGTCACACTAAAGCAGTTAAAGACTAGACATTATTTTTTCTTATCTCTTACTACTGGTATATTATTTCAATGAGAGGCGTGAGTCATATGAACACTAATATACAATATACATATTGGATTAGTAAAACTATTCAATATGGACAATAAATAAATTATACAGACATAAAATATAAAAATGAATTAAATAAGCACACAACAGAATAAATATTAAAGAATTTGAGCAAGATAATATGCCACCTGTTACAGTTACTTTTATGTATGTATTGCTACACAAGGTATAGAGTCCAACGATATGATACTTTTCAATTTGACAATTTTTGATTATCAAAGTGTAACACATAAAGGAATATTGCAAAAACAGTTAGTACAAAATAAGAGAAAGCAGATAGACATTTTGGTACAATTTGCAAATAGCGACTGGAGCACCCTGGGATTCCAATGTCAATACATAAACTGTGCCAGTGTGGGAGGGAATGATCACAACAGCCCCTGTACGAGAGGGTTGTGTATATGATCAAGAGGGATGTGTCCAGGTCACTCTACCAGTAGCAGAGTGTATGGTGTTTTTTTGCTTTTCCTTCATTCCCTTGCTGAGGTCAACCAGGTGTCTCTGTCATTACGTGCCATATGTTCGTACTCAAGGTTCATAGATATTTGGTGCAACAAAGCTGTTCAGAAAGTGGTTTCAGGAGATTCCCATGCTCTAGCTGTTAGAGTAGTGGCGGCAGTGAAAATATGGAATACCAGGATGGAGTCACCTGAACGAAAGTCATCAAGGGTCATAAATAATAGTCCTAGTTAAGGTGTGAGATGAAATTCTAATTGTAGGAGGTCCATTATTATGTTCTCAACAGACTGCCAATATGGTTTTATGTCTGAGCAAATCCACCAAATATGGTACATTGTGCCTTTGGCATTCAGACAGCTCAAACATTTATTGGAGGAGCTAGGATATATTCTCGGGAATCTATCGAGCACCATATACCATCTATAGTACAACTTCCTGTTGAGTTCTCGGGAATCTATCGAGCACCATATACCATCTATATAGTACAACTTCCTGTTGAGTTCCAAATGATTAGCGCATGCTGTTCTGTCTTTATGGGTCTTAAAGGTTTCTTTCACTGAAGATCACCTATATGATGTCAATTTGCCAGACTATCTGGTATGTTTTGGGGGCCATGGTGTGTGTAGTATTTAATAAGATGTAGCATAATGATACAGTTTTTGTAGGAGTGGTTGGGGACATACAGGCTAATTCAAATTTCGAGGGGGTTAGTTGTGTGACGTCTATCTTATTTTGTTGGGCCAGTTTAGATTTGAGCTGGAAATAGGAAAATATTGCATTGTTAGGCAAGTCTTGCTTAGTTTGTGCATCAAGGAATTGTAGTAGGGTGCTCTCCGAGAACAAGTAGTGGATATGCGTGCAGCCGCCTTTTATCCATGATCAATGATCAAACGTGGGGTTGGCTAAATGTATGCTTTTTTTATCGGTGTAGCTAGGGGCCAAGATCCAACTGAGTATAACGACTCCCTAGTGGCTTCCCAGACACTGAGCAGATTGGTTGTGGTGGCCAATAGTGTCAGAGAGTGAGGTTGACTGGCTTTGGGTATCCACATCAAGTATGATAGCCTTGTTTGCCCAGTGAGATTCTATCTCCACCCATTGTGATGTACATGTCGTGTTGTGAGACTCGATTAGTGTGGACAGCAATGCAGCCTTGTAGTACAGTCTAACATTAGGAAGACCTAGATCCCCCCTCCTCTACTGGTTGGTACAACATTTTTGTGCTCATTCTTATTTTCTGTTTGGACCATGTAAATTGTACCAACATTCTTTGTAGGTGGTCAAAATATGATTTGGGTAGTCTAATTTGTAGCGTCCGGAATTTTGATATTGCAAGATATTGTAATTTTGGTAGACGGGTCATTTTAACTGTAGCTATTTTTCCAATCCAGGATATGTATTTAGTATTCCATGTTTGTAACAACCTTGATATTTCTTTCTGAATGCTTTCATAGTTATATTTAAAAAGGTAGTTTGCATTTTTAGTGATTTTCAGTCCTAGGAAGGAGACAAAGTCCTCTTGTCAATCTAAGTTCAGGGCATGCAATCTGTCACTATCAATGTCAACACCCATGGCTTGGGTTTCGAAAAAATTTAGTTTGTAGTAGGAATTGCAAATAAATGCTATTCTCTTTTTAAGTAAGGAGATTAAGGGCTGTGTTAATGTGAGCAATACATCATCAGCAAAAAGGTTTGCTGTGTATTCCTGGGATCCAATACAGGCTGCATGGATGGAGGGGTTGTACCTAATGTTAGATGCTAATGGTAATATGATCCTTCGTAATAAATATTATTAAACAATAAAAGGATATTCATTTTCAACTACACCAACAGGTGGCACATAACTGAGTAGTTGACAAAATAAAAATTTGAAGTGGAAATTATGTAAAATGGAGGTGTAATTTCTCACATTATGTTTATTTACCAAATAAAAAAATAAAATTAAATGTGGAAATGCACATATCTTATTCTGCAACTGGGCACCTCCATCTTAACTCCCTGTCAATCATCTTTATAGGCTCTGTTCTTTTGACTTGCCAGTTAGCATAGGGAAAGCATACAGACAAGGGGAAGAACAAACAACTGTTTAAATTTATTTCCTGGCCATATCCATGGCAGCACAACATTGGGTAGCTCCTCCCTATCCTCATTGGACAGGAATAATAATTAAGCCGTATAAGTACCACCTCCTACCCTTCCTTCCCCAGTCTTTTTTTTCCTGTCCTATCCTCTAGGACACATCGGTCCGTTGGATCTTAAAATTTTATTTTATGGCTTACCTGAGGAGTAGTTCCTCCAGCACCAAGGGGAGATCACCCTCTCTCCCCTGGGAAGTCTCCAGTATACGGCCCTGCGCAAAGGTGTCCCCCTGGAGAAAACCCCTTTAGTGACCGGGGGTTTTGCCTTTCCACTATCTTGCAGTGACCTCAGGGGTAGCAAGTGAAAGGACCTATTACATTTACTTTTGGATATTATTTGGAACTTGCAGAAAAAGGTATGAGATTGATACGTTTCAAACTTACAGCCAGGAGCATTCAGCAGGTAAGAAAATCTTACTTTTCATCTTCTGGCCGCCTGCAGAGTTCCCAGAGTGTTCACGGGTTCCAGGGCATTAGTTTGAACTTCCCCGCGGCGTTCGTGAGTTCCCTGGACGCATGCGCGGCGTTCGGGAATTACTGGCCTGCATGCGCGGCATTCAGGAGGTTCTGGCGTTCGCGCGGCATCATAAGAAATAGCGCGCGAACATGCCGAAGGCCGTTCGCTGGTATATTCCATTTCTAGTGAATGCCCAGTGAAGTCAGACGCCTATTTAAAGCGCCAAAACCAAATTTGGTGGCAAGAAAGCATTCTGATAGTTTGAAACTTTAGTGATACTGTCAGCTTCTTCACCTTTTCCAGTTTTCTTCCTGGGACAACGTAAGTAAATTTTTCCCCATATTTAATTTTTTATTTTTCTTTCTCTCCTTGGTTTAAAGTTTTTCTGTTCCATCAACCATTTCCAGATGGATTCTCGTTCAAGATCCAAGGAATCGGATTCGTCTCACAATAGGTCACAATCAAAGCAATATAGGTAAGCCATCTCTTAATAATAAAAAAAAAAAAAAAGAGTGGGAATGTACTTGAAGCACGTCTTGTGTATTGTAGTGCAAAAAGTACAAAGACTTCAGGATCGTCCAAAGGGAAGTCGCCCAAAAGGACATTATGCAACTTATAAAGCATGTAGTTGCCCAGGGTATCAGAGAGGTTGGAATGACCCACAAGCGACCTAGATATTCTGAGCCCTCAGATTTTTCTCCAGGAAACTCAGAAGATGAGCTTATGGAGTCAGCTTCACTGAGAGACCTAGCTTTTTCCTCGGAGGAGGATGCTATGCCAGATCCAGACTTCCTGGTACCAGCGGAAGTGGATCGTTTAATTGCCCGGGTTAGAGAAACCCTTACGTTAAAGGAACCCTCAGAGGAGGAACCCTCTACATCAAATCGTTACTTCTCTGATCTTAGGAGGAAAAGAGCAACTTTCCCAGTGCATGACACTATCAGGGATCTTATTAAGGAGGAATGGTTTAGATCTGACAGGAGATCATCTGCCAAAGGGAAATTCTCCAGATTATATCCATTTGAGCCCATAGATGCTGAAGCATGGGATTTTGCACCCAAGGTTGATGCTGCAGTTGTCAGGTTAGCAAAACATACTACCCTACCTGTGGACGATGCTGGTTCATTCAGGGACCCAATGGATCGTAAAATGGAGTACTACCTTTCCAAGTCATATGTATCCTGAGGCCCAAGTCTCCACCCTGCCGTTGCTCTCATGTCAGTCACAAGAGCTATGAAAGTATGGTTACAAGAACTGGAGGAGGACATCAGGAGTGGCAGAAGCCGTTCCTCCATTGTAGATAGTCTGAGAGATATAAATCTAGCAATTGAATTTTCATCCGAAGCAGCAGTAGATCTAGTAAGGAATCTTGCTAGGAATATGTCATTTTCGATTTCCTCCAGATGGGCACTTTGGCTCAGGTTTTGGGCAGCTGATGCTTCCTCCAAGAATAGTTTATGTTCTTTACCATTCCACGGGAGTATGTTGTTTGGTAAGAACTTAGACGAATATATAAAGAGAGCGGTTGAAGGTAATAAGGCTTTCTTACCTCAAGAAAGGAAATATAAAGGGTCCTTTCATGCCCGAAAAGAATATTCCTTTCGGGATAGTAGATCTTACAAGCCCGGCAGAGAATATTCCAGATTTCAACCGGGGAGAGGAGCCCAATCTGGAGGAAGAGGTGGCAAGTCACGAGGTACTTTTTCCTCTAAAAACCCCAGGAATTCATGACTATATAATTCCCAAGTCCGAAGGGGTCGGGGCCTGTCTTCTCCAATATTTACACAGATGGGAAAAATCCACAAGCGACAGCTGGGTATTGGATATTATTCGGAGAGGATACCTTCTAGAATTTTTCAAGCATCCTCCCAACAGGTCCTTTCATCTCACAAAATGGCCAGTGGACAAGGAGAAGCGTATGGCTCTACAAAACTTCATTCTATCCTTGCAAGCAGAGAATGTCATCACAACTGTGCCGGCAAACAACAGAAATCAGGGATTCTACTCTCACATCTTCCTAACAAAGAAATCCTCAGGAGGATGGAGACCAATTCTGGATCTGCACAGATTGAACAAACATCTATACATTCACAGATTCAAGATGGAATCCCTGCAGTCCATTATAAAAGTGGTTTCACACAACCAATGGATGTTATCTATAGACCTGTTAGACGCTTACTTCCACATACCCATTGCCCTATCCCATCAAAGGTTTCTGAGGTTTGCCGTAGAAGAGGGTCATTTCCAGTTCAGAGCACTCCCGTTTGGACTAAGCACTGCTCCGAGGACGTTCACAAAAGTATTGGTGGCTCTGATTGCAGAACTAAGAAAGCTGAATATCGCTATCTATCATTATTTGGACTACATCCTAATTATAGGAGACAGCAAAGATTAATTGACCTCCCAAGCTATTACCAGCATCCAGTTTTTGCAAGCTCATGGCTGGAAGATCAACACCAAAAAGAGCCACCTCCACCCAACTCAATCCATGATCTATTTAGGTGCTCACTTCGACACTCTGAGAGGTACTGTCCAACTTTCGATGACAAGAATATCGAAGCTCAGGATACAATTGAGAAAGATAATAAAGTCCAGTGTTGTTCCTGCAAAGATGGTAATGAGCCTCCTTGGATCCATGTCATCCACAATAGGGCTGACCAGATGGGCACAATGGAGGATGAGACCATTTCAAGCCAATTTCCTGACGCAATTTGCTTCCAAGAATCTACTCCAACTCATCAAGTTATCCCGAGAAGTACGCCGTGGCTGAACAAGGAACACCTTTCCAGGGGGTTTCCACTAGGAGACATCACATGGATAGCAGTGACAACAGATGCCAGCCAATGGGGATGGGGTGCACATTGTCTCCAACACTTTGCACAGGAAAAATTGAATTTCAAGACAGGCAATGTGCATTCCAATCTACTAGAACTTCTTGCTGTCCTCAAAGCACTGAAGCATTTCTCAGTATATCTCAAAAACCAATGGGTAAAGATAAGGACAGACCGTGGTATCCGATATCAATCACCAAGGAGGCACCAGGAGTGGCAAGATGATGGGAATTATGAAACAGCTGATGGGATGGGTTCAGAGGAACTTGGCAGGCCTTACTGCCATCCATCTACCAGGGAAATGGAATCAATTAGCCGATTTCCTCAGCAGATCCAGGATAGACCCAGGAGAATGGTGCCTATCGGACAGAGCATTCCACATGATTGTGGACAAGTGGGGTCTCCCTCAAATAGACCTACTAGCTACCCATGTGAACAGGAAGGTAAAGGTTTACTTCACAAAAGAAAAGGACCATCTAGCACTGGGAAGAGATGCGTTATCCAGTCCCTGGAGATTCAAAATAGGGTTTGCATTCCCTTCATTCCCTCTGATCTTCCCAATCCTGAGGAGGCCTCGAAGGCCTTGGTTTCCCCTGCTTCAGAACCTTTCAGTGGAACCTCCTCTCCCTCTTCCCAGAACTCCGGATCTACTGTTCCAGTGCCCAGTGTTGCATCCAAACCCTGTCTCACTAAATCTCATGGCATGGAGACTGAAAGGAACAGGCTTGTGAACAAAGGATTCTCCCAGGCCGTAATAGAAACTATGCTGAAGGCTCGTAAGCATTCTACTTCAGCCACCTATTATAGAGTGTGGGAAGTTTTTTCCACCTGGGCTCTTCCTAGAAACATTGATCTACAGAATCCCTCTTCCATGGATATTTTGGAGTTCCTGCAGTCTGGACTTACTAAAGGTCTGAGTTATAATACTCTAAAGGTACACGTCTCAGCTTTGTCCGCCTTAACCAATCATAGATGGGCATTAGATTCAGACGTTATTAGATTCATTAAAGGAGTCCTTAAAATTAAAGCTCCAATTAAGCCATTTGTTCCCTCCTGGAATCTCCCTTTGGTTCTGAACGCCTTAAAATTAGAACCTTTTGAACCCCTTGAATCAGTTCCTCTGCAGGTTCTGTCTATCAAGACAGCTTTACTGATCGCCCTAGCTTCCGGCAGGAGAGTTTCGGAGCTTCACGCCCTATCCAGTAAGGAACCTTTTACAGTCTTTCATAAGGATAGAGTTATCCTCCGTACTGTTCCTGAATTTAGACCTAAAGTCACCTCCGCCTTTCACATTAACGAAGATATTGTTCTACCATCTCTGACGCCTGAATACCAAGAAAGCGAGAGTTCAACTGACCTGTCATCTCTGGACCTAGTGAGATGCCTTTGGATATATATTGAAAGGACGGCGGCTTGGCACATTTCTCAAAATCTCTTGGTCCTTCATAGTGGTAGTAAAAAAGGCTTACAAACCCCTAAAACTACCATTAGCAGATGGATAGTGGCAGCCATTATACGGGCCTATCAATCTGGTTCCTGTGGGTCTTAAAGCCCATTCCACTAGGGCCCTCTCATCTTCCTGGGCAGCAGCGGCTAATGTCTCTCCTGAGCTCATTTGTAAGGCGGCCACATGGTCTTCCATCAATACCTTTATTAGAAGTTATCAAATTGATGTTAGAGCCGGTCTATCAGATCAATTTGCTAAATCTGTTCTGTCTGTATCCAATACGTGATTCTTTGTTTTTCACTGGTTAATGGTGTTAATACACTTTGCATTCAAAATTTTCGAGTCTGTGTTTTTTTCTTCCCTCCATGGTTTATTGCTTGGGTATTACCCAATGTGGTGCTGCCATGGATATGGCCAGGAAAATAGAAAATGTATCCATACTTACCATAATTTTCTTTTCCTGGTCATAGGCCATGGCAGCACAAGGGTCCCACCCGGGGGTATTGCTGTAAAACATGACTGGGGAAGGAGGGGTAGGAGGTGGTACTTATACGGCTTAATTATTATTCCTGTCCAATGAGCATAGGGAGGAGCTACCCAATGTTGTGCTGCCATGGCCTTTGACCAGGAAAAGAAAATTACGGTAAGCATGGATACATTTTCTATTATTCCTTCATTGCAATATGTGCCTGGTTGTATCTGGATTAGACTGGACTGTCATTAATACAAATATAAGAGAACATTGAGCATTACATAAAAAATTGAGACATGTTATAGATGATTTTCACTGGTTTAATTAAAGGTGTAATTTCCTTTTTAAACCTCTAAACATCTAGAAACAAAAATGACAAATATCCTAGCAATTCATCCACATCTAATGTGCACCTATCTTCAGAAACACAAAACAACTACTGTCATTGTATCTTCTTCTGATGATCCCTATAAAAAACATGAAAGAAGATTTAAAAGCAATTCAACAACATATAGATCAATGTTTTTGTCAAAACAAAGACATTGCACTGATAAAAGAAATGTTGGGAAAAAAAATACAAAAACAAAGGTGAAAGGTGCCATATGCCGAAGAAATGTCTGGGCTTTAAGAGAGAATATTCTCCTTACACCTCAAACAAAATTGACAATGGAAGACAGAATATCACAAGCAAATAAACATCCTCCGTTATACTATAATAAATTGTGAGGACAAATGGTAAAAATCCCAAAACCTACATTTTCAGAAAGAAGATCTCTAAAATGAATGATACAATAGAATTCCACATATAAATATTAGAAAGATGTGAAGAAATTAAAATATTTGTATTCCCATGCAAAATTAGAGCATTAGACATAAGCAATAAAACAGATATAAACACAAGACAAATCTACAATATAAAGGTCAGTACTTTCCAACATTCTGATATTCACTCTGTTTGAAGTATGCGAACCATTTAGATTTCTGGACTTACTACAGAAGCAATTACTTCGACTAACCTTTTCCTGTATTGGTTGATCAGTTCGATATATTGGTTTGGATCAAATGCAATTCTAGAAATGATTAATATATAGTCCATCTTGTGGGAATTGTTATGCCATAATATTTTAACTCACTAAGTCATGATCACGACTTCAGTTTGGCAATTCAACACTAGAACTTGGCACTAGATTTACTTGTGTCTTGAAGTAATGTTTGTCCCGCATGATTCATATTATTGTAGGATTCAGTCTATGGAGTAAAATCTAGAACTTTATTGTATAATTTATAATTCATGGTCCCCTCAGTAATTTTAAATTGTCAGGAACCTCTTTAGATATTGCCAAAATGATATTCCGTGATAGGGATGATTTTATTTTGTACGAATGGAGTGTTTATTTTTGCCAAGCATTTTTCTCAGTTATCATGTCATCTATCATATGGCATTTATCTAGTAATGATCTGTCAGTTATTTCTTTTGATTTTTTAAACATAACATATGGGGTAATATTTTCAGAAATCAATGGTTTCCTCCCTGGCATCTTTCCATATACACCACTCTTGTTTTCCTGATGCAAGACTCAAAAACACTGGCTATACCAAATGCAAGAAATTATTCTGGGATTCATAAGTAAATAAAGAACAGTTGGCCAAATAATTGTCCAATAGGAACGGACAGACCAGGGGATAACCCTAATGAGATAAATCATGAAAAAAGTCTGTCCTACTCAATATGAGAACAAATCAATAAAAATAGCAAAAAGCAGTTAAAATTGTGTACTTTATTTGACAAATCAATAAAAAAGGGGAGGGAAGGGGAAGGTAAAGAAAGAGAGAAAGCAACCTACATATAAAGATAGAAATTACCATGAAAGGTAAATACTATGCACCGTGATAACCGATGCAACAATGTATCAGAAAAAGTGTCTGAGACTGTGTAATGTAACCATAAGTTTGTTACATAAGGCTCAGATAATCTTTTGCAACAGTATAACAACAGTGCAAGGTAATGAAAAGACATACAGCACACTAAATACAGTCACTTTGTACTATTAGCCTCTATAATCCGCCTGTTATTAAGATTGAGAATAGTATATCACCACAAATGCTAATAATTTGCTATTTCCTATTGTCAGTCCTCAGAATATAAATAAGCACTGACCAGACATGCAAGAGATTGATAACGGAGAGGATTGTAGTGATCAGTGAACTACAAGCTCAATGCTCTAAAGTATAATATCCTCAAAACGTATGGTCATGTGTATGCAATCTGAAAAGTGAAGAAAATACTAATAGTCAGATGCTAAAGTAATCTCATAGGGTGAATCCCCACAGAACAAATCCATGGGAGTCACCAAAAAAATAATCTATAGATGTAATGAGTGTATATTAGACACTTTGGATGTAATCTGGACTGAGATACCAAAAGCGGAAAAAGATGGGTTAATAGTACATAAAGATGTGTACATACACAAAATAAACTGTTCATTAATCTAATATCCTCCAATATTACAGACTAGTCATTGCAATATAAAGCAATATTGTTCAAAGAGCTATAGATCGAAGAGAAAATAGATAGAAAGGTGCCTTCATGGGCACCTGGTATAGTAAAGGGTAAAGTGAATAAAAAGAGAGTAACTGTATGTTAAATCTTGTCGTGATAATAGTCCTACAGCTTTACCCATAATAAATAGATACCCTGATCGGTAAATTATACGTTCAAAAGAGGCAATTATCAGTCATTTAAATTATACATATTTCGGACAAATCGTTTCATAATGCCGGCAAAGAGTATAATTGTCGGACGAGCCTCTGATCCAGGCGAAACACGCGTCGGGTCGACACCTACCCGATATCTCTTTTTATCAAATTTCCGTTCCTGAGGCTTGAACTGTTTATTTCTATTTTTTTATTTGTTTTTTCATTCTCTACCCCCTTGCCTGCAATCACACTTGCGGTTGACACTGTTAAACCGCCGGTCTGGGACCCTCTTAGTTCAGACGGCGGTACAGCCGCTATAGATATATTAATAAGTGGGCACCGATCAGGGTATCCACCAAATACGAGGAGATTTGCTGGAGTGTGGGGTTAATATTTTCCGGTTATAACCGACAATTATACTATAATGTGTTCGTCTTGTGGCTGAAATCAGTTTTAAACCTGATTTATAGAATAATAAAAACATGTTCTTTTTTTTTTTTTTTTTTACATTAACTGGTCATTAATGCCACTGTATCCAGTGCTGTAGAATATTATTTGCCCAATTTCAAATTCTCTTTTTGCATTTTTGTCATAGAGAACAATGTTGTACTTTCATACAAAATTCAATATAAGAAAAAGAGAACACAAGTAAATGCAATTTAAACATTTAGAATTTACATAGAAAAGGAAAAATATAACAAACATTTTTCATTTTTTCATTTTTGATTTGTATTTTAGAGTTTGAAGTTGCAGGTTTGTATTTAATTTAAATATGCAACAAATTAAATATTTGAATAGATTTAAGAGGCACTTTTTTTCCTTTTCTCTCCGTTGTGTGTACATTTTGCTGGAAGTGATTATGGGAGAGGTTGATTAAATGCACATGTTGCTTTTTGTGCACACTTCATAACTCAGAGAGCTTACTCACTGTGACTTCTCTCCATGTATATTTTAAAGTAGTATATTTTTGGAAAGGAGTTAAATCACATAAGAGTTGAAGCAATTCAAGGATGAACATTCTGCAGGTGTTTAGAGTTTTACATTCTTTTACTTGTGTCAAGTATGACCTGTTGTTTCTTGAGCGATGATGCTAGCAAGATTGTAGGACTGACTCAGGACACAGGTTGCAGTATGTTACAGTATGTATGAATGGATTGAAATCGTTTGGTTAAAATCGTTGTTTTCATATCCGACTCTTATATGGAGTATAGGATTTGAGAGATTCACAAAACACAAATTTTAATCTTAATAGGGACTGAATGATTGGATGCAGGATGCACATTCACAAATTATTGTTCACTTGCTTTCATGCGTTAGCAGCCAGCGGGCAAAAATTTAAATAATCCCCGGCAATGCCAGGGTTAATTATGTGGTGGCTGGCAAGCACTTACTAGCTAGCTTCCACATTACATACGTATACTTATGACCCTTAAGAAGTTGTTAATATGTAATATACCACCTATTATGCAGTAGTTGGAGCATGTCTACTAAATTCTCAAAACTAGTGACTGGGCACCATATCTCATGGGTTTGGGGCAGGTGAAATAATGGGGGGGGGGGGACATAGTCCCACTCATGTCCCTACGCATGAGTATAGAATGGGGAACTTTAAATAAGCAGTTGGGTTAAATAGATCACTGTTCATCCAAGGGCCGTCATTCATGGACAAAGGGTGGGGGCTATTCAATCAAATAAATAGGGGAAAGCATATCCACCCAACCTGGTCAGTATGTTGTTGGCTATTATAATATTCAGATGGAGGACTTAATGTCCTCCTCCAAACCCCCTCCCATTGGAAGTGGATGGAGATCCTAATTAATTAGCAGTGTGCACTTCTCAGAATATACCACTAGTTACTTTTGTAAATATTCCTTTATTGAAATATATACTTTTTTTCAATGTGTAGGACCATCTCCATGGCAGTTAATCAACTAGCTGGGATACTGTATTCCTGACTGGCCAGATACGTTGTTTGTAACTTTAAACAGCATGCTATCCCCAGATACTTTGGAGAGGTTGCCCAAGGCTGGACAAATTGCCCACCTCTAAGGCAATTTAACTCTTGAATAAAATAAAAAAACATAATTGGGTCTGGTTTTTGATCTCCATTTTTCTAGGCACAAATAGGAAAAATATATATATTTAAAAAAAAAAGAAAAAAAACTATTTGTGTATGTGACGGAGCTCCCATACTCCACCAAGACTGCTCCCTAGCCGCAAACAGGGACCCTGGAACATTTCAGACATAGTTGCAGAAACTCTGAGGAAAACCAATCCCTCAGACATGCTCCTCTGAAACTCCTCCTCAGATGAGGCTGCTGCATGGGTGCTAGCTCTATCCATCTCCTTGAGTTACAGAAGTTGTGCAGGAGTCCCGGTGCTGTCTTGGATGTTTCCCCAATAGCTAGGAAGCTATGTGACGGAACTCCCGTACTCCGACTGAGTACCTCTGCCAAGTCCACTTCCTAGCCTGAATCAGGGACACTGCAGCACTTCAGCCCCAGTCGCCGAAGCTTGACTTGGGTCGCTGAAAATTTATTCCATCCTGGACAGGGCTGCAGCTCTCTCCTTCATGGCAGGTATTGTATCCTTTGCTTTTGCCTTGCCAGCTTTTCTCCTAGGCAGGTTTCCACACCTCTGTCTAAACTGTGATCAGCTACTGCCTTTATAAAGGTACTTGTGTCTCTAAGGCATAGCTCTCTTTTTAATTTGTCGATGGATACAGGGACCAAACAGCCAGCCAACATGTTGCTTGGATCCAACTTACATGCACTGCTTTATCTTTTACTCAGGACTTGCCCATATTCACATTCCATTTAGCTTACTGTTAACAACTTAAATTAAATACAAATAAATAAATCATATGGGGAAACATGCAGGAACTCATAATAACATAAACATATTTAGAAAGGGCTGGGAAGACAACTAACAAGAAATATTTCCCTACCTGCAGAATGAATAATATGCAAATCTAACTGAGTATGCAAATTAAAAGACCACTATAGGAACCCAGACCACTTCAGCTTAATGAAGTGGTCTGGGTGCCAGGTCCATCTAGGGTTAACCTTTTTTTATAAACAATTAAAAATGGGTCGCAAGAGAATACTGAGGATGGGCAGCAGCTAAAATAGCCTGCCCTTCGGTCGGTACCCGTTTAGTTCTCAAGATGATTTTTGCTCATCTTGTGCCATTACAGAGAGAAGATATCTGAAGCATATCAGACTGGTCCCACCCATACGGGCAGTCCAGATCCGAAATGCCAGCAAGTTCTCTCTGCACGAGAGATACAGCAACCTCAGACGATCGTTTCAGCCTTGTTAGGCATCATCAGTGAGGCATAGCTGATATCTCCCTAGGCACCGTGAGCAAGGGGTCTATGTCTGGATTATCCCATTAAACTTGTAAAGAATCAAAAATGGGTCGCAAGAGAATACTGAGAACGGGCAGCAGCTGAAATAACCTGCCCTTTGGTCAGTCCCCGCTCAGTTCTCAAGATGATTTTTGCTCAACTTGTGCCATTACAGAGAGAACATATCTGAAACATATCAGACTGGTCCTACCCATACGGGCAGTCCAGATCCGAAATGCCAGCAAGTTCTCTCTGCACGAGAGATACAGCAACCCCAGATGATCGTTTCAGCCTTGTTAGGCATCATCAGTGAGGCATAGCTGATATCTCCCTAGGCACCGTGAGCAAGGGGTCCACGTCTGGATTATCCCTTTAAACTTGTAGAGAATCAAAAATGGGTCGCAAGAGAATACTGAGGACGGGCAGCAGCTGAAATAGCCTGCCCTTCGGTCGGTCCCCGCTCAGTTCTCTAGCTGATTTTTGCTCATCTTGTGACATTACAGAGAGAACATATCTGAAGCATATCAGACTGGTCCCACCCATACGGGCAGTCCAGATCCGAAATGCCAGCAAGTTCTCTATGCACGAGAGATACAGCAACCCCAGCTATGCCTCACTGACGATGCCTAACAAGGCTGAAACGATCATCTGGGGTTGCTGTATCTCTCGTGCAGAGAGAACTTGCTGGCATTTCGGATCTGGACTGCCCGTATGGGTGGGACCAGTCTGATATGCTTCAGATATGTTCTCTCTGTATTGGCACAAGTTGAACTAAAACCAGCTTGAGTTCTGAGCGGGGATCCACCGAAGGGCAGGCTATTTTAGCTTATGTCCGTCCTCAGAATACTCTTGCGACCCATTTCTTGCTCTCCATTAGTTTAAAGGGTAATCCAGAGGTGGACCTCTTGCTCACGGTGCATAGAGAGATATCAACTATGCCTCACTGATGATGCCTAACAAGGCTGAAACGATCGTCTAGGGTTGCTGTATCTCTCGTGCAGAGAGAACTTGCTGGCATTTCGGATCTGGACTGCCCGTATGGGTGGGACCTGTCTGATATGCTTCAGATATGTTCTCTCTGTAATGGCACAAGTTGAGCTAAAACCAGCTTGAGTTCTGAGCGGGGATCCACCGAAGGGCAGGCTATTTTAGCTGCTGTCCGTCCTCAGAATACTCTTGCGACCCATTTCTTGCTCTCCATTAGTTTAAAGGGTAATCCAGACGTGGACCCCTTGATCACGGTGCCTAGAGAGATATCAGCTATGCTTCACTGACGATGCCTAACAAGGCTGAAACGATCATCTGGGGTTGCTGTATCTCTCGTGCAGAGAGAACTTGCTGTCATTTCGGATCTGGACTGCCCGTATGGGTGGGACCAGTCTGATATGCTTCAGATATGTTCTCTCTGTAATGGCACAAGTTGAGCTAAAACCAGCTTGAGTTCTGAGCGGGGATCCACCGTAGGGCAGGCTATTTTAGCTGCTGTCCGTCCTCAGAATACTCTTTCGACCCATTTCTTGCTCTCCATTTTTTTTTATAAAGAGAAACTGCTATGTTTATAATAGGGTTAATCCAGCCTCTAGTGGCTGTCTCAATGACAGGCGCTAGAGGGCTTCCGTGCTTCTCACTGTGATTTTTACAGTGAGAAGACGCCAGCGTCCATAGGAAAGCATTGTGAATGCTTTCCTATAGTCTGGCTGAATGCGCATTCAGCCGGTGACGGAAGAAGAGGGAGGAGAGGTAAGTTTAACCCCTTCCTTCCCCCAGAGCCCGGCGGGAGGGGGACCCTGAGGGTTGGGGCACCATCAGGGCACTATAGTGCCAGGAAAACTAGTATGTTTTCCTGGCACTATAGTGGTCCTTTAATCCCTTAAGGACCAAACTTCTGGAATAAAAGGGAATCATGACATGTCACACGTCATGTGTCCTTAAGGGGTTAAGGAGGCTTGCTATTCAGGTAGTGCATATAGCTGATTCAGAATCCTTACAACCAACAGATGGTGCTGTACAGACTCAACAGCCAAATACACTTACTTGGTTGAAAGCAACAGCAGGTCAGGAGAGCATGCAAAACACTTAGCAACTATCAAATACATTATACACAGGGTGACTAAAATTTAAGAGTAATCTGGGGACTTACATAAAGTGTCCATCTTCTGTCCCCAATAATGATGACTACTGTTACATTGTACATTTTAGTAGGCGCACATTTTTTTTTACAATGATTAACTAGTATATGCATTAAAAAAATTGGTGGGGGGGATATATTTCCCTTTAATATAGGTCTATAGTCACAGCATCAAGTAAAAATAATAATTTCAACCAAATTATTTTGGAAGAAAATAATAGTACATAAGAAAATGAATTGTTAATCCTTTAATTCTACCAAACTATAAAAACACATTTTAACACTTCACTAATAAGCACTTAAATATAAGCAAAATATATATTTGACATACATGATGCATTGCTGATATATAAAGGCAGGAAAAAACAGTAAACCTCTGCATGGATTGTTGTCAAGCGATATATCTATATTAAAATAATATACATTTTATTATAATGTTAAGTTTTCATTAAATCGTTTATGTTTTATAGAAATATTGAGGAATATTTTCACATTCATTTTATTATTTCCAATTATACTCCAATATTGCATTTTTCTCACATACAGTAGCTGTGACAAAACTATACAAAACAAAAAATAGTGAGTACCAGATTGCAGTATCAGCACAGAAATGCCAACAGAATGTAAAAATAAATTATGTGCATAGGTGTAATTCCTATGTATGGTAGGTAACTACTCTAGTATTATATAGGACTTTGTTAAATTTGTTAAAAACGGTTAAACTAACAAAACAAATGAAGTAAAACCTACTTTTCCAATATTGATGCAAAATATAGAGGTCTACAAACATAACGCATACATAACATATGTCTCAAAATGAGAAGTATGAAAAAAAAACAAAAAACAGAACATCAAATGGGTGTTTTACATATTGTCTCCAAATATTAATTTACAAAAGTCAACTGACATACCAATATTCTTCACACAACAAATGTTGAAATTAACAACTTCCAGCCGAGCTATTGCTAAACATTAATAAAAAGAACAGCTGATAAGTGTAAACAGAAAGACACAACGATAGTTTTATATATATATAAAACATACATGCTGTTCTAAACCAATTTAAATTTTAAACATTAACCTTCAGAAAATACCACTTGACTTGTATAAACTGTGACTATATTGCACATTCCTTAATAAATTCATGGTTGAAAAATAGGCTTACACATCTGGAATACAAATATACAATTACATGCATTTCCTTTTTCCTCAAGTAATTGTCACCTTGTAATTAGAAAAGTAGAATGTATGCATTGTTGTTTGTAATGTAGAAGCACATTTCATTAAGTTTGCACCACCATGTGGTGTGATATGGCAGTAATTAAACAGCAGATGGAAATGTAATATAAAATCTATCAAAGATAATGCACCCATTCTACTTTTTGCTGTTTCTTGCTTTATTATTTTAATATCATGGCAATATTTTAGTATTGTGTCACCAAGGTAAAGGCTTTTTGTAAAAGCTCAATCACTGTAAGCTCTGTTTAAATTAACTCTTTATAGACATTTCTATTTATTTAAATTAATATTCATGACACAATGTGGTGGTGTTTTTAGTATCAAACCCAAAGTTTCCCAAGACATGTAATCTTTTAATATTCTTAGGGTTTCCTGTATGTTATCCACTGCAATAGTCTACACCAGTGGCAGTCAACCTTTTCTACCTACTGCCCACTAATGCATCTTTCTTGATGGAAAAATTTCCTTACCGCCCACCAGTTTTTGAGCAAGTGCGGAATATTTTTTAGAAAGGAGGGTGTTTTTTAAAAAAAAATAAATGAAGGTACATTTATCTTTTTATTTATACTTAATGCATGTTTAGAATGTTTTTAACGTTATAAAGTTTAATGAGAAAACAATAAAGTAAATTGAAATTACCTTTACTAGGGATTAATGAGATCCTTGAGGTTGATGCTGCGAGACTAAATATTTGATATCTGGTTCAATTTTCGTAAGGAACAAACAAAGGTCTCCTCTTTCGGTGATATTCAGACGACTTCTCTGTTTACGTATAATATGATTTCTCATATGTGCGTCAGCTCATCTCCTCTCCCTCCTCAATTCCCCTTCCCACTTTTCTTTTCATTTTTTCTATTTTTAAACCTTCCTTATAGCAATGCCTAGTAGGAAGGCTGAGCTAGGTAGCCCACTTACTATTACTTACTATAGCCCACTATAACACACAGGCACACATACATACAGACAGACACACACACACACACAAGACACATACATACATACAGACAGACACAGACAGGCACACAAACATACACAAGACACACATACATACAAACAGACAGGCACACATACATACAGACACACATAGACATGCACACATAAATACAGACACACACATACAGACACACACATAAGACATACATACAAAGATGCATACACACATACAGACACAAGACACATACATAAGACACACATAACACATACATCCAAAGACAAGACACACATACACACATACATACAGACAGACAGACACACACACAAGACATACATACAAAGACACACACATACATACAAAGACACATACATACAGACAGACACACACACACAAGACATACATACAAAGACACACACATACATACAAAGATACACACACAAGACATACATACAAAGACACACACAAACACACACAAAATATTTTAGTCACCCTCCTGTTTCCTACCTTTTAGGTGCAGGAGGGTGACATTCTCTGGGGTCCAGTGGAGGCTTAGGTGGATGGGAGTCAGAGTTCCCACTCTGACTCCCTCTGCTTCCTCCCGCGCGGTCTGTGTGTTAGCTGGGAGGAGTGATGTGCAGTCACTTCCTCCCAGCTCTGTGTGATGTAGTCACAGGGGGCCAGGTCGTGCTGTTAAAGCGCCCAGCGCTGACCGGGCCCCCTTACAATCCACATCCATCGGGTGGCCCTGACAGCATGGGCCACCCGACGGACCCCTTGGACGGCGGCCTCGGCGGTTTGCCGCGCGGGCAGGGCCAGCAAATTGTGACGGCGGTACGCAATCGCAGGTGTACCGCCGGCTCAATCTCTCAAAATGAGGAAATCCCTACCTCCCACCTGAAATCCTGAAACACCAACTTGTGGGTGGTAGGGACCAGGTTGACGACCCATGGTCTTCACTAATATTGTTGTCCTTGAGGAGTTCATCACAATCATATAGACATATAGACATTTTAAACAATCTGTTTTTCATTGTTTTTCACAGAATTTTTAACAAAGTTCTTATTTGCTGTCTAGATTCTTTAGTTTATATTTTTATGGAATCAGCATATTCCATGCTAAATAATTCACATTTTAAAAAAGAGAAAATCTTAGGACTCAAAGCAAAGAAAAGCAGGGAGAGCTACTACAACGGTGTATAATCTTTCAAATATACACCAAATTATGTAGGAAACAGCACATTAAACAACAAAGAAAAAGGTGGAGCACATAAAATTATATTTATATAACAAGTGGACAGTGATGTATTTGCTGCGAGGCAAGCAAGGCATTTGCCTTGGCTGGTAAAAAACGCCGCCCCAAATGCCCAGACAAATATTGGAACTCAGCTAGCAGCCCAACTGCCTGCACGCCTGCCTCCCTCCCTGCCCAAACAGCCCGGTCAGCAGCCCCACTGGACCCCAAGTAAAAAAAAAATCCACCCAGCTCTCCCAAAGGTAGTGATGCTGGGTGGATTTAAATTAAAATTAAAAAATAATCTGTGAGTGTTGGGGTGGGGGTTGGGGTGTGAGTCTGTCAGTGAATGTGTGTGTGTGTCTGAGTGATTGATTGTGTGTGTCTGTGAGGATGCCTGTATGTCTGATTGTTTGTGTGTGTCTGTCTGTCTGTGTGTCTGTGAGGGAGCCTGTGTGCCTGAGTGATTGTGTGTGTCTGTCAATGAATGTGTGTGTGTGTGTGTGTGTCCGAGTGATTGTGAATGCCTGTCAGTGTGTGTGTAAACATCTACACATTTATTAATCCTTAAAAAGAGCGCAAGGGCTGGGCGGCAGCACTGTAACATGGCTGTGTAATACTCGTGCAAATACAAACATACAAAATTATAACTTGCGCTAAAACTCCCACTACTCCTGGCTGTAGCAATGACTACAGTACACATCAGCCCTAATACATATAATAAAAAAAAACTGAAAAAAAGTTACTTGCACACTATCTCAAATCCCTATGCACATTTAAATAACTGGAGTTATTTTTCATATCACTCCAATGGCGATTAAAGTCTAAGCTCACTTGTCAAATCAAGGCAAAACCTTTCTCTTACAAATTATTTTGTGAGTACCTTTTTCTAGCTCTCCAGAAAGTTTCTTATCACAGTAACTCAGTCAGAATAGTAAAATGTAATACAGGAATTCATAAAAGCTACTATTAACAGAATACCTCCAGAGTTTTCAAGCTAACAATCATGAAGGATACTACTGTAAGTTATGTAAGTGTCAGCAAAGCTCCTAGTACTCACATCCTTCTCAGTCACTCTATGGCTAGGGATTCTCTTCAACGGAGAAGCAGAGTCAGTTATGTGCTGTGTTCAGTCCAAGCTTCCCGTGTGAAAAATTAACTATTTAAAATGTCTGACACAGAATTTACAATGTCGACTCCAATGTTACAGGAGAAAAAGCAAAACACTATGCTTCGGTGTACAATTAAGCTTACAGAAAAGGTGGAGGATGGTTATGAAACTGAGAAAGCTAAATTATACGAATTATTAGATGAACTGTGGGAGAATATTAAAAATTTTTTCCTTTGCCAAAGAAACTCAGAAAGGTAACGACGATATAATCAAAGCTATGAACAGATAGACTTTACTCTATATTCAACTCTATATTCAACTGGCATATTCAAAACAACTCACTAAAAGTAATTCAGTTTACCCAAAATTTGTGCCCTCGTATAATGACACACAAACTCTTCCAAAAGTGAAGAACTAACAATAGATTCACATATCAGTCTGTATTGTTAACTGCCTAATATGTCTAGGATCTTAATTACATTTTGGTTAATTAATGCTAACCTTACAACAACTTCCTAACACTACAGTAACCATACCCCTTAACCCATGCTTACAGGTAGTAATGCAATAACCATATACCTACACTAACCTTACCCTTAACTCTATACTATCCCTAACCCTAAAACAGCATTTACCCAAACCCAGCATTAACCCTTACCTTACCGTAACACTAACCCTAAACCTACAGGTAACTTTAACCTAACCCTACACTAACACAAACCCTACTCTACCCCTAAATTTAACCCCTACATCTACCCCTGGCCCTAAGGAAAATCAGCAGTGAAATTAGAAGATATGTTTCCTAGTTAAAACAGTAGTAAGTGGTATATTTCCACCATCTACTGACTTTCTTCAGTATTACAAAAATATTTTCTACCTCATAGTGTTCTCCATGGGCTGTACCCAGTGGAGTAGCGACAGGGGTGGGGGGGTGGGAGGAATGCTGCACCTTTTGGGGGGCATCAGACACAGAGTCGGCACTACCATCCGAATGGAGCATCTAATGGAGCAATGATGTCCATGTGACCGGCAGGAGCACATAAAACCACTCTCCTGCAGGTTACTCTCTCTTACCCCTCCAGATGCGCCGGCCAAATGATTCGAAGTGAAAGCCTCAGAGGGGATGCGAGGAGCGACAGTGGCTCGCGGCCAATCACTTTGTGTTAAGGGCTGCTGGGATAGATACCAGTGGCCAATGGTTGTGAAGAGAGAAGGCTGGTCAGTTTCACTGGACAGCAACACCTGGCCACTGGTAGGAACTTGTTTAATTTATATATCATTTATAAAAAAACAATAAGGGTATATAAGCTAGTGAGTTTGTGTTAGAGCCCCAGTGTGTTAATGTCAGTGTGTGTGTGTGTGTGAGTGTGTTTGTTTCATGAAGTGTGTGTTTGTCTGTCAGTGAGTGTGTGTGTGCTTGTCAGTGAGTGTGTATGTCAGTTAATGTGTGTCGTTGTCTGTCAGTGAATGTGTGTGTTTCTGTCAGTGAGTGTGTGTGTGTGTGTATGTGTGTAAGAGTCAGTGAGTGCGTTTGTGTATGTGTCAGTGTGTCTATGAGCCAGTGAGTGCATGTTTGTGGCAGGAACACAAATGTATTCCTGGCCTTATAGTGTTAAAAATACATGAAGGGTCCCTGTCCCCCTCTTGCCCCCCTTTACACTGTTAAGACATACTTGTCAGGATTACTAGTTGAGCCAGCACGTAGAATTGTGTCACACAGATGACTAATAGGTAATGTATTACTGGGCCTTAGAATGGCCGGACTTAAAGTACCAAAGAGTAGTCACGATACTTGCCAAGGTCAGGGGATACAGAAAGAGACACAACGATAAGGGAAAGCCAGACGTCAGGGATACCAGAATACAGGGAAGTCAAAATCAAAGCCAAAGCCAAAACCAAAAACCAGAAGAAACTTGAATCAGGAACGCGCTCTCAGACAACCACTAAGGAAACCACAATAGGGCACTGAGCAGGATGAGAACTGGGCCTAAATACCCCTCGGGTCCTCTAGATCTGAGAGGCTTTAACCGGCCTTTGACCCCAAAGGCAGTTACCAGGATCCCATTTGCATAATTGCTGCTCAGCATTAACCCTTCTGTGGATTTGGTTGCTGCTCGGCACAACTTTTCCTGTGTGGACAGTAAATGCCATTAACTACATTTTTATAAGTGGATGAATATATGACAATACTATGCTGCCCTGCACACTATGGACTTAAACACTGTTAGGGCGGCATGGTTCACCCTAACGACCGTTAGTCCCGCTAGCCAGAGAAACTTACTTGGACGGACGATCCTCGTTGTTGCAGGTCTAGGGAGACTGCCTGATATGTCAGGCAGTGACCCGAAGAGGAAAAACTTTTTTATGATTTAAGAATAAAGTTTAAAAAAAATATATTATACTGTAATATATATGTATAATATATTATAAGTTCATTAAAGCATGTAATTCATATATTATACATATATAATACATATATAATTTCATTGTTAATGTATTTTGACATTAATACATATGTTAATATCAGAATACACTTAGACGCTTTGTAATTCGTTGTGTATTGAGAGGGGGGAGGCAATATCAGAGTACACCCGTACGCCCTGGGCAGCAAAATCTCTAGCTATGCCACTGGCTGTACCCAGTGCCGACTTGGAGCACTGCAGTCTGGGGCCACTAGAAATTGCCCAAGCTGACAGCGGAGAGCCTCAGGTAACCACTCTTATCAGTCACTGGTGGGAGCAGGGATTTAATTCTGCTCACACCAAAATATTAGGATGTGTCACTAATCCCTAATAGCGTTGGAGCACAGTATAGTAAGACCATACTGACACATCCTAACTATGTTAAAGTGTTAAAGTTCACAGTCCCGTTTGTTGATCATATAGTAATGTGACGGCCCACAATGAGTAACTAATCATTTTGCTCTCTTGATTTATGTCCCTCTGCCCCTCCAGTGTTGAAAGAGTTAAAAAAATAAACCCCTTTAAACACTAACCTCTTTCCAGCACTGAGGTCCCTAGACGCAAGCTTAGTCTCTGCCTCCTCCAATGTAATGGGGGAAACTAATTCTCATGCGCTGTAAGCTCACGCAAGCATTTAGCCTTCCCCATAAGAAATCATTGCATCAATGCTTTCATAGGGGAGATTCTGGAAGTCCTCATGCTAAGAATTATACTCCACTCAGGAAGCACTTCTAGTGGCTGTCTGGGAGAGACAGTCTTAAACCTGCTGTCTTAGCCCTGCAATGTAAACATTGCAGTTTTCTGAAACTGCAGTGTTTTACATTGGAGGGTTAAGGGGACAGGGACACTGCACCCAAACCACTTCAATGAGATGAAGTGGTGTGGCTGCCTATACTGTGAGTTTAAGGGGTTAAAACATAGTATGATGCAAACAATCAAACAATCTGCATTTTCTGACTAAGTAACGGCTGACAACTTATGCTTACCCAGCCTCCCAAGCTTCTCTAGCTCACGGCCTGCATCCAAAAACCAGTCAGCTCGTGTCCCCCAGCTACCTGTCTAACTCTCCCCAACAACATTAACATGGGTCATAACTCCTTATATCTATACAACAAGGGCAGGTTATATGGCACAGAGCTTAATGCCTGTGTGACGGATCGGCTGGGTACCTCCGCCAGGCACACTTCCTAGCTAGAACCAGGACACCCGTAGCGCTTCAGCCCCTGGCCGCCTATGGAACAGGGTCCTATGTTATAGTTCCAAGTGATAGAGCTCTCCTGCCGAAAGTATAGCTGTGTAGCTGGTTCATGCAAACACTAGCCGAGACTTAGTGATGGGTGAAGTAGAACTGGTTTATTAAGGCAAGCCACACAGACTTTATACACAGACCCCCAACATGGGGTCTCCATTCATAAACACTTAAGCCCACCCAGGCGCCTCTGTGTCTAGGAGATAATTGAGTTCATAACTGGTAAACTAATTATATCCAGGACACAGAGAGTACAACATGCAAACACTGTGGAAATACACACACACAACACAGCAAAGCACCCCCGCATGTTATATATCCCAGGATAGCTTGTCTCTGAGCGTCCAATGTGTTCATGTAGTGCCTGGGTCCATGGAGAGATGACCAAACGCCGCTGGGGTTAAGTTTTGATAGGCCACACATGGTCCATGCCCAAAAGAATTCCAGAGCAATTAGTGCTTTAGGCCGGTCAACTGTTGGGGGGGCTCTTGTGCACTAAATAAGAGGCACTCCTCCTGGCTCCCAGCGAGCAATTGTTCCATACAGTATCAGGCACCCTCCCTCCAAATAGCTGGCAGGTCAGCAAGGAGCAGTGAAGTCACATAGCTGATTTGGGTTCCAGAGCGGTTGCGGCTAAGTACCGCTGAAGCCTGCTGGTGAGTTTATACAGCCAAAGGACTGCCAGTGAGAGAGCGTTCAGATGAGTTCAAGAGAGGGAAGGTACAGAACCAGGGAAAGAGTGAATAGGTCTCTTGGGGAAGCTGTGCAGGTTAACTCAAGAACGGGGTACATAAACATATTTAAGTACAGGTGGATAAATTTTTTTTTTTCTATAAACAATTCTGATTTCCAGTGATTTATTTTTCAAGGAGAAGTTGAGGGTCTCAATCCACAACATGTTAAAACACAGCTAAAACAAAGTATGGCTTATGGCTTAGTCCTTAATCACATCACTAATAAAATGTTTGGTAAATATAGTTATAGTAAATATATAGTTTAGTTGAAATAAAAATCCTGTTATTTAAACCATATGTTTAGGTTAATATAAATATATTTTCCATACCATAAAGGAAATGATATCTAAGCTCCTGAAAGCCACAACATGTATGTTTATATTCAAACTATATTTCATATTCTATCCATGTTAGAGAAAGCTAGTTTGGGATTATTTACAGCTTTTATCTGTTAATAATACTCCAGGTTCTAGATAAATTGTAAGGAACTACTTGACGTGCAAACACTAGTGAACTTGAAAGTGTTTGTCTCAATCCTGATTCTTACACGTCTCATTTTCTTCTGTATTTCCTCCTTTAATCTCCATCTTTTAAACGACTAGAGTACTAGATGGATTGGAATGCTTTTTGTCAGTTTGTGAGTAGAATTCTTTTATTGAACCAACTCTGAGACTGTTAATGGGTAACCGGCTTGCTTCAAAATAGGGGTTTGACTATAATTCACATCAAGTTCTATACTAACAGGTTAAATGTTAATCTTCTAAATTAAACTACATAGGCATCTATTAGGTTCTGTTTAATATGAACTAATATCCATGAGAGCCATGAATAAATGATACAAATAGTGGAGATACAGACAGTGAGAAAATAGAAAAGTCTTTATTAACCAAGTAAACTGAATTTGGATTAGCAAATATTTACTTATAGTTGATTTGTAATGGGGAAGTGTTTTGAGTAGAATGAGAGGAGAGGAGAGCTTCTCTTGTTATATAAGCCTTTTAATCAGTCATTGTGTAAATAGACTTGGCCAATACTTAACTTGGTTCAAAGATATTTTGTGCAAATCTTGTAAAGTCTAACAGAATAGCCCAAATAATATAGATACTTTTTAGTAAATGAAAATATTTAACATGCATTTAAAAATACTAGGATAACTTTGTAAATATCTATCTCAATGTAATGGCTTGTCAAAGATCCCAGCGGACAGCTTTCATGCAACTACAGTCCTAATGCTACAAAAAAGTTTCCGTCACAGCATATGACATGATGCAATGTGTCTGTCCTGTGAACTGTGTGGATGCCTGTAGTTATCATGACTGCAGCCATCGTTCCCACGATTATTGAATTGAAGCAGCACAGTTCGATTCACAGTTAGGATTAATTAATTAACCAATGTATGCTTTCATTGTACTTCTAGTGAAATAGTAATTCTGTTGTATTTGGTTTGTATTTTGGACATAGATAGTATGCCAGCTTGATAGCTTGGTATAAACTACTGAGTGCTTATCATTGCGATAAACAAATAAATTTGGCTTTTGTTTGTAGTATTGGATGTATAGCTATTACATAGGCAAAAGGCAAAATAACAATTGTGTGTATACATTGCCATTCAAGGCTACCTAAAATGAAAATATTGTAATGTAACAATTTTACTGCGGATGAGTAGTACAATACAATTAACTAGAACCAACTGCACAGAGCAGGATGTTAGGTTGTTTTTTCAACCTGCAATATACTAGGAAATTTATTTGAAATCAAAATACAACTTAAACCATACTAGCTATTCTGTATCTGGGAGGAAAGTTCCCATAAAGTTTAGTGTAAGGCCAAAACATGGGCAGCCCTAGCTTGCTGACTTGTACAGCTGTCATATACAGTGGGACCTCGGTTTACAAACGCCTCGGTTAACATAATTTTCGGTTTACAAATGAAAATCCATTGAAAATAATGCCTCGGTTTACACATTTGTTTCGCAATACAAAACAAGATTCCCCAGATTGCATTGCACCTGGGAGGTTTATAGCACCGCCCCCTGGATGCTCGAGCCAGTGGGTATCACGTGGTGTCGAGTGTGAAGGTGTTGGATCGGCTTTTGCATCAAGTTTTGGAGCCATTCTAGAAATTGTTTGCAGTTGTTTTGGGACTTTGTGGAAAGGTAGGGAGCTGAGCTTTGTCGTTTGCATGCCTTTTATTGTGTGTTCTGCATTGTGGGTTGGTTTCAATGCCATCTCATTTTGACTTTTTTCTGACCTCCAGAACGGATTAATTGGTTTTCAATGCATTCCTATGGGAAACCAAGTTTCGGTTTACAAATTTTTTGCAATAAGAAACGTCTCGGGGAACGCATTAAATTCTTAAACCGAGGTCCCACTGTACTACCTTTCTGTGCCTATCGTCCATTCATACTTTGCAACAGTCGCTGTACGATAATTTTTACTTTTAAAAAAAGCTGTTATTCCCCTGCTATTTTATTATAGTTCTAATATTACGTAACAGGATGATACAGTTTAAAACTTTTCGCTTGTGCTGTTTTAAGAACATAGAAGGTAACTGACGATAATGAGCTTCTAGCATGTATTTTAAGGTAGAGATTAGATTAGATTAATGTCATTCTACTTTTCACCAACAAATGTAAACAATTGACCAGAATTAGTGTATCAGATAAAATACAAGCTCAGGGGAAAAAAAAATTGAGAGGTCTATGATCATAATCCACCAACATGTTCCTAATAATTAAATAACAATGAAAGCCGAGACTACCTGAAAGGGTTACCAGCCATGATAATATGTAAATGTGAACTGAATATGATTTTCTCTGTAATATTCAATTTTACCATATGTCTTTTTGTCTAATGTTTGTTTATGGGTGGCTTTCAATTTTGTTTTCTTACATCCAAGAAAAACATTTTCTTTTTTATATTTATATTTCTTTATTACAAAAAAAATAATTAACTTATTATAGATATACAATATTAGGTCATTTAAATTTATAACAATACAATATAGAGAGAATTAAAGAAAATCATTACAATCAAATTGATGGTCATTTGGTTATTGTTATTAGATCAATTTAATTCTTTATTCAAAAGAAGAAAGAAGAGAAATAAACAAAATAAAAAATAAAAATTAAGCATGTTTCCTTTCTGGGTTTTTCTGGAAAAACATATTTTTTACAAACTAAAGGATATATACAAAAAAAAAGGGGATTACCTGCCAAACCAATAAAAACAGGAAAACATAGCGTTTAACTGTGTAAATAATGAACCACAAATGTTGTCTGAATTTTGTTGAAACATTTTTTCAAATCTCATATTTCTACTCCTCTGGATATTTGTGAGTGAATTAGCTGCCATGCTGGTTGTGTTCGCAATGAGGAGTTATACAAAAGGTGCAGATAAAACAGAATATATGTGTACACAAACCAGAAGTGCAATTCGTGCAAATAAGATGTTAGCAGACAGAAACTTCCCTTTTTGAGGGGTCTTATTTGTTGTGATGCAATAGCACCATAGATACCATAAGTGAAGAAAGCAAGTGTTGTTTAAGTACAGTTTCTCAATGGCATATGTTAATATGTAATGGTATTCCATTGAGTGATATGTGGCTGGTTGGGTTATACTGAATTAGAAAAGGATTGATGATAGATAGACATTTTATTGGAAACCAACATAGGGGAACCCCACTTGCTTTTTACAAAAATACATAAAGGCATGTGAATTAAAAATGTAAATTATGTGCTTTTGTAGTCAGTAACAGGGAGTAACAGGGAGTAACAGTGAGTAATATTTATATATTTTTTTTTATATTCTAATGCATTGTAAGTGGTGGAAAATGGAGCAGAGAGAGCAGGTTTGTGACTTTGATGAGGCAGATTTCCAATACCACTAAGGATAATGAAATGAAAATGTATCTACAGAAATAGTGTTAAGCCTAATGTTAAATTGTGCACATTTTAAAAATGGAGCAGTGACACATTTCCGGAAGTTTAAAACGTAAAGGAACACTCCAATCACCATAACAACTTAATCTCAATACAATTGTTATCGTGCCAAGAGGTCCTGGTGACATCTTATTTACTGTTTTCAAACAGTTTAACCTCAAACTTGCACAAACATCGCTTGTCTGCACTGCCAGTAGACAGGAAATTCAACTCCATTTTGAACCATTTTTTTCAAAAAATTAGAGCGTTTTTCTGGATGTCAAAATGCTTAAGCTCAATAGATTTTTTTATTTCAACTTGTGCTTTACTGCTTTCAAAGTATAAAATACATGAACTCATATGGACATTTTTGCGAGTTCAACATAACATTAGTTGATGTGAAAATCTCATGCAATAGCTTATATTGACCCCCCACACCCTCAGTCCTGCCCCACTTGCAAAAGGTCTTCACTTGGTGGTTTTGTCTTTCAGTTCCAGTGAGTTGTTAAGGTCATCTAACCACATAAATTTTTTCAAAATAAAAACATTTTTTTTTGTTTTTTTTAATGGGGAGATGCAGGTGCCCTGGTCTTCAGGTCCATGGCGTGTAACCAACTTTCAGTGTTACAGTTGCAAGGTGAACACATTGAACATCCAATTGTGCAATATCAAACAAAAGATAAATCTTAAAGTAACAATATACTTTATACTTTCTCTGAAAAGGCAGTGTTTGCATTAAAATGCCTGAAGGCAATAAGCTGTAGTTGTTCTGGTGACTATAGTGTCCCTTCAACCAAAAAAAAAAAATACACTTGAAATTAGTGCTTATAGTTGTGCGTATTGCTTTAGAACTTGTGAGTATCATGTTAGTAGTCAATGGTGTTGGATACTGCTAATTTTGTCAGTGCTGGACTGCTAGCTTGGTGGTCATCCCCTTTATCTATCTATGTATCTATCCATCTCCATTCCCTTCTATCCCTCTCACAGGGTGTTATTATGACCTTACCATGATGATGGGGGCTTTCCCTATTTTCTGGTATCTATAGTGGACTAAGTGGGAGTACTGTGTCTACAACTGGTTGTAAGAAACTATTGCCACCTTTCATATGCCCCTGTCATATATATTTATTGTTTAGATTGAACATACGCTCGTACAAGCAATTGGTTGCCACTTGGTCCAGTGTCTGTTGTTCACTAGGGATCTGGTTTGTATGTCTTGCATTCTGGCAGCAATAATTATATGAAATGGCAGCCTTGTCAATATCTTATCCATGTAGGTGGCAGTATACAGAAAATGAATACCTCCACTTCCAATGGTGGTTTTGTATGTGTTACTGCTTGGACCATTGCCTGTACTATCAACCAGAATGTTCTAGTAAGTGGGCAGCATAGTTCTAGTAAAATGCAGCATAGTTCTTTTGTGTGATTTACATCTCCAGGATGTTAACTCCTGGGATGCTATGTGGGATAACCTTGTTGGTATTAAGTACCAGTTCAGCATGTGAGGTGCACAGCGTTCATCCCTTATGGGCATTTCAACTCACATCCTAATTCCTTATGACAAGCACATATAAAGCTCATCTGCTCCCCTTATTTTAGGACTTTCACTGCCGTGTAGCTTGCATACAACAATTTTTGCATCAGAGTGTCTCGAAGGCACATCCTTTCAAACTTTGTGAGTTGGGAATCACAAGGGATTTTGATTGCAAGTACGAGAAGAGGGCTCTCGAGGGGAGTGAGAATCTCTCCTACAATTCTGAGAAAGGAGCAATCATCCGGGTATAAAATATTTGGTGCAAGCATGTTCTTCCTGCTCTCTTCCATAATTTATAGTCGAAAGTTGGAACCCCTAGGTGGACTGAATGAAGTGGGTTAGCTAAAGACAGTGGGGTGTGTGTACACACCGGGTGATGTACTGTATCCTAAATTATTAGCATGTGTTTAGTTGTTGGCAATATCTCATCAAGTTTAGATCTTGGGTGGTTTGGGGATACAGACGGTATCACCTTTGCCCAGTGTGATTTACCTTTGCCCAGTGTGATTCTATACCTCCCTGCTTCCCCTGGTCTCTTGAAAACATAGTGAGCAACACTTGCTTTCTTATTTTGCCAAATTAATTTAGAAAACTGATTCTGTAGGTTGCAAAGTAATTGCTTGTGTATAAGCATGTGTATTGTGCATAGTAGATATTGAATCTTGGGGAGCACCATCATCTTTAATGTTGCTATTCTACCAACCCAGGAAATATATTTACTTTTTCAATTGTCTAGCATGACTGAAATTTCCTTTTCTTAGCTTGAGATAGTTCTGCACGAATAGGTTGTCCAGATTGTTAGTGAGTTTAATTCCCAAAAATGGTTAGGTAGTTGGATCTCCAATTAGTTATTTGAGGGCTCAATCACTACCTCTTCTAACCCTACCCCAGAGCCTGCTTTTTAGTGTTGTTTAATTTTGTAATATGATAGCTTGCTGTATTTCGAAATTGTCTTTTGTAAATTTGGGAGGGAAATTATTGGTTTTATGACCATTAACAATACATTGTCCATGAACATACTCATTTTGAATTCCCGATCTGTAACTGTGACTCCATGGATATTTATATTGTTCCGGATCTGGCATGCCAGTAGCTTCAGAAACAACACATGAAGGAGAGGGGACAGCGGGCACCCCTGCCTAGTCCTGTTCATAATCCGAAATAATCTAACAGGAAACGCATGTTTAGCACCTGCGCCTCCGGCCTATTGTATAGTATGTGAAGCACTGACAAGAATTGATTTGCAATGTATTAGTACGCCTTCTAGAAAGGACCGGTTTAGGCGATCAAATCCCTTTTCAGTGTCTAATGATATCAGTAATGCTCCTTGTTTATGTTTTATACTATAGAGGAGGTCTATTACGTTCTTGGAGTTTCCAGCTCCTTGGCAGCCCTTGACAAAATCCACTTTATTGTAAAAAATGGGATAGGGCTTAATGCCACCTAGCCGATTAGAGTATAATTTGGCTAGTACTTTTCCATAGGTATGTAATAATGAAATGGGTCTGAAGTTCTGGAAATTTGCCAGGGATTTTCCTGGGTTTGAAAGAGTGATGATGTGTGCTGAGAAGATACTTAGGGAATCATCAGATTATTGAATTGTCTAGTTAAACAAGTCTGCCATAATGGGGGCCAAAACTTTTAAATATCTTTTGTAACATGCATTTGAAAACTGGTCTGGTCTAGAAGCTTTGTTTGGTGGAAGGGACTTTAATATCTAGGACCTCCTATGCTGTGATCGACTGTGAGAGCAGTATTAAGTAATCATTTTGTAGTTTTGTAACTGCATCTTATCTAAATATTCTTACTTCTTTTGGTGATAGGCTGACGGGTTTGTGGGTCATCTTTTAAGTTATATAAGTTGTAGTAGTGCTTTGTGAATGCATTACTGATAAGCTTAGGCATCATGCCTTTGTGGCCCTCATGTGCGTGATTTTCCCTTTCACTTCCTATTCTTTTAATCAGTTTGTTAACACTTTCCTTGCTTTGTTTCCTTGTACATAGTGGGATGCCTTGGATGTTGCAGGTTATATATCTTTTGGTTTAGTGAGTGTTCTTTTATATTTCTATTAAAGTCGTATAAGTGGGGCCTAAGGGTGGGTGATGGATTGCATTGATTCAATTTAGTGAGGTTGCATAATTCTTTTTGACAATCTCTGATTTGGGTGGTGGAATGTTTCTTTAGTAGTGGACCCCTTATAACTGGTTGTGAGCCAACCATATAGTTGATGCTTTGATATCAGGTGTGGTGTTTGTTGTAAAATATGTCTTTAATTCTGTTTCTAAGTAAGTCGCAAAGTTTGCATCTCCAAACTTCATGGGCTCCTGTTCTTATAGTCAAATACTTTTTTTTAAGTTTAATGTTGACCACGTTATGAAGCCTATTGTGATGAAATCCCTGTTTGGACAGACTCAGGGAAACAGCATTCCGTCTAAATATTCTTGTGTTTGGCTATTTCGTGTTTTTGTAAAAGAGCCGAAAAAACTTCCAAACCACACGACCTCCCACCAGGGTCGTGTGCAGCTCATTTACCACCCAGACCTTGTGGTTAACCGCAAGGTAATTGATGAAAGACTTGGTGGTCGCCATTTTAAATCGTTGAACGCTCAGCGATAGATGGTCGTCGACTGTCTGGAACTGTTTTCGGACACTTATTTAGCCACACACCGCTGAAGCGCACCAAGTTCCCGTCCATTCGGTTAATAACTTCCGGACACTTTACCATTAGGGACTTTCCTATTATACGAGTTAGACCGACCCCAGGTAGCTGCAGTTATGGAACTCTTTTCAGATTCAATTTCCCGAACAACCGGTGAACTAAAAACTTTACTCGGCGATATTGAGAACTGTGTTCGTGGGATCTGAGCGCTATTCGTCTATATTGTGCACTCAGATCCGAGCTATCTGGGGGTATGTGGAACATGGAGACTACGTTCAGCCAAATATGAGTTATGGATTTAAATACAGTTTTGTCAAAATGTAAAAAGGACATGTTTTCTCTACCTGGAGATAATTAGGTTCTATTTAACCACTTAAGTTAAATTATCTCCAGGATAGAGGGGAGGGGTTGCACTGTTACTGTGGGTGTGTTTAATAATTGTACTGTAAACTGATTGGTTCTGTATATTTTGTCACAGTTTTCCACAAGGTCCCCTGTGGGAGTTTCCTTGCTGAGAGACCATCATAAGGCTGAGTTTGGCTATAAATAAATCAGATCGTTTTACCCCTTCATGAAGTCTTGACTCATGTTTGGGTGAATTGGGAGCTATAATAACTACTTCGTTATTATTCTACTTGGAGTTCGGGAGCAGTTGCATGGATCGTTACTACAGAGATAACAGGATCATTCACACCTAAATATACACGTTTTATGTTTGGTTAAGATCTGGGCCCCTCATCAAGTATCCATCGATGTGGGAGCAGGTAATGTAAGCAAGAGAGAAATATGTGTATTATTGAGTCCCTGCATAAAGAATGCACCATGTATTATAGGGGCTATGCATGGACTTGCATTGCATTTTTAAACCTGGGCACCTTGAGGTCCAGTGTGGAATACAAAGAGCAATGGAAAACATGGTAAAAGTCTCCACGTATAATCACGACTCCCTGTTGCAGAGTAGATAATCGTTTGAGTAGAAAGTTCCTTTGATTTGAGTTAGTGGCATATATGTTAGCTATGGTGTAAGTAGTGTAGTTTTTCATTCCCTCCAGGAATACATATCCTCATGAAATTTTGTGTACTGAAAACTCATGGACATGAACAAAAAGAATGTACATGTGGAATTTTGCACCCTGTATTGGTAGTGAAACTCACTCAGTAGATAGGGACTCCGCAGAGCTATAGATAGATACATACATTTGAAGTCCAGGCCTTCTATCCCATCTAAAGGCCTCACACACATCCTAATAAATATACAATGGGAGCATATGAAGGGTGGCAATAGTTTCTTACAACCACTATAAGTAATAACCTAAAATTTCATCACCAAATGCCAGCAACCTCTGAGAGGCCTCACACACCATATCCACTACAATCAATAATCTTAATTTTTACCAGCAACACATTTGTTTTACCCTATTCCTTTCTTTGTTCGTACCCTGTCCCACTTTCCACAGCAGTAAATACATACACCGATATGTTAATCTATTCATTATATCCAATTTTGAGGCTTCAAGCTGACACCATATCCACTACAAGCATAACCTTTAGATTATAAACTCAGGAGCTATTTAGCTTAGTACTTTGTATAAAAAGGCTGTAAATACTAGATCTCAGCTCACAGGGACCTCAGTTCCCTTTGCCATGGTTTGTCTTTTCTGTATTGTTTACTTTCCCTTATTGTACTGCACTGCAGAATCATGTTGTCACTGTATAATTACCAGTAATAATAATACTAGCCATGTCTTTAAAGTTATTCAAAACTGAAAGTCTAGAGGGACCATAATACATGGTATTTGTATTTGCCAGAACTGTATTTTTTCTGGAAACAGGAAAATCTGGTAAATAAATTAACTTGCTCTTTAGCAAGCTAATTTAGCAACTTGCTATTTCGCAAAGGAATACAGGAAGTTTGTCCACGTGTAGAGCTATCAGCCAATCGAAAAATAGAAAAAAGTCTATGGCAGTGTGGAAGGATATTTTGGTGTCTAGCCAACTTTTGTTAACCTGCTGCCATTGTAATAAGTTTAGGGGGAAAAGATGAATATGGCATTTTTGACCGCAAAAAACTAACAAATAATAATCCATCCCCTAGGCAGTGAGAAGGGCTATTGGAATACGGGTGACTTGTCTATGATCCCTTCTTACCACCTCGACTGCTCAACATTAGTGACTGGACATCTGTTCTTTTAATCCCCTCACCATAGAAAGGTCCCCCTTGTTCTAATACCCCATCCCATTCCACAGGCCACCCTTGTTCTAATACCCCATCCCATTCCACAGGCCCTCCTTGTTCTAATACCCTATCCCATCCCCCAGCCTCTGGTTGCTCTCACTTTAGTAGATATATCCTACCCTAGACATGGCAAGGTGTGGCATAATGGTAGATTTTATTGCCCCCCCCCCCTCCAACCCCATTAGTTATTTTGGGTCATGATGACTCCATGTACTTGTTTGCTCTTTTTTTTGCTTTTTACAGTGGCAAGTAACAAAACTTTGCTAGATGCCACATTATCAGTCCTCTCATTGCTGTTTTTTTTTACTTTTTAGTCATTGGGTAGTAGCAGTGCCAGTTGGCAAATAGTTCATTTTAAGCATCAGTATCCAGATTTCATCCTTTTGGTCATTACAAGCTTAAATCTGAACAAAATTATATTTCATTCAGATTCAGTATGGCAAACTTGGGACATTGTTCCGATGTGAATAACATCCGGATTTTGCTGTCCAAATGCTCCCAAATGGATTTTGTAAATGTGAACCAGGGGGAATACAACTTTAGTAAATTGCCTTGTTAGTCACTTTAAATGTATAGAAATATAAATTGGTCCTTAAAGACAAAAAAAACCTCAATAAAATTGAACAAACATACTGTGATTTTAATGTCCAAGTGCTTGGTATAAAATTTAATGTACTGTGGAGTACACACAGACACAATCAACATAGTGTTCATCTCAGGGGATAGTAAGCCCATATAGACAGACATTTAGATGTTTAGTTCCAGCAGATCATTAAACCAGAAGTATGAAATGAGAATTGATAAAGCAATACAGTGAAGTTTTTTTTTTTTCATACAAAACTATAGATTGTTTACATTAAGGCATTTAAACAGAAAAACAGAAATACAGATAAATTGACATTGCTCTGACATTCCAAAATAGCTCTGCCTCGCTTTTCGGCTGTGTATTATTTTTTCCCTTCAATGAGATTATTCATAGTTGGATGTTCGGGTCCAGCGGGTTTGGCCGAACTTTGAAAAAAAGTCCGGGTTCGGGCTCGAACTTGACCCCGAACCCCTTTGAAGTCAATGGGGACCTGAACTTTTGGCCACAAAAATTACTCTAAAAACTCCTGGAAAGGGCTAGAGAGCTGCAAAAGGAAGTAAAATGGGGGTAAGAGTAGGACAAGTGCCCTGCAAACAAATGTGGATAGGGAAATCACTTAAAATAACATAAAAATTAAAAATACAGCTGAGCCATAAATTAGCACTAGATGGAATCTTTGATTTTAGCTTTGGAAGATCATAAATCAAAATCTAAAGCATGGCTGTCAGGAGGATCACCAGAATTATCCATTTGAGAGAAGGTTGGAGTGTAGGGTCAGGGCCGCCACCAGAAATTTTGGGGCCCCTGACAAAGCACAAGGTCTGGGTCCCCCCCACCTGGCCCGCCCATGAGTCCACCCACAGGACTCCTACCTAGTCCGCTGACAATGATGCAGGACTGAATGTGGTGTGTATAGTGGAAGTGAATTACAATGTGTGTAATAGATACTGTTTGTGCAGTGAATGCAGAGTGTGTGTGTTAGTGTAATGAATGCAGTGTGTGTTAGTGCAGTGAATACAGTGTGTGTTAGTGTAATGAATGCAGAGTGTGTGTCAGTGTAATGAATGCAGAGTGTGTGTCAGTGTAGTAAATGCAGAGTGTGTCAGTGTAGTGAATGCAGAGTGTGTTAGTGTAATGAATGCAGAGTGTGTTAGTGTAATGAATGCAGGGTGTGTGTTAGTGCAGTGAATAGAGTGTGTGTGTCAGTGTAGTGAATGCAGAGTGTGTGAGTGCAATGAATGCATTGTGTGTGTGAGTGCAGTGAATTCATTGTGTGTTAGTGCAGTGAATGCAGAGTGTTAGTGCAGTGAATGCAGAGTGTGTGTTAGTGCAGTGAATGCAGTGTGTGAGTTAGTGCAATGAATGCAGAGTGTGTGTTAGTGCAGTGAATGCAGTGTGTGTGTTAGTGTAGTGAATGCAGAGTGTGTGTCAGTGTAGTGAATGCATAGTGAATGCAGAGTGTGTTAGTGCAGTGAATGCAGAGTGTGTGTTAGTGCAGTGAATGCAGTGTGTGTTAGTGCAGTGAATACAGTGTATGTTAGTGTAATGAATGCAGAGTGTGTGTCAGTGTAATTAATGCATAGTGTGTGTCAGTGTAGTGAATGCAGTGTGTGTTAGTGTAATGAATGCAGTGTGTGTGTTAGTGCAGTGAATGCAGTGTGTGTGTTAGTGTAATGAATGCAGAGTGTGTTAGTGCAGTGAATGCAGAGTGTGTGTTAGTGCAGTGAATGCAGTGTGTGTGTGTTAGTGTAATGAATGCAGAGTGTGTGTCAGTGTAATGAATGCATAGTGTGTGTCAGTGTAGTGAATGCAGTGTGTGTTAGTGTAATGAATGCAGTGTGTGTGTTAGTGCAGTGAATGCAGTGTGTGTGATAGTGTAATGAATGCAGAGTGTGTGATAATGCAGTGAATACAGTGTGTGTGTTAGTGCAGTGAATGCAGAGTGTGTGACAGTGTAGTGAATGCAGAGTGTGTGTGTCAGTGTAATGAATGCAGATTGTGTGTTAGTGCAGTGAATGCAGAGTGTGTGTTAGTGCAATGAATGCAGTGTGTGTGCTAGTGTAATGAATGCAGAGTGTGTGTCAGTGTAGTAATTGCAGAGTGTGTCAGTGTAGTGAATGCAGTGTGTGTGTAAGTGTAATGAATGCAGAATGTGTGTCAGTGTAATGAATGCAGAGTGTGTGTCTGTGTAGTGAATGCAGTATGTGTGTTAGTGTAATGAATGCAGAGTGTGTGATAATGCAGTGAATACAGTGTGTGTGTTGGTGAAGTGAATACAGTGTGTGTGTTAGTGCAGTGAATGCAGTGTGTGACAGTGTAGTGAATGCAGAGTGTGTGTCAGTGTAATGAATGCAGATTGTGTGTTAGTGCAGTGAATGCAGAGTGTGTGTTAGTGCAGTGAATGCAGAGTGTGTGTTGGTGCAGTAAATGCAGAATGTGTGACAGTGTAGTAAATGCAGAGTGTGTGTTAGTGCAGTGAATGAAGAGTGTGTGTTAGTGCAATGAATGCAGTGTGTGTGTTAGTGTAATGAATGCAGAGTGTGTGTTAGTGCAGTGAATGCAGTGTGTGTGTGTTAGTGCAGTGAATGCAGAGTGTGTGGCAGTGTAGTAAATGCAGAGTGTGTGTTAGTGCAGTGAATGAAGAGTGTGTGTTAGTGCAATGAATGCAGTGTGTGTGTTAGTGTAATGAATGCAGAGTGTGTGTTAGTGCAGTGAATGCAGTGTGTGTGTTAGTGCAGTGAATGCAGAGTGTGTGACAGTGTAGTGAATGCAGAGTGTGTTAGTGTAATGAATGCAGAGTGTGTTAGTGTAATGAATGCAGGGTGTGTGTTAGTGCAATGAATAGAGTGTGTGTCAGTGTAGTGAATGCAGAGTGTGTGAGTGCAATGAATACATTGTGTGTGTGAGTGCAGTAAATGCATTGTGTGTTAGTGCAGTGAATGCAGAGTGTGTGTTAGTGCAGTGAATGCAGAGTGTGAGTTAGTGCAATGAATGCAGAGTGTGTGTTAGTGTAATGAATGCAGAGTGTGTTAGTACAATGAATGCAGAGTGTGTGTCAGTGTAGTGGATACAGAGTGTGTGTAAGTGTGGTGAATGCAGAGTGTGTGTCAGTGTAGTGATTGCAGAGTGTGTGTCTAGTGAATGCAGAGTGTGTGTCAGTGTAGTGAATGCAGAGTGTGTTTTAGTGTAGTGAATGCAGTGTGTGTGTTAGTGCAGTGAATGCAGTGTGTGTGAGTGTAATGAATGCAGAGTGTGTGTCAGTGTTGTGAATGCAGAGTGTGTGTTAGTGCAGTGAATGCAGTGTGTGTTAGTGTAATGAATGCAGTGTGTGTGTTAGTGTAATGAATGCAGAGTGTGTGTCAGTATAGTGAATGCAGTGTGTGTTAGTGTAGTGAATGCAGTGTGTGTGTTAGTGCAGTGAATGCAGAGTGTGTGTTAGTAAAATGAATGCAGTGTGTGTGTGTTAGTGCAGTGAATGCAGTGTGTGTGTTAGTGTAATGAATGCAGAGTGTGTGTGTGTTTACTAGTGTATGCATGTAATGTAAAATCTGTTTCTCCCCCCTCCCTGCTTCTTACCTGGTTCAGGGAGGGGGGAGATTCCATCCCTGGTGGTCCGGTGACATGGTGGGGCCTGTATTTGCAGAGGATGCCCAGCGGACTGTAGGAGCACTTTACAGCTCTTCCCTCTCTCTAACTCCAGCGAGATGTGATGTGCAGGCCGCGTGGAGTGTTGCCATGGTAACACGTGGCAACGCTCTAACGTCCGTACATCTCGTGGGAGTTAGAGAGAGGGAAGATCTGTAAAGTGCTCCTGCAGTCCGCTTTGCCCCCTCTGCAAGTATAGGGAGCCAGGGGCCCGCGGCTGCACATATATATAGCGATCATCGCTATATATATGTGCAGAGAGTAATGGTGGAGCCCTGGACTGCCAAGTCAGTCCGGGCCCCCCAGAACCACCGGGCCCGTGACAACCATCATGGTTGTCACCCCCTGATGGCTGCCCTGTGCAGGGTATTCTCTTTCATTGTTCAAACTGAGTTCAACTCCTGATGCATGGAGAAAAGGCCTTCACAAGCCTCAGCTATTGTGTACATAGTTTATACTAAGTGACCCATAAGTTGAGGAGGCTGTGACTGTGGCAGTCTAGGTGGAAGCGGCAGTGGAGGAGGAGGAGGAGGTAGCCAACACTGTTTTTTATTAGTTTTTTTTTCTTAATTGGGGTAGCCCCCAAAATATTGGGACATACAAAAAAAGAAACATTTGCGGCCTGCGGTGCATTTCTTGCAGTCCTGATGCATGGAAAAAAGGCCTTCACAAACCTCTGCTATTGTGTACATAGTTTATACTAAGTGATCCATAGGTTGAGGAGGCGGTGCCGTGGTGGTGTAGGTGGAAGCAGCGGTGCAGGAGGAGGATGAGGTAGCCAACACTGTTTTTTATGTTTTTTTTTTTTTTTTATTGTGGTAGCCCACAAAATATTGGGACATATAAAAACAAGATACATTTGCGGCCTGCAGTGCATTTCTTGCAGTCCTGATGCATGGAGAAATGCTCAACTCCTGATGCATGGAGAAAATGCCTTCACAACCCTCTGCTATTGCGTACATAGTTTATACTAAGTGACCCATAGGTTGAGGAGGTGGTGACCGTGGCGGTGTAGGTGGAAGCAGCGGTGGAGGAGGAGGATGAGGTAGCTAACACTGTTTTTTTATATATATATACATGTGACGGTGCATTTGGATGTCATCCATATCAACTTTCAATGCCAGCTTCTGCGCCTACCATGGTGACCACGGGTAAAGGGGAATCAGGGTTCCATTCCGTACAGGGACCCTGAGAAACGGCTACCACATGTAAGGAAGGCACAATATTACAAGTGACCGATTTAGTAAATTCGAATAAAAGTTCCATTTGCCAAAAAAATTCTCGCCCACCTTCTGTGGGTTATTGCATTTTTAAGATGTAGACTTACTGTATCACACTAGCCATGCACAGGTAGATTGTCTGGCACATTGTTTTGGTGTTTGGTTTTTAACTTTGTAGTTGTGTCTTTACACAATATAGAAATGTATATTAATGCTTCTGTATATGAAGCGATCACAATAGCACTTATTTTTCACTTTTTTTAAAAAAAAATCAGGCTACACAAAAATTGGTAATTCACAATATGACATCTGAAAAGCACATGAAAGGATGCTGTAAGATTTAAAAAAAAGAACACACTACATGAAGGTCCTGTTCACTAGAGTGTGTAGTCATGAATGTAACCAGTAAAACTTTGTTTTTACAGCCACTGGTTGGCCCATACATATTTTAAAACTTGTTTAATTTTGTTGTAGCATGATTTGTAGATATGAAGAGCAGGCCCCAAAATGTAGCCCATGGAGCAGCGTAGCTAATGGGAGTGGGCCTTGACATTGCCAGGAGTCAGGCATCTAAGGGTCAGTGGTTGGGGATTGGTTTAAGGAGATGGAGTGGGGTGGAGTTATAAGGGGAGTATAAGTAGCAGCCATTTTAGATCTAGGGATCACTTTAATCTAAGTTGCACTTACCTGTTGTCAGCAAGATGGAAGATTGGCTGGAAGGAGTCCGGGCAGCAGTGCAAGAGAGGGGTGTTGAGTGGCTGAGGGATTGCCTTGGAGATGCTTTGCCATCCAGATCAGGAAGCTCCCATGGTCAGAGGCCGGTCAGGAGGACAAAGCCCCCGCAGAGGCTGAGCCCCAGCACAGTTCCGGGTTCCCGGCATCCAAGGAGCCCTTCTGGAGGTCCCGATGGCGGTGGTGAGACTGCCGTCGGGAAGGCTGCAAGTGGAGGAGGTCGCGGAAGGCATCGCAGTGCAGCCGCACGAACACGTCGTTAGGCGAGGCCGGAGTTGCAGGCTGCTGGTTCTGGAACCGAATCCGAAACTGCCCAACGTTCTGGGAGTGAAAGTGCAGGTAGGAGAGCTGGCGAAAGGGCTGGAACTGCCGAACGTTTGGGAGACGAACGTGGAGGTAGGAGAACTAGCGAATGGGCTGAAACTGCTGAACGTTCGGGAGACGAACGTGGAGGTACTGATACTGCTGACCGTTCATTTTCCGAACGGGGAGGTAAGAAAACTGCCGAACGTTCGGGAGTAGAACGGGGAGGTAGCCATACTGCCGTCCGTTCAACTGCCGAATGGGGAGACAGAAAAACTGTCGAACATTCGGTTTTTGTGTCCTCTCTTACAGGGAATGAAAGAGAGGTGTCTTCTGGGGACAGGAGTTCCGGAAAGCGGCCATTACAGGCAGGGTCCAGTGGAAAAAGAAGGAGCGGTACGGCAGGCTTGGCAGCAGGTCCTGGGAACGCTGGAAGTGCTGTTGGTGGAGCGGGGACAGTTGCTGGGCCACGGGTTATCCCGGTGGTGGGTCCCGGTGTTAGCATGGTTGGTGAAGGCAGGGTGGCAGGAGGCAGGCGGGGGACTGCTAGGGCACGGAATGGACCGGAAGGGTATAGCGATACACGACGCCCCAAAGTCTCCCCAGTCAGCGTGCGAGAGCGCAGCGCTTCCCCAGGGTCTCCCATACGACCAGGCCGGGGAAGACAACAGGCGGGCCAGGTCATCAGGGAAGGATCGGAAGGGAGTGCCAGCGAGGGACAGCGCAGAGGGTCAGCACCCTCCAAGAGGATAGCGCGCAAGGCTCTAGTGAAGGGTGCATAGGGCGCAAGGAGGCAACGTAGCAGCCATCGGAGGGCGACTGACATAGACGACAGGCACCCCTACCGGGTTGATCACACCCGGGGGTGGCTTAGGGTGCCCCCTGTCAGGACGCGTGGCTGGAGGCAGCAGGAAGACAGTTCCATGAGCGCGAGTTCCCCGGAGAGACTGCGGGCAGCTGCGCAAGCTCATGGCCCTCAGGGACAGACGGCTAGTGGGGAGATGGGTTACAGATCCCAGGAAGAGAGGGGACAGGGCAGGGTTTTCACTGCCAGCCTACCCAGAATGTCTTCTCCTTGCAGGTCTCGAAGACGGTCACCCTCGGTGAGGGAGAGATCCCACGCGCTGAGGACATCAGGACGGTCGCCGGGCAGGTAAGGCGGACCCAGTTGCCGGACAGGCGTCGACAATGTGGTCGGCGGATTGGGTGTGACGCAGCGCTGCGGGAGTACGGCCCGGAGCAGTGGAACGCTTGGGGCAGGACATCCATAGTCGGTCGGCAACCCCACGGCCTTCGGTGGCAAGGGGTGCGGAAGGTGAGACATTGTCGTTGCAGCAGTCAGGTGAGCTTTTAGATGGCATCAAGCAGCTAATTGATTCTTGGGGTGTAGGGAAAAGGAGGGGCAGGGATTGCAGTCAGGTTTGGGCTCAGCTGGGGGAGGTCACTAGGTCGAGTCCAGTGGTGGTTTTGGAGGCCGGGGGCAGCACGGTTGGGGACGGGTTACGACACCCGCGGTGGAGGCGCCCGGATTGGCGAGCAAGAGGGACAATTTACTTGGGGGTGTCCTGGAGGCCGTGCGGCAGAATGTACATATTTCTTTCGCGTTGCGATGTCATCTAAAACTTGAGGTGAAGTAAAGGATCTGGAAGGGGGAGTTCGTGGAGCTCTTTTCGCTTCTCCCCCTTGAGGACTACATTGACCTCAAGGAGGAGGATAAAAAGGATGCTAAAAAGGAGGAGGAGGAAAAGAAACAGCGGTATAGGAAGATCTGGATGGAATTTGGGAAGTGTATCGCACGTACGGGGGTCTGGCATGGTGGCGCTATGACGAGCAGTTTTGTCAGCGCCTGGCTGCTAATCCGGTGATGCGGTGGGACCAGATGGACCTACCACTCTGAATAAAACTTATGATGGCGCAGAAGGCGTCTCCCTTTCAGCCGGGGGCCGCCATGGGCGTTTCCACCGCCGTGTCGGCCAACCAAAAACAGGGCTATTGTTGGCTATATAACGAGGGACAGTGCAATTGGGGGGCCACGTGGCGCTTCAAGCACGAGTGCTCCGGGTGTGGAGGCACCCACGGACTCCACAGGTGCTTTAAAAAAGGTAAGTCGGCTCCCGCACCGGGGGTGCCTGGAGGTTTGGCCACGTCCACTGCAACTGGGGGACAACGCCAGTGAAGGTCGGCGTGATGCTACCATGGCTAAGCCGCTACGCTAACCAGGAGGATGCGTTGTTGCTCGAGGAGGGGTTTACTAAAGGGTTCATGATCCCGTTTCAGGAACGTGTGGTGGTTCATCGTCTTCGAAACCTGTCAGTGGGGGAATTTCCGGGGGTGGTTAGGGAGAAGTTGCTTAAGGAGATCCAGTTGGGCAGGGTGGTGGGACCGTTCAGGGAGCCCCCTCTACCTAACTTGAGGGTATCACCACTGGGGGTGGTACCCAAGAAGGAGCCGGGTAAGTACCGCCTGATATATCACCTGTCCTACCCCAAGGGGTCATCGGTTAACGATGACATTGACAAGGCCCTTTGTTCAGTGTCATACGCTTCATTCGACCAGGTGGTGAATCTGGTGCAACAAGCAGGCCGTGGGGCATTGTTGGCAAAGGCGGACGTGGAGGCGGCTTTTCGCCTTTTGCCAATTCACCCGAAGTGCCATCACTTGCTGGGATGTCACTTCGACGGTGAGTATTATGTGGATCTATGTTTGCCCATGGGGTGCTCTATATCGTTTCTGGACTGGGTGGTGAAACTGGAAGCGGGCACTAAGATGGTGGTTCATTACCTGCATGATTTCCTATGTGTCCGGCCTCCCGGATTGGAGGAATGCCGCATGGGATTGAGGACATTGGAATGGGTGGCGCATGTTTTTGGAGTCCCCTTGGCGAGTGACAAAATGGTGGGGCCTACGACATGCTTGAGTTTCTTGGGCTTGGAGATTGACTCTATCAAAGGGGAGTGTAGGCTGCCACAGGACAAGTTGCTGGCACTCCAGAAGGCAGTGGGAGAGGTGCGGGGAGCTTAAAAGGTCACGTTCCGGGCGCTTCAGTCACTGCTGGCTCGACAAAACTTCGCCTGTCATGTGATTCCGGTCGGGAGGGTCTTTAACAGGTTCCTAGCTAGGGCGACGGGGGGAGTGGTGTTCTCGCACCACCTTATTCGGGTCTCAGCAGCTATGAAGGCCGATCTGGACGTCTGGGGGGGATTCTTACGGGATTTTAATGGGAAGGTGTTCTTTCGGGAGCCGGCGGCGTCTTCCCCGTATCTGGAGATGTTCACAGAGTATCGGTTTTCGGGGCTTACTTCTCGGGTCAATGGTGCGCGGGAACTTGGCCAGCGGTGTGGAAGGCCAGCCCGCTGATACACAACTTGGCATTCCTGGAGTTGTTCCTGTTAGTCGTAGCACTGTCACTATGGGGTCCACAGTTAAGGGATAAGAAGGTTGGATGGTGCCCTTTGGTGGCAATGGTCATGTTTCAATGTTAAGTTAAATGTTACAATGTTTGGGTATTATGTTATGTGGGAGTAGGTCATTGTCAGGGGGTTTAAATTGTAAAATGAAGGATGGTAATTGTGCAGGCCAATGTTGGCCTGCTGTTGACAATCACCTTTATATTTTATGTTAACATTCAATAATGCTGTGATATACATTTTGCCAAAAAAACATGGTGTCAGTGTTTTATTGGAAATGGGTATTGGTGGGATTATGCATATGCCGACAAGGCGACCGTGCACATGTCATGTACTATTTAGCAGATTAGCACCCAGAAAATAAGAATGTTTACCACTGCACTGTAAGCGCACTATTTGATGCTTCGATTTGACTCTCAGATATGAAGTGCAGTCCGCAAATGTACTATTTAGCAGATTAGCACCAAGAAAATAAGAATGTTTACCACTGCGCTGTAAGCACACTATTAGACGCTTTGATTTGACTCTCAGATATGAAGTGCATTCCGCAAATGTGCTATTTAGCAGATTAGCACCCAGAAAATAAGAATGTTTTCCACTGCGCTGTAAGCACACTATTAGACACTTCGATTTGACTATCAGATATAAGGTGCAGTCCGCAAATGTACTATTTAGCAGATTAGCGCCCAGAAAATAAGAATGTTTTCCACTGCACTGTAAGCACACTATTAGACGCTTCGATTTGACTCTCAGATATGAAGAGCAGGCACCAAAATGTACTATTTAGCACCATGGGCATCCGCAGGGGGGGCACTTGCCCCCCCCCTGGATTTTTCAGCTTGTTCTGATATTTTTCGTGTGAGATTTAAAATGAACTGCAATACCGGCGCCGGCCAGTAGGTGGCTCTGTGTATGGAGAGAGACAGGGATAGGAAGCTGCATCTTTTCCCTGTTCTCTCTGCTGATTGAAACCGCGGGGGAACAACACATGCAGCCAGAGAGACAGTCTACAGATCAGGGAAGTGGGGCATGGGGGGGCAGAAACAGCCTACAGATCAGGAGAGTGAGGGATGAGGTGGGGGGTTTGAGATAGCCTATAGATTTTTTTGGTGGGGCAGCAGCCTATAGATTATGGGAGTGAGGCTGGGGG
>OW240915.1:235505207-235582707 GCA_933207985.1 Pelobates cultripes
CCTCATGGACGCACCGCCCGGGCAAAGCTGCAGCCGCCTGAGGCTCTTTACAGAGCGCTCGGGCGGCTGCAGCATGAGCGGGGCCGGCGCTCCTGGCGGCGCCTCCTCCCAAGGGGCGCCCTAGGCGGCTGCCTAGTCCGCCTTACAGGTAGCGCCGGCCCTGGCAATGTGACAGCAGTATTTGACGCTTCTATTTGACTCTCACATATGAAGTGCACTGCAGGCCGCAAATGTACTATTTAGCAGATTAGCACCCAGAAAATAAGAATGTTTACCACTGCGCTGTAAGCACACTATTAGACGCTTCTATTTGACTCTCAGATATGAAGTGCACCCCACTAAAATACTATTTAGCAGTTTAGCACCCCAAAAATTTTAAGTTTTAAAACTGCAATGTGACAGCAGTATTTGACACTTCTATTTGACTCTCACATATGAAGTGCACCCCACTAATGTACTTCTTAGCACCCAAAAAAATTTAAGTTTTAAAACTGCAATGTGACAGCAGTATTTGACGCTTCTATTTGATGCTCAGATATGAAGTGCATCCCACTAATGTACTATCCCACTAATTTACTATTTAGCACCAAAAAACATTGACTTTTTAAAACTCTGATGTAACCGCAGTATTTGAAGCTTCTATTTGACTCTCAGATATGAAGTGCACCCCACTAATGTACTAGTTTGCAGAATTCTTTCCTAAGCTGTCCCTATCAGCGGCAGCATCCTCTCCCTACACTAATAAGACCTCATGTGCGTGTGGAGCTATGCGACTCCAGCTTATATATAGAGGCTGGGTCACATGCTGCACTGGCCAATCACAGCCATGCCACTAGTAGGCATGGCTGTGATGGCTTCTAAGGGCACACGAGTCAAACGCTTGTTGATTGGCTGCCCTGCAGCCTTTGAAAACGCGTCATTAAATCGCCGAACACCGAACTCCAACCAGAACATACAGTGATATGTCCGTGTTCGGTCCGCTGTCCAAAAAACGCAATGTTCGGTACGAGTCCGAACTTTACAGTTTGGGTTCGCTCAACTCTATTCATAGTGCATTATCTGTGTGTTAATGTAACTATCAACTCTATAAAAATGCATTATATATAAATGTAGTTATCAGGTTCTTTATGTAATGTATTTATCATGTTTTATTTATTACTTTTAGCATGGGTTTGACATATGTTCCAATATATTGAAACTTAACAACATACAACATTGATTGACATACAACATTTTACATAAAAAGGTGCTAGGACCTAAATGAAGAAACAGCCACAGAGAAGAGAATGAAGAAGATAGGAAGAAAATAAAAAAGCAATAGAAAGACCAAAAGCGGAAGGAGGCCACACAACTTAATGCCCGGTTAATGATGGACAACTTCTCTTCACCCACTGTGCAATAGAGCGTGAAGGTTACCTGGTGTACCATAACATTCCTCCTGTAATCCCCATTATTTACTATTGTTTCATTAGATATGTAACAATTGTCTGTACATTTTTGGGAATCTGAATCACCAGATATGTAAGGAATGACAATGGCGAGCTTTGCCAAAGTATTCACCAATGGATCAGGAGCCACATTAAAATCTCCACAAATCAGATCATATATTTTGAAAAGTGTGGTAAAAATTACACTTATTTTGTGTTTGGAGGATATAAATTAACTGTGGTGTAGAACTGATTATTAATTGTACAAACTAAAATAACACAGTGCCATTTGACATGACAAGTTTAGAACGCAACTGAAAAGCTAATGATTTGTGTACAAGAATGGATACCCTGATTTTGTAGGGCCCAAGGAGTGATAACCTACAAGAAAATTGGGTGAGTGTAATATGTGTTGTCAGTCTAGTAAAGTGTGTTTCCTGTACACACACTACATGGGGTTGAGATCTGTGCAGATCATGGAAGAGCTAATGACGTTTAAACCTTTGCAAAACCCTTTCCATTTAAGGAGAATAATTTAAGTGTCATAAAGGATTAATGTAACATTATTGTACATGGAACTTACTGGGGACTCTCGAAATGTCAGCCGTTCGCATTGCAAGGGAACTTTGCTCCCTCCTCTCCCCAAACCTCTGGATATTAAACTACAAAGAAGGAAAATGCAAAGAAGGCATACAATTAAGATAAGATATATACAGTAAAATAAAATTTGCAAGGGGAAATATAATAGCACATTATAATATTTGAGATAACATAAATGTTGTGCAACGGTATGTAACATGACCAAGCAAGCAACCCTTGGAAAAAATCTTGTGCAGATGGCACCACAGCATTTGTAATTTGCAAAGCAAGAAACACTTTTGTCCTTTGAAGAAACAGCATATCTTTTTTGGGGGATTAAGAATACTAAAAGAAGCAAAATGGAAAGAAAATATAGCAGGAAAGAGCAGAGAAGAACAGGAAAAACATGTGGGAACCAGTGGCCAGACTGTGCCAATGCAGTGTGGGGCTTGAAGTTGGAAATGTAAAGCAGACCACAGGATGGAGGATCAACTCTAATATATGGAATAAGTGCGACATGAGCATGTGAATCTGTAATTACGAGGCCACTAGGCCACTAGAGATTGAAGTGACATGCATACATTCTTAACAGGAAAATTAAAATATCAGCATGTCTAGAACAAAAAAAAAAGAAATAAAAGAAATACAAAAAAACCCAGTTAAAATAAGCAATAAGTAAGTATGACCCAAACTTTAGCTCTCCTGCATTGTTCGGTCTCATGTCTCTCATCTTTCTCTTGGCAATGCCCCATAGATTCTCTATGGGGTTCAGGTCAGGCGAGTTTACTGGCCAATCATGCACAGTAATCCCACGGTCATTGAACCAGGCTTTGGTGCTTTTGGCAGTGTGGGCAGGTGCCAAGTCCAGCTGGAAAATGAAGTCAGCATCCCCATAAAGCTTGTCTGTGGAAAGAAGCATGAAGTGCTCCAAAATCTCCTCGTAGACCTTGCGTTGACCCTGGACTTAATGAAGCACAGTGGACCAACACCAGCAGATGACATGGTTCCCCAAATCAACACAGACTGTGGAACTTCACACTGGACTTCAAGTATCTTGCAGTGTGTGCCTTTCCATTGTTCCTCCAGACTCTGGGTACTTGGTTTCCAAATGAGATGCAAATGTTCCTCTCATCAGAAAAGAGGACTTTGGACAACTGAGCAACAGACCAGGTCTGTTTTTCTGTAGCTTCTGATGTTGTTTGTTGTTCAGGAGCGGCTTGACAAGAGGAATATGACATCTGAAGCCCATATCCAAGATCCGTCTGTGCGTGGTGGCTCTTGATGCACTGACTCCAGCCTCAGTCCACTCTTTGTGAAAGTTCCCAACACTTTTGAATGGCTTTTTCCTGACAATTCTCTCCAGGCTGCGGTCATCCCTGCTGCTTGTGCACCTTTTTCTTCCACACTTTTCCCTTCCACATAACTTTCTATTAATGTGCTTTGATACAGCACTTTGGGAACATCCAACTTCCTTCGCAATTACCTTTTGAGTCTTTCCCTCCCCATGGAAGGTGTCAATGATGGTTTTCTGCTCAACTGTCAGGTCAGCATTCTTCCCCATGATTGTGATTCATACTGAACCAGACTGAGAGACCATTTAAAGGCACAGGAACCATTTGCAGCTGTTATGGCTTACTTAGCTGATTAGAGTGGGACACTGTGAGCCTAGAATATTGCACCTTTTCACAATATTCTAATTTAATGAGATTGTGGATTTGGGGTTTTCATGAGCTGTAAGTCATAACCATCACACTTATGACAAATCACAGCTTGAGCTATCTTGCTTTGCATGTAATGCGTCTATCTCATATATTAGTTTCCCCTTTTACGTTGCATTACTGAAATAAATGAACTTTTTCACGATATTCTAATTTTTCGATTATCACCTGTATATCCCTAGTGCAAGTGAAATATACTAGCCATGTAAGGCTACTCCTCTACCTAGCATAGATAATGGATAACCATTGGATTATCCAGATAGGTGCTTAAAATATTAATATACAAGCTTTATTAATTAGGCTTATTTGTAGCACTTTTGATAACCCTTTGTAGGTAAGTAGTGCACTGGAAAATAAACCAGTGTATCAAGGTAGACAAGGGGTTAAACCATAGTATTAGTGTTAAAAAATGGGGATTAACTAGAGGTTAAACCATAGTTCTGTCCATATAAAGCATCAAGTTAATAGTAACTTTGTTAGCTCTTGGTAGATAAATAGTGCACTGGAAAAGTATACCAGAGTACCCAGGTAGACAAGTGGTTAAACCATGGTCTAAGTGTTAGGTAACAGAGATTGACTCAAGGTTAGACCATAGTACTATCCAAGTGAAGCATGAATAAACATAGATTGGATAATAGAGTACTATAGTATATTCAGCTGCAACCTAAAATATTCAAAAATAATAAATAAATAAATAAATAAATAAAATAAATTCCAATGTACAGGAAAGTTATATAGGAAATAGGCCGAGCATAAGACAGTAAAGTGTAGAAAAGCCTGTTAAACTGACTGCATAGGTAAAAGAGGAAACAAATAAAGGAGTGAAAAATATATTCAAATAAAAAACTAGTGAGAGTGAGGCATGTCTATAAATCAGATAGACATCATACAGTGCATAGTGATAAGTGCCCTAAACACACTCCAAACAAAACTCCCAACGTGCGTTTTAGTGCAATCTGCACCTTTGTCAGGGTAAAAAGAGACACTGTGTGTAGCCCCCTTTATGAACCCTAGAGCCCATGTGGGAAGCTAATTGAGTAACCATTCAGCATGAGTGTCATCATGGAAGGGGCGTGGTTACAGAGAAGTGATGTAATTACCTTCAGCCCACCTACATACTCTACTCTGTGGTGATTAAATTAGCCCCTTCCATGATGGAGGGGCAGATTGATACAGAATGAGAAGATCAAAATAAGTTACCAATATGATCGCAACTAAATAAAGTCACTCATAACGGTCAGTTAAGATTCAAATATGGGTGATAGAATTTGCAAAGGCAGCCCAAAGCTGGGTGATACTAGAGTAAAATAGTAGCCATGTGTGTCCAGCTGCAGGCAAATGTGTCAAGGTTTAAAAAACAATAACGCTGAGCTATTTTATAAAACATAGTTGTGAAGTATCATCTTCAGATTGGTAGAACAGTAGACTTGACTATGTCACACTGAACATTAATATGCTGATATGAAGTGAGTATCTGATATATCTTATAGCTCAAATAGCGAGTTGTTGTGTATTAATACTATAGTTCTTATTTTTAACCATCATATATATCTGCTGCTGGCTATAGTACCGGCTTGGCAGCACTGAAAGGGTGCATAAACTTCATGCCGATATCTCTCCAGAAGATATGTAGCAAACTGAGCTAAAGTGGGTCTAACCAATGCTGTATCTTTATGTGTTATACCGTCCTTATGGATCACCATGAAACTGCATCTGCGACAATGGAAAGGAATATAGTAGAGAGATGACTAATTAACCCCTGTCAGTGGGGTTCAGATTGCTGAATGATTAGAATTGCGCCTTGTACTCATCCTCTATAGCTATACTGTCTACAACTAACCAAAAGGCAGTCTGATTAATTTGGATACCTCGGTATTTCAGCACTATATGTGCATGTCCCTAGGTAATCTAAGCCATCTATATTGTGACTATATTCTTGTAGTTATTTTAATCATACTTGAAGACCCCATATATAACTTTGAGTATAAAATGGATGCTCTTGTAAGATTTTCAAAGAGTACGACAGTCACTAAGAAAAAACAAAACAAAACAAAAAAACATTACTGTACTGATAGATGTCTAGCACCTAATGTTTTATCACCATCAAGTTATAAAATATATATTTGTGGGTCTGTGCAACATAGTATGGAAATAAACATTTAGGTCCATATCTATTGTAAAATTCTGAAGTTCTACTTAGGACTGGAATAACCTAACAATGGGAGGACACTAGACAGTAGATACAACAGTGAACAATATCAATAAGGAAAACAGCGTCACCAATTGTGCTGCGGGCGCATCGAGTGATCACTAAAAAATAGAAAAGTACTTACAAATTTCTATAATAAATCTAGTTTACATAACATAAAGATACTGAGCTATATACATATATACAGTGCTGACTCTAAAGTAGGCTTATTCAGGAATAAATGAAGCGTATGAAAAACCTTCATTCAGGTCACGTGGAGTGAGCGTCTTAAGTTTAAAGATCCAAAAACTATTGCGTTGTAAGAGTATCTTATTAAGGTCACTCCTTCTTGGACCAAGGTTGAACGTGAGCAATGAAGTCCCTGATGGAACCATGTGGAGCAGAGACCACATTGGGAAGTCTGTGGATCCTTCCCAACAGCACCTGTGCTAGCTCCCAGTTAGGCAGGAGCCCTAGCAGAATGTCCTTGACAAAATCTGCCAGATATCGGGCCTTAATCTCCTTAGGTATCCCTCTGATGCAGTGGTTGTTCCTCCTGGACTTCCAGGACTTGGCACAAGACATGTTGGTCTGGATTCAGGGCATGAAATGATATAAGTACAGGGAGAAAAGCTGACCAATGCTGAGCACCATCAGTGTACTGACTCCACCTCTTGACACATAAACGTCAAAGTGTTATTTACTAAAATGAGAATTCAACATTAATTTCAAATTTAGGTCGAAATAGCTGAACTGGAAAAATACTGTAATGCTTTCAGTTTAACTTCTCTGGCTTTTAACTTGGAATTCACTTGGAATTCGCACTTGAATAACTTACCATGCACAAGACACTTGATGAGAGGGATACAATTTTAGGCTTGCTATCTTAAAGGGATACCCAGACCCCTAAAGCACTTTAGTTTGCTGAAGTGCTCTATGTGTGAAGAATATGCCTTCTTTTTTATAAATGAATAATGTTACACACCCCTGGCTGTCCACCAGACACTCAATCCTGTTACTTCTTGGTTTGTTTAGCACAGTGGAGTTAAACTCAAGGGGGCAATGTTTTAAACTTTTTTCCATTTTAACAGTGGAATGATACGTTAAGTTTCAACCCATGCTCAACAAAGTTTTTCCCTCACTTTGACAAATTAAGAGAATCTGTATTGTCTATTGTACATTGTTTGATGCACAAACATTTCTAATTTTAGAAAAGCTGGAATAATAGCCAAGTTAAAGAATTTATGCAATTCAGTTAGTTTGGCCAAAACTTTGCAGTTCCCTTGATGATTCTCCAAAACCCTTGATTTGATGGATAACTATGCATGGCTCTAAGTCTAACAAAGAAATCTCAAAATATCACGATGATAAATCTTGCTCAATAAGAACAATTTGGAATAAAATGAAAAAGTGCAGAAACTGTGAATGTTTTCTATAAGGCATGAAAGAGTTTCAATCATATATTATAAATACAAAAAAAAATAGCAATTAATTCCCAAACTCACAAATATCAGATTGTAGTCTTAGAGTTATACTTAACTAAACAATCTGCCTAATGTTTTTAGTGAGGCAGACCTCTAATTTACAATGATCAAATCTAAATAATACGAATTGTGATACAAGTGAGAAGAAAGGATAACTAGGAATTCAAAAGATAACAAAGTTCAAAAAAATCTTTTAAAAAAACAAACAAATACAGATATTAAGTAAAAAAAATATATTTATTAAGTTTTTTTGTGTCTTGAATTCGCCTATATTTTGATTCAGTTGATAGTTTTGAACGGGTAAATCAACCATTACTTTTCATTATAATTTAACTGTGAACCAGAGTTATAATTTATGAGAAATACAGAAATTGATCAGGCACTCTGCTGCAGATATTTTTTTATTAGGTGGATGAGCAGACAATCTAGATGAATGTTACTTGGCACTAAGTGACAATAAGTTGCCTTATGCAATTCACTAAATGATGGATGACAAACCTTATTGTTCTACAGATGCTTAACTTACTGTTGTGCATTATAATTTTGAAGAAGCCATCTGATTTCTGCTGATTAGTATGCTGGGCAGATACAGACACATTGCAGGGACCGGGAAAGCAGAGTAGGTTTATTTTTTCCTGTTATTTGTTGTTTGACAGGTTTGGCTCCAAGGGCCATTCATAATGGCAAACCAAATTTGTTGAGGTCTGTGCTTTGACTTCTGCTGTTAAAAAAAAAGCTGGCTTTGGTTCAAAAACATTAGCATACACAAGAAATAACATAAAACAGAAATATAGAAAAAAAAATCGCACACGATTACAGAATGTTTGCTTTAGATATTATATAGGTTGGGACACAAGAGAATAACTGATCTTCAGCAGAAATCATGGTTTATACAATATCCAGAAACGCCATGAAAGATTGTGAAATCACATTGTAATTGGGGGGGAATGTTCAAACAATATATCGAAGAACATCTGCTGATGGGTTTATGTAATTTTCCAGTCAATTTGTTCTGTCAAGAAGATAAAGTGGTTTACAACTTTGAAGAGCTCAATAATATGGGTGAGAAAAAATAAACTGACTCATGACCAGAAAAGCACAACCTGTGTTTAGTTCACATTTATTCTCCAGTGTGGCTTCATGGCTTTACTGTAATCTGAAAATGTATAATTATGTTTTATCTTTCTAAATTCTGTTTGAAACACACTGTGTTGTTATAATTCTTTGAAGAGAAATATAACAGGATGGTGTGTTGATTTTGATTAATTATAGTGATGTCAACACTCTTGCTTGTTAGTGAGAAAAGGAATAGCGACAGGCAGGATGTAGGGAGGGAGGTGGGCCATCATGTCTCCCCTTGGTTACTGTCTACGGTGCAATTCTTCATCATAGGTGATTATATCCCTGTACACCCAGTTCCATAAACACACTATTGTGACATAGTTGGCTTGTCATATCTTTCATAAAAACAAACTGCTAAAACCTTTCATTTCACTTTCAAGAACTTTAATATATGTTTTCCTTTATCATTTCTCATTGTCTTTGCCTCTCAAAAGTACAAGTAAAAAGGTCGTAGTACATTTAATAACAAGTAAAAACGTCATTACTAAAGTTATTTTGCCCTAACTGGAATATCGCTATTTGACAGCTTGCACCTTGCTAAATTCGATTATTATTGTATTTTTTGACACAAAATTATATTTTGGTTATGTACAGAGCATGATTTTATTAAACACAGATGGTTAATAGGCTGTCAGAGAAAGCACACATATTACATCACCCTACTCACCACAGTAATCACCTCAGACAGGGACTTTGGGTTACCATTGTTTAAGATGGGGTCATGGGAACCATCATTTTTTTAAAACTATTTTTTATCTTACCGTGCATTGGTTTTCTTGGATTTTTGGAAGGGTCAAGAACAAGAACGTATTTCTATTTGTGGAGATCATATGGATCCACACTTAATATGATTTATTTTACATTCTTAACAGTTTCTTTTGTATGCTTCTTCATGTTAGGACGTCAAGAAATCTGACCATATATTGCTGACTTTAAAACCTGACAGTAGCCTGTGATAATTAGCCCTTACTAAATAGTCAACTTGCCAATAGAAGCCAGTCAGTTAGTTTGTATGATGTACCCTACATGAACCACTCTAGATAGTTTAAAGTCACCTTCTGGGGTCTTTGCATAATATTTGACACAAAATGACATGATAATTTGCTGATTGGTGTTCAAGGGAAGTTAAGTTTTACTTACCTTGTCCCTCTGTATCTGTTGGATCATCTTTGCTCCTGGTGCTTCTTCCGCCAGGATCCTTTGTCAGTGCTGTAGTGTTCACAAGCATGCACAAGAGTGTAGCACTGTGGGCTATGGAGGATCCTGCAAGACTTCGGGAGCCTCTATGAATATTGTCTTGAGATAAGTGATGAAGTGATAAAAATTGACAAAAACTAGCTGTACCTTTTGTCATGTTTTGTCAAGAAGTGAAAAAATACATAAGGCAAAAAAGGCATTTCTTTGTCCTCTGTATTTTCCAAGAAAAAAATGATCCTGGAACTCAAAAGGACCACATGAAAAAGCGAGCCGGAATTTGAATAAATAACACTTTTAAAGGTATGCTATGTATTTATATCTTTCTCTTTTAATATATGTTTTTTGGTTTTTTTTTAATAAACACTACATTTGATTGGGTTAGAACTTTGTGAGCAGCTTCTCCCAATGATACATTCACCTAACTGGACAGTGTTAGCAGGTGAATCCACCCTTTGCAATGGGAGAAATAGACTGAAACAGAGGACAAGAAGAACAGATTAAGAGTAAGGAGGAGAAAATGAATGGGTTGAAATAAGCTAAATATAGAATGACAGAGTTGCTTTAGTTGGGCTGCAAAATTAACCTTTACAACCATCCTGACTTTAATGGTGCATGCATTATTAAGGCTTGAACGAGCTGAAATGTCACACTGCTGAGGTAACTAAGTCTCTAATAAATATAGTTACCACTTGTATCCTGGAGTGTTGCCCATTCTTCTGTTCTTCTGGTACTTTGATGGATTGGTAGTGTCCGTTATTACACAGAGCATCTCCAGAGATAGTGGCTGTATCGTAAGGTGGATCCAGAGTGCAGGGTGCTTTGTTTCTGGTTACCGCTTTAATGAAAAGAAATGCCACCCAACTTTAGAACTTGGATCTATGTGCATAAGTCCTATTATCATCATATTAACACAACTATGTTACAGAACGAATCTTAGTTCATTTTTAAGAGTTGTCTTGCAAACCTTAGTAAATACAATATAAATAAGTTAGCAATCAGACTCAACTCAACATACAAAATTGTTTAAAGCAGTTCAGCAGGGTATATATAATTCATACATTGAGACATAGATAGCTAGATAACTCCAAGGTATTAATTTAGCATTAACTTCAATTCTGTCATCTAACTGTTAAATCCTTACCTCACAACACTGGGTTTAGAGATTGTTTAAAGCATAGTTTGTGCTAACAAAAAGTGACTGTACGTACCAACATTTTCCATACAGCCATATTATTTTCTATTCTGATAAAGTTTTAGTAAGTTTATATCCCCCAAATGCAGCAGGTTTCTTTTAAATATCTATAAACATGGCAATTTATGTTTAACCCCTTAGTGACCAGACCGTTTTTCAATTTTCTTACTGTTAAGTACCAGGCCTGTTTTTACATTTCAGCGTTGTTTGTGTTTAGCAGTAATTCTCCTCTTATTCATTTACTGTACCCACACATATTATATACTGTTTTTCTCGTCATTTAATGGTCTTTCTAAAGATACCATTATTTTCATCATATCATTTACTATAAAAAAACAAACAAAAAAACACACTTTTCTAACTTTGACCCCCAAAATCTGTTACTGTTATCCATCGTAAATCTCTGAATCACACCTCACATGTACATATTTTTTTTTTTAAAGTAGACCACCCTATATTTTGCCAATAGGCAAATTGTTGTGGAAGTCCAAACTTTTAAATCATAGACTTAAAATAACATGTATTGACAGTGGCTGCAGAAGTTAATGAATGAATCAAAAGAGTGATTTTTGTTCTGTGTTGATATATATGACACTGAATCACTAATTTTATTTATTAACTTTTATGTAATGTAGTAACTAATGCTAGCCATAAAAAACATAGATTATGACATATTTATGACTACAGCAGTCAGTGTAAACAAAAGCATGCAAATCATTTTATTGTAGGGAAAACAAAAGCACAATGACATACTGTGTTTGTGTCAAAAATAATTTACAACATGTAAAATAAATCTGGCTACAAATAGATACAATCCATTTAAGAATAAATTGTCTTCCTCTGCTAATTGTAATTTCCTTGCTAAATTATCTAAACAGATCATGATCATCACTTATTTATATCTATTATGCAATACTATGAAGTTTATATGAGCAAATTACATTATTTCTGACTTATGACATGATATCAAAATATTAGATACCAAAACGTGTCAAAATGCTTGTGTTGAACGTACAAATAAACTGTCTATGTTATCAGTAATTAATTGAAATATTAATACTTGCATTAATATAAATATTATTATTTATAGAGCCCTATAGAACACTTTACAATTCTGCAACAATTTACAAATTATAGAAAGTTGGTATTCTAATACTTTAGATTTTTTAGATTTATTAAATTTAGATGGGGCTACATGAAAAAAACCGAAACTATATTTTAAAGATCATGAAGTTCATTTTTGAAGTCACCATACATGTTACTATGAGTGTCATAAAATTTCTTTCTGAGTTTTGTTAAAAATGTTTTGTGACATGACTAGTATCCTGCTGCAAGTAGGCAATAGCATATAAAGATTCAGACATAGTAACCAAAAAAAACCAAGGTAGTCAATGGGCTTGGACCTATTGCAATACATGTGCTAGCAGCTTCAGGTGCAATACCCCCTTTGTTAATCTGGTTCTGAGGTCAATGTTTGCAAGAAAATATTCCACACATCACACACATCATTACATCACCACTGCAAACCTGAACTGCTAGGAAGGATCTATGGATTCATGATGTCTATAACAGAATACAATTTGTTTCTAATCAGTTATGGTCCATATTTCATGCACATGTAACTACCCTAACCACGATCTCCTTTTATTAGCCAGCATTAGTGAAAAATGGTATGGTCGTCTGCTGCTATGTCCACTTCAAGATTCGACATGGGCATTTATAAATATTTTTTGAATAGCAGTGTTAAAATGTATATTTACCATGAGATGTCTGTTTTCTAATAATGACGATGTTACTCATTTTGGCCTATTTTACGGACTTAAGAAATGAAGAATTTAGACGATAAGATATCTGATGGTAAGTATATACACTGCTTTAAAAAAATAAAGGGAACACTTAAACAACACAATGTAACTCCAAGTCAATCACACGTCTGTGAAATCAAACTGTCCACTTAGGAAGCAACACTGAGTGGCAATCAATTTCACATGCTGTTGTGCAAATGGGATAGACAACAGGTGGAAATTATAAGCAATTAGCAAGACACCTCCATTAAAGGAGTGGTTCTGCAGGTGGTGACCACAGACCACTTCTCAGTTCCTATGTTTCCTGGCTGATGTTTTGGTCACTTTTAAATGCTGGCAGTGCTCTCACTCTAGTGGTAGCATGAGAAGGAGTCTACAACCAACACAAGTGGCTCAGGTAGTGCAGCTCATCCAGGATGGCACATCAATGCGAGCTGTGGCAAGAAGGTTTGCTGTGTCTGTCAGCGTAGTGTCCAGAGTATGGAGGCGCTACCAGGAGACAGGCCAGTACATCAGGAGATGTGGAGGAGGCCGTAGGAGGGCAACAACCCAGCAGCAGGACCGCTACCTCTGCCTTTGTGCAAGGAGGAACAGGAGGAGCACTGCCAGAGCCCTGCAAAATGACCTCCAGCAAGCCACAAATGTGCATGTGTCTGCTCAAACGGTCAGAAACAGACTCCATGAGGGTGGTATGAGGACCCGACATCCACAGGTGGGGGTTGTGCTTACAGCCCAACACCGTGCAGGACATTTGGCATTTGCCAGAGAACACCAAGATTGGCAAATTCGCCACTGGTGCCCTGTGCTCTTCACAGATGAAAGCAGGTTCACACTGAGCACATGTGACAGATGTGACAGAGTCTGGAGATGCCGTGGAGAACGTTCTGCTGCCTGCAACATCCTCCAGAATGACCGGTTTGGCAGTGGGTCAGAATGGTGTGGGGTGGCATTTCTTTGGGGGGCCGCACAGCCCTCCATGTGCTCGCCTGACTGCCATGAGGTACCGAGATGAGATCCTCAGACCCCTTCTAAGAACATATGCTGGTGTAGTTGGCCCTGGGTTCTTCCTAATGAAAGACAATGCTAGACCTCAAGTGGCTGGAGTGTGTCAGCAGTTCCTGCAAGATGAAGGCATTGATGCTATGGACTGGCCCGCCCGTTCCCCAGACCTGAATCCAATTGAGCACATCTGGGGCATCATGTCTCGCTCCATCCACCAATGTCACGTTGCACCACAGACTGTCCAGGAGTTGGCAGATGCTTTAGTCCAGGTATGGGAGGAGATCCCTCAGGAGACCACGCGCCACCTCATCACGAGCATGCACAGGCGTTGTAGGGAGGTCATACAGGCACGTGGAGGCCATACACACTACTGAGCCTCATTTTGACTTGTTTAAAGGACATTACATCAAAGTTGGATCAGCCTGTAGTGTGTTTTTGAACTTTAATTTTGAGTGTGACTCCAAATCCAGACCTCCATGGGTTGAAAAATTTGATTTCCATTTTTTAATTTTTGTGTGATTTTGTTGTCAGCACATTCAACTATGTAAAGAACAAAGTATTTCAGAAGAATGTTTAATTCATTCAGATCTAGGATGTGTTATTTTTTTGAGCAGTGTATAGTTTTAAAGTTTATTAGATTTGTTGAATGTCCTTCACTATTATTATGGGGAGGGAGGTAGGTGGGATTTTTTTAATGGTGGCGTGTGTAGAGGCTTTGGGACCTTTGTGTTAAAAAACTAGTAGTCCCTGTCTGCCACTTTTAGGTGGAGACTGGGGGATACATTAGGTACCATCCAGTATTTTAAAACTAATATCAAGTGAGAGCATGGCATGTAGTGACATAAAGGAAGTGAAAAACATACCTTTTACTATAATGATCATATTGAACCCCCTCGGGGGTTTTTAAAAACACTTTTTTAATGAAGTGACTGGTTAACAAGGGCTGGCCAGTTGCCACACGATTAATCTTTGTGCTGCTGAGGGCTTTTTAGACTTATTTGCCTGTTGGCTACTAGAATTGCAGAGAGTAAATAGTACTTACAATTATTGTTCATTTGTAAAAAGCAATATGCTGCGAGGCACCACCAAGTTTCTGGGATTGTATACAGAAACATCTGCACAGAATATGGGCTGGAACTGCCTAAATCCAAATGGGAGATACCACAAAGGTAGTAAACCATAACATCAAGAAGAAGGAACATGAGAAGGTGGGCAAATACTAAGGGCTCAAAGAGGAGTGAGACAGGATGTAGAAAGTGAAGACAGTAGTAGTCCCAGTTGTGAAAGGAGCACTTAAGGCTATAACCCCCAAGTTGAGAGAGTGGCTTCAACAGATTCCATGTGGGACATCTGAGATCTGTGTTCAAAAGAGTGCAGTTCTAGACAGGGTTGCCATCAAAAATGTTGGGTCCCTTACACAGCTCCAGGCCCGGGCCCCTTGGACTTGCCCCAACTCCACCCACAGGCCCCTCCCTTAAGTCTACCCATAGGACCCACCCCCCCCATTCCTCCAACTCTGTCACATCAGGAAGAGGGAGCAGAGCTATGGGTCAAGGGGAAAAGGACAAGAGTGATTCAGAACCCAATATTGGGAAGGACACTGGAAGATTAATTGCAGTGTGGTATTAATATATATAATTTGTTTTAAATAAAAAATACAAAAAAAAACATGTTCCACAGGATTTAATATCACACACTGCAGATGTGTGGATTTCTGTGAAGTGCCACATGGGGTTTATTTACTAAACTCTTGCTTGTAGTGAAGTATAATCCAAATGGCTAAAACTGAGGCAAACATGACCATGGAGTCTAGAGGGCACTGTGGTAGAGATTGGGGGGATAATGTACAAAGAAGGAAAGGCTGGAGACTCACTACCACCACACAACCAGGTACTATAATGCATTGGTCCAAAAGCTCCAGCCATAGCTGATGATCGCTCGATACTTGTAGCTCAAAACCAGAAGCTCGATCCACATAAAGAAATTATAGTTCCTGGCTGGAACCTAAACCAATGAGTTGTTACTATATTAACACCAATATATATAGTATATACAATTTACTATATATATTGTTACCTGTGTGTGCTTGTCTGTCATAATGTGACAGTGTATATCTATGTATATGTGTACCCATGACTGTCTCTGGAATGCATACCTGTTTCTACATTTGTATCTCTGTGAGCATGTATATCTCTGTATCTGGGAGTGTATGTGTGTGGGGGAGCTGCCTGCAGTGTATTATGTGTACATGGTGCTGTTTTTGACAGGATGACCATTTGGGGACGTGACTATGATTTTCTGTCCACCCACCCCCGTCAGATTTTTTTTGTTTGTTTTTTTTTGTTTGTTTTTTATGTTCCATTGTGCTTACCTTTTCTGCTATCTTGGGGCTCTAATCATCATTCCCTGGTGATCCAGCAATTTCTCTGGTGGTCTATTGGGCTGTCAGACAGATCTGTACCTCTAGGTTGGTCTTCCAGTCTCTGGATGGAGCATGTGCAGAGAATTGCTCCCAGCTGGAGGTGCAGACCTACAAAGAGAACAGTGCAAGACTGTGCAGAGAGATTTATAGATCTCCCTACTGTCCCATGCTCATCAGAGTTGGTGTCAGAATGGTAGCACTGGCTTTTTCTGTCTATGCAGCTAATGCAAACAATTATTTTATTTTGAAATTTAATTTGCATTAGTTAAAATTATGTATATACAGAAGTGGCAATGTTAAGGGATTATAGCAGTAATTCTTGATGCTAAAGAATGATTTGAGAAAGTAGAGCATTTCAGTACTAAAATGGTAGCGTAGACATATATTAAAATTAAAAATTCATATGGCCTGACACTAGGTATTCAATTTTCTAAAATAACTGGACTTCAATGCAATGAAAAAAAACTGCAAAAACAAAGTTATATTAAAACACTTTGACTTACAATTTCCCCGTATTAAGTTTATGTCAAATATTAACATAATAATTTTGTCTTTATACTTATGTTCTCTATCTATTATTTCATTGTGCTTCAAAATGCATTAGCGCTTTAACAACAGATATTAATATCATTGTGACATTTTAATTTCCATTAAATTAAAAGAAATTGAAAGTGATTCAAGCATGCAATTCACCTATTTATTATTAGCAGTGTAGTAGAGCTTAATAAAGTACGCAATTTGTCTTGGTTTACAATATATTTTGTATTATTGTGAGACAAATTAAAATCTGCTTTTAACTTAAGGAAAAAGTTGTATTAACTTTTTCAAAGCTTCCAATAAAATTACTGTTTTTACCCAATTGTTTAGAAAATTACTTGTTGTTAGAGACTTATTTTATTTGTGTCCCTTATAAGATAACCTCTAATAACTCAATTGTGTTAAAAGTTTATATGAGTAATGGGTCTTTCACATAAAGGATAAAAACTCCATAACATTCCATCTTTACCACTGAGGTACATAAATACTAGATTCAGCTTGACATTATGGTCATTACGGCTCTCAGGAGTTGGGCTATAAATGTCATGTGTTGTCAGAAAGTAACAGGCTTCATTTTCCAGTCTGTTATGACTAGATTTTATTTAGTGTAAGACTGTACATCAATAGCAAAATATACCATGTACACTTTAGGACAAGAATAGCATGGTTGTGAATCATAGTGTCTATCTGGGATAAATATTACAGACATTGTTTGTACTGTAATAAAAATGCACGCAACAAAATTCTCAATTTCAAAAATTTTACTATTTTTTTTGTGATATGCGTAATAAGGTTACAAAATATTTTATCCGCAAAATAATTTAAATCAAGAAACATAATTGTATAATTATTATGATAGTTATAATTGTATTTTTTTTAATGTGTAATAACGTATATATGGTCTGTCCCCAAGCAGTGAAAGACCCAGTATAGTTGATTTACTATTTTACCAATTATAGCATTTAAAGCAGGAAAAATGACTCTCGTTGATTTTTTTTTTCAACCCAATGATGGGTTTTGATTATTAGTATTTCATCCACTAAAATGGTTAGAGCTATGTCTACTGTAAATTATTGTTTGTTCAGACTTTCATTTTGTTTTCTTTGGCTACTCTCCTCATTTATGTACCTCCTTCTCCCCATTAGTGCTCTCCAATTTCCCATCTGCCATGTCAACCCCCATACAGTTCTGCTTTTTCTCAACTCTAAACAAAGCTCCCTTAATATATATTTTATATAAAGTCCTGGCATTCTTACTATCATCTCTATATCATCTCATCTCTATTTCAAACCCCCCGTGTCTCACAAAAAATCAGATGTCACTAACATGTTCATGTTATTAAATTAATTAGGTAGAATCTATTGAATATTGAATGGCTTTATTATTCATTCAAAAATATAGCTGTATAGTCACAGGTTTAATGTTGTTGCTACTGATCACCATAGCAACTGCAGAGAGGGCCATCTTGAAATGTCACTGCCAGGCAATTAGTTTAAGGAAATTAATTTATATTAAAACAAAATCAGACTGGGTCTGAAACAGATATGAATAATACTGTATAAATAAATTGGTGTATTTCTCACTATGGACAATAAATCACATGTAGCTGTTGTGCAGGACTAATTATAAATTGGCTTTATTTACACAATCACTAACTAGGGATTAGAGATGTCGCGAACCGTTCGCGAACTTCCCGCGAACGGCTCGCCGTGGTTCGCCACGAACCGTTCGCGGCGAGCTCCGGTCAGCTGACACATCCCGGCCAATCTCCAGCAGACCCTCCCTCCCAGACCTTCCCACCTCCTGGACAGCATCCATGTTGAAGCTGCCTTCAACATGGATGCTGTCCAGGAGGTGGGAGAGTTTCTACTGGTTAAGAAAAGGAAAGTACTACAATTGATTAGTCCTGCTAGCATCTGCTCTAAATCTGGTATCTTTGTCTATTTAGCTTTGTAGTTTAACTTTCTCTAGTTTGCTAATCTATTTTCAGTGAATTTCCAGGGTAGTTTCAGGAACATAGATTTGCAGGATTCCATGCCCTACTGGTCTATGTTCGAGAAAATTCCCCCGAACGTAGACCTGCTTTGTTGCACATGCTTGCTACCATTTTCCCCTGAAAATTAAGACATCCCCCGAAAATAAGCCCTAGTACATTTTTTGGTGGAAAAAATAATATAAGTCTCAGTCTTATTTTCGGGGAAATAAAGGTGGATAGGGTCCCAGTCCTTATCACAATATATTAGAATGCCTTGCAGCCCTGATCAACTGAACATCCTCTGGTGCAGTTATAATAAGTGCTATAGTTAATAGCACTCTGATAAATGTAGAGGTGAGAGTATCTCAAGATCCTTGTTATATATAAGGCTGGTGGTAATAAGGTGGCACTAACTGTTGTTCAATGAGAATTTAGGGCTAAAATAATGTATTTCTAGTGGGTTAGGTTTTGGGCAGTTAGCCACAACCAATTAGCTCGTTTTAGCAGTATATTTTACACCTTTAAGAGAATGGTTTACTCTTAATTTTGCACACAGTTTTTAAATGTGATTATTAATACTTTGTGATTTCTATGTATGTGTGTCTGTGTGTGAGTGATTGTGTGTGAGAAAAGAAGGTATATAAAATATATGTGTACATAAGAAAGTGTCTCTTTTTGCATAAATGTTCTTAAAACATGAATATTAATGAGTCTAGTGCAACTCGTTCATAGGCACTGATACATCATTTAAGTGGCTACATCCTCTCTGTTCCATGCTTTATCTAACCTTCCAACTGCTATCAGAAACTATTTAATACCCACGATACATATGAATCATGTTTCAGACTAAATTACTTTTTAAAACTGAATTTCCCATAGGTTTCTTTCAGCCTATGGCCACAGCCCCTTGACATTGTGTTATAGTAAGAAAGATGTGGCAAACAAAAATCTCCACTTGCTCTGGAGGGGCCGAGTCTGGCAGCTTTGTGAAAGCTGTTATTAAATTGATAGATAATGTAAGCATCCAGGCTTGGTTTCACCTTTCAGCCTGTAATGCTTTAATACCAGGGAACAAGTGTCTGAAAGGCAGTGTTAATTGGATATTTCTACAGACATTAAATGCAACTATATACCTCCCTAGCTTTAACTATTAACCCTCCACTACCGACAGTGTGTATGCATGAAGGACAGATGATACCCAGAAGCCAATTTCTAAAATGTTGTGATAAAGGGATAAGATACTCAGCATCAAAAGTCATAGATGCTGCTCTTATTATATACAGATATATATATAAATACACTTTTTTACATACGCATCCTTTACAGATACAAAAGTTTTTATCCCCTTAATGTCAGCAGACAGCATAGAATGTTCCCGCAGTCCTTTATACTTACTGGCTCCCTACCAATCCCCCACCAGCGGTCGCAATTGGGGGGACCACCTGACATCACAGGTAGTCCCCTTGCAGCTCATCAGGCCCTTCCAGGCAATGTGATCGCAAGGTCCTCACGATCGTATGGCCAAAATGGCTGTCCGCAGCTCTGCCTTCAGGAGGAATGCCTGGGATGTCAGGTAGTCCCCTATATGCCTGTAAAAAAGTTTGAAAAAGTTAGATATAAGTTTTACACACACACATACGCTCTTATTGCAAGTGTATTTTAATATGTATATTATATATATATTAACCCCATAACATCGCTAAGGCGTTCTATGCCAGCAGCAATATAATGGGCTTTAAAGTCATTGCGGCAGCATAGAACGTCATAACGACTTTCGGTCCATCAGCTCCAGCGTGCTTGCCTCCTCCGTGCATGCACGCTTCACAGTGATTATGTAAATCAGAGTGCAGTATGTGCTGACAACAGGTATAATTTTTGCACAGAGCCTTGGGCTGCCTATGTCATGCGTGCCAGGGGTGCTGTTAGACATCAGCACAAAATAGCTGGTTTCTCTATATAGGCAGTGTCTCAAGTTGAAATTGCACATACAGATAGATTTTCGCATTACCACTTCTAAAAGCAGAAGTGGTCAAGGAGATTGGAGTAACTTTCAATAGTCCGTTTGGAGATGTCTCATTAAAGGCACATAATATTATACTTCATGAATCTGAAGTCTTGCTACTACGTTAGTAAATAGATTTGGGAAACAGCCCCTTAATTTTCTTCATAAACTGTTCTCTTACTGCCAACATTTCAATTTTCAAAAGATGCATTTTCAAAATATATTCCAATACATATTTTCTTATTATCTGCTAAATCAACTGCTAAAGATTAGTGATGTCATGAACCGAAATTTTAGGTTGTGAGCGTGGCTGTAGAACTTCCGCAAATGTTCGCGAACCGGCGAACCGCCCGAAGCGCCATTGACTTCAATGGGGAGGCGAATTTTAAAACACACAGGGACTCTTTCTGGCCACAATAGGGATGGAAAAGTTGTTTCAAGGGGACTAACACCTGGACTGTGGCATGCCGGAGGGGGATCCATGGCAAAACTCCCATGGAAAATTACACAGTTGATACAGGGTCTGGTTTTAATCCATAAAGGGCAGAAATCACCTAACATTCCTAAATCACAATGAATATGGATTGACACCTGACATATGACATATTGACACCTTGACATGGATTGACACCTATCCTAAGGATCCCTGATACACAATGACACAGAGCAGAATAGGGACTGTTCCCCCTACATAGGGTCACTTGGCAGGTATGGATTGACACCTATCATAAGGATCCCTGATACACACTGACACAGAGCAGAATAGGACTGTTCCCCCTACATAGGGTCACTTGGCAGGTATGGATTGACACCTATCCTAAGAATCCCTGATACACACTGACACAGAGCAGAATAGGGACTGTTCCCCCTACATAGGGTCACTTGGCAGATATGGATTGACACCTTATTTACAAACTGCTATTTGTAGGGCCTTTAAATGACAGATTGCCTGCTTCCCTGGGTTGTGGAGAAGCCTATTTGCCAGCCTCCTCCCGCATGACTATGGCCCCTGGGAGATTGTGAAAATGTATGCACTTTTATTTGGTGTGTATGGCCCTTTAAGACTGTCGGTGGGCATATTGGGGCTTATGGACTCTTTATGTGACTGGTGCTGGCCCTTTAAACACCTTTTTGGGACATCAGGAAGATTGGGACACTGCCCCTTTAAGGCCGTGTCCCCAGACTTGTTGGGGACACAGCCCCTTTAAGACGGTGTCCCCTGTGTCCCCAGACCTGGTGCAAACCCTTTGTGCCTGCCTTGCTATTTCCCACTTGGTTCAGTAAATGGGAAATTATTTCAGCTGCAGAGACTAAGTCCCATTCGGCGATGGGACTTAGTCTTTTTTTCAGCCGTTTTTTCAGCCTTATTTCAGCTGCAGAGACTAAGTCCCATTCGGCGATGGGACTTAGTCTTTTTTTCAGCCGTTTTTTTCAGCCTTATTTCAGCTGCAGAGACTAAGTCCCATTCGGCGATGGGACTTAGTCGTTTTTTCAGCCTGAAATAGACCGACCTCACAGCCCAAATCTATGGAACTGTTTTGGGCAGGAAAATGTGCTTGCGGTCGGTCATAAAGGGACCTCCAGCTAACTTTTTAACCCCTGGATGGATTTGGCTGATTTTTGGTTATGTTTTATGTTTTAAGTGTGCTGATTCCAAATATGTAATTATGAAGATGGGATGTGTAGTTTTAAAGTTACAGGGTATGGCTAAAAACTGTATTTTTACTGCCTGTGTTTAGTTATGTTAATCTCTTCCCAAACGTCATTTCGTTCAAAGTGGAGAGAATGTTAAAAAAAAATATTTTTGTTCGGAGTGTGAGAAATGCTTTTCAGCCGCTTCTAATCTTAAGCATCATTTGAGGAGCCATACAGGAGAAAAACCTTATTTGTGGTGTGTTTAGTATTGTTCTGATCAGTTTAATACCTTCCGCGTCTCCTATCAGTGGACGTGTATATGGCAGCCATTTTAGGAACCGTACACCTGGGACCCGAGCAAGGTCACCTCGTTCAACAGGCTTGCAGCGTATCCTCCAGGAAGAAGAGCCTGAACCCTTACCGGCTGCACGTGTCTTACCTGTACATGGAAAGCTGCTGTGGTTCCTTGATGAGCCAGCTGCCCGTGAGTTAACATGTCCCGTGGAGAAGCACTCTGTCCTGTAAAGCCTCACCAAAAAAAAGGAGTGGTGTGTTTAGTATTGTTCTGATCAGTTTAATACCTTCCGCGTCTCCTATCAGTGGACGTGTACCGCGGCATTGATTTTTGTAACGGGAGATGGAAGAGGAAGCAGTTGGTCCTCTTACTGGAATTTGGGCACTGCGGTCAAGTAATGTGAGGCACCAGATGGGAGTGGTGTGTTTAGTACTATTTTTATCAGTTTAATACCTTCAGCGTCTCTATCGGTGGGCTGTACTACGGCATTTTGCGGGGAGATGGAAGAAGGAAGCGATGCGGTCCTCTTACTGCAAATTTGGGGCACTCGCGTACGGTCAAGCTAATGTGACACCAGATGGGAGTGGTGTGTTTGATACTATTTTATCAGTTTAATACCTTCAGCGTCTCCTATCAGTGGTGGAGTGTACTACGGCATTGATTTTTGTAACAGGGAGATGGAAGAAGAGGCTTGGTCGGTCCTCTTACTGCAAATTTGGGGCACTGCGCGGTCAAGCTAATGTGACACCAGATAGGAGTGGTGTGTTTAGTACTATTTTTATCAGTTTAATACCTTCCGCGTCTCCTATCAGTGGTCGTGTACACGGCAGTAATTTCTGTAACAGGCAGAGGGAAGAAGATGCTTGGTTGGTCCTCCTAACTGGAGACTGTGTTGCTGTACGGGTGGCAGGTGGAGCCATTTATAAAGTGCACACTGCTTTATAAAGCCATTTATAAAGTACACACTGGCGGCTTGAACCCTAGTTGGTGGCGGATAAGTCACGCAAGTCAACAGGCATTCAGAGCTAAAATACAGCAGCGTGTGGACCATTTTTAGCCCAAGGCAGCTCATCTCATCAGGCCTTTTTTACATAGGGTCACTTGGCAGATATGGATTGACACCTGTCCTAGGGATCCCTGATACACACTGACACAGAGCAGAATAGGGACTGTTCCTCCTACATAGGGTCACATGGCAGATATGGATTGACACCTGTCCTCAGAGCCCCTGATACACACTGACAGAGAGCAGAATAGGGAATGTTACCCCAACATCGGGTCACTTGGCAGATATGGATTGACACCTGTCCTCAGAGCCCCTGATACACACTGACACAGATCAGAATAGGGGGAATGTTACTACCCCAACATAGGGTCACTTGGCGGATATGGATTGACACACCTGTCCTCAGAGACCATGATACACACTGACACAGAGCAGAATAGGGTTGTTCCTCCTACATAGGGTCACTTGGCAGATATGGATTGACACCTGTCCTCAGAGCCCCTGATACACACACTGACACAGATCAGAATAGGGAATGTTACCCCAACATAGGGTCACTTGGCAGATATGGATTGACACCATCCTCAGAGACCATGATACACACTGACACAGAGCAGAATAGGGACTGTTCTACGCCTTTAAAGGTCACTTGGCAGATATGGATTTGACACCTGTCCTCAGAGCCCCTGATACACACTGACACAGAGCAGAATAGGGAATGTTACCCCAACATCGGGTCACTTGGCAGATATGGGTTGACACCTGTCCTAAGGATCCCTAATACACACTGATACACACCTACTTGGATGGTATAGACATTTTTAGCAGCTCCTGGCCCGAACACCTGACCCACATAGGAGCCGTAATAGACTGGATTAGGGAGTCGGACTGACCCTAAAGCCCAGTAAGTGCCATATAGGAACGTGTAAAAGCCTCCACAAGATAGTAGTATGGGCCCCAGAGTGTGAACAGGCCTTCCAACAGCTCAAGACGGCGCTCATTAAATCACCTGTACTTTCTTCTCACACGATCCCAACTAAGCTTACTTTATGCGTCCATACAGGCAGCTTCTATGCTTGGATTAGGGAGCGTGCGGGCAAGTCAGGAGCAGATGGTGGCGCGAAGCAACCCGGGGCTTATCTAAGCAGCAAACTTTTGCACAGTGAAGTATATTCGCTGCCATTGAAAAAAGAGGTGCATAGCGGTGGTGTGGGCCACTCAAAAGCTGCAACCTACTTGTATGACAACCGTTTACCTTACTCACAGATCACAACAAATTTGGGGCACTCTTGGCGTGCAATCTAATGCCACCAGATAGAATTAGTGTGTTTAGTACTAATATTTATCGTTTTAATCACTATTCCGCGACGTCCTATCCGTTGATGTGGAGCAAGGCGCAGCAGCAGAAGAGGACTCAGCCAAGGAGGTTATGGAAGAGGATGGGTAGGAGGTAAGAGGAGGTGGCAGCGTGCTGGCAGAGTACACGCTGTAGGGCTGACACACAAGCTTTGAGACAACTAACTGCTATTCAATCTATAACAGTGAAAAAAGTTTTTTGTTTTTAAATGCAAGCTATTATGACACCAGATATGAGTGGCACTGTGAACTGGCAGAGTACACGCTGTAGGGCTGACACACCCGCTTTGAGACAACTAACTGCTATTCAATCTATAACTGATGTTTATTTCACAGGCAGAAAGTGCCCTAAAAGATGGCGGCTTGAACCCAAGTTGGTGGCGGATCAGTCACGCAAGTCAACAGACATTCAGAGCTAAAATACAGCAGCGTGTGGACCATTTTTAGCCCAAGGCGGCTCATCTCATCAGGCCTTTTTTAATCTAATGTATCGCCCAGTGTCAGTCCCTTCGGGATCCATCCCTCATTCATCTTAATAAAGGTGAGGTAATCTAGACTTTTTTGACCTAGGCGACTTCTCTTCTCAGTGACAATACCTCCTGCTGCACTGAAGGTCCTTTCTGACAGGACACTTGAAGCGGGGCAGGCCAGAAGTTCTATCGCAAATTGGGATAGCTCAGGCCACAGGTCAAGCCTGCACACCCAGTAGTCAAGGGGTTCATCGCTCCTCAGAGTGTCGATATCTGCAGTTAAGGCGAGGTAGTCTGCTACCTGTCGGTCGAGTCGCTCTCTGAGGGTGGATCCCGAAGGGCTGTGGCGATGCGTAGGACTTAAAAAGGTCCGCATGTCCTCCATCAACAACACGTCTCTAAAGCGTCCTGTCCTTGCCGGCGTGGTCATGGGAGGAGGAGGATGACTTCCACCTCTCCCCCTGTTAGATTCCCGTTGTGCTGTGACATCACCCTTATACGCTGTGTAAAGCATACTTTTCAATTTATTTTGCAAATGCTGCATCCTTTCATACTTGTTGTAATTCGGTAACATTTCCGCCACTTTCTGCTTATACCGGGGGTCTAGTAGCGTGGACACCCAGTACAGGTCGTTCTCCTTCAGCCTTTTTATACGAGGGTCCCTCAACAGGCACGACAGCATGAAGACCCCATTTGCACAAGGTTGGATGCCGAGCTACTCATTTCCCGTTCCTCCTCCTCACTGATGTCAATGAAGGTATTTTCTTCCCCCCAGCCACGTACAACACCACGGGTACCAGATAGGTGACGACGAGCACCCTGGGATGCCTGTTGTGGTTGGTCTTGCTCCTCCTCTTCCTCCTCCTCAAAGCCACATTCCTCCTCTGACTCCTCTTCCTCACAATCCTCTTCCAGCGTTGCCGCAGGTCCAGCAAGCGATGCTGATAAGGCTGTTTCTGGAGGTGATGGTGACCACAACTCTTCCTCTTCCTCTTCAAGCTCATCTACGGCCTGATCCAGCACTCTTCGCAGGGCACGCTCCAGGAAGAAAACAAATGGTATGATGTCACTGATGGTACCTTCGGTGCGACTGACTAAATTTGTCACCTCCTCAAAAGGACGCATGAGCCTACAGGCATTGCGCATGAGCGTCCAGTAACGTGGCAAAAAAATTCCCAGCTCCGCAGAGGCTGTCCTAGCACCCCGGTCATACAAATACTCATTAATGGCTTTTTCTTGTTGGAGCAGGCGATTGAACATTAGGAGTGTTGAATTCCAACGTGTCGGACTGTCGCCAACGTCAAGCGCCCTCACTGGCATGTTGTTTAGCGCTGGATATCTGGATATGTGAGCGCCTGAAGTAGCCACACACCTTCCTGGCCTGCTTCAGGGCGTCCTGTAAGCCATGTACTTATGCAAAGCGTTATGCGATCAGATTACACACATGTGCCATACGGCACATGTGACAACTTAACTTCAATGCGCTAACAAATTTGTTCCGTTGTCACAAACCACTTTGCGATATCCAGGTAAGCTGCGGAGTCAGCCACTTTTCCACCTGTGCGTTCAGGGCGGACAGGAGTGCTTGTCGGTGTGACTCTCTGCTTTCAAGCAAGTCAAACCCAAGACGGCGTGACACTGCCGTATCGGGATGTGGAATAGTACCTGGGGAGCTGGGGGGGTGCCGTTGATGTGGAGCAAGACGCAGCAGCAGAAGAGGACTCAGCCGAGGAGGTTATGGAAGAGGATGGAGTAGGAGGAGTAGAGGAGGTGGCAGCAGGACTGCCTGCAAGTCGTGGCGGTGTCACCAACTCCTCTGCAGAGCCATGCATTCCATGCTTGGCAGCAGTCAGCAGGTTTACCCAATGCGCAGTGTAGGTGATATACCTGCCCTGACCATGCTTTGCAGACCAGGTATCAGTGGTCAAATGGACCCTTGCCCCAACACTGTGTGCCAGAGATGCTATTACTTCCTTTTGCACAATTGAGTACAGGTTGGGGATTGCCTTTTGCGAAAAGTAATTTCGGCCGGGTACCTTCCACTGCGGTGTCCCAATAGCTACAAATTTTTTGAACGCCTCAGACTCCACCAGCTTGTATGGTAAAAGCTGGCGGGCTAATAGTTCGGACAAGCCAGCAGTCAGACGCTGGGCAAGGGGGTGACTTTCTGACATTGTCTTCTTACGCTCAAACATGTCCTTGACAGACACATGACTGTGGGAAGATGAGCGTGAACTGCTCAAGGCGGGAGGCGGAGTGGCGGATGGTTGAGAGGGGACAAGGAGGACAGCAGTGGTTGGCGTGGCTGAAGATGCTGGACCAGGAGGAGGCTGGCGGCTTAGAGTAGGCGAGCTGCTTGTACTCATGTGTTGATCCCATAGGCGTTTGTGATGTGAGATCATGTGCCTACGCAAAGCAGTTGTACCTAGGTGGGTGTTGGACTTCCCACGACTCAGTTTCTTTTGGCACAGGTTGCAAATGGCATCGCTGTTGTCAGAGGCAGACACACAAAAAAATTCCACACTGCTGAGCTCTGCAATGACGGCATTCTGGTGGTGGACACAGCATGCGTTGATTGGCGTGCTGTCGGGCTGACCCCGGGTGCCGATGCATGCTGTCTGACTGTGCCACTAGCTCCTTGCGATGACCTCCCCCTGCTTCCAACTCGTCTCCTCCTCCTCCCTGTCTCCCCATCTGAACTTTCGCCCTGTTCTTCTTCTTGACGAGCGGGCACCCACGTGACATCCATGGAAGCATCGTCATCATCAACCGCTTCACTTGTATCTGACAACTCAGCAAAGGAAGCAGCAGCGGGTACAACATCATCATCATCATCACACCGTACGTCCATGTGTGTAATGCTGCCTGCCTGAGACATATCCCTGTTATCTACATCCTCTGGCAATAATGGTTGCGCATCACTCATTTCTTCAAGCGGATGTGTGAATAACTCCTCTGACATACCAACTGAAGCGGCTGTGGTGCTAGTTTTGGTGGTGGCGGCAGGCGGGTGAGTGGTATCTTGAGAGGTGCCTGAAGCTAAGCTGGAGGAGGATGGTGCGTCAAGGTTCTGAGCGGAGGCTGTAGAAGATTGGGTGTCCTGTGTTAGCCAGTCAGCTATGTCCTCAGAACTTTTCAAGTTCAGGGTACGTGGCCTCTGAAAACTGGGCATTATTCTAGGGCCAAAGGGAATCACAGCACCACGACCACGATGGCCCCTGCGGGGTGGCCTGCCTCTGCCTGTCATTTTTGTTGGGATTGGTGGTACTATGCGTGCAAGCTACTGTGAGACCAGATATGAGTGGCAATGTGCACTGGCACAGTTGTGCAGAGCACAGGCTGTAGGCCTGACACCCACTTGAAGATAACTAACTGCTATTCAATCTATAACAGTGAAAAAAGTTTTTTGTTTTTTTAAATCCAAGCTATTGTGACACCAGATCTAATTAGTGGCACTTGTCAGCGTATCCACTGTTAGCGTAACACACCCGCTTTAAGGACACTGACTGCTATTCAATCTATAACGGTGAAAAAAGTGTTTTTTTTTTTTAAATCCAAGCTTTGTGTCACCAGATCTAATTGGTGGCACTGGTCACCGTATCCACTGTTAGCGTAACACACCCGCTTTAAGGACACTGACTGCTATTCAATCTATAAAAGTGAAAAAAGTGTTTTGTTTTTTTTAAATACAAGCTTTATGTCACCAGATCTAAGTGGTGGCAATGGTCACCGTATCCACTGTTAGCGTAACACACCCGCTTTAAGGACACTGACTGCTATTCAATCTATAACAGTGAAAAAAGTTTTTTGTTTTTAAATCAAAGCTATTGTGACACCAGATGTAATTGGTGGCACTGACTGGGGAAATGGGCACAGTATGCACTGTGAGCCTGACACAGAAGCTGGCAGCAGTGGCAGACAACTGACTGCTATTCAATCTATAACAGTGAAAAAAGTTTTTTGTTTTTAAATCCAAGCTATTGTGACACCAGATGCAATTGGTGGCACTGACTGGGGAAATGGGCACTGTGAGCCTGACACAGAAGCTGGCAGCAGTGGCAGACAACTAAGTGCATTTACATTACATAGAAAAAAAAAATCCAAAAAAAGCATACCCTTATCCCTAACCTAGCTATGCTTTTCCCTATCTTATGAACAGCAGCTACACTTTCCCTCCTCTTACTAAGCATGCAGCTTGAGAATGAATCTAAAATGGATGCTGTCCAGTAGGTGGGAGGGTCTGCTAGGGAGGCTGTGCTGCTAATTGGCTGGAATGTGTCTGCTGACTGTGAGGTACAGGGTCAAAGTTTACTCAATGATGACGAATAGGGGGCGGGTCGAACCGCGCATATGTTCGCCCGCCGTGGCGAACGCGAACATGCTATGTTCGCCGGGAACCGTTCGCCGGCGAACCGTTCGGTACATCACTACTTATGAGTAAAACATTATAATAACAATAATAATAATAATAAAACAAATAATTATTCACTAAAGGGAGAATTGTCAGGAAGTCAAAGTAAATTTCAAATTTAAGGATCGTCTTAAATGGTTACTCCAACAGCCATGAATACTGCCATTTTCGGAACTGGTTATGGTGGTAGGAGTGAGTATTTGCAGTTATTTTTAAATGTGTGTCGGGGGCTAGTTGCATCCCCAGCACACATGACTTATGTCACCTGGAATTCTGTTCTTGGCTGACAAATGTCAACCCTGTGCATATTATACATCCGTCGTCAGCGCACACTACATGCTGGCGACAGGCATGATCTGCTGGTGTCTTCCCTCCCTCCCATACTGATTACAGCCCTTCCTCCTTAGTATCCAATGAGCCATTTTTTTTATTTATTTTTTTAACCCCAACATCCCTGCTCCTCCTTTCTTCGGCTCAGAATGCACTGTGAACCAGGTGAATGATCTAATCAAAGGCTTCTTTATGATTTGACCTCCATGTGGCTTCTGTGATATCAGACAGGGGAGCTGCAATATTATGCCAACGGGATTGGAGAAGCCATTTAAAGTCTTCACATTGGCTACTTAAAGAAACAATCTGGGCACCAGCATGAAGTTGTTATGGTGCAAGGAGATCCCCAGAGAAAGGTTTACCTTAATAGGTTAAACCATTAAAAATAAATAGGATTAACCATTAATTAATAAAAGGTAATTAATAATTTCCTCAACTTTTAATTTTTAATACCAAACAGGGGTAGACAAATGGGAACCTATATTTCGTGAAGAATGATTTAGCCCCAAAGTCTTAAACCTGAAGCACATTAGCTCTTCCCACAAGATCACGCTGGTAGCTACTGATAGGCTGAGAGTGTCATTTGACGCTCCCCATTCACAAAACAGAATGAGAAAAATATGGATGTTTCTCAATCCAGTTTGGAAATGGGGAGTTGCTGATGTGCTGATAGCGTAGGCTAAAACGCTCAGTGGCTCCCTGTGTTTTCCTGATTCAAGCCTCAGACTGCAGTAAATCTTTGTGATAAGAGCTAATGGGCACCAGATTCAAGACAATTAATGCTTTAACTCTTACAGGTATGCTGGCGCGTGGTGACCTTTAAAATTCATTTTGAATTCTCAACAATTTTAACTTTAGCGAATTACCCTGAAAGTGTAAGACTCTTTACCAGTGCATCCTAAATCACTAGTAAAAATCAGTCACAGGGGCAGGCCATGAATCAAAAGGGAAAAACAAAATGCTGCAGGTAATCTCAAGATACAGCTATTCCAACATCCACTAAAAACCATTTGAGCCATTCTGAGTGGGCAAAATCACCTCACTGTGTCTCTTACACTTCTCCTTTTTCCCCAGCAGACACTACCTGAATTGTTTACAAAAAAAAACCCTTCCCTAAGCAATACTCGTTTTCCTGGCACTATAGTTCCCTGAGGGTGCCCCCACCCTCAAGGTCCCACTCCCGCCCGGCTCTGGGGAGAGGAAAGGGTTAAATCTTACCTTTTTTCCAGCGCCGGGCAGGGAGCTCTCCGCCTCCTCTCCTCCCATTCGGCTGGCTGCACGCTCATTCAGCCGGTCTCATAGGAAAGCATTTAAAATGCTTTCCTATGGACGCTGGCGTCTTCTCACTGTGATTTTCACAGTGAGAATCACGCAAGTGCCTCTAGCGGAGTTGGAGGATGGATTAACCCATTTATAAAACATAACAGTTTCTCTGAAACTGCTATGTTTATAAAACAAAATGGGTTAATCCTAGAGGGACCTGGCACCCAGACCACTTCATTAAGCTGAAGTGGTCTGGGTGCCTAGAGTAGTCCTTTAATACAAACTATGAAGGGTATTGTATAATAAACCATAGAACCTTAATGTTTCATTATTATATCCCTTTGTTTTTTAAGACTGTGGTGGTGGTGGTGTTTTTAAGCACAGCCAGGTATGTGTATCTGTGACAGAGAATGAACATTTTACAGAACATTAAATGTCAGTTATAAATATACACTATAATACAAGACAAAGATAATACCATGAAATGTCTCGGGCTTTCCACATATTACCTGTACAACTAGTTTAGTATAGCAAACTTTAAAGTGTATGGGTCTCTAGTATAAAAATATAAATAAATCCATTGTTCCATGTCCCTTGCAATGTGTTTGTTTTCACACCAGTTAATGCTGTATAAAGTAAGACTAGCAATGTCTATGTACCACTTACTCCCCATACTATGGCATATAAGCCAAAGTTAACCCCATGAAGCCCACACAGCTCTTATCACACATTGCAGTTTTGTAGATCTCAAACCTGGGAAGTTGCACAGTAGTAAGTCAGCAGTGAGGATGATTTCACACAGACATACCTCCCCCCCGCCTCGCTCTGTCACTGGGAGCCTCTCTTCCTCTTCCTCCTGCGCTCAGTGCGGGGCAGGAAGCGACACAGCGACTCAGCTCTTGGATCGGCGACGTCACGGTCACGTGTGGGGGGGGGGTGTGAGGCGGCCATGTTTTGAGTGGCACGTTGCCAGCCACAAACACTGATTGCAGGGAAGCAAAACGCTCCTCGCTGCATTACGATTCCCGGCATCCATTGCGCCGGCGATTCAGTAACAGGAATAGCAGGGTCTCTAGGAAGTGAACTGAAGTGCAACTCCCATTATCCTCCACCAGATGGTGGCTAATAAACTGACATACTTATATAGTGTATTTTATTTCCTGAGACGTAATATCAGTCAGGTGATATGATAATGGAATGTATCTTGTTACCATAAAATAAAAGAAGTGGGTGGGCTATCAGTACTGATATCTGGAATAAATGGGGTGTATGGGCCTCTGCTATTACAGTGTGTAAGAAACAATGGGCAGTACATCCCTCAATATTTCAAAGACAGACAATGTTGTTTAAAGCGGCATTGTCACCCCCACCAGAAAAATGAGTATTTGTACAAAAATATTTTATATAAACAAGTATAGGGACTAATTTGTCTCTGTATATTTTCTCCACCTGGCTATCTTACACGCTGTGCGGAGCTACAGCCTTCTAGAAGAGTCAATCCCTATCCCCGCTATACCAATGAGGGCTGTAGGGAATTGGCTCTATCTATATAGAAGATCCTGTGATCTCACTGGATCCTCGTAGACCTCAATGCTGTACTTTTGCGCATGCATAAACAATGGCCTAACTGAAGAGGAGCAGACCGAGGAAGATGGCGGTGCCTGCAAGGGACAGGTTCAAGTAATTAAATCTCACCTTAACCTGTCCTGGACACCAGCAGGAAAATTCGGCAAAACCCCCAGACAATGACAGTGCCGCCGTAATGACCAAAGCAATTTATGCACTTTTAGTGTGTGTTCAACTGCAGTTGCGATCTTTCTCATTTATTGCACCAACACATATATATAACATTTTTAACTGATAAGAACTGTCACCTCAAACTATTTTTATTTACACATAATTATCCTTTCATCAAATATTGAAAGGAAACAGATTCTTTAATAAAGTATATGTTATACCTTTAGTATATGACAGCATCCTTCAACCATATACATGTAACTTGGGTCAAACGGTGCCTGAATTAATCAGTCTGAGGATGGCACTGAACTTTGCAGGGAGCGATGCAGGGAAGACAAATTGTTTTCTAATTTTGTTTCTTGACTGAACCATGCTATAAAGTGTATCTTAGAATTAGTGGAGAGCCATCGGGCGATGTGAGATCTATTTATAGCCCCTTGGAGGTCTGTTTTAATAGAGGCAAACTCAATGTAAATATAGCTGTGCCTTTACATAGATGAGCGCAAATATAAATAAATGTGTTTTTTTGTTTTTTGTTTTTTACTTTGTCGGATTTTGCCTCCAACACAGCAGTAGCCCTGAGCAGCTCAGCTTCCAAACAGCATCTGCACCATTAGACCAACAGAGGTGGATCTTTGGGAGGAAGGATCAGGGAGTGATAGCATGGATTTATTAAGGTGGCGGAGAGTTGATGATGGTGGAATTCACGGATTTTACTATTACCATGACGTAAAGTCATGATTTTATTAATGACACGGAGGCGAGTATTATGCTGCACTCTTTCTTTATTTCCCTCAGCAGCAAAGAAAAAAACTTTATAAACATAACCAATGATAACATTAACAGTCTCAGGTGTATTCTTCCCAGTAACAGGAACAGCCAATCAGGATCCACTTCTCCAGCATAATAGGCTCTGTCAACCAATCCTGTTCCTCTTTATTTGCAATCCCGAAGAAGTAAAATTATCCAACCAAACGTTGAACTGCATAGAACATGGTTTTCCCAGTAGATGAGGGGTAGATTAGGCTGTAAGAGAGGAAAAATATGGTAATATCTTAGCATAAAACTGAGTGTATGCATATTCATAGATATTCAAGATAGTGTTTGGTCAGTGTTGTGTCCAAGGGAATATTGTTGTTTAACCTAGAAATGTTGGTGACCAGATAGGCAATTAGTGATCGTAGCTAAGACTTACCTTGATCTAAGTACAACTGTAATGTAATAATCTGGCGATTACAACTGTAACAAATATACATAGTAAAATAGACTTACCGTAGGTCAACTTACCCAACTTCCGTCTAATAATACTCGCCTCCGTGTCATTAATAAAATCATGACTTTACGTCATGGTAATAGTAAAATCCGTGAATTTTATTAAGACACGGAGGCTCCTATTATGCTGGTTGAAAGCTGAGAAACTACCGTTCCCGCAAAGTGGTGTATTGGTTTGAAGTAAAAATCCCAGAAGGTAGATTCTGAAGACCAGTTGGTTGCTTTTAGAATGTCTTCCAGGCGACAACCCATCGAAGAGGCTTTGGAAGCCATTGCTCCTCGTATTGAGTGTGGTGAAAATATGGAGGTGTCTGTGCCTGCCGCAGCCATGATCCATTTGACCCAGCGAGCCAGGGTCGTGGTAGACACTGGTAGGTGTGGTCTTTGGAAGGAGATGAAGAGTTCATGTTTAGATGGGTCCCGCAACGTCCTGGTGCGAAGTTCATAGGTTTGTAGGCATTTAACCGGACACAAGAGAGGTTTGTCAGGAAAAGCTGGATATGTCACTCTCTTTGTTGAGCTTTTTGTTCTCCGTGATATATCGAAAGTGACCCCTTCCGCAGTGTTGGAACGTGTGGTGACGTCTAAGGCTCTAACGTCTGAGACCCGTTTGCAGGATATGAGACATAGGAGCATGACCAGTTTCGCCGACAGTTGTTTTAGAGATAGTGTTGCGTTATCTGGCCAAGATTCGAGGAAGTGGAGGATGATGGAGACGTCCCACAGTACGCAATAGCGTGGTAGCGGAGGTCTTGCGAATCTAATGCCGCGTAGGAGTCGGCATATCAGTGGATGGCGTCCTATCGGTGCGCCATCGATGCCTTGGTGTGTGGTAGAAATGGCCAATCTGTAGAGGTTCACCGTGCGATATGCTTTGCCGCTGTCAAATAAGGAGGTTGAAAATTGCAGGATCGAAGTCAGAGGAGCCGATATGGGATCCAAGTTCCGTTCCATGCACCAATCGTGCCATTTGCGCCAAGCAGATTTATAAGCTTGTCTCGTGCCGGGTGCCCATGCGCTCTCGAGAAGTTGGAGAGTCGATTCCGAAATTCCTTCGATTGAGTAGGGCTCCCGGAAATCAGCCACGCCGTGAGGTGTAGTAACTCTTGTTGAATCAGGGGATGGGGGGACCCGTCCGGGTCTCGAAGTAGGTAGTCGAAGTGTGGGAGAGTGCGGGGTATGTCTATCGCCATCTCCAACAGGGAAGGAAACCATGGTTGTGACGGCCATAATGGCACCACGAGCACTGCCGTTCCCGTCTGTCGCCGTAGTTGTAGTAGGCAGCGGGGAATCAATGCAAAGGGAGGAAACGCGTAGTTCCTTTTGGAGGACCAGTCTTGGGTAAAGGCATCTGTTGCCAGTGCTGCCGGGTCCGGTTTCCAACTGAAAAATCTGGGAAGTTGATTGTTCAAACGGGAGGCGAACAAGTCCTTGTCCAGAGGACTCCATAGAGACTGGATGTCTTGGAAGACCCTGGGTTCCAGGTGCCAGTCGCTGGAATCTCTGAGGTGCCTTGAGTACCAATCCGCCGTGGTATTGCAGAGGCCCGGAATGTATTCCGCTGTGACTGAAATGCCGTGTGCCAGGCAAAACTGTCAAAAGTCTCGTGCCAAATTCGCCAGGACCTTCGATTTCGTGGCGCCCAAGTGATTTATATAACGGACTGCCGATACATTGTCCATCCTTAAAAGGATGGCACATTGGGCTTGAGTCGGTGAAAAACTGCGGACTGCAAAAGAACCGGCTAGGAGTTCTAGGCAATTGATGTGAAGCGTCGATTCCACTTCGGACCATCTGCCACCGGTAGAGACATTGCCACAGCGTGCGCCCCAACCGTGCAAGCTCGCATCGGATTCTATTATTATATCTGGTTCGGTACCGAAAATGGCCCGGCCATTCCAGGCGTCCATATGGGAGAGCCACCATCTGAGTTCTGTTTTTGCTTCTGTGTCCAGAGCGATCATGTCCGTGTATGAGGTCCCGTCTCTCAAATGGGAGGCTTGCAGGCGCTGTAGCGCTCGATAGTGTAGAGGGCCCGGGAAGATGGCCTGTATGGAGGCCGCCAAGAAGCCGATCACTCTCGCCAATTGTTTTAGGGAGATCAGGGGGGTCGTCAGAGTGCGTTTGATCTCCTTCTTTATGGTGGTCAATTTCGCCGCCGGTAAGTGTAGGGTCTGTAGAGTAGAGTCCACTACGAGGCCCAAAAACTCTATAAAAACTCTGCCGTGTAGGGGTCATGATGGATTTTTTCCAATTGATAAGGAAACCCAAATTTTGCAAAAGATTCTGAGTCCATGACAGATGAGTCTCGAGAATGTGGTTGGAACGACCCATGATGAGGATGTCGTCCAAGTAGATTATGAGACGAACCCCTCGACTTCGAAGTAGAGCCACCACGGGCTTCATGAGTTTGGTGAAGCACCATGGGGCTGAGGACAGTCCGAATGGGAGGCAGGTGAATCTCCATTTCCTTCCTTGCCATATGAATTGTAGGAAGTCTTGGTGCTGACGTGCGATTGGTATCGTGAGATAGGCGTCCTGCAGGTCCAACTTGACCATCCAGTCCAACGGCTGGAGGAGATCTCGGAGGCAGTGTATGCCCTCCATTTTGAAATGGTTGTAGGCAACAAAAGTGTTGAGTTGTTTCAAGTTGATCACTGGGCGGACGCCGCAGCCTTTTTTGGCAACTAAGAATAGGTTGCTTACGTACCCTGGGGTAGTCATAGGGATCTCTAAGATGGCCCGTTTTGGTGTCAATTCCAAAACCTCCTTGGTTACAAGGGAGGCGTCTTGGTGGGAAAACAGCATTCCCCGTGGTGGGGAGAGTTGTACCGGGAGGGATATGAACTCTAAGGTGTACCCTCTTACCGTGTTCAATACCCAGGCATCTGATGAGATGTGTGACCATGCATGGGAAAAATGTTGGAGTCTGCCCCCCACTGCCCATCGGGAAGAAGGAAATAGGAGAGCATTTACCATAAGGTCGTCTGCCTGGGCGGGAGCCACGTGGTCCACGAGCAACCCATGGTCGCCCACGTTGTGGGAAGACGACCGGGGTGTTGCGGTGCTCCGTGAAGGAGGCGTGTCCAGTGTAGGAGCCTCGGCTCTGTCGGAATGAACCCCTATTGACACGGCCGGACAGACGGCTCCTGGCTCTTCCGGCCCCACCAAAAACCTTAGGTTGGAAAATCTTGCGCATGTTCGATTGCACCTTGTCTAGGGCAGCGAAAGTATGGACAAAGGAGCCAAGCTCCTTGACAAAATTGTCTCCGAACAGGAGACCACGGGCCTGGGCGCCCGGTTCGGTTATAGCCACGTTCACCAGTTTGGGTTCTATCTTTAATAAGATCGCTTTGCGACGCTCTGTGGCCACCGCACAGTTGGCATTACCAATCAGACAAATCACCCTTTGTATCCAACCACTTATGGCGGAACAATCTAACTCTTGGTCGCTTTCAACCATATCAAAATTTTTTGTTGCCGGGCCCAATATATCTAATATCTTGTCCTGGCAATTGCGCAGGGAGAAATCAAGGCCCTTATTAGGCTTCCAGCCAGTCTTGCCCAAGAATTGAATGATTTTTGGGTCAACTGCAGGTGTTCTGCAGGCCTCGTCAGAGACAGTGGGACGTGGGCATTCTGCCGTCAGCTTGTTACGTGTTACCTTATTTAAAGGTTTGCGAGTCCGCGATGCAACGTATTTGGCCACATGGGCCGAAGGGGACCAGTCCGCTGACCTTGGATGACGCAGGTCATGGGGGTCGAACAGAGGTTCCCCGTAGGGGTCAACTAATCTGGTTGCATCGTCTGGGACCTTAAGCTCCATGTCATACGATTCAGATGGAGGCGTAATATGTTCTCTGGGGTCATGGTCGTCGACCACACCATCTGACTTGGGATCTGATGGATCCTCCGAATCCATATCGGTCTCCTCTTCAATCTCGCTGAGATCTCAGATTCTAGTTGGGCTTTTGCCCGTTTCCATAACCTAGCCGATTTTGCCCGGCTAGTGGCTCTTTTGCGCGGTGGTATATTAGACGCGCCATCTGTGACAGGTGTGTAGCTGTCCATCTGTGAGATTGAAGAGTGTTTTGTTTTTGCAGTGGCCTTGTGGCCAGTGTGAGCTTGTGAAGGGGTTATTGCAGGCAAAGCCTGGGTAGTGATCGGCTGGGTCGATTTTTGTGCCCCAAGTAGAGCATGTGTAATAGTCTGTGAGATAGATTCAGACATCAGCCCCATGGCTGATGTGAGGGCCTTAGTCACAACATGAGACATGGTGTTGTCAATCATGTACTGCATATCAGCAGTAGGATCAAAATCAGCGGGGATAGTCGCCCCAATCTCAGGTACCCCTGTGGGTGTTTTAACAGACCCTAAATTGGTGATAAGAGACCCAGGAGGGGAGGGTATATCTTTGTCCCCAGGCATATTGTGTGTATAACACTGGCACCACAAATAATTGTACTGAGCGGACCTAAAATGGGTTGATTAACCCAAAAAGAAAAGGGATAATATACCTTTATGAGAAAAACAAAGTACTCACAAAAAACAATTACAGTCACAAAAGAAAGGGTGAGGAGGGGGCAAGGAGCCGTCCGACCGCCACTGTAGCTTTAACCCAACTCCGAGGTCCGGTAGTTGGGGGTGGAGCTACATGCCGAGCGCGGGAAACAAGTAAAATGGCCGCCGCGAGCGGTACAGAAGAGAAGAAATTGGTAAGCTATGCTCGCGAGCAGGGAGCCGGCATCCGAGCTCAGTGAGCTCTGCGGGTGGCGGCCGGTCACGGCGGGTAAGAAGAAAGGGGAGGGGGGGGCGCGAAGCGCCGGATGCGGCTCCAGCCGACGTCCCCGAACCCCTGTAAATTAGGTTCTGAGGAGGCGACCGGCTGGAGCGGGGCCTTAAAGGGGCGCAGAGGCCATGAAAACTCAAGGAAGGTAATAAAGGCAAACTAATAAAATCAATTAAGGCATCAAATGAAAGGATGTACTACCAAAATATACTATAATATAATATAATACAATATAATATAATGCAATATAATAGAATACAATATAATATATATTACAATATAATATAATATATAATATAATATATAATATAATAATATAATATAATATAATATAAAGTAATCCCACAGTTAAGGAGCCTGAGGGATCAGATATACTTAACTGAGGGAGCAGCAAATAAAGAGGAACAGGATTGGTTGACAGAGCCTATTATGCTGGAGAAGTGGATCCTGATTGGCTGTTCCTGTTACTGGGAAGAATACACCTGAGACTGTTAATGTTATCATTGGTTATGTTTATAAAGTTTTTTTCTTTGCTGCTGAGGGAAATAAAGGAAGAGTGCAGCATAATAGGAGCCTCCGTGTCATTAATAAAATTAGTGATTGATAGAGTGATTGGAACTGGGGATGAGGAGGTCTGGATTGGGCTGGAGGTGATTTGATTAGGATTAGATAGTGTAATTTACAGATTTTACTATTAACATGATGTAAAGTCATGATTTTATTAATGACACAGAGGCGAGTATTATGCTGCACTCTTGATTTCCCTCAGCAGCAAAGAAAAAGAACATTAAATCAGTATAAAAAAAGAAACCAGTAAATAACATGAGGTATATCTTCCTAGCAACAGGAACAGCCAATCAGCATCCTCTCCATAGCATAATAGGTGGTGTCCAGTATAATACTTCCTCTTACTTGCCACGAACAAGGACAACAAATCCAAACAGAAAAGGAGGCTCCAATAAGAGGGTGTGCAAGCCTTAACCTGGATCTCGAAGTCAAGCTGGAAGAAAGAGACCAATTTGCGGCATTCTGCGTGGCCAACTTAACAGATCACTCTCTGGATCCAACGGTGTCGCAATCTAATTCTAGATCATCCTTTACTGCTTCTAAGATTTTGGCTGTTGGGCCCAAGATGTCCACAATTTTATCTTGAGAGTATTACAAGGAAAAATCTAATCCTTTAGTAGGCTTCCATCCTGTCTTACTCAGAAATTGAATAATCTTCGGATCGACTGACACGCGACATCAAGGACTGTAGGTCGTGGGCATTCAGCCAGCAATTTATTTCACGTTGCCTTCTCAAAAGGCTTGCGTACTCTGGATGCAATAAACTTTGCTACATGGTACAAGGGAGAACACTGGGTGACGTAGGTCATCAGGTTTCAAATAGGGGTTCATATTGAGGGTCCAAGATCCTATCGGCATCCCCTGAGGCTGCATGATCTACAACAATCTTTGTAGGTTTAATGGGAAGTATAGCCCGCGTGCAATTAGCCTCCTCTCCATCAGTTATTACATAATTAGGATCAGAAAGATCCTCTGAATCCTCCATATAGGACTCAGGGAACTCCTCAATATTACTGGGCTCAGACTCTGAGTCCAGTTGGTCTTTTGCCCTTTTCCAAAGTGTAGCCGATTTTTCCCGGCTAGTGGCTCTTTTACATGGTGGTAAATTAATTGCGCCAGGTATCGTACTGTCCATCTCTGTTGTTTTGGAGGAGTGTTTAGCCTTATATGAGGCCTTGCATTCCAGGCTGAGGCGGAGCTGGTGCGAGTACAGGTACTGCTGCTTGAGTAGTCAATCTATATGCCTGGAGAGGCTTCTAAAGTAATCTGCATGGGTGCTGTAGACCCAGAAGGCACAGAAAGATCCTGTCAGACTGCATCATAACTAAAAAAGATAAGCCTAAGGGAATGAATAAAGTAAAATAATACCTAAAGGAAAGGGTTAAAGCAGCACGGTCATGCCAAACTTACCTTTCCCCAATCGATTCCTCTTCTCTCCATCTGTCAGGATCTGTCCTTCGTTTATTCCTGTCTGCTCTAGTTTTCTTTAAAACATAAGACAAAATAGGGACTACTTTGTCTTATGGAGGTTTCCTACGCCAAAGTGTGCTTAGTTTCCGGTGATCAAAGCAATTTTCCCACAATTCTCACCTTTGATCCGTGATCTCGTGACGCTTCTGGTCAGTATTCCCAAATGTCCTGTCACTTAGAACACCGGCAAATCTACAGAATTTCGTAGTTTGTTCATTCATGTTAGGACGCATTTCGGGACTTTTGTTGTTTAAAAATTCCTTTCTATTGAATTAAATTCTGATCCTGTTTTTTCCACGGCTGCATCTGGCAGCCGCTTAGTAGATAGCTCCCTAATTCCTACAGTATCAGGGAGTTCTCTACCAAAAGACTTAAATTGGTCTTTCAAACAAATTTACTAATACTAAGATTAGCTATACTGCGAGTAGGGGCATGTCTAGTAAACAGAAAAAAAAAAAAACACTACTGTCCCCCCTCCCGAGCCGCACGAGTGGGGGCTATTACACTGAACAAACTTATAGCTCCCCCCACCCCGCTAGACATGCACCTACTCACGGTATAGCGAGTAGGGGCAGAATTTACTAATACTAAGTAATCTTTATTTAGTATTCGTAAATTTGGCTGAAAGACCAATTAAGGTCTTTCAGCCTTTTGGTAGATAGCTCCCTGATACCGTGGGAATTTGGGAGTTATCTACTAAGCGACTGCAAGATGCAGCTGCACACGAATAGGATCGGAGTTTCATTCATATTAATGAAATTCCAATACGAACATAGTCCCGAAATGAGTCCTAAAATCATGAATGAACAAACTGTTCTCGTTCTGTTAGGACTAAATTCGGTAGTTTTGCTGGCATTCTGTCTAAGTGACAGGATGTTCGGGAATACTGACAGGAAGCATCGCGAGAACACAGATCAAAGGTGAGAATTGTGGGGAAATTGCTTTGATCACTTTGCTCCTCCGCTGGTCAAGTGTAGGAAACCTCCATAAGCCAAAGTAGTCCCTACTTTGTCTTAGGTTTTCTAGAAAACTAGAGCAGACAGGAAGAAATGAAGAATAGATCCATGGGTCCCAGTGTTACTTAACTGAGGGAGCATCAAAGAAAGAGGATGCTTATTGGCTGTTCATGTTATTTACTGTTTTTTTTTTATATATATATATATATACTGGTTTAATGTTATTTTTCTTTTGTGCTGAGGAAAATAAAGAAAGAGTGCAGCATAATACTCGCCTCCATGTCTTCATAAAATTGTGGCTGGATGTTGAGGATGAGATTAGAACTAGAAAATTCTATTGGGGTTGCGAGTGATGTGCTTATAGATATGGTGTAATCGGACGGGAGTGAGGATTTATAGGTAAGGTACTAAGAGTGATGAAACTAGGGATGGTAATCTGCTGGGATAATAGGAAGTTGGGGTTGATGAGGGGAATTATATTACAGCCTAGTGAAACCTCCACTGGCCACTCCTCAAATGGCTGCAAGAGGTGCTTCCTGGGGCAGTGCTGCACAGTGCATGGAGACACTGAACTTTCCTCATGGAGATGCATTGACTTGTGCTGGCTCTGCATCCGATGTGCCCCAAGGATTGTGAATGGCTTTTGATCAACACTTCTAAAGTCAGCTAAGCAGGCAGATCCTGCAGAGCCAGACGCAGCACACTGGAGTTAAGGAAAGATTATACCAGGGGTAGTCAACCTTTTTCTATCTACCACCCACTACTGCATCTTTCTTGATGGAAAAATTTCCTTACCACCCACCAGCTTTCGCGCAAGTGCAGAATATTTATTAGAAAGGAGGGTGTTAAAAAAAACAAAACAAAAAAAAAATGTACATACATTTATCTTTTTACTTCTACTTTATGCATGTTTATAATGTTTTTAACTTTATAAAGTTTAATGAGAAAAAGTAAATGGAGAGCTGGTGTGGATCTGGCCCTGGGGTCCAGTGGTGCTTCACTTCGGCAGGCGGCAGAGTTCTAATCCGAGGCGCGAGGGAGCGCTAACCTCTCTGCTCTGTTCCCTCGCGGGCTGTTTACTGATGCCGGGAGCCAGCCCAAAAGTTGAAATCCTCCAAAAAAATAAAATATTTTTTTTTTTTTTTTTAAATCCCTATCGTGGACCCTGAAAACCGCCGCCAAAATCCCTATCGCCCACCTGGAATCCTGAAACGCCCACTAGTGGGCGGTAGGGACCAGGTTGACGACCCATGGATTATACTATATCTAGGGAGGGCAAAGGGGTTAGATGGTGGCTTCAATGCTATAGGGTCAAGAATACAGGTTTGTGTTCCTGAACCTATAGTGTTCCTTTAAAATTTTGTTTGTGCTCTGGGCGGCACACAAAGCAGTCATAAGAGGCAAGCTAATCGCAGAAGCTACAAGACACAAAAAGCTAAAACTAAAGGAACTCGAGGCCCATCTAATCTCCCTTAGGACCCTTGATGCTCAACATAAGCAACACCCCACCCCAACACTATCAGCCCAAATAAAAACCCACCAACAAGCCATCAAATCATATATGACCAAAAACTCACTAAAAGCCCTCCAGTGGAGTAAACAACTCTTTTATGCGAAATCAAATAAGGCAGACACCCTCCTAGCTACAAACTCCGCCAAAAATCACAAACTAAACGGATTACTGAAATAAAATCCCCGGGGGGCAACACTCACAAAGACCCCAACGACATAGCATCAATATTCTCCAACTACTTCAGATCACTCTATGACCACAATCCGGACCCCTCTCCAACCCTGAAACAAGACATCGAACTATACCTCCAAAACATCCCCCTCCCATCCCTAACAGACACTGCAATAGCAACACTGTTAGCCCCCTTCACGACAGAAGAAATCGCCAGCACATTAAAAACAATCAAACCAAACAAATGCCCTGGACCAGATGGCTTCACAGGCCTATACTATAAGACATACGCGAATGTTCTCATACCCCACCTCACAGCTCTAGGGAACTCACTACTACAGGGGGACCCACTCCCAAAGGAGATGCTCAAAACAAACATCTGCCTCATACCGAAACCCGACAAAACACATCTAGACCCAGGCCACTACCGACCCATATCCCTACTTAACATGGACACAAAGATAATCACAAAAACTTTAGCTAACCGAATACAACCCCTCCTCCCAAAACTAATACACCCCGACCAGGGCTTCATACCCACAAGACAAGCAGGAGACAACACAAGACGTATGATAGATCTAATATGGGTAGCCCAAAGTAGGAAAATCCCAACCCTTCTTTTATCAATGGATGCGGAAAAGGCATTTGATCGCCTATTATGGCCATTCTTATTTGCCACCCTCCAAAAATTCAAATTCCCACCACCCATTCTCCAAGCCTTACAGACCCTTTATGCCCAACCAACGGCCACACTCCTCATACCAAAACGCCAAACACCCAGAATTCACAATTAAAAATGGGACGAGACAGGGCTGCCCACTCTCCCCACTCCTATTCGCTCTATCCCTCGAACCCCTCCTCCAAAACATACGTAGGGAACAAGAAATCCAAGGTATCAAGGTCAGGAACGAAGAATACAAAATAGCAGCCTATGCGGACGATATCCTACTCACAATCACAGACCCCACCCAATCCCTCCCACCCTTACTGACACTTCTACAAAAATACGCAACCCTATCGGGATACAAACTAAACCTAGAAAAAACGGAAGCCCTCCCGATAGGGATACCACAACCAGCTCTCGAACACATACAATTGACCCACCCATTTAGATACAACTTGCAAAGCATTCACTACCTAGGTACGCACCTCCCAGCAGACCTCGATAAAACCTACGCCCTGAACTACACCCCATTACTCCAACAATCACACCTAGACCTACAAACATGGGGCCCCATGTCCATATCGTGGCTAGGGCGTATAGCCTCCATAAAAATGAACCAACTCCCACAATTCCTATACTTATTTCAAACCCTACCCATATCTAAACATGATTTTAAAACACTCCAAACTAACATAGACAAATTCATCTGGTCCAACAAAAAGCCACGTATCAAGAGAACCACAATGTATAAAACCAACAGAACCGGAGACCTTGGCCTCCCAAACTTCTACCACTACTACCAGGCGGCCCAACTAGCCCAGATACAAAACCTACATGCACAACCGGGATTCAAACTTTGGGTAGACCTGGAACATGACCACCTGGGGCGAGACCACACCTCACTACTCTTTTGGGTGCCCAAGAAAGTCAGACCACCAACTCCGCGTACAACCCCAGCCCTTACAACATCCTTTCACATCTGGGACACCACAACCTCTAAGTACCCCATAATTAACAAACCATCACCTCTCACACCCATTCTGAGAAACAATCAATTCCCCCCAGGCCTCTCGCCTCGAGACTTCGCGAGAAACGAGGATAAAGGGTTATACAGATTCCTCCACTTCTTCCAAGACCAACAACTCTGACCCTTCCAAGACCTGCCCAACCAGACCCCACTAAACACATTTGACCACTTTCGATACCTCCAAATACGCAGCTTCCTCAATGAGCCACACAACAAGGCAGCTGCCACCGCTAGGCCAACCCAATTTGAAAAAACATGCCTGCATGCACCCATACAAAAAGGGACAAATCTCCACCATATACCTCCTCCTAAATGCCAATTCCCCAGAAGACACCCTCGCATACACGAAGGCATGGGAAAAAGACATAGGCCCCCCAGATGACCCATCAGATTGGTCGGACATATGGCAGGCTACGGCCTCACTCACCATATGTGTGAATCACAAGGAACAGGCATACAAGACCCTACTCAGGTGGTACCTCATACCCCTGAGAATGAGACAGATGGGCAGGGCAACCACGGACTCATGCTGGAAGGGATGCGGGCAAAAGGGCACTTACATCCACCTTTGGTGGGAATGCCCACAGACCTCACAAATATGGGAAAGAGTGTCCACACTAGCATCCAACATACCTAATATGGACATACCCAAGGACCACTGGGTGTGGCTACTTTCCAAACCACACCCCCCTTACCAGAGCCCAGAACAAACTGATAGCAAGAATGGCACTAGCAACTAGACGCACGATAGCGGAATAATGGGGAAACCAAACCACACCCCAACTAGCCACTATGATCAGGAAAATGAATGAAGCCATGCAAATGGACAAACTATCGGCACTGCTACATGACACAACACAATACTAGCATAAGATATGGGATCCATCGATCCAACACCCCCTACCGCTTAACTAAAAGGAGGGAACAGAGGACTGTGACAGTCCCCCCCAAGCATACCCCCCCCCCCCACAACAAATAAACAACAACAAAAAAAATACATAGCGAATAGCCCTGACTGGAAACCCACCTCCCCCCAACCTGGCTCACCCCCTCCACCACATCAATCTCCCCCTTACCCCCCAACCCACCCCCATACACCAGGCCATACGAAAGACCACCCAAGCTCACTTAAACACCACATCAAAACATAGCAAAGACCACCATACCCCAACTACACGACCTAAAACCCCAACCCAACCCAGACTCACCTCCAGGAGCAAACTCCAACACCCCCAAAGCCAAACAAGAAGACAAGACAAAAAAACTGGACACACCGAGAAACAACTAACCCACAACACGTATACACAACACCCCACAGACATTGACCAGGAAGGGCGGAGGGCCACACGAGATGTAGACCATTCTGGTCCTGATGTAAACAAAAGTACAATTTCTGTAAATAAGTTATGTGACTTACAATGTATTAAGCTACCAAACTCAAATGTAACCACAATGTTTGCTACCCCACCCCTTATCTTTATTCTGTACCCCAACTTCTTTAAAATACTGAAAACCACCAAAATAAAGAATTTACAAAAAAAAAAAAATTGTTTGTGACAGTTTGAATCAAATTTCCTTTAATCCACACCCAAACGAATTGATATGTGCTGGATTTACCTGTGATGTCAAACTGGTGAATCCTGGATGGATCGATTTGATTTGGAAGAACCATCCCAAATGAATTTTTGCACAGGTCTAGTAATTACAGCAAAGGTTATAGGAGGGTTAAGGGATAGGGGAAGTAACAGATTGTGATTATGGGACTTTGTACGGAGGTTTTGCGTGAGGGATTAATAAATCTATAGCACTGCAGAAGATAGACTTTTTATACCTGCAGTTTCCTGCCTTTTATTTTTTGTGGATGTGTATCCACATGCATGGATATGCAGACAAATGTGTCTTAGAAAGTTACACCCATGATCAGAAATCTTACATTTATTTTGCTATTTTGCCTGAAAAGGTACATTAGTTAGTTCCTTATAACCGCTTTCTTCCATATCACAAAATGCTTGTTCACAGAGACCTCTTACTATTCACCAACAGCAATAACTTTGGCAGAAATCACAACTTCAACTCCAGCCTTTTGTAACTACATGAGTCGCTCTGATTTTAAAATTAGCATATATGGATTTTTTATTTTTATTTTTTTACACAATACATGTAGTTACAAATCATTGTTTGAAATAAATGCAGGTTTTTAGAAAGAGAAACAAAATCCATAAAATGTATTGTTTCTTGAAGTAGTTCATGGTTGTTTTGTACAAACATCATCATCTATCTGATGGCGTGGATATGAAAGCTAAACCGATAAGATAGACACATTGTTTTATAGAAAAAGTAAAATATAAGTTTATTAAAAGTGTAACAGATTACATATTTTACTGTAAAGGTAAAGCAAAGTAATTATGTTACATATTCTTTAGAAACTATACATAGACACATTTTGATACAAAATCCTCTTAATCATGATCTGAAAATGTCAACCTAATCATAGCCATCATTTCTTTAACACCATAAAAATACTGCAGCATCAAACTGATCACACAAGAATGGTCATCGTAAAAAAAACAAATACTTCCTCTAAAAAAAAAAAAAAAACATTATGCAAAAAAGTCATTCAAATTAATACCTTTAACAGTTATAAGACGTAAAATCTTTAGTGACTGATACTTCAAATATATACCCTGCCTGAAAGATAACATTTATTACAAACATTTCTTCAGAACTAGGAGAGAATTTAAATAAAATTAATTTCTTTTAATAACATGCAGTTTTTTAAAACTAGTCTTTGCACCTCTTGTTGCCAAATATTTCAGGCAGGTCAGGTTGCTAAAATATTGTACTGGAAATAATATTGTGATGAATTTTGCAGATTAAGGAACTTCTTATATAAAACTATGTTAAAAAGGCAATTCAAGCACCATAACTAGTACGCAAGCTGCAGAAGTTATGGTAACACAAGTCCCCAAGCACCTCCTGTGCTAAAACAAAAGTTCTCATACAGTTGTACAAATAATCAATTTTGTGCATCTTGCCGCTTCATTCAGTAGGTGAGAATGTAAGTTACAAGTAACCAGTTAAAGAAATTTTATTTTACACCATTATAAATTACATTAATAAAGTTATGGTGCCCAGAGGTCCCTGGCGCTTTCTTACCTGAAAGGGGTTAAACTGTTCTTGAACACTTTAACCCCAAAGGTTGCTCTCCAGTGCTAGATCTCCCAGTGGCATCCAAGTTGCTCCAATGCAGTTTCATTTTTTTACTACTACTAATAGTACTAATTGACTTATAGAGTTAGCTGACCACTCTAAGCCAGTCTACATTGGAGAAACTCCGGCTGCTGGGGACCAGGAGATCAGGTGCTGGAGAGAAACCTTTGCGGTTAAATGTTCAAGAATGGTTTAGCCCCTTCAGGTAAGGAAGTGCCAGGAACGTCTGGGCACCATAACTAATCTGAATAAAGCAGACATTATATAGTCTTAGCAATAATCGAGAGCCTGGAAGGACTTAAACTGTCCAGAGGATCCCCCAGACATCATACTGTTCAAAAATGGCTTGACTACTCACTGTGAAACAGTGCCAGGGAACTTGTGACAATATAACCACTACAGAAGACTGTAGTGATTGCATTAGAGTGTTTCTTTCTAATATTTTAGTTTACTGTTCCTTTAACTTTAATACGCAGGTTTATGCACTAACCCAGAATTGTCAGGATTTCACTAGAGAAACACATTTATCCACACTAAAGGTGACCAAAAAAGTGTGATAAATAGGACCATAGCTGAACAGAGAAATTTCTTTATAAGCATTCCCTTTGATATTAAGACAGGCCGTTTCTGAACTTGAAGGAATCTTGGAGTGCAGATACGAATATTTCTAACATGCCTGAAATTCCTACAACACTGAAATCTTGCATAACAGTCAAATCAAAATTTCAATATTTTCTACTGTTTACCAGGAAAAGCAACAGTGGTTGAGGATTGTAAAGCAGCGCTGGGTTAATTTCCTTTTAACTATATAGATACTGCAGTATTTTATCTTCATTTCCTCATTCTCTTTCGCCAGATCAATATTTCAGACTGGATGCCTCCTCTTGGCCTGACTAACTTTTCATAAACGTAACAACTTAACATTCTTGTATAAACGTTGGTTGCAGCACAGCGTAACAGCTCCCAACAGGAGGTGGAGTTATAAAAAAGTGGATAGGTACTGAAACTGTTAAAAAAAAAAAATTAAAAATGCTACGTTTAAAAAAAAAAAATAAAAAAAATCCTAATGTGGAATCTATATTATATATATATAATTCTGCAGTGCTATAGATTTATATATATATATATATATATATATATATATATCGCATCAACAATTACTTAACACTTCCCTGGTACTTAAGTACATTTTTATGAACAAAGAATTAACATTTATAAGGCTACCGTAAAGAGCTAGTGTATTAAAAATCTGCTGAACCCAAATCTTAAGAACATGACAGCGCCCTTTGGAAAATAATTCATAAACCCCAAAATCCTAAATACTTGGGGGAATAATTGATGAGAGTATTAGAAAATATGAATCTAGATTGTTCAGTGTTGGGAAAACATACATATTAACATATCTAAATGTGTTAAAGAACACATTTCAAAAATCTAAATTATACAGTTACAAGATTGCCGTACCAAACATACATAGCTAAGCAAAATCCTAAAACCAAGCAAGAGAGAAATTTAAGGGACATTTATATTGTATATACTCCTTGCAAGTAAATATAGGGGGTTTCTCTTAACAGAAAATGGAAAATCTGCTTAATAGCTATCTACAGTACCCAGTGTAGCATTTAAGGGACAATGTTGGTAGCATAGCCATCTATTGAAGTGGTTATTATGCCTCCAGTCCATGGAAGCAGTTGCTCACAGTTTTACAGATGCTCAGCCTTGCCTCCATTGACAAAATTGTGGGGGAGGAGCTATGTTCTGCTTCACGCCATACCTGTGTAATGGGCAGTAATAGGAGTCTAAGCGGAGCGCTCTCCGCAAAATCAATGCCCCAATCCCTGGTATGAATTCGATTTGAGAATTAGTCGAGAGTATAGCTCCATCTCTGCCATATTAGTGGAGGCCAGGTGGCAGATTGCTAGAGACTCATCTCTACTAAAAGGTGAGCAAACCATTCAGCAGTGATGCGATACCCAGCACTCCCACATACTCCAGGCACCATAACCACTTCAATTAGTTGAAGTGGTTATGGTGCCTACAGTGTTCCCTTTATCTTGCTATAACAGTAAGCGTATTGCCACTTTCCTGTATTAAACCCTACATATTCTGTACCTAGTACCTTTCAGTTGTTCTTTGAGTGAATAAAGACTAAACAATCAGCTCTATCATTGCACTGAGAACCCTCTATTGACAATGATGATTTATTTAAAGGAAGGAGACACAGACTGATTTATTGGATTAAAATCAAGAAAGAGAGTAAGCGCTAAAATAACAATAAGGCTGCAACCCTTAAAGGGAATCCCTCAAAAACCCTTCAAATACAAGAAGAATAAAAACAATCAAAGATAAAGGTTGCGCCAAAATAGACCAATAAAATATAATATAAAATGTAATAGGATGGTATTAAGGTATAAAAGTCTTAGCTGAACAGATCTTCTTTAGATCAGATAGTCTTTAAAGTGCTTGTTCAGGAACAATGTCCTCGCTGTCCTTCCCCAAGGGGATCCGGTATTATGAAAAGATAAAACAGATTAAAAAAAAACAAATAGCGTAGTATGTCCAATATTGTACAGCTGATAATAAAAGAAGATGGTAATGCACTCACATGTATTAGAACTATAGCTAGCTCTAATATGAAAAGTGTACAGCGGTATAATCCCCGCTTATGGGATATGGTGCAGGCCTCTTCTTGCAAAGGTTTGTTCAACACTTAAAACAGAGAGAGACGACCAATAGTGCTCACTGGATAAAACAGTGTAAATAATCTTCAATTATTCCATATTGAGGAATCCTTGTTGGCGAAACGCGCTTGTGGATATTTATACTGTGTATTTTATTCTATTAAAGATTTTTTGGTCACCTTTTATTGTGCCAATTTTCTTTTAATACACTTTATATATTTTTATCATTTTTACCTGGCATTTTATCATTCTGGACTCCAAGTAATCCTGAGGTGGGGATCATACCACCAACGCTGTTGTCAAGGAGCAGTCTGTCTGCTCCACTCTTGTGAGTACCTTCTTATGTATTTTATTTACACGGTTTTATCCAGTGAGCACTATTGGTCGTCTCTCTCTGTTTTATTTACAAGAAGAGGCCTGCACCATATCCCATAGGCGGGGATTATACCGCTGTACGCTTTTCATACTAGAGCTAACTATAGCTCTAATACATGTGAGTGCATTACCATCTTCTTTTATCAGCTGTACCATATTGGACATACTACGCTATTTGTTTTTTTTAAATCTGTTTTATCTTTTCATAATACCGGATGCCCTTGGGGAAGGACAGCGAGGACATTGTTCCTGAACAAGCACTTTAAAGACTATCTGATCTAAAGAAGATCTGTTCAGCTAAGACTTTTATACCTTATACCCATCCTATTGCATTTTATATTATATTTTATTGGTCTATTTTGGCGCAACCTTTATCTTTGTTTGTTTTTATTCTTGATTTATCTGATTACCTAGAAGACCTGCACTAGTGGAAGACACCAATTCAGACCTTGATGAAAGGTGGTTTGTATGTTTGAGTCATGGCCCATGCTGACAACTTGGATCTATTTCTTTGACACAAAACATCTCCTTTTATATGCTCCATCTGAATAGTACTCCAATTCAAAAAGAATAACAAAACCAATGCATTTTCAAATACAAGAAACTAAGAAATGCCACTCATTTATCTAAAAAAAAAAAAAAGTGTAAAAATAACATTTCCCAACATTTTTCCTAAAGCACTTTTTGGGACTAGCAACAATAGCTATATCCACCTCATAAAGTGAACAATTACATGGTATCACGTTAAAGGCAATACAATTGTATCTATACATGTGCTTTTTTAAAACTATTAGCAAATATGTAGTTTCAATTTTAGTAAGCCTTTGCTTTAATTATTTTGGAATAGAATTTAAAAGAAAAAATATGGCCAAAAAAGATGCACGCATGTCTTCTACAGTCTTAAGTGTGCAATACCACAATCCCTGGCGTACAGGAGGTAGGGGAGAAGAAAATATATGAGAGTGGGGGGTGGGGGGGAAGGGGGGAGAGAATAAATCCCAAAATATCTAAAAATGTGCATTCATTATATTCAATATTTATATAAATGGTATACTTCACTGAACCACTAAAATCATTTATACAAAACAGAGGAAACATTAAAGAACAGTTTGTACATCATTAAGCAAATTGCACGTTTATAAGACCATTTTAATCCGGTCTCAGATGCCTTCTAACTTCCAGCTATTTCCCTGACAAAAAGACAAAGATGTACTACTTTGCAACATGTGTTATAACTCAGGTGGAAGGGAATAAGTTATATGAAATGGGAAATAAAATACAGTTGCTATACATTGTCCAAGGAGAAAGTCCTCAAAACATGCAGTTAATACATTTGACAGTTTTGCTGCCGTAGTCAATACACTCTGGTCCAACGCATTCACAGCACGCATTGTGAAACCATCTGTATTTCGATGCACCCATGGACTCGCAGGAAGCTTTACACTGATGGATCGACATGCAGTCATCAAAATAAGCCACCGTACACATGTGCTCTAAAACAAAAGGGAAATTGATTACATAGGTCAAAATGCAAGATGCAAATCTATAAACAAACCAGAATAATGTATTTTGTATAGATATTTATAATGCAGAGTTATGACCAAACGCAAGTTTAAGATTTAGAATGTGAATAATGCATCAGAATATTTAACCAGAAAGGTTATATTGAACTTTTATTAGTTTAGATGTATGTCCTGGGGCATAAATGTTTTTATTACCCAGTTGTACTTGCCTTGTTGTCCTTGGAAGAATAAAGACATTAAAAAATATATATTCAATTTTTAAAAAATTATATAGATATAGATAGAGAGATATAGAGATATATACACACACACACACACCCCTACACAAATGTTTAACGGTAAGGATCAGCTTTCACTTACCTTGGGTTTTATCAAAGTGACTGGAAATGTACTAAATGGGACTGCAACCTAAACACCAGTGCTGGAATAAAGCAGCTGAGTCACTTTTTCACCCCCCATTTTAGCATACCCAAAATTCCCCCATGGATGTTTCCTCCCCCCCCCCCAATATCAAGCTTATTGTTAAACGTTATACATAAAGTAAGTGGGGAGTGTTTTTTTTTTTTGTATAATCCAATTTTTTTTTAATTTTTTTAACAAAATCATAACAATACAGATACACAGACAATGCTCAATATTTTATTGTTTTGTTTAACATTTTGGTACACCTGTACAAGACAAGTTACGGACCACAAGGAGGACATATCCTGATAAATTAAGGAGAATGGCAAAACACCTGGAAATATTGTTGTTTTTGAAGATACTCCCACCACTTTTGGGCCTCATTGCTTTTGGAGATGGCAGAAGGATTTATCCATCTTAACCGCATCTTCATTTGGAGTTGATATAGGACTTGATTTTTTTTTTTAGTTGTAACCAGGTTATAGGGTTAGTTTCTCTCAAGTTTCTACCTGGAAAAAGCTTTGTAGCATAAAAAAAAGTGAATAATTATCATCATTGTTTCTAAGTTGGAAACTCTGTACCAATTTTTTGGGAGCAAAGCGGTTTCTGGTCTTTTTTCTAAGCTGAGTTTAGTAAATATTTTCAACTTGTCAAAGACCAGTAGGCATAAGGGTTTAATTAGAACACACTCCCACCAAATGTGCAAAAGAGAACCTTCCCTGGTTCCACACCTCCCGCATCTGTTAGAGTAGTGGGAATACATAACTGCAAGTTTTGAGGAAACTATATACCACCTATGCATAAAAGTTTGAATTTAACTTCCATGATATTCATACAATGTATCAGACTGTTGGTTAATCTGATAGATCTCAACCAGTCCTTATAATCAATAGGGATATTTAAATCTTGAGACCGTCCTATGATTACCGAGCTTGGTGTTGCTTGGTTTTCTGAAATAGTCTAAAGCATTTCGTTAAAATTTTGTGAGTGGCGTTTATCTTGAAAATGTTCTCCATTTTTTTTATTTTTTCGTAATTACTGGTGTTTAGGTGTGAATCAAGAAAACCCTTAATTCTAATGTAACTAAAAATTTCTTTAGGCGTTAAGTTGTATTTTGTATTCAGTTATGAGAAGGGTTTAATAACATCATCAACTAAAAAGTCATCAATGTTTGCGATACCCGTGAGGTGCCAATTTGTGAGGTTAATGTCTTGTAGGTTACATCGCATCACATCGATCTCCTTGAATTTTAAGATTTTATCATCAAACCCCTCTTAATTCCCTAATTCCATTCCAAGTGGCAACAAAGATTTTTTTTTTCAGTGAAGGTGACAAATCCAAAAAAATGTTTGATAAGTTATAGATTTTTGTACAGAAACTTTCAATCCTGTACCAAGGTTGCCAAAAATAAGTTTTGATTTGAGTCATAAGGATATGTTTAATTAAAGTGGAGTTATAGATATTTTTAATAATTGGGTATCCTAGTCCTGCGTTGTCTTTTTTTAGACAAAGTTGAAATAGAGGATCTTACCCTCTTTCCCAACCAGATGAATTTGGAAAAAGAAGTCTGGATTTACTGAAGCCAATGGGTTGAAACTTTAAGTGGTAGATTGTTAAATAAATATAACCATTTAGGGATAATAGAAGAGTTTATTATAGTAATTCTACCTGTCATAGAAATTTCTAGGGGTTTCCAATTTTTTAATAGTTGGTTAGTTTATTTTAAAAGAATCATGAAATTCCTTTCCATTAGTTCTTCAGCTTTTTTAGTTATTGTTAAGTAGGGAAACTCATCCACCTAGATGAAATTAAAGTGGGATTTAAGAGAATTTAAAGAAATGTAGTCTAGATTTTTTGGCATAACCGAGGACTTATCTATGTTAAGTTTGTAATTTGAAACAATGGAATAATTTTGGATAACCTCCATTAGAGTTGGCAATGAGGATATTGGGTCTGTAATTGTTATTAGTATGTCGTCAGCATATAGGCTGATCTTGTACTCCTCTTGTTTAATGGGATATCCTTTGATTAAGGCATTTGATCTTATGTGTATTGCTAATATTTGCATTGATATGATATATAACAATGGAGACAGGGGACCCCCCTGACTGGTTCCATTGTGAATATCAAACCAGTCTGCTTTTATATTTTGGTATATTGATTGTTCTTGCAGTTGGATTGGAATACAAGGCCTTTATTGCGTTAAAAAGAAAACCCTTTTCCGGGCAGAGACATTAGAGGGCGCCGATTGGCAGGACATTCGGGAGGCCACAGCCCGATCATCAATGTGTGTCACCATCCAGGAACAATCATTTAAAAGACTCTTCAGGTGGTACACCACACCATTAAAACAATTCCGCATGCAGATCACCTCCACAGATCTTTGCTGGCACGGCTGCGGGGAACAAGGCACCTATGTGCACATGTGGTGGAAGTGCCCCTTAGTACAGGCTTATTGGGTTCAAATTATCAACCTAAGCACTAACATATTGCAGAGACCACTAAAACTAGACCCCTGGGCCTGCCTCCTCTCCAGACCAACAGATGGCCTTCCACGCCCGGAGCAACAATTGTTAAATATGGTTTACTTAGCGGCCCGTAGAGCACTAGCACAGAAATGGCTGTGTCCAGAAATGCCCCCTGTGGCACTGGTCTTAGCGAAGATAAAAGATAACTACCTTATGGACAGGTTAACTTCCATGGTCAGGCACACCACCAAAAAATTTGGCAGAATATGGGATCTATGGGAACAATACCAGGAGAACACGGAGGGCGGACAAGGGAACCGAACACACACTTAGGGCTAACGACAAAAGGGCACACGACAACCCTCGTCCGAGCTGAGGAAACAGACACACCAATTCACCGTATCACAGACTACAATGTTTTGGTTAATGTAGGATTTTAGAATAACTATTATATTTTTAGTTAACAACTGTATAAAACCACACTAATTGAAGTGGCATATGTACTCAAAGCAAGACTTCACTGACAAACCACGTAGAGTTGTCTTAGCAAAACACAAGAAGACTAATTAACCGCAGACGACACTAGCAGCGTTAGTAAGCATATATCTTGTCTTAAGGTATCACTCCTCCCTGCTGTATAACTGAACCATCTGAAAACGCACTGCGGCTTCTGGGTAAGCCTATGCACTGTCATAAGTATGCACTTATTCGCGGCTTCTGCGTAAGCCTATACATTGTCACACATATATGCACTTTCGCGGCAACTGCGTAAGCCTATACATTGTCTCAAACATGCGTTTTTTTTCTATGAAAAAAAAAAAAAAAAAAAAAAAAAAAAAAAAAAAAAAAGAAAACCTTTTAAACCAATTGCTTCTAAAGACTGAAACACGAAGTCCCAACTCACACGATCAAATGCTCTCAACATCAAGTGAGAATCAACATTTCCTTTAGAAGATTAGTAGATGATCTAGATATAACTGATAAAGAACAAAGACAAATGTTGATTCTCACTTGATATTGAGAAAGCATTTGATCGGGTGAGTTATATCTATGAGATCTACTAATCTTCTAAAGTTGTTATATGATGTTCGATTTGGAGAAAGCCAATTTGATCAGGGTGTATAATGTTTGAGACATCCTGCTTCAGTCTTTTGTAACGGATTGTAGCATGGAGTTTAACGTCGACAATTATCAGCGATATTGGCCTGTAATTTTGGATTTTTGTTAGATCTTTGTTTGGCTTAGGTATTGGGATTATTTTTGCTTTAAGCGTTTCACTAGGAAAATTTTAAGTATTATTAGCTTTGTTAAATGTGGAAATAAGATGTTCCGAAATTTCATTTTTAAGGGTCTTCTAGAATGTTGCACTAAAACCATCTGGGCCTGGCGTTTGTTTAATTTATCAATTGCAAAAGATAATTCCTCTGCTTCAAAGGGTCTGTTGATATTAATTAGGTAATTTTTATTAATTGTAGGTATGTCAAATTTACTCAAAAATGGTTTTATAACCTTATGCTCATGAACCTGCAAGAGATTATATAGGTCATAGTAATATTTGTTAAAGGTATTGCCATTACCTTCTGGGGAAAGGTAGGTCTTGTCATTATCAACTAGCTTATATATTCTTTTGTTTGCAAATTCTCTCTTTAATTTGTTAGTATTTTGTCTGCTTTGTTTTTTTTTATGGTAACAATTTTGCTTTAGAGAGTTTACAGATTTCTACTTATTTTTCCATGTTTACACTATTTGTTTTATTTGTTAGAACTTCAATCCTGGCAAAATTATCTTTTGATGGGTGTTCCTTATTAATATTCACTAAATTATACAAGGAAACCAATACATTTGACATATTTATTTTTTTTTATTTTTTTTTATATATTTTTTTTTTTTTGCTGTGCACTAAATACCAAACAGACTTACAATGCCACGAAAGCAAGGACAAGTACTATAATATCTACTGCACATTTTTTGGGAAAGAAACAGATTAACAGACTCTCTAGCCTAATAATGCATGTGAAGAGTAATTTCCCCCAGTAGAGTAAATGTCAAGAGATAGCAATACTAAGTTCGCCTAAGACTTATTGCCATTGCAGTCCCCCCCACATTATTTGACTTGAAATGGGAAGAAAGTCCCAGTTCACCCTATATCCTCCATGGGCAGAGCATAGCTCTGTGGCTCCTGGGAGTACTGCAGGCTCACAAGCAGATAGGTATGCTGGTGTGTCAGTGACCTGTGTGCCTCTGGATTCTGCTCCAGGCTTCACAGCTTGGCTCTTGGCTCTGCGGTGCCGGGTGTTTGTGCACTCCTCACTTTCTGACTCATCGCCATTCCGAGGCACTCCATGGAGGGCGGGGCTGAGGGCTCCTCAGAATGGCTTGGAGCCTGCTGCTGTGTTGAGTGAGCACTTGCAGACTGTGGAGTGTGTTGGTGCAGTTTGCTTTCCAGCTTTCGACAAAATTTGGTGGTCATCCAGCCTAGACTCAAAGTCACAAACCGCATCGATTGGGTCGCGGAAGAACGAGGCCTCCGCCATATTGAGAGTCCTAGTTAATACCGTCATTGCTTGTTTGCCACGTCCGGGAAAGCTCCCTAGTGTGGACCAGGATCACCCCCATTGGTCCAGGGGGAGCGGGGGCTAACGGGGCACCAGGTTTGCAATTTCTTCTTCTGGGTGCCTACTGAGTTGGGAAGCAGCTGCCTCACCCACCAACAGTCATTGCTGCCGGCCCAGTAGTGATGGGAGTGAGCGCAGGACTTCTCTTTTTGTATTTGTATTTACTTTGTATCACACAGCCTTGTTACAATGCTGCCGCCCATCCCATATGTTCCCTATTAAGGGTTAATAAGTATATATAGGGGTGTATATAAAAAAATACCCCTCTCGGTCTCATTAGAGATATCTTTGCCAGAAACTCAAGGAAGCAGGCTGAAGGGTCAGTGTTCGGACCCGCTTAGGGGGGTCTGCCTTGACGTTGGCAGACGGGCATTCCCTCCCATGGCCATTGGAGCACCTAAATGACCTCCATTTGTCTAAATATACATAGGGATTAAGGAGAGAGTGCAGGTAACTTTCTTTTCTTTACCCTGAATAAGTACTATAGACCTATTAACCATTGAATTGCCTGACTGCTGCACAGTTTGCTGTCTGCTACCAGCTTGTTATCAACTACATCAGACATACTAACACTGACCTGCTTTACCTTGCCAATTAACACCTTATAATTGCTTATTACTCACATTGTATAACTAACAGTTTTGTTGCACCACTGCTGGCTGTGGAAGAGGCAGGGACATTGGACTGCTAATGCTTGTTATCTAACTCTGGCTACAATTAATGTAAGGAAATTGGACTTCTGTAACTTGCCTATGACAAAAGGTGATTTAAACATATGCATTTGTTTTTTTATTACCTATTGCTAACGAGTTTTATGGGAGAATAATTGATCATTAGTCTGCTTTTTCTTACAACCTGCTCAACAAGCAATAAAACTATTTGACACTTAAACCTTCTATTTTCTTTTGAAACCCCCATCTCCCCCTGCTAGTAAAGTAAATACTGACAATTGTCCAATTGTCTGCACAAAGTACGCTGTTTGTGTGTATTTTATTTTCTCCTTCAAAACAGGAAAATACAACCTTATAAAAGAAAAATATGACTAAGAAAACACAAGAAACAAAGAGACCTCCCTAAAAAGGGAAAAAAGCCAACTGAAATAAAAAAATTTAAAAAATAGTGTATTCCTGAATCTTTCTCTCCTCAACCAGCAAAAAAATCTTTCAGATATTGACCTAAGCAACATTTCAATAATGCGCAATAGGGACTCTGATTCATTTATAATTACACCTGAACTACTCGACAAAAGTCTCCAACTCCAATTTGAGAAGATAAAAACAGAAATTCAGGGGCGGAGTCTGGAAACGAGACGGGCCAGACGCCATTTCTGCGGGCTCCGACATCCACGGACCTAATCCGATGAAAATCATCCCACAAACCTGTCATCCAGCCACACGACCACCGGCATAGTACGGGGGAGATCCCCCGGAATCGATCGATGCCCTTCGGATACACCCCAAAGCAGGCAAAGCCTAAACTAAGAGCCCGCGCCTACCTCCCATCAGCCCACCACAGCCTGGATTACCTGTCAGGCGGGGACTTCCTAGAGGATGCGTGGGACACATCTCGGCACAGCTCCGACCACGGAACCTCAGGGATGGGGCACAGATCCCAGAAACCACCACCAGGTATAGATCAGCCTGATATAGGCATAATGCTTCAGAGGCAAACACCCGCCAAAATGGCGGCCACACAAGGCCCTGACTCCCCACAAGAGTCTGACTCAGGGGAGCAAAGCACTCACGGGATTACATGGCTACAACCCACACCCCAGCAGGGTGCCACCGAACAGGACCTACAGCATATGCAAAACATGCTGCAGGAAATACAAAGCCTACTACCCTTAAAACCAGCATGCAACAAATCACTGAAAAGGTAGTACACACTGAGAGAGAAGTGCAAGGGATTCAAAGAGAAATCACCTCGCTGCAAGACTCCCTCTTACAACTACAACACAATCAACAAAACTTAGAGGTACAACTAGCAGCCCAAGAAGACAAACACAGACGCAACAACATTAAAATCTGAGGTATCCCTGGCACAGTCTCCAAAGAGGACCTACCTCACTACGTGAGACGGCTCACGCAAGCTATACTTCCCCCTGCGGTGGCAAAGAAACTCACCTTTGCCGGAATATACCGACTACCCACCCCGACAAGAGCATCTACTCCCCTTGAAGGAGACGTCATAGTCCGCTGCATCCTTCCCCAAGATAGGGGAAACAATGTCGGCACTCAAAGGCAAGACGCCACTCAACTTCGAGGAGTCTCAATTGACTTTTTATCAGGACTTAATGGCGTAGGACCCTCAGCGACTTCACCAGCCAGTTATGCTCCGCAGGCATACCATATCGGTGGGGAAACCCACGCCACCTCCTGGTTACACATCAAGGAAACATGTACAAAATTGCTACAGGTCCCGACGCTGCCGCGCTACTACCAAAACTGGGTCTGCCAACCAAGAACACCCAGAACACCACCCCGGCCGGGGACCCGGAGACGATAGAGCCGTTCATCCCGAGGACACGGAGAATGGACACTCACGCCACATGACGGGAGTGGGGGGAGAAGTCTCCTACCCCGCCCAAGGGCTAAAAATTGCAAATTTTCTTTTCTTTAACCCCTTAAGGACACATGACATGTGTGACATGTCATGATTCCCTTTTATTCCAGAAGTTTGGTCCTTAAGGGGTTAAAGTTTTTTCTCCTATTCTTTTTCACCTTCTGCCACTTAAGCTTTGTTGATAACTCACTAGTTACAATGACGCTCTAAGAACCCATATGACGTGCTGAAAGCCTGTCAGGGATGACGCTGGAACACCAGTGCACTAAAGTAATATGCACTACCATACTGAACACAACTTCCCCCCCACCCGACAGCCCCTAGGTTAGGGTTAATACCCCTCGAGAGTAACTCAAACGGACCAAAGATAAGGCCTCCTGACAAGATACTCTCACGACTAACACCACAGACCACTTGGTAACAACACAGATAGACTTAGCACTCTGAATTAAAAAAAAAAAAAATGTTTTAAGCCTGATGCATAATAAGTCTGGAGTACACAGTTCACAACCTGGACAGGGTGGCTTATGTGATTTGGAGAGGTCAGCTAGCTTGCAACTTTCCTGTCCCATCACTACCCATATGCAAACAAAATTGTACTCATGGGATTGCTCAAAGGGAGAGTGGACCCTGCTCATACATATATAAAAATGTGCAAAGTTATTCTTGCCATACAATTGTATTTATATGTCTACTAAACTCCTGGCGATAGCTGTTGTGGCATTGCTAGAAAACGGTTACTTGTATAACCTATGCACGAAAAATAAAGAATAAAAAAATAAAAAAATAAAAAAAAAACAGAAATTCAAATAAACACAAATGATCTAAAATCAGATCTCACAACTCACACAGAAAAAAAATAATATTTGAAGACAAATTTGAAGCCATAAAATTCCAAAATGCCCTTATGAAGGATTCCCACAGCACCTTACAATTAAAATGTGAATTACTAGAAAGTGAAATATCAGAGATAGAAGACCGCTAAAGAAGAAATAACCTAAGGATAGTCACAGATTGACCCAAAGAAAAACCAAAATATGTTTTTTTTTGCCTGTCAAAAAAATAAATAAAATAAGCACGACACTTTAACATTAGTCACAACCTTGGGGGCGACGCCAACGCTCGGGCCGAGCAGACGCCATTCCTAAATGCTCCTCACTTACCTTGCAAATCTCTCTCCCCCAAAAAAAATAAATAAATATTCGCAGTACCTACTCGACATACACCAAAATAAACCAAGGCATTGCAAGCTGGGCAACAGGCTGCGTCGATCGATGCCCTTCTCATTCACACAAAGCTAAAACGCAAAGGTGGGGCCTACCACGCTCCGCAGACACGAAGCCTAGAGATAGTCCTCGACAGCTTTTTGGAGCCACACGACACAAGAGAGTCGGACTCCCAACTGATGACACCGCAGCCACACAATCTACATATGGGGCACCGATCACAAAGTCCCAATAGAGACATCGGAGCTATGCTCCAAAGACCCGCAGCACCAAAAACTCTGCCGATGGAGGCCCACCAGATTGTGGCGGCATCAGATCCCATGCCACAGAACTCTGAAAGGGACACCTCGCTCCCACCCCAATGAGCCTGCACCTTACCGATAGCTCAGCTGTGCGTGGAAAAACACCCCTGCAGTTTGAGGACAACCTCCTAAGCTTTTTTTCAAGACCTCTCTAAAACAACCCTACAGAGGCGCAGATCTATGGGGGCAGTTAGTTGGTGAAACTCAATGGAGCTACACACACTGCTTGCCATCCATTCTTAGAAGCATTAGGACTGCCACAACCTGTAGCGGGCGCACCTACTAGAGCCCCTGACAGATCCTGGGATCTGGTCAACATCGAACCCTTCGTCCCTGGAGGCTCCCACACACAAGGGACTTGACTATCTGGGTCTCAACCAGGACTCCTACTGACCAGACCTGAGAACCTGGAGCTGTTCCAAAGTTGACGGTCAACCCATTGTTTTGCCTTTATTTTATTCTTACTCATTTGTTACTAATGTTTTACACTTGCAAAATGTGAGCACTGCCACATACAGGGCAATATTCAATGCAGAATAATATAGATCTACTAACATACATATGTACCTTTCTAAGTGAGATTTAACCCTCTTACCCCTCCACACCCCAGGTAAGGGGCACACTATCCAGCAGAATGAAGGGCCATGTGAAAAGCTCTATAATGAAGTCTCTTATTTAATATGACCATGTAACCTGCTACACACAAAACCTAATTACATTACCATATCATGGCACCTCGTTGTGGCGAAGAATGTACGAGCACGCAAGATTTTTGCCCAATATGTGAAAGCCACGTGTTCACCCCTGCTACACTACCTCTTGCATATTACCACTCTACTATAGGCTCCCCGTACCACTCACTCACCAGACCAACCAAACCTGCAATACTCCAAATAGCCTAGAGAGATAAAAGCCTGAAATATTAAAATGAGTGCAGATAAGCTAGCATAACCTATTATGTTATTTATATTGCACCATCAAATTCCGCAGTGCTTTACAACGGGTGGACGAACAGACATGTAGTTGTAACAAGATGAGTTGGACACACAGGAACAGAGGGCTTGAGGGCCCTGCTCAATGACCTTACATGCTAGAGGGAGTGGGGTAAAGTGACACAAATGGTAAGGGATAGTATTAGACTAGTGACAGTTGCAAGAGAGGAATCAGTCGGGAGCTATTAGTTTAATTGATACACTTTTACCGTTGTTGAATGGCACTGCATGATGTTGATTCATGCTAACAACTGGTCATGTCAATTACACTTCAAAAATTATATATACATATATAAAAAAAAAAAAATAGTCACAACCTTAAAGGATCACAAGATATATTCGTCACAATACCATGAATAAAAGGATAAGGCTGTAAAGATGAGCACAATTTGATGCAAAAAAAAAAAAAAATTATATATATATATATATATATATATATATATATATATTTTTTTATTTTATTTTTTTATTTTTTTTTTAAATTGAGCATTTTTTTTTTTTCTCCGCCCTTATGTTAAGCACGGAACTTTTAAAATATAGTACAACTTTAAATATATATTGACCACAAATATATAATGACCACAAAATAAGATATCTGGGGGCGGAGCCTGACCGCTAAACTGAGCGGACACATAAAGCTTGAGCTCCTGCATTACCCGACGAAACTAGCTTTTTTAAGCCAAACTTTGAGGCTTACTTGCTCAAACTTAGATGTATCCACACACTCTTACCGAACGTTCTCACAGATTAAAGCCTGAGGATCCTGTTGCGGCCTACTGGGACCTGGGTGGGGGAGAGGCGGATGATCTTCCGGTGTTTTAGCGCTGCACGCAGGCCAGCTACACTCTCACTCTCCCCCTCAACCATGGCCCACTTGTGGCATAGGGTGAACTGTACTTACATCACACAACTGCCCCACGAGTGGCTTACCCTGACAGACATAACCTAGTCTTTGCATATCTTGGTGTCTGCATAATTTTTTTTTATTTTTTTTTTTAAATTCTTTATTTTTGCTGTGCAGGTAGGTACATTTTGTTGACGGTCGCCACAACAGCGTATTGCAAGATTAACATTGGCATGAGGATTCGCACAGTTTTTTGTTGGTTATGCTTAAATATACATATTGATGTAGTAAGATTAGCTAACATACCATGGTATAGACAGGCGATTAGTCACGAATGCTAGTTCTGCTATGCTATCGTAGTCGGACTTTATAAACATGGTTTGCAGGTTAGCAGTTATTAAATGAAAAAATGCATTTAAAAAGTAAACTACGTGTATATTGGCTTAACATTTGAAAGCAGTTAGTGGAGTCCGCACAATTTTAAAAGGTAGTACTATCATGCATGGGAACGGTGCCGGCATAATTTAGTAACTCAACCTGAGGAGCCCGCTCTAAGTAAAGCCTCTCCAGTGCAGTCAGTTACCTGATCCATATTTGTAACTAAAGCACTGCAAAAATAAATACAAAAAAATAAATAAGATATCTGCAGCATGTTTTTTTGTTTTTTAGTGTTTTTTTTAGAATATGCAACAGTCACAAATATAGTCATAGATTGACTGAAAGGAAGAAAGAATAGAGAGAAAGGAAGAGAAAGGAAGTGTGTATTGTCTTTTTTCTTCAGTCAGGTATGAAACCCTAAAAATAATCTTAAAAGATATAAAGGTTACAAGATGCCTTAACCACTGTATATGAATAAAGCTACATAGATCAACACAAATATGTTTTTTTTTCTCCTCCTCCCTTGTCCCTACCTTACTCTAAATCAAAACAGCATAGGAAACAATTGTGCAGCCATATAACTTTCTACTTCTCTCCCCTCCAAAGACCATCTATGAGCTTAGCTCAGGGGTCAGTGTTTTAATTGTAAACACTTGGGGTTGACAATGGTGTTTATGGGCTTCAATTGGGAGAAACGCGTCTCGTGAGAGGAGTCCACTCAGGGATACTATTGTTATTATATACTTTTTACCTGTAATTTATACTTTATTTTTTATTGTAATAAATATTAATTTTAAAAGTCCCTACTTGACTACTTCTACGTCTGCTCCAAGGGTGGTGCCTCCCTTTTAAAGGCACTCAAACGATTATACCAAGAGCCAGGTACCAAGGGCTCAGCACTGATTTACTTTTTAAAGTAATATTATCACTGGTTCATTATATGCTACACCATAGGAGTCTCTCTGCTTTTATCTCTTTTAAGGAAGATCTACGTATCCAAAAGGGTTAAGTGCCACCATACAGCACAGAAGTTTTTGTGATCTGAGCCTGTCCCTTTATAAAGCTCTGAGAAATGTGAGTTGGGATTTTCCACCACTTGAGTTTGAAAATTATATCCTCCACAGATTTACACTATATTCTATTTCTTTTCGTGTTAATAATCACCTGTATATTGGATGTGAGTATTATTGTCCATCTCACTAATTTTCTATAAGTGCTCCACTTAGCATATACCAAGGCTGGACATTTATCTAAACCTTGTTATATGCAAACTTTTGTTCTATATATTTGTCACAGTGGGTGAGGGAGACTTCCCCTGGAGTGTGAAGCTGCTGTAAATGTATATTGTAAACAAAACTTACAAAGCGCACCAGTCACAGTTCCCCTTTTTTTTAATATAATTTCATATTAAATGCATCTCTAGAAAATTTGTAGTCCAAAGGTGTAACGATTGCTATATCTAAAAAGGTATAAAGTTTGAAATCCTGTACCAGGAATGCGATCTAGAAGCTAGATTCATTAATTTTAATTCGTAATTGAACGATGATATCTTTACTTTGATACATTTGTACGCCTCAAATACAGGTCAAATACATTTTTTTCTAAAAATCTTTCATAAAGTGATAAGATTGCTAAGGGCAAGTTAATACTAATTGGTGATTATAACTGTGTAGTAGATGTGCTAGTCGACAAAATTTTATTTAAAAAAAAAAAAGGGGATAAAATTGATACTAGAACAGTAAGACTCTCCAGATCTCTGCTAATGTTATTAAAAAGGTTTGGACTATGACATTTGGAGACTATTGCACCCACAAGACAAGGACTACACGCACTTTTTAGCCAGCCATTGCAGCTACGCAAGAATAGACATGATCATGGGTAATTTAATTTCAGCACACAGACTATAAATAAAGCAATAATAAATAAGATTACATGGTCAGATCATAATGCCATTATTTGGGAGTACGGTTTCTTATGTATAACATGCAGATTGACAAAGTGTGAAGCTATAGTCAAGCTCCAAAGCTTTTGTCAACTTTGCCACTGGTCATCTAGTGTTTATTTAAAAAAATTTTTTTTACTCCCCTCCTTCCAGTATCACGTCACTACCAGGAGCAGCGCGTCATGGATCCTCAGTGTTGACTCTGTTATTTATAATGCCTCACAGTGCTTTACAGTGGGTGGATGAACAAACATGTAGTTGTAACCAGACAAGTTGGACACACAGGAACAGAGGGCTTGAGGGCCCTGCTCAATGAGCTTACATGCTAGAAGGAGTGGGATAAAATGACACAAAAAGGTAAGGATAGTATTAGACTAATGACAGTTGCAGAAGAGGAATCAGTCAGGAGCTATTAACAGTTAAATTCAAGCATGTCAAACTCAAAGTCTAGCACGGGCCTTGGGAGCTGATGTGGAGCCTCTCCCTGTGGTCCAGTGGGGATCTATCTGCTCCTCACTACTCCCTCGCGCGGAGTTGTGATGCCAGAATATGATGTCATATTCTGGCGCCTAGCTTCACTACAGACGGTGCGCGCGAGGGAGCAGTGAGGACACTGAGCTCCCTCGCTGGCCCTCCTCCCCGGCCTGGTAAAGGTTAGCAGAGTAGGCACCTGCAATGTGGAGAGAGCAGGTGCCTACTCTGCTTTCACACCAGGCGGCTTGCCGGGCCACAAAGATGTGGGCCGCTAGTTTAACATGCTTGGTTTAATTGATACGCTTTTATGAACAAGTGGGTTTTTAGTGATTTTTTTTGAAGGGGTGGAGACTGGGTGAGCATCTAACAGAGGAGGGAAGAGAGTGCAGCCCTCGAGAAGTCTTGAAGGCGAGCATCAGAGGTGGGAGTACGGACAGAAGATAGACGTAAGTCTTTAGCAGAGCGTAAGGGCCTAGACGGAACATACTTGTGTATTAGGGAGGATAGATAGGTGGGAGCAGCATTATGTAGAGATTTGAAAGCAAGAACCAGAATTTAAAATTGAGCCCTATATCTTACAGGAAGCCAATGACAGAAGGGTGAGGCGTGGGCGGTGCGGGCAGACAGGAAGATGAGCCTCGCCGCCACATTCATTATGGGACTTTAATGGCACAAGTTGGGAGCATATAAAACCACTGAGAAGCGGATTACAGTAGTCAAGGCAAGAAAGGACAGTGGAATGGACCAGCACATTAGTCGCATCTGGCATTCAGTAGGGTCGAATGCGCGCAATATTTTTGAGATGGAAGCGGCAGGATCTGGTGAGAAAGGTAGGAGGAACACCAGGAGATAGCAATATCTTGTAGACCGATATTGCGGAGGATGAGAAGAAGCGGTTTATGATCAGTGATCAACAGTGTCAAAAGCCACAGAAAGGTCAAGAAGAATTAGGATAGAGTAGCCATGCACCTGATTTCACGAGCATGCCCTAGGAATGGTAGGAGATGGAATTACCAGAGGCCTCCACTTTTAGAAACACAGATGGTGGCATCATAAAAGAATACCCAGTGGGACCGGCGCAACATTGTTGGGAAAGCTAGAGGTAGGGATCCACAGAGAGAGTGCAAGGGAACTAATTTGGCTTACAGTTCTGGAGATAAAGATCATGTTGGGCCTAATTATTTTTTTTTTTTTTTAAATTCTTTATTTTATTTGTGCATGGAAAAATCACATATAGCACATCCTGCCACAACAGCTAGAACATGCAGCGTTAAACATAGATTCACAGTACTTAGGCTGGGGAAAAAACTTTGCACATTTTTTGGGTTATTAATGCTTGACACAGAGTTATATCCAAAACGATAACTAATAAAATAAGAAGCAGGCTTCACATAATACAGGTTATAATAATAGTAGAGAGTATTGCAAGCTAGGTTTTTACGGGCTTGAGATGCCATGTTGGCAGCAATCATCATTCTAGGAACATATGTCTAGACGGTGTCTTAGCCTGTGAGGAGAGTGCACAATTTTATGGGTGTGATTAAACATACTGAACTATGGATCTACACCTGAGAGCTGAGAAGGTATATGTTAGTATACCACTGGCCTCTGACACCTATTAAACAGCCCCGGCTAATTGTGGTAGATTGAAAATACTATTGGTGCAATGTCGTATGACTAACATATAAACAAGGTAAAACAATATAAAACAATGGAGCGTAATAACGGCACTGGATTCCTGTTCAACCATATGTGTTAGATATCGAGCTAGGCTAGCTAATTTAGGTGTTGCTATGTGTGGCCTAGCGTGGCGAGAGGCCTGTGGCAGCGCAAGGCCCTGTATTTGCCGCTAACCGATGCCTTTTAGTGGGTCTACACAGTCCCGATCAGCGAAACTTCCAGTCAGGCAGGGGGGGTGCAAGGCTTTGTCTGTCCCTGGTGAGCTCCGGTGAGTGCAAGCTTGTGGTATGGTGTTGGCCATAGCGTGGGACAGCGACCCTCCTCCTTGGTGCTTTGCCTTGTGATGTACAAGATCCCTCAAAGGGTTCGTGTTGTGCTGTTGGCGGTAGTGTCCAGCCGACCTCTTCGCTTTCAGCAGTGCTGTAATGATTTGCCTGTTGGGCTGCAGCTGTATGTGGCACTTTAGTTGAGTCGCCTGTGCTGTAGTGGGTCTCCTCCTGTGGTTGCCTCGATGTGGGACTGCTACAGCTGGATTGCGGACTGTCCTCCACTTCTTAGTGTGAGTCAGTGCTTGTGCGGGTGATGAGTAACGGGAGACCCCGGTGGTGTGTGGTCGCAGTGTGGAGGTTACCCGTTTATGGGCCCCCGGTGCACGCTTATTTTGGCACTTTGAATCAGCCGCCGGAGGTGCGTAGCCTTGCATGCCAGCACGCTGTTGCCTCTCTTCGAGCCTGCACCAGAATGCCTTGAATATTGCATCCAGCTTTGTGAGAGTCTCTTCCCTCGGGCCTCGTGGCATGTTATTAGGACCTGCGCCCGCCATCTTGGCTCCCGCCAATTCGTCCCTCATGAACGTGTGCTGGGTCGGCGGGCCAGTGGGTGGTTAGGAATACGGTGTGAGTGCTGGAGCCGGGATAACCCCCGCCGGCAAGGGGGGGGGGAAGGGAGCTCTTGCTGCGTTCTCGTTTGTCAGCAGGATTGCCAGCAGGAAGATCGGCCGCTTCTTCCACGCCAGCCCCCCTTGTAGGCCGCAGTTGTGCTTCAAGGCTATGCTGCTCGTTTTGCATCTACAAAGCTGCCTGGTGTTGCAGAGATGAAGTCAGCTTGTTACCAATCTTCAGGTATCTGATTTTGATCAGGTAACAGTTCGTAATTAGGGCACTTTTGGCGCTTTTCATACGGAGCACATTCTGCATGCGTCCATTCAGGTTTGCAGCCAGGCCCCGCCCCCTGGGCCTAATTATTAAATATGAAATTATGTTTCTGGTTTCTTTTACAGAATGCATCCAGCATTATTCTCCCTATTCAGCAGCTTATTTTCAATTGTTCTATATCCTTATAACATGTAATGATTGAGATAATACTCCAATAATTCATTTACATACACACATGGTATATTATATGCTCTGATTGCTGCTTACGTATTTTACACTATGTAAAATTTTGTAATTATGGCAATGTTGACACAGTGCTGCAAGTCTATGGATTGATGCAAAAATAAAGGATTTTAAATATAGCTGTTAATTTAGCTATGTGGGCAAAAAGATTGAGAAAAAGCATGCATGCATACATACATGGGGAAACATCCTATAAAGCAAAGGACACAGGAAAAACTAAATGAAATTACTTTTTAAAAATGCATTTGCACACACACATAGAAAAACATGTGTTGTGACCCCCATTACAGTGTCAAACCATTTGACTGAGGGCATCATAACTTTTACAGCAGATTGTAGTGGTTTTGGAGCTTAAAGTTCACCGTAGATTTACATGAATAAGTGCATGGAGTGACTAGGGCTTAAAAAATAAATAAAAATAGGTGACAATTTAATCCAAACTTCCCCCCTACTTCCAAAAACACATCTGTGTTTATTTTTCCATTGCTGTCAATCCTGTAGCAGGAAGTTCTCTAAAAATGTTTATCCTTTAATTACGTCACCTCCGAGTTATAAGTAAGTTACATTTACCCTGTGGGTCACATTAGGATGGTATGAATTCAGATGCCTCAATGTATTGCCAAAATAAACGTCAATTTTGAAAGGAAAGGAAAGGATAAATATAAAATAAGGAACAGTGTTGACTCATAACATAAATATAAAGGTGCTAAAGAAAAATATTAACCGTTTATAAAAATAGATCGTTAAAATCTGGTTTAACTTCTAATCAAATAATGATGTGTGGAAATTACACAAATGTAAACTAAAAACCAGCACAAACATTTTTTTTTTAAATGATATATTTTAAAGTTTTTCTGTGTCATTTCTTTCTCTAATAACATTTAAATTAAATTGCAAAACATGTAGACAAGACATATCTCCAAAGGATAGTGACCAGAGGCAGGGATGCTCAAGCCCAATTTTATGACACTATTAGAATTTTATTTGTGTCTCGGTCCTTACAGATTGGATTCTTACATCACTAATATGGGACTCAAATCTATGTTTATCGAAATCAATAAAATTATAATCTCTTAAACCAATATACCAGTTACCAGTTGTGAAATGTCAAAATTTTTTGCATGGAAAGAGCTGGTAATTAGTAGCTGCCAAAAGTTTCTAACGTCTCTCATAGACATTAAATCGGAGATGTTAAATAACACCAGGTTTCCATGCAAAAAAGTTAAAAACTGACCACAAGTCGCTATCCAACTAAAAATTACACCCGTATCTAATGAGAAACCACCCAAGTGCAGCAAACCAATATAAAATAAGGTAAACTTACTTCCCTTAAAAAGTCTAGGTTGTAACAAAAGGTTCCTCAGAGCCTCATAGAATACATACAAAATACAAGATACACCTAGATAAAAAACAACAAGAAAGGAACAATCATAGGGAAACACCGTTTAGTTCATGACACCCTAAAGTAGTATTGCACTCACAAAATGATGATGAAAATCAAGACCATCTAGGTTTTCTTTAGTCTTGTCAAGAAGTTTTGTGAGGGAATAGTTGATTCCCCAAATGAATATGTAAACAGAAAAACCGAACATGGCATAGAATTGTATGGTAAAAAGAGAATACAATTTATTGGAAACACTTACAAAAATTGAAGATAAAAGCACCCATCAAGTATATGACTCTCTTGCAGAATGACAATCAGAGGTTGCAGATACAAAAATGGGAAATCAATTAAAAACAGCTCTACGCGTTTCGTCTAAAACTTTAGACTTCTTCAGGAGAAAATAAAAAAACAATCAAATAAATAACAATGTAATAAGTCCGTAATGTTATTTGCCATCTGGACATGTCACTCCTATTGAGCAACACTGTATAACACACTTGTCTGCCGGTTGTTATGCTATCCAAATTTGTCCAGAGTACCTTTACAGCCTTCCATTATTATTATTAATTATTTGTATTTATTTTTGTAAAGTGCTCATGTGGTCTTAAGATTTATTAATTGAGAAATCATTTGCATCCACTAACTCAACCCAAGTCTTTGGCTTGTTTTTCTTATTTAATATTATTGAACTTGTGTAGAGCCAACTGTCTCGCAATCAAACGAATGTCCTTGATCCGTGTATATTGACATGTTATGGTAATCATGAGGCTTATCGTATGGCATGTATTTGAAACTGTGGAGCCCATTGTGTGGCTGCTTTCCTCCTTTCACTCTGAATTGTTGCCACACCCACTAATGATGTGGGTGTGGAGTGATAAGAGGTTGGGATATTTTGTCACTGCCCTATGAATGGTTCATCACATTGTAAAGTTGTGATGAGGGATACCCCTCGATCAAAAATTATGTCAATCACCTTCTCCTTTGGTCTATCGCAATGGGCTAGTTCTCCCTATGTAGCTGGAAATACCCTAGATCTTATTTTTTCAAATGCATATTCAGTCTCCAATCACTGTATACTTCCAATATCAGATCACCACCTCCTATCATTTGTTCTTGAGTGCCCCCACAGCCAATTTCCTCAACTTGACCCCCCCTCAACTCAGGAGGAATTTGAATTATCTTGACCTCCAGCAGCTCAACTGGTATCCATTCTGAACTCTCATGCATCCCTAGCTTCTTCTGTTCCTCTCTGGCTATCTCCTCATATAATGCTACCCTCACCTCTGCCCTAGACGCTGCAGCACCGCTCCAAGCACGCACCTCAAGGAGGGCACACCTCCAGCCGTGGCACACCAAGTCAACCCGCATTGATGCTACCGTTCAGCTGAATGCTGCTGGAGGAAGTCTCGCACCTGGTCAGATTTTCTACACTATAAAATTTGTCTTGCGTTTATACAACGCAGCCCTCACCCTTGCTAAACAGCCCTACTTCTCTGCTCTCATTAGTTCATGCTCCCGCAATCCTAGGCATCTCTTTAACACTTAACCTTTTTCTTCGCCCTGGTTGCAGCCATCCCATAAACTAATCTTTCAGCTGATGGCTTTGCATGTTACTTTACTGACAAGATTAAACGGTTAAGGAATTAATCCTCCCCCCTTCTCTATCTCAACCTCACTAGGACCATACCATTCCTACCCTCCAAGCGTTCTCTCCAGCTACTGAACAGGAGGTGGCTGCTCTTCTCCTTTCTTCTCGTCCCACCATGTGTTCACATGATCCCATCCTGTCCCACCTTATCAGATCTCTCGCCCTTTGTTTGGTCAAGTCGTTAACACACATCTTCAACGGCTTTCTTTCTTCTGGTGTTCTCCCAGCTCCCCTTAAACATGCTCCTGTTGTACCTATCCTCAAAAAGCCATCTCTTGATCCTACTTCCCCTTCCAACTATCGTCCCATATCCCTGCTCCCTTTCTCCTCAAAGCTTTTGGAAAGACTTGTCTTTACCGGTCTGTCTTCCTCAACTCCAACTCTCTTCTTGACCCTCTTCAGTCTGAATTCCACCCCCTCCACTCCACAGAGACTGCTCTGACTAGAGTTACAAATGATCTAATTGCAGCTGAAGCAAAAGGCCACTACTCCATACTAATTCTTCTTGACCTCTCTGCTGCCTTTGATACTGTTGATCAGGGCCTCTTTCTCCCAACTCTTCAATCTCATTGTCTCTGTGGTACAGCCCTCATGGTTCTCCTCCTAATTTTCCCAATGCACCTACAGTGTCTCTTTTTCCAACAACACCTCCTTTCCTCATCCTGTGTCAGTCCTTCAAGGTTCAGTTCTTGGTCACTTTTGTTCTCTCTCTCTCTCTATACTGCCTCTCTTGGCAAACTCATTAAAGGACCACTCTAGGCACCCAGACCACTTCAGCTTAATGAAGTGGTCTGGGTGCCAGGTCCTTCTAGGGTTAACCCATTTTTTTATAATTATAGCAGTTTCAGAGAAACTGCTATAATTATGAATGGGTTAAGCCTTCCCCCTAATCCTCTAGTGGCTGTCTCATTGACAGCCACTAGAGGCGCTTGCGTGCTTCTCACTGTGATTTTCACAGTGAGAGCACGCAAGCGTCCATAGGAAAGCATTGTAAATGCTTTCCTATGCGACCGGCTGATTGCGCGCGCAGCTCTTGCCGCGCGTGCGCATTCAGCCCGGGAGGAGGAACGGAGGAGGAGAGAAGGAGGAGAGCTCCCCGCCCAGCGCTGGAAAAAGGTAAGTTTTAACCCCTTTCCCCCTTCCAGAGCCGGGCGGGAGGGGGTCCCTGAGGGTGTGGGCACCCTCAGGGCACTATAGTGCCAGGAAAACGAGTATGTTTTCCTGGCACTATAGTGGTCCTTTAATTCATTTGGATTCCACTACCACCTGTACGCTGACGGCACTCAGACATACCTCTGCTCTGCTGACCTCTCCCCTGCTGTCCTAATACATGTCACCAATTGCCTTTCTATCTCGGATTGGATGTCCTCCCGCTTTCTGAAGCTCCATCTCTCTAAAACCAAGTTGCTTATATTTTCTCCTCATAACACTGATCCTCCTCCTTCACTCAGCACCTGCCTCACCCCATCTTTTTAAGCTTGCTGTCTTGGTGTCATTTTTGATCCTGGCCTCACCTTTGCGCCTCATGTCCAGGCTGTTGCTAAAACCTGTCGATTCCACCTTAAAGACATTGCCCGCATACCCCCTTTCGTACGTAAGTTCCTGCCAAGGAGCTTGTTCATGCTCTAGTAATCTCTTGCATGGATTACTGTAACTCTCTCCTAATTGGTCTTCCCAGAAGCCGTACTGCCCCCCTACAATCTGTGATGAATGCTGCTGCCAGGCTGATCTTTCACACCTCACCCCTCTGTCGATCCTTACACTGGCTTCCTGTACCCTACAGGTGTCAATTTAAAAATACTAAACCTAACCAACTCTAGCCCCTCTTACATTTCTTCACAGATTCATAGGTATGCCTCCTCTCAGTCTCTCCGCTCTACTGGTGACCTTCTCCTGTCTGCTGCTCCTCGCACCCTTACGGCAAATTCACGCCTGCAAGACTTCTTACGGGCGGCTCCTTTCCTTTGGAACAGACAGCCTGCCCTGGTCAGACTCTCCCCTAGTCTTCAATTCTTTAAGAAGTCCCTCAAAACTCATTTTCAGGAATGCTTACGGCTTCCAAGAGTAACTTCTATCTCTCAAACCTTCCTCTTGCTCTCTCCTAAAGGGCTACACTCCACTCTCAGCTCCGGTTCTGCTACTTTCCCACCATGTCTGTCATCTCCCTCAATACCATTCCTATTGTCTTTTTAAACCTCAACTCCTCTAGACTGTATGCTCGTTTGAGCAGGGTCTTCAACTACCTATTGTTCCAGTTACATTTTGTTATGGTCTCATTTGGTAAATCCCCTTCTTATTGTAAAGCCCTGCGGAATAAACCGGCGCTATATAAATACTAATAATAATAATAATAATAGATGGGTGAATTCTTGTGTGATACAATATTATTCCCCTATAGTTAGCAATTTTATTATACTTCAATATGTTTATGGTTTGGGCACCCTCTAATACCATTTGATTCGCTTTGTTGAGGGATAGAGAGTTGTGAATATCCACATATTCGATGATTCAATGGAAACATTGCATCCATCCTTCTACATCCCAAATAGCTCTTTATAGAAATTGTATCAAGCACTGGGAGGTGCTACTTTATCTTTATGTGAAACTCTTCCAGATTCCTGTGTAGTGAATTTAATCTGGTAGATAACCACTTGGGGAATATATTAAAATTATGGCCAATAATAAAACGGTTAGTTCGCAATTATTTAGCCTTTGAATAGGAACAAACCACCATATATAAATTCAGTTCAATTAGGAAAATATTTTTGACCCTTCTGGGTTATAATTTATTTTGCATCAATCCATCTGATTAATAATATGATTAGGATGTTCCCTGGTGATTACCCTCATAACGTGTAATCAAGTTTTTTTTTTTTCTTTAATACTTTTTCTTTTTGGTGCAGTAAAGATTACAAACAATCCTGTGGTGCCACGACAGCAGACACAGGCAACATAATGTATACAATGTCATGGCGATAAACAGTTGCACATTTTTAAATTATAAGACAGGTTGTATGCGTGATTAAATTCGTTGCGAGTAGATTAGTTATGTCGGCAATTGTGAGATTCATTAAACTGGAACACAGATTGTAATCTTTGCCGTTAAACATGTGCTTCTATGTGAAGGCATAGGTATAATGCATGCTTGTAAATTGCGTGTGTAACGAAGGCGAGTTATACATGAGTGCCAGGCAGCCGAGCTCAGCTTCAATAAGTGGTTAACTGACAGGCTATGTGATAGCATGAATGGTGTGTGCAGTACAGCAATATACAGGTATGTAAGGCGTATTGTGAGATTGCTAGCTAGATAAGAGTGGTCAAACAGTGGACATTTCTTTACAATTCTGCGTTGTACTGAGTCTCTGTTTAGGAGGCTGCAATATGGCATATCTAGCGTCTATTGTAGCAGAGGCTTTAAGTGTGTACCTCTGTGATTCTTGCAGTGTGGGTCCATTTTTAGCCTATACCCAACGCAGGGAAAGATATTGGAGGTGCGTGAGAGTCCCGCTGGGGCGCAGCGTCGCTGATTCCTGCAGTTGGCTCGTCCACCCGTCGTAATAGGGGCCTGTTCTGGTGAGGCAGGTGAGAGGTGTTCCCATCTGATATCCTGGGGCCCTCTGTGGTTTCGGATGGCTTCTGAGCTGTGCGGGGAGCATGCCAGTCTAAATAAAAATTAACCGCTTCCCTGCCAGTTGATCACTTTTGAGAAAAACTGGAATGGCTGTGTCTCAAATGTGCCCCTTCAATGTCCACATATACCAGGCAAAGGTACATATGGGAGTATTTCTGTACTCAGCCGACATAGCTGAGCAACA
>OW240915.1:235587707-235640271 GCA_933207985.1 Pelobates cultripes
GAACACAGACAATTGCCTGTCTCAGTCTCATATAGTTACGCTGGATTACCAGAGAAGGTACCATGTGAATTTACGTTACAAGAAAATGTGAGCTAGTGAGACATGCTGGATGCCTACAATGGGGCAATAGGATGGTATACTGAGCATCTGCAACCAACAATGTTAAAGATACAGCATGAGGGCCATCCAGGTATGGTGTACATGAAACAAAATATAACAAATATACATTGTATATTATATATAGTTTGTTATGTTAGTCAATCCAGCTCTTAAAGCGGCACTGTCATGCCGAATCCTGGTGTTTTGTTTTTTTTAACCCCCCTCCAGCCTCCACTACATCTAACTAACACCCTAGTCACCCCCAAATGCCCCTAAGCCCCCACATTACCTATTTTGTATTCCTTATTTTCTGCCCAGATCTATATTCAGGGCGCCGCCATCTTTGTGTGGGTAGTTTAAGTCCCTGTGGGACACGTCATCAGCCCACACTAGATAATGCTGTGAGATTCCTGGACATGCCCAGTTAAACACCTGGACATGCGAACGGGAATTTCATCTATTCATCAGATAGCCTGTGGCTGCTCACTGTAAAAAATAAAATAAAAATAAAAAAACAACTATTGTCCCCCACCCCTAAACGACGGATGGGGGCCCTAAAGTAAGATAAGGGGGGAGACCTAATGTCCCCCCCCCTGGCCCCCACCCCTGCGTGGCGGGTGGGGGCCATAGTGAGAATGAGGGGGGGGGGACGACGACCTACTACCCCCCCACCCCTGGGCGGCGGATGGGGGCCATAATGAGAATGAGGGGGGGACCTACTGCCCCCGCCCCCCTGGGCGGAAGGTGGGGGCAATAATGATAATGAGGGGGGGCGGACCTACTGTCCACTCCCCCCTCTGGCCCCCACCCCTGGGCGGCAGGTGGGGGCCATAAAGATAATGAGGGGGACACCGCGCAGACTGAGCTCTGCAGGGTGAGGAAATTTTCCCACGCTGTGTAAAATGACAAAGAGCACTCTGATTGGCTTAAACCCACCAGAGTGTTCTTAGTCTGCAGGGCGGGGCAAGGCTTTATACGCCTTCCCCCGCCCTGCGGAGCCCTCCATGGGTGAAGATGGATTTTTTTTGCGCTCGGGTTTTTTCTTTTTCGTCTGGTTTTTTTTTGCGCTCGGGATTTTTATTTTATTTTCAATTCGACGGTTATGATGGTTTTTTTATTTGGCCTTTTTTGGGGCTGAAAAATGAAGATTTGAGAAAAAAAGACGTCGAATGGTAAGTTTCATTTTATTTTACAGGTTAGCTATTTTATTCCCCCCTCACTATTTTTTAGGGTGAGGGGGGTAGGTAGGGACTTTTTTTTTTGGTGAGTGGTGGGTGACTAGGGGCTTGGGGACCCCTAGTCACCTTGGTGTGGGGGGTGGGAGAATTGACTTATGGCCGCCACCCAGGGGTGGGAGGATAGCCCCCCCCCCATTATCGTTATGACCCCCACCCACCACGCAGGGGTGGGGGCCGGGGGGACAAAGACATTAGGTCTCCCCCCTTATTTTACTTTAGGGCCCCCACCCGTCGTTTAGGGGTGGGGGCCAATAGATTTTTGTTTGGTTTTGTTTTTTACAGTGAGCAGCCACAGGCTGCTCACTGTTTACCAGACATGCCCCTACTCGCGGTATAGCGAGTAGGGGCATATTATTTACTAATACTAAGTAATTTTTACTTGGTATTAGTAAAGTTGGCTGAAAGACCAATTTAGGTCTTTTGGTAGATAACTCCCTGATACCGTGGGAATTAGGGAGTTATCTACTAAGCAGCTGCAAGATGCAGCCACAGCAAGAATAGGATCGGAGTTTCATTCATTCGAATGAAATTCCGATCCGAATAAAGTGCCGAATTGTGTTCTAAAACAAACGAACATACTGTTCTCATTCAGTTAGAACGCAATTCGGCAGTTTTGTGTAAAGTGACAGGAAGCATCGTGGGAACACAGAGGGAAGGTGAGAATCATGGGAAAATTGCTCTGACCAGCGGAAATGAAGCACTCTTTGCTCCTCCGCTGGTCAGAGCTGGTCAAGCGGAGGAATCCACCATAAGGCAAAGAGTCCCTACTTTGTCTTATGATTTTAAAGAAAACTAAAGAAGACAGGAAGAAAAGAATAATAGATCCTGAGAGAGTGGGAGAAGATGAAGAGATTGAGGAAAGGTAAGTTCGGTATGACAGTGCTGCTTTAAGTAGCCTTGTTGTATAGCAATGGTAATCTGGTATTATACAATATTTACCAGCTGATGCACAAGTGTTCTTTCTGTTGTCATGTCACACTAACATTTTAGCTAGCTGTTTTTTTTATAGGATGCTGTAAACAACTCCTGATGTGCATGCTTACACTAAGATGTATCTGCAGAAAAAATAAGTGTATACATATGAGTTTCTGTTTGCAGAGTGCAAGGATCAAATAAAGAAAATGTTGTAAAAAAGTTCTGTGATGTATAGGTTTGTATGTACGTTTTACAATGGAGGCATTCCATAGTCACATGGGTCAGATTGTTACTTAAAGGCACACACTAGATCCTTGTTAACTTGCTCAAATGCTTTGTGTGTGAAGAGCGTGTTGATTTTAGAAAAAGTGAAGATTTCAATAGAAATTGACACTTTTCTAAATTAACCTTGTTACACATCCTGGCTGTTAAGACAGCAGGTCATGTTACTTCCTGGTTGTTTACTCCAGAGCAAGACTTCTTATTGAGCTGCTTTGGGAAGACCGATTGGACAGCCACAGAAGGCCTGGGGTTTGGGGAAGAAGGGAAGGGCTTGGAAAGGCTGCAGAGAGCGGTTTTATGGATATACCCAATAAAAACCAATAAGGAAAAAAAGCATGAGATTTTTTTTCTTATTTTGGGCAGTGGAGTGTCCATTTAAAATAAGTCAGCAATCTTACAGCAGACTTATCTTTTCTCGATCAGAGCGTGGAGACATTGTGCAGCACTGCACCAGGAAGCACATCCAGTGGTCATCTAAGGAGTGGCCACTAGAGGTGTCCCTAGGCTGTAATGTAAACACTACCTTTTCTCTGTTTACAACAAAAAATAAAAGACAGGTTTTAAAGTACTTTAAATTAAAAATAAATAAAAAGGATGCAGTGTTTAAACACAAAAGGTCTTATCTTGATTTTGACATTGACTTGATTTAACCCCTTAAGGACCAAACTTCGGGAATAAAAGTGAATCATGACATGTCACACAGGTCATGTGTCCTTAAGGGGAACTGTGGTGGAAGATGTAGTGGTGTACTAAATTTCACATTCTTCTAATCAACCAATTTTTATGAATGAAAAAGTATTTTGCCCACACCAATACTGCCATAAATGGATGTGACTCAGACTTCTCCTGAACAAACCTGAATCTACATCATAGCATAAAAATCACACAGTAATATGTGTAGCTGTAGTTTAAGTAATCCTGGAGAAGAAGATGGTGTGTGAAACAGATAGCCAAAACAAATATGGCTACCAGAACATGCAATATTTTAACTTTATATTAAAAAGGATATCATGCACCATTGTGCCAAGTTTAATGAGTTTTCAACTAGCGGCATGTCTTTTCCTATTCCAGATAACATCTAGGTATAAGAGTTTGTAAAATCCCCTAGAAATTTTTGTAAAAAAGTAAAACTTTAAGAAAACAAATAAATGGATTTATTGTTGCCGATCATTCCTATTTAGATCATCTATCCACAACATATAGCAAGCGAGGAGGTTCTTTACAGACAGAAGGACCCTATTTTGGAAGGACAGTCTATTTTTGGCCCAAGACCCTCATCCTAAAGTCCTACTTTTCTAGCAGCTCCTCCATGTTTTTGTCAAAGTGTATAACAGAGCTTCACTGCAATAATACACACAGAAATGTGTCTTTAAACTATAAAAAAAAAAAGTTTAGAAATCAGTCTGTATACATAAGATACATTTTCCATGCTGTAAATTACATACTTTATTGTATTTGGGTTATTTATTTAATGGAGTCTTATAGGATTAGCTAATTTCTTTTTTCCTTTTGTTATAAAATTACTTTTCAGTTGCATAATTGTCCCCTAAAACGTCTCATAACAACTCCACCCCAGGCCACACACACCACTTACACCACTAAAATGTTTTTAAAAATGTCCCTCTTTTGAAATGTTGAAAGATATGTGATCACCTAGTCTTCCGGGGAAAATATGCTTGCTTTTCCCCCCGCTTTAAATCCAAAATAAAATAATTTTTACACACTAATACCTATCTTAAAGTATAAAAATATATGTCACTAGTAAAGCTCAAATGTGAATGTTAACCTTTTTAGTAGGCAATACCTTTTTCACTGCTGTGTGATACATGAACTCCACTCTGGGAAACAGTCGCATTTTGGGTTTGTGGTTGGTTTACAGTCTCCAGGAAGGAAACAAGATTTTCATGGTGAGACAATTCCTCTATTATAGGGAAGGAAACAATGTTCCAATTCAGGTGAGTTTCACCTTCAGTCAATGCCCGAAACAAGGATGGGATTGGTTCATGCAGTTCTTCCACAGTACTCTTGGAGGTCGGTGGAGTGTCACTGTAGTTTCTTGGGTTGCACATTCCTACACAGAAAAATAGAAAATACAGTCTACAATCCATTTTGAAACTAAGAATTTGATGGAATTGTGGCATATTTGTGGGTTGGATATAGACACTAAAGATTAAGAGGACATAGTGATTGAAAATACTCTACAAAACATCCAAACATTACAGAAACAAAAGCTCAACCAGTTACAATTTCAAAAGGATTTACTTGTGCAATGTATAGGGCAAGGGAGCAATCGTTGAAACTAGATGTTGTGGACTACATCTCCCTTGATGCTTTGCCGGCATTATGGATAACGAAGTCCACAACATCTTGACTGCCAAAGGTTGGCTGTCCTTTGCATATAAAACTGAAAAATGCAGCACAGTACAATTAAGGTAAGCATGTCCATAAGCAATCTGCATTAAAAACAAGTAGGACATTGCAGTTTTAAAATATATATTTTTGAAATGTATCAATAGTGACATTGTAACACTTATCTGTCAAATCTCTGAATCACAACTCTCAAGTACCTTTTTTTTTTTTTTTTTTTTTAAGTAGGCAACCAAGGGTATTTAAAGGATCATTTATAAAGCAGGAAAACATGCTCGTTTTCCTGGCACTATAGTGCCCTGAGGGTGCCCCCACCCTCAGGGACCCCCTCCCGCCCGGCTCTGGAAAGGGGAAAAGGGGTTAAACTTACCTTTTTCCAGCGCTGGGCGGGAAGCTCTCCTCCTCCTCTCCGCCTCCGTTACGCCCCGCTGGCTGAATGCGCACGCGCGGCAAGAGCTGCGCGCGCATTCAGCCGGTCTCATAGGAAAGCATTTACAATGCTTTCCTATGGACGCTGGCGTGCTCTCACTGTGAAAGGGGGATTAGGGGGAAGGCTTAACCCATTCATAATTATAGCAGTTTCTCTGAAACTGCTATAATTATGAAAAAATGGGTTAACCCTAGAAGGACCTGGCACCCAGACCACTTCATTAAGCTGAAGTGGTCTGGGTGCCTAGAGTGGTCCTTTAATATCGGGTATGTCCAGTCTTTTTTAGTAGCCACTTAGTCACAAACACTGGCCAAAGTTAGCATTTATATTTGTTTGTGTTTTAAAAATACAAAAAACAATTATGGCTAATTACTAAAAAAGACTGGACATAATACTTTGGGTTGTCTTATTTTGCAAATGGTAGGCCATCTGCTTTATAAGCACAAAATAATGTAAATTTTATGAAAATACTTTTAAATATTTAGGGGAAAATGTTTGTTTATAGAAAACAGAATTTTTTACTTACCGTAAATTCTTTTTTTCTTAATATGGTGGCAGTACAGCTTCCCTCCCTCTGTATTACATTTTCTTGATTACAGTATAAGTTTCATCTGTGGATTTTTTTTCTTGCTACTTACTGAGGTAGGTTTTGCCAGATAGCACTTTTATAGGGCAAGGGGGAGGGGTTTGTTGATTTAATTAATCTTGTTAGATGCTTGTCCACAGGAAAGGGGCAAAACCCACATGTACTGCCACCATATGACAGAAAAAAAGATGATAATTCAATGAAAATCAGAAGAATCATTAGGATTATTTAAGTGTTTTAAAAATGTGTGTGCTTAAACCTGGTTAACTCAGCGGGTTCATAAATGGTAACTAAAACATGTTCTTCACCGTAGTTCTAATAAAAAGTATAACATTTTATCTGTACACAGTCCTTGCTTATGTCGTTTTAGTGATCTCAGGCTCATAATTGAACATCTGGAAGAAAAATGTGCCCTGAGGGCCATTTCAATTCTGGCATTCAGTCTGTTCCACCTGCATTCAATCACACACACAACGTCCCAGCAAACTAAACACATCGGAACAAGCCAAGTGGGATCTTATCCACACTAGAATTGTCGACAACTTTAGAAAGACACAAGAGTTTTGAAGATGAGGGAATGTAAGCATAAAATCCCAGTATCAATACTAAACATTTCCTAAACCAATGTCCTATCCCTGTCCATTGATTAAAGGAACACTGCAATTAAACAAGTTTAAATAAGTTTTATTTAATTTTAATTTAATTAGAGCACTCCAAAACAAACTAAAAAAAAAAAAAAATGCACGCCAATTTAGTCACTCAAATAATCAATTAAAAACGTACCTTTAGTCAAGAGCTGTGAGTATTCCTCCTGTAGCTCTGATCCACCCTCTGAAGTCATTACTGATTATTTGTGTCAGGTGCTTCACACATAGATGCACTGGGAAACATTGTGCATGCATGACAATAGCCGCAATCCACCATAAAAATGCGTCTCAATTAGAAGCATTCGCTTCCACTTTAAAACAGTTCAAAATGGAGCAAGGCCAGAAACCCTCTAGGCTGCCTGCTTGACAGTTGTGAGGAATTACTAAATATATCTATAAAAAGTGGCAACTTCATGAAAATTGAGATTGGCACACTTATATGTACTTGGCAAGTTATAAACCCATAACACACTTAAGCAAGCTGGAGGTGTACTTTAGGATTTTAGTGCAGCCCCATGAAATTTCACCATAGTATTTGTGGCTAAGCACCAACAACCAACACAGACATTTCCTGACTCTGCATCGTCTAGATCAGGAGTCATGCACAACGAAAAAAATAAATAAAATAAAAATTAATAAATTCTCCCTGGGGCCTAGCTTTCAAGCTGTGCAGACGTGCCAAAATCACTGATTTGGGGGAAAACCACCCAAAAAAACTCAGCCGTCCAGAAGGTGGACGTGCAATCAGCAAGCATGGAACACCCGGGCACACTCATTGCTACCTGAATCATGTCTATCACCTCCCGGGAACCCAGAATAATCTGCTGAGGCCTACCGAGGTTCGAGCCGGGGAGAGTGGGCCACTCTCCACGCTCACAAACTCGCCCAGGGATCCCTAAGCTCTCCTGTATCCTACCCCCTCCTTTGGACCGGTGGGGGGGGATATCCCAGTCTGCACTGGGCGTCTGGAGCAACCTGCTTGGATCGAGTTCTAAGCTTTGAACACTGCACACGTGGCAAGGACCTCCTGCAGCGCACTCAAGATGGCGACTGCTGACTCAACTTATACACACAGCCTGCTTCCAAGCCAAAGGCCCTAACAAGGTGCTGCCACTGACTCCCTGCAACGCTTGGAGGCAATATTTTTCGGCTTTTGGGAGAGACTCCGGGAGCATGGGATCAAGCCACAAGACAAGCTAGTGAGAGGTGAGCAGCGGGCAGCGAAGGGGTCACAATCGGGCACAGCACCCGTACCCCGAACCACCCTCACTCTCCACAGCCCACAAGGGGTAGGACCCGGAAGCATTACCCACACCTGCGGAGGCGCAAGTGGCAGCAGACCACTACATTCAGGTCCATAAATATTGGGACATCGACACAATTCTAATTTTTTGGCTCTATACACCAACACAATGGATTTGAAATGAAATGCACAATATGTGCTTTAACTGCAGACTTTCAGCTTTAATTTGAGGGTATTTACATCCAAATCAGGTGAAAGGTGTAGGAATTACAACAGTTTGTATATGTGCCTCCCACTTTTCAAGGGATAAAAAGTAATGGGACAATTGGCTGCTCAGCTGTTCCATGGCCAGGTGTGAGTTATTCCCTCATTATCCCATTTACAAGGAGCAGATAAAAGGTCCAGAGTTCATTTCAAGTGTGCTATTTGCATTTGGAATCTGTTGCGGTCATCTCAATATGAGATCCAAAGAGCTGTCACTATCAGTGAAGCAAGCCATCATTAGGCTGAAAAAAACTAAATAAACCCATCAGAGAGATAGCAAAAAACATTAGGTGTGGCCAAAGCAACTGTTTGGAACGTCCTTAAAAAGAAAGAACGCACCGGTGAGCTCAGCAACACCAAAAGACCCGGAAGACCACGGAAAACAACTGTGGTGGATGACCGAAGAATTCTTTCCCTGGTGAAGAAAACACCCTTCACAACAGTTGGCCAGATCAAGAACACTCTCCAGGAGGTAGGTGTATGTGTGTCAAAGTCAACAATCAAGAGAAGACTTCACCAGAGTGAATACAGAGGGTTCGCCACAAGATGTAAACCATTGGTGAGCCTCAAAAACAGGAAGGCCAGATTAGAGTTTGCCAAACAACATCTTAAAAAGCCTTCACAGTTCTGGAACAACATCCTATGGACAGATGAGACCAAGATCAACTTGTACCAAAGTGATGGGAAGAGAAGGAGTATGGAAAAGGAAAGGAACTGCTCATGATCCAAAGCATACCACCTCATCAGTGAAGCATGGTGGTGGCAGTGTCATAGCGTGGGCATGTATGGCTGCCAATGGAACTGGTTCTCTTGTATTTATTGATGATTTGACTGCTGACAAAAGCAGCAGGATGGATTCTGAAGTGTTTTGGGCAATGTTATCTGCTCATATTCAGCCAAATGCTTCAGAACTCATTGGACGGCGTTTCACAGTGCAGATGGACAATGACCCGAAGCATACTGCAAAAGCAACCAAAGAGTTTAAGGGAAAGAAGTGGAATGTTATGCAATGGCCAAGTCAATCACCTGACCTGAATCCGATTGAGCATGCATTTCACTTGATGAAGACAAAACTGAAGGAAAAATGCCCCAAGAACAAGCAGGAACTGAAGACAGTTGCAGTAGAGGCCTGGCAGAGCATCACCAGGGATGAAACCCAGCGTCTGGTGATGTCTATGCGTTCCAGACTTCAGGCTGTAATTGACTGCAAAGGATTTGCAACCATGTATTAAAAAGTGAAAGTTTGATTTATGACTGTTAATCTGTCCCATTACTTTTGGTCCCTTAAAAAGTGGGAGGCACATATACAAACTGTTGTAATTCCTACACCGTTCACCTGATTTGGATGTAAATAAACTCAAATTAAAGCTGAAAGTCTGCAGTTAAAGCACATCTTGTTTGTTTCATTTCAAACCAAAAAGATTAGAATTGTGTCGATGTCCCAATATTTCTGGACCTGACTGTAGGTCCTCCTGTACCCCAACATGTGGAGGAAGCTAGGACTGTGGAAGTCACAGAGTTTGTGGCAACGAGATGCAGGCCTCTACACCAGCCTGGGGTTGGAGGGATGCACACACCTGCACCAGTGCAGCAGCAGGCCTCAGAGGCTCCAACTGATTACCAGCAGAGGGAGTCGGATGACAGTGACAGGCATTCTATCCCACATCTCAAGTGCTCTCTTCACCATACTCACATGCACCTCAGACATGTGGACTCACTTACCCATGGCAGCTACACGTAAAGCTTAATGTGACTTTTTCCTAGTGCTCCAGACTACAGTGCAAAGGAATTTTTATCGTCGCCTGATCTGTTTTTTAGTTTGTGCTTTCCTGCATACCCACACACGATAGACACGTTCTCTTACACACATAGAATTACGCCTCACCTAAAATATAGGCCTAAATAACGTTCTTGACCTGAGTAAGTTTGCCCAAGCATTCTCTACTTTTAGTAGACACATCCACATAATCTATTGTCTCTTTTCGGTTAAAGTGTGTGGTTTAGCCTATTGTCCCAGGCTACGGATACCAGCATGATTTCACATATTAATCCTTTCTTGACAACAAATCACCTTTATTACCGTGTTATCGTCTAAAAAAAAAAAAAAATAAAAAAAGATTGTGCAAATGTTTCTGAAACCATGCCACTGTTTATTCTCACGGTTTTTAATCGCAGGCATGTTTGTAAAAACTAAAACATAATTCTCTTCCTATACGTACTAATATTTGTTTTATAACTTCTAAAAATTAATTGAAATCCTAGAGATATCGGTCAGTTTAACAATCAGGACTAATTAGTGAATCTATATTGAGTCAGTTTTCTTTAGTTGCACAACAAAGAAACATTCTCCCTCCACAATTTAAAAAATATATTTTATTCATATTTAAAACTTATGTATACATTATAGGGTTTCAAAAGAAAGCCAAATTTCTTCTTTCTCGCTTAAATAGAAGGAGGGAAATTGCGGTAGAATGAAGAAAAATTGCAAAAGTGCCAAAAAGGCCTTGGTCACAAAGTGAATTAGGTGTACATTTTCATTTGTACCTTCCAAAACTTGACCCTTGTTCTAAAGAGTTCGATGATTTTGTTCTTTGATTTACATCACATTCAACACGTGTGAAAGACATTATATTTGGTACAAACTTACCCACACAGTCGCAGCACTCATCCCAGAGTGTGCCAAGACACAGCATACACTCCTTACAGCAAGAGCAGTTTCCATCAATGGGTCGACACTGGCATAACTCCTGGGCCGAAAAACAGAACATGAGTCAGCTTTACAGCAAATATGCAACAGCTACTGGACAACATGTATATAAAAATCTAAATTAAAGTATTCCTGAGTGCTCATGATGCACATACATCAAAGAAACCGTATTGCTCGTGCCACCGATCTACATTTATACGTATATGGGGATTGGTGGAAGTCATGGCATACTCTGGTCTGTTTAACTGCATTGGATTAGGTGGCAAGTAGATCATGTCCATTTCACGGATAGTCCTTCACCCGATTTACTGATGCATTGATCCAGTGGCAGAACAAATGCAGAGAGGGCCTTATGTGTGAGCATTTGTGGGATACTGGAGAACATTGCTTTAATGTTACAGCCTATAGAACTTATGGAAAAAGTTTAAAAGTTTGCCTGTACTTGGGCTCCCTGGTCAGTGTCTATTGAGGAGTATTAGTAGCAGATCTAAAGTTATGCAATTGCAAGTTTTTACTTTGTTCGGGTTTTGTTTTTTGTGCCTCTTTCTCAACTTTTCCTTCCTTTATATTTCTCATCTTAAATATATATATATATATCCTGGTGACATGTAGAATAAATAAATAATTATTATAACACTATACCTTATTTTTGGTACCCGATTTACCCTGAACCCTTTTTCTGATGTGGAAAATGTTCTTGGTTTTTTGATTATTTTAATGTGTATGTTTTGTATCTTTTCGATGTCTTAAAAAAAATAAAATCTTAAAGGACCACTATAGTGCCAGGAAAACAAACTCGTTTTCCTGGCACTATAGTGTTAATGGGTCCCCCACACCCTCACTGCCCCCTTCCCCCGGGCTGAAGTGGGAGGCAGGGGTTAAAATCTTACCTTTCTCCAGCGCCGGGCTGGGGACTATCCTCCTCCTTCCGACATCATTGGCTGAATGAGCATGCCATGCAAGAGCCGCGCGCGCAGTCTGTCCATAGGAAAGCATTTCTCAATGCTTTCCTATGGACGCTGGTGTCTTCTCACTGTGAAAATCAAGTGAGAAGCGCCACTAGAGGCTGGATTAACCCATATGTAAACATAGCAGGGTTAACCCTAGATGGGCCTGGCACCAAGACCACTTCATTAAGCTGAAGTGGTCTGGGTGCTTATAGTGGTCCTTTAAGGAATGTAAAAAAAAAAAAAAAAGATTCAATTTCAAAAAATAATAGCTAAATAAACGCCATACACTGCTTGTGTGCGTCTCTTTAAATATATGCATCTTATGTCCGAATGGTGAGCCACAAGGCATCTATTTGACAGACACTAATGATATTTAAAAAAAAAAAAAAAAAAAGGCAAACCCCTGGTCTAAGCTCTTCTGGCACTCCCCTATGACCTGGCCCAATCCAAATAAAGACATAAGTAGTATTTCAAGCTCATTTTCTTCTACCAATAGCCCTGCTGTGGTTCTTGTTTAGCCCAATCAATAGTGCGTTTGTGATATTTTCTAATTTCCCGTTATTGACCTTCACTTGATTACTGTATCGCTGAATTTAGTGTTGTCTAACGTTTACTCTATTTTCTCCTCTCCTTGACCATCTCTCTGACCATTCTTATGTTAAGACTGACTCTAACGTCTGGTAATATGGATTATAGTACACACAAACCATGGGGCCCCGGTGTGAAAATTATCCATGGGCCCCCCCTCTTCCCCTATTCCCCCCAGACAGACACACACAGACAGGCACACATACAGTTGCAAGAGAAAGTATGAGCGCCCTTTGGAATGATATGGATTTCTGCACAAATTGGTCATAAAATGTGATCTGATCATCATCTAAGTCACAACAATCGACAATCACAGTCTGCTTAAACTAATAACACACAAAGAATGAAATGTTGCCATGTTTTTATTGAACACACAAATGTAAACACACACGAGTTCTGGGTTTGCTTTTCACAAGAAGCATTGCCTGATGTGAATGATGCCTCGCACAAAAGAGCTCTCAGAAGACCTACGATTAAGAATTGTTGACTTGCATAAAGCTGGAAAGGGTTATAAAAGTATCTCCAAAAGCCTTGCTGTTCATCAGTCCACGGTAAGACAAATTGTCTCTAAATGGAGAAAGTTCAGCACTGCTGCTACTCTCCCTAGGAGTGGCTGTCCTGTACAGATGACTGCAAGAGCACAGCGCAGACTGCTCAATGAGGTGAAGAAGAATACTAGAGCGTCAGCTAAAGACTTACAAAAGTCACTGGCAAATGCTAACATCCCTGTTAGCGAATCTACAATACGTAAAACACTAAACAAGAATGGATTTCATGGGAGGATACCACAGAGGAAGCCACTGCTGTCCAAACAAAACATTGCTGCACATTTACAGTTTGCACAAAAGCACCTGGATGTTCCACAGCAGTACTGGCAAAATATTCTGTGGACAGATGAAACCAAAGTTGAGTTGTTTGGAAGAAACACACAACACTATGTGTGGCGAAAAAAAGGCACAGCACACCAACATCAAAACCTCATCCCAACTGTGAAGTATGGTGGTGGGGGCATCATGGTTTGGGGCTGCTTTGCTGCGTCAGGGCCTGGATGGATTGCTATCATCGAAGGAAAAATGAATTCCCAAGTTTATCAAGACATTTTGCAGGAGAACTTAAGGCCATCTGTCTACCAGCTGAAGCTCAACAGAAGATGGGTGTTGCATCAGGACAATGACCCAAAGCATAGAAGTAAATCAACAACAGAATGGCTTAAACAGAAGAAAATACGCCTTCTGAAGTGGCCCAGTCAGAGTCCTGACCTCAACCTGATTGAGATGCTGTGGCATGACCTCAAGAAAGCGATTCACACCAGACATCCCAAGAATATTGCTGAACTGAAACAGTTCTGTAAAGAGGAATGGTCAAGAATTACTCCTGACCGTTGTGCACGTCTGATCTGCAACTACAGGAAACGTTTGGTTGAAGTTATTGCTGCCAAAGGAGGTTCAACCAGTTATTAAATCCAAGGGTTCACATACTTTTCCCACCTGCACTGTGAATGTTTACATGGTGTGTTCAATAAAAACATGGCAACATTTCATTCTTTGTGTGTTATTAGTTTAAGCAGACTGTGATTGTCTATTGTTGTGACTTAGATGATGATCAGATCACATTTTATGACCAATTTGTGCAGAAATCCATATCATTCCAAAGGGTTCACATACTTTTTCTTGCAACTGTATATACATACAGACACACGCACACACGACACATACATGCAAAGACACACAGGCACACATACACACAGGCAGACACACAAAAGAAAAACAAAAAAAACAAACAGACAGGCGCACACACACAGACACACATACATACACAAAATGTTTAAGTCACCCTCCTGTTTCCTACCTTTAATGTGCAGGAAGGTAACTTTCCCTGGGGTCCAGTGGTGGCTCAGGTGGATGGGAGTCAGAGTTCCCCCTCTGCATCCTCCCGCGCGGTCTGTGTGTTAGCTGGGAGGAGTGACGTGCGGTCACTTCCTCCCAGCTTGTGATGTCATCACAAGGGGCCCGGTCGCGCTGTTAAAGCGCCCAGCGCTGACTGGGCCCCCTGGTAATCCACATCCATCAGGTGGCCCTGACAGCATGGGCCACCCGATGGACCCCTTGGACCGTGGCCCCGGCAGTTTGCCGTGCAGGCCGGGGCTGCAGAAGATGATGGCGGCGGATACCCGTCACAGGGGTCCGCAGGGCGGCCGGGCCCCCTGGAGTGGCGGGCCCGGTCCTGCTGCGACCGCGGTATGTACGCCGCTGGCTGTTGTCTATGGTCTATGTGGTTCGTGTAACATACATTTATTATGACAACAGATCATGCCCCTCCGGTCTCCCTGCCATTTATTAGTGAAATGACTGTTTATGCAACCTTAGTCACACCTCCCTGCATGTGACTTGCACAGCTTTCTAAACACTTTGTGTAAAGAGAGACCCAATGTTTAAACTTCTTTTTATTGCACAGTCTAACCTCTTCCCGACCATGGACATACCAGGTACGTCCGACAAAAACACCTCATGCCTGCACAAAAGTTTAATAAGTAAATGAAAGTTATTATAAAGTTTAAGTTAATAAATGTACTTCGATCATATACACACACATATTCCAAGTACTTTTATATGCACATAAATTATTAAAAGTTTATTTTAATATTATTCTATACAATTATATAGTATGTCCGCGGAAAATAGGAGCCCTGGACTTATCTAGACTGCGGCAATCACAGTCAGGGAGTACTGCTGGAGACTCCAGCAGTCCCCATGCAGCAGCTCTGGCCACCCTGGCCCTCCAGGCCCACGTGATCACATTGCTGAAATTGGAGTCTATAGAGCTGACCGCAGGGGACTGTCTGGGCTGTCAGGCAGTCCCCCAGGCTGCTTAAAAGTAAAAAACACACAATAATAATACTACAATTATACATACACTATATATGTATAAATATATTATAAAATAATTAAAGCATTTAATAATATATTATACATATATAGGTTAATAAAAGAAATTTTATAAATATATATACACACACACATACATACATACACACACACACACATATACACACACACACACACATACAAAAAAAACACATTTACAAAAAACAATTATAAACTCTAAGTTTGGCCACTGTGACTAAGTGGCTACTACAAAAGACTGGCTGGACATACCCCATGTTGAATACCTTGGGTTGTCTACATTTGACCATTGACCTTGTAACTTTCCAAAACAGCATTTGTGCTGAACACAAATATGAGTGTTTAAAACCGTAAAACTTTTCACGACGAGGAAATTACTAGTAAAAGTGCAGTTTTTGTGTAAATAAATGTAAAAAACAAATATGACCGCTAACTTTGGCAACTTTGTGGCCAAGTGGCTACTACGAAAGACTGGAATACCCAATTTTGAATACCCTGGGTTGTCTACTTTTTCAAATGGTATTTCATGGTGGGGTTCATTTTCATTTCTGGGCTGCCATAACGTCTCAAAGGCAACATAGCCAAACTGGTAAATAGCAATTTACAAACACAGAAATTGGCAAATCTGATGTTTGACCCTGTAACTTTCCAAATCACCATAAATCCTGTACTTGATGGGTACTGTTGTACTTGTGAGACATTACTCTACACAAATATGAGTGTTTTAGAGCACTAAAATGTATTATACTGATAATATGTGAAATGCCAGTGTGTGAAAAATGCAACAAAAAAACAAACAAACAAAAAAAAAAAACACAACAAATAAACGCTAATTTTGGCCAGGGTTGGGGCACAGATCCCAGAAACCCCAACAAGGTACAGTGGCAGCACAGCCCGACATAGGCACAATGTTTCAGAAACAAACAGCCGCCAAGATGGTGGCTGCACAGGGCCCGGTCTCCCCACTAGAGACTAACTCATTGGCGCAAAGCAATCAGGGGGTTACTCACTCAAAACCCACACCCCAACAGGGAACCACAGACCCAGCCACCAAACAGGACCTGCAGCACATGCAAAAAATGCTACAAGAAATACAAAGCCTCCTAGCAGTAGACCTACCTACCCTCAAAACCAGCATGCAACAAATCACAGAGAGTGGTACACACACAAGGAGAGGGGAAAGGGATTCCATCCTCCAACTACAACACAACCAACAAAACTTAGAGATCCAAATGGCAGCCCAAGAAGACAAACACCGGCGCAATCACATTAAAATCCGAGGCATCCCAGCCTCTGTCGCCAAAGAGAACCTACCTCACTCCGTGAGACGTCTCATGCAATCAATCCTACCTCCTGCGGTGGCGAGGAAACTTACCTTTGCAGGAATATACAGTCTACCCACTCCAAACAGAGCAAATACGCCTATTGCAGGAGACGTCATAATCCGCTGCATCCTACAACAAGATTGGGGGTACATAATGTCAGTGCTCAAAGGCAAGACGCCACTCAAATTCGAAGACTCCCAATTGACTTTTTACCAAGACCTAACAAAAGCTACTCTCCAATGGAGAAAAACACTCAGGCCAGCTACGCTCTGCGAGAATACCATATCGCTGGGGAAACCCTCGCCACCTACTGGTCACACATCAAGGAAACACATACAAAATAACCTCTGGTACCGACACCACGGCGATACTACCAAAACTAGGTCTACCGACCACGAATAACCAGACCACCACTCCTGCCTGGGACCCAGCGACGATCGAGCCGTTCACTCCGAGGACCCGGAAAATAGACACTAAGGTCACCTGACGGGTAAGGGGCGAGAAGTCTCCCATCCCAACCTGTTCAAAGGCTAAAACCTGCTAATTGTCTCTCATGTTAACGTTTTCCTAAGTTCCTATGTTGATGGCCCGTAAGTTAAAAAAGTCTGGCCCAAATGTCTCTCAAAGAGCTTACCAGAGAAGGTGCCGGCACCCTGGCGCACCAAAAGCACGCAGAGCAACACAGAGTGCAACTTCCCCCCTCGCTATTGCATATGGTTACTGTACCTCTTGCAACTCAGCACGCATAGAATAAAAAAATTTAAAAAAAAATTAAATTTTTAATTTTTAAGTGTTCTTGCATAGCAAGACCACTTATTGTTATCTCACATATATATTATTATTCTTATTATAGCCAAATTTGCTACCCTAACTCCTCCCACAGTTTTTACACTACATAGACAAAAATTTACCAAAACGTGCAGATTGTTCCCGATCGGATTGCTATTACTTTGTGGAAAGTTTCGCCGAATGGTTCACGGAATATCGTCGTTCTTGTGGCGAAATTGGTCCCATAGGAATGAATGGCAAAGCTAGAGTGGTGGAAATTGTGTGAAGTGTTCTTGCCTCCACCAGTAGTCTACAACTGGAGTGGGCGGAGTAACTGTTATCATTTATATAGCACATTTAATTGCAACGTTGTTGCACAGTTACATTAAACCATACATTTATAAAAACATTAGCAGGTGTTCAAAAGGCCCTGTCTATGACATCTCTTGCTGCTGGAGCCTGGCACAGGTCAGAGTATTTTGGCGATTGCCATCTTCAAACGTTCGTATTTTAAAAATCCTACAGCGAAGAGCTTTATATTGTGAGAATCACAAGACCCAGACCTACATTTTGATGCATAGTATGTCTCTGAAGTATTAAAAATGAAGGCACAGTCGCAGTTTAGAAATTGCACTTCAAATTTGAGCTTTGTAGAGTGAAGTTTCTTTTTTTTTTTTCATTCTTTATTTTTGTCATGCATGTATCAACAACACATACACAGAGCCACATCAGCTTCTGTGTGCAGCTTACAGCATTTAACGTTGTCACAGGTTAATACAGCACATTTTTAAAGTTAAAGAGTAATAAGACAAAAAAATTTTAAAAAAAGGAAAAAAAAAGATAGACAATTCTATTAGCGGACAGTAAGGTGGATAACACGCTGGACTCCATTCTCATTCGAATTCAAAATTCCATTCTACTGAGCAATGGCATTCTTGCTACTTTTTTGCTTATTGATCTAAGAAGGGACCCATTAACTGTGTGAGATGCCCAAAAAATATCAGGGGATTGATGAATATAACAAGTTAGTACAATCGTAGTGCCTGGCCTCGTCAAGTATGATTATATAGCCTGCACTTGTCAATCCCTGACATATGCCCCATGAGTCCGCTATCTGAAGATAGGTGTTGAAAAGTGCGACTGTCATAGCAGCTATACCTTGATCCCATTCTACAGAAAAGCCCCACTCGCTCATAAACTGCATTGTTCATCCAACCGTAACTTCATATTAAAGAGAGGTGAAAAAAAGAATAACGCCACCTCCCATGGGGAGACCAGAGGGAGGGGAGTAAAAATAATAAAGAAGGATGAGACTGAGTAAGGTAAATTCCATAGTGGAGAGGAAGAAAAGAGAAGAAAGAACAGCCAAGAGGTAGAGAGCAGAGAAGCTAAGGAGAGAGAGAGAAAAAAAGAGAAGGGAGAGAGAAAGGAAGAGCGGGGAGGAGGAGGGAGCTCCTTGCTACGTGGGGCCCTACCCTCCACAACCGGGCAAGGTGCCATCAAGCGATGCCCGTGCCCAGTGGACTACTATCCCATGGTTCCCAGATCTTTTGAAACGACGCCGTTGTCCCCCTTACTCTAGCGGTTAAGTCATCCATTATTCTACATTCCCTTATCCGAGATATCACTCTAGAAAATTCCGGGCCTTCCGGAGAGAGCCACGCGATCGCAATGGCACGGCGGGCGCTTAGGGTTATTTTATGCACCAATTTTTGTTCTCTCCTGGTCCAGCCATCGAGAGACCTATTGAGCAAATATACCCACGGATCTAGACGCAGGGGTTTGTTGAACGTCTGCCTCAGGAGATCTTCCACTGACCTCCAGAAGTTGGCAAGTTTTAAACAATTCCACCACATATGGATATATGTGCCCCTAGAACCACAGCCCCGCCAGCAATCGTCATTATCCAATTTATGCATGCGATAGAGTTTCACAGGCGTGGTATACCACCTGAGCATGGTTTTCCATGCTTGCTCTTGTAGAGTGACACAAATCGAGACAGTGGAATTCGCCTCCCATATCTCCCTCCATTCTAGTCCCTCCAGGACTTCACCGAGGTCCGCTTCCCATTGATCCGTGTACTTCAGATTTCCCCATTCGCCCGTTTCCGCGCTCAGGTGAGCATATAGAAGTGTAATCATACCCTTGGGGGCGGTCCCTTCAGAGCAAAGTCGTTCAAAAAAGGTCATCTGACCCAGAGCTGCCGCCTTAATGCGAGGTTTGCCAGCGAAGTCGCGAATCTGGACAAACCGGAAAAAATCTGCGGGGGTTAGATGGGCCCCTTGCTGTAGTTCTGCAAATTGAATTACCGAGCCGTTTTGATATAGCTGGTGTAGACGTTGCAGCCCCGTGCGTTAAATGTGTAGAGTGAAGTTTCAATGAATGTCAATGGACGGCGTTAGTTGCAAACAAATGATTATATTGTGAAAACTATCTGGACTATGGCTTAGCCGTTGACATGTTTAGTGGCAGCAGGGATAGCTGAACGTTTTGATATAAGATTTGTGTAGGTGGGCCTGAAAATGAGGGAGTGGTGGCAGTTTAGAAATCATGTCCTGAATTTTCAGCTTTTGCCAGCTCCCACTCTAGCTTTGCCATTCATTCCTATGGGACAAATTTCGCCACAAGAAGGACGATATTCCGTGAACCATTCGGCGAAACGTTCCACAAAGTAATAGCAATCTGATCGGGAACAATCTGCACGTTTTGGTAAATGTTTGTCTATGTAGTGTAAAAACTGTGGGAGGAGTTAGGGTGGCAAATTTGGCTATAATAAGAATAATATATATGTGAGATAACAATAAGTGGTCTTGCTATGCAAGAACACTTAAAGGACTACTATAGTGCCAGGAAAACACACTCGTTTTCCTGGCACTATAGTGCCCTGAGGGTGCCCCCACCCTCAGCGACCCCCTCCCGCCCGGCTCTGGAAGGGGGAAAGGTGTTTAAACTTACCTTTTTCCAGCGCTGGGCGGAGAGCTCTCCTCCTTCTCTCCTCCTCCGTTCCGCCCCGTCGGCTGAATGCGCGCGCATTCAGCCGGTCGCATAGGAAAGCATTCATAATGCTTTCCTATGGACGCTGGCGTGCTCTCACTGTGAAAATCACAGTGAGAAGCATGCAAGCGCCTCTAGTGGCTGTCAATGAGACAGCCACTAGAGGATTAGGGGGAAGGCTAAACCCATTAATAAACATAGCAGTTTCTTTGAAACTGCCATGTTTATAAAAAAATGGGTTAACCCTAGCTGGACCAGGCACCCAGACCACTTCATTAAGCTGAAGTGGTCTGGGTGCCTAGAGTGGTCCTTTAATAATATATATGTGAGATAACATTAAGTGGTCTTGCTATGCAAGAACACTTAATATGTGTGAGTACAGTAAATGAGTAAGAGGAAAATTACAGCTAAACACAAACACCGCAGAAATGTAAAAAGAGCCCTGGTCCTTGACGGTAAGAAAATTGAAAAGTGGTCTGGTCACCAAGGGGTTAAGCTTATCTCCTGCACGGTTAAATCTGGTATAACCTTGCAGGAGCCTCCTGTGTATGCTTAAACTTCACTTTACAAAGCAGGAAATAAAAACTTCTAAAGTAAGTTAACTCTGATTCAAAATTAAACCATGTTTTATTTCAATGCAGGCTGTGTCAGGGCAGCAAGGGGAGGTGTGGCTAGGGCTGCATGGGCAGAAAAAAGGAATTTAACTGCTAAATGGCATACAATTGAGAAAAGAATATAGGGGCACGATTATCTATACACAAAAACTTCTTTATTAAGCTAAAGTTGTTTTGGGGACTATAGGGTCCCTTTAAGTCTACATCTCTCTAACCAAAATTTATGACCGTTTTCTGTTAATTATCTACAATTGTCATCTCAAGAGCTACTGGTAATCATTAGCGTGACAAACCCTTTTCAAGTGAGCTTGCCACGAGTTCCTGGAGGAGCCTGCTTGCCAGCCTCCTGCCCACAGACTATGGACCTTGTATAATGTAATATAAAAGTCTCTGTGTATTTGGACTATATGGTTCGGGAACCAAACAGCCGCACAAACCGGAGACTACCCTGGAGCTTTTTAATCCTAATTGATACTTTGTAGCAATTTCCACCGCAGTGTTCCAAGTGTTCGTCTGGGTGGCCGCAATATCTATGGGCGACCACAAAGTGGCGGCCATCTTGTTTGCATGAACACAGGCAGGGGAGTTTGGTCGTCGACTTCACTGAACTATTTTCGGACACAAACTCCCGAACACCTCTGGACTTCCATGATTGCCGGTCAGTGGCGGCTCTAGACTTTGTGAGGCCTTAGGCGAAACTCAAACACGAGGTCCCCATTAACACCTAAAGTTAAAAATAGGGGTTGTATTGTGTTTATAAGGTTCTGTAGTTGTATTGAAGGACAAGCGTGCAGTGCTGGATACAGAGAGCTAGTCTCTGTAGTCATCATTCAGAGGTTTGCAGTGTCGCGGCTCCCTGTGCCGCTGCATTGTGATCTCTCTGACTGTAGTTATGGAATAATATGCAAACTAACTTAATTTGCAAAAAACTAATTTAATTAGCAATTATGCCAATCGTTTATACATAACTGAGGGGTATGGTTACATAGCCTTGCAGTCGTATATACATAAGTGGCGGTGTATGTATATATGATGTATCTGACATTGTCTACCTATGTGTGACAGGGTTGGAGTTGGAGTACAGGATTGTAAGGGTTTATGTAATAGGGTGAGTATGGCAGGGTGAAGGGGGTGAGTGGGACAGACTGATAGAGGATGAATGACAGGGTCGGGGGGCGAGTGTGACAATGCAAGAGAAGGTGAGTCTGACAGGGTTGATGAGGGGGTTAATGCAATAGGGTAGGTGTGGCAAAGCAAGGAGTTTGGTATGGTTGCAGTGGGTGAGAGTGACAGGATTAGGAGGGGTTATGTAAGTTTGGCCGGGTTTAGGGGGTGACTGTGTGTGGGGTCTGAAAGTGTTTGGGAATGGTGATAATGTATGTGAAGGGGGTGTCAGTGTGTGTGGTAATGATAAGGTATGGATGGGGAATGACAAGGTGTGCGGTGGAAGGCTGTGACAGCGTGTATGTGTGGGAAGGCTGTGGGGTGACAGGGTAGGGGAGCTGTGAGAGGGTGGGGGGCTGTAGGGGGCTTTGACAGGGTAGGAAGTGGTGGGTGACTGTGACAGGGTAGGAGGTGGTGGGGGACTGTGACAGGACAAGGGGTAGTGGGGGGCTGTGACAGGGTAGTGGGGTGGTAGGAGGACAGTAGGAGGGCAGAGGGTGGTAGGGTTCCCCTGGGGCAGGGGGGTTATGACAGGACAGGGGATGGTAGGGTGGCTGTGACTGGGCACGGTGTGGCAGGAGGGCAGTGACAGGGTATGGGTAGTAGGGAGCAGAAGGTGGTAGGGTGGCTGTGACAGGGCAGGGGATGGTAGGGGGCAGAGGGTGGCAGGGTAGTGGGGTGGTAGTTGGTCAGAGGCTGGCTGGGGCAGAGGGTGGCAGGAGGACAGTGACAGGGTAGTGGGGTGGTAGGAGGGCAGAGAGTGGCTGGGGCAGGGGGTGGTAGGAGAGCAGTGACAGGATACGGGTAGTAGGGAGCAGATGGTGGTAGGGTGGCTGTGAAAGGGCAGGGGATGGTAAGGGGCATAGGATGGTAGGAGGGCAGCTGGGGCAGAGGGTGGTAGGAGGACAGTGACAGGATAGGAGGAGGGCAGGGTGGCTGGGGCAGTGGTGGTAGGGTGGCTGGGGCAGTGGCTAGCTTGGGCAGAGGAAGTGGTGGTAGGGTGGCTGGGGCAGTGGTGGTAGGGTGGCTGGGGCAGTGGTGGTAGGGGCAGAGGGTGACTGGGGCAGTGGTGGTAGGGGCAAGGGTGGCTGGGGCAGTGGTGGTAGGGTGGCTGGGGCAGAGGGTGGCTGGGGCATTGGTGGTAGGGTGGCTGGGGCAGAGGGTGGCTGGGGCAGTGGTGGTGGGCGGAGGCATAAATACCTGGGGATTAATTTATTCCCTGGTGGTCCAGTGGGCGGCCAGGCTGTAGCCCTGGTGGTCCGCCGGTGCAGAGCTGCAGACCACGTGGGAAGATTAGTCTCGCGATCTCAGCCAGTCAGAGCGTTGCCATGGTAACCCGCGGCAACGCTCTGATTGGGTGAGATCGAGAGACCCCCTCAGTCTGCAGCTCTGCACTCAGCGGAGCTGCAGACAGGCTGGCTCTCTCCCGGGCAGGCAGAGGAGGGGCCTGTGGGGAACTGATCTGGGTGATTTTTGGATATGTTGGTCACCCATATCAGGGCTATCAGGGGATGTAACGTTTGTGGTGTTTTATGTATTTTTAAGGTGTTTGGGAAATGTGTTTTTTTTTTTTTTAATGCCTGTAGATAGTTGAGTTTTGTACAGTGTTTGACCCCATTATCTCCCAGGCACAAGGTTGGGATTGTCTTTTATGGGAGTGTCCTGGACCTGAGAGCCAATGTAATCATGTGTATGTTTTTACTGTAGTCTTGTCGGGATTAGAATTGACCCAGCACGCAGAATAGTATCACACCTAGGACGAAGGATCACATATAACCGGACCTTAGAATGGCCGGACTTAACGTACCTGAGAATAGTCAAAATACTTGCAGAGTACAGGGACACAGAACGAGACACAGCGATGAGGAAAGCCAGAAGTCAAGGATACCAGAAATCAGTCAAAATGAAACCAAAGTCAAATACCAGAAAAACGCAATCAGGAACACACTCTCAGATACCCAGCTAGTGGAAACCACGACAGGGCACTGACAAAAAGGTAATTTGGATTTATATAATCCTCCTTAGGCTGTAATTGGCTGTTTCTGACCTCTGACCCTAAAATGTGCCATCTTTGATGTGGGCGGAGATAAATCTATTAAAATCGGAACCCCAGCAGCCGGCGTCTCTTGGAACGCACTCGCTGGGGACCGGGATAGAAGGAGGTCGGGCATCGGTTTGCCGCAACAAAGGCAAGTATTCGATTTTCCTGTCGGCATAGCCGCTATGTTTCTGTGCGGCTACGCTGACAGAAATCGCAGGGAGTCGTGACAAGTCTACTCTCAGGTCCAGGAGGAAGTGCTCCTTGCATTGGGACCTGCATATAAGGCCAGTTGTGGCTGCCATTAAAAGCATTCCAGCTTGTACTCCCAGAACTATGTGTCGTCTGGTTACTGGGAGGGGAAAGGGCTATTCTTTAATCACTGTTCCAGTGTGGAGGATTCAATGGAGTAAGTCCTTGTAAGGACTAGAGCTCCCAGGACTGAGTGTCGTCCATTCGGCTCCAGGAGAGGGCGTTTCCAGGGCCCCAGTCAAGCCACGACGGCTGTGGGCAGGAGTGCTGCGGTTTGTCCCCTGTTTCAGCTAGGAATCGGTCCTTGGCGGACAAACAGGAACAGGGAGCTCCGTTACAATTCGTGTCTACATCATACCCGCACACACAAAATGTTGTTAATGGTCATTAACCTTGACTTGCGTTCAGATGCAGAATCTCTTACCAGAGATGGGCAGACTTACCTGTAAAGATGGCTGGAGTCTGTGGCAGGATAGACTATTTTTTTTACAAAAATTTTACAGGCTTGGCATAATGATATTTACTACCCAAAGAAAAACTCTGGTTTGACGAACAGTGTGTATTCCACATTCTCCATCGGTCCTTTTTTTCTTATACACCTTTTTTTTTATTTTTCCTTCCATTCGCCTCACCAGTTCTCTTATGGTCTTCATCAGTCCTTTTTAAATCCGCCAGTTCCTCCCATCTCACCAATTTCTGATTTTCTCAAGACCCACTAGCTCTTTGGTCTCCTTTACATGACTCCTATGTGTGACAGGAACTCTGTTTAAGTGCATCATGGGGACACAACAGTCACCAAAAAAACTTCAGCTTTATGAAGTAGTTTTGGCGTAAAGAATCCTAGATAGTCTAGGTTCCTGTATTGCACAGTCTGTTTAATTTAGAATCTATCTCCTGCTCTGTTAGTAGATCCTGCAGGAGTCTCGTGTGTGTGATTAAAGTTCAAGTTAACATCAGATTAAAAATGAAACAATATTTTTCTTTAGTTCACATAGGCCGTCTGGGTCAGCGCCAGGGGAGATGCAGCTAGGCTTGCATAAACAGAAACAAAAGTGACATAACTCATAAAAATGGTAGATAATTGAGCAATAAGACTGCATGGGGGATGATCTATATACAAAAAACAGCTTCATTAAGCTACAGTTATTTTGATGCCTATAGTATCCCTTTAAAAGGGCTAGACGTGTGATGCGTGTTTTGTTTGTGACTGTATGTGAGTATAGCAGATTGTGCAGCAGCTGTAACCAAATTCCATCACATAAGTATATTTATGAAGTTCGTTTTTGTGTATTCTGGGCAGCTTTACAAAACATTTTAGGAAGTTTGGCAGGTTTTCAGCTAAATTGGGCAGTGTGTTCCAAATGTAAAAGTAACTGAAAAACAGTTAAACTCCAAAAATAACTTTGTGAAAACTGCCAAAATCAGATTGTGTTCATTCACCATAGTGCATAAACTAGCACAAACTTTTTTCACCGGTTTTGTACACTCTGCAAGAACAGTATCTGCCATTTTCAATTTCTCAGTAGCCAAGAAAACAAGATTCCACAACAAAGCATCTATGCACAACATGTTAGAGAGAGGCTGAATTATTTATAATTACTCTCATACAGAAAAATTTACAAATTAGAGGAAAGCCAATAAGAAAAGGAGTACAACAGGCAGGACAGTCTTATTGACAATTTGTAGACGCTTAACAGAAAAAAAAAATTAAAAAAAAAAGGAAAAGGATTCACATGGTTGGGATGTTAGATAAAATGTACATTTTAGAAACTTATTTTTTTCTAAAGCTGGGTATATAAATCAGTTAATCTACTCATATGTGCTTTAATCAGATAGATCCGAGTAAGAGCTCATGCTTCCCTTATTTTATAATGAAAAACATAGAATGTGATGGCAGACAAGAACCATTCGGCCCATCTTGTCTGCCCAATTTTCTAAATACATTCATTAGTTCCTGGCCTTATCTTATAGTTAGGATACCCTTATGCCTATCTCACATACGCTCAAACTCCCTCACTGTGTTAACTTCTACCACTTCAACTGGAAGGCTATTCCATGCATTCACTACCCTCTCAGTAAAGTAATACTTCCTGATATTATTTTTAAACCTATGCCCCTCTAATTTAACACTATGTCCTCTTGTTGTGATAGTTTTTCTTCTTTTAAATATACTCTCCTTCTTTACGGTGTTGATTCCCTTTAGGCATTTAAATGTTTCTATCAAAAAATGTATTAAAGAAAATAAAAAATAAAAAAAATCTTGAAGTTATAATCCAGTGACAACCTACGGCTGCTCCAATAATATTCTTTATACTCAAAAATTATATAAGATCCTTCACTTCATTTGAAGACCAGAAGGGAAAAAAAACCTTACAAAATCTGCACTACATCCTGTGCCTGGTATGTGTAGATCCAGTGACAGATACTCTGCATCCATAGATAATGTAACCACATTGGGCGTGACCTTCATAGTGTGCAGATCCTCCTGCATCATTAAGATGGCTGTAGTCTTAGAATTTTGGGGATCGGAGACATGGTCTTATTCTATCAAATGCACAGACTGTAGGTCTATAGACTAACAAAAGGTCTATAAATCTCCCAAGAAAGGAAGTCAATTAGCCTCTGTTTACACACCAAATCCTTAATTTCCCCAAACAGTCAGAACAGACCATGCTACCAGTCGCCTCTGCAAACACTGTCATTTAAGTGTTGACAACCCTAACAATTTGATTACACTGTGACGGTTCATTAACTCAAAGAATGACGCATCTCCCACTACTTAATCTTCATTGAAGGCTGAGAGTACTCTAAAAGGACAACTGTCAAATTTTCAGTTTTTGTTCTTTTTTAAAGTTTAATATATTTAATCAAACATAATTTTTCTAAATTATGTATATTTTTTTTTATTTTTATTTTTTTTTAGAACAGGTTTATTTGTTTGTTTATTTTAACTGGCTCTAGCAGCCATTTTTGGCCAGTCACTACTGTTACCTGACCAACTTATTCTCAATCGAACATGCCTGCTGCTGTAAAGTCACATAGAGCAATCACAGCTGTAGGAAACTTAGCAGGTGGTCAAATAACAATATTCTATGGCCCAACATAGTTGCCCGGTCTAGTTAAAAAAAATAAAAAATAAAGTTACACATTAATGACAGTTTCATTTAAAAGCAAGAGCGCGTTCCTTCTTTTAGACCATTATTATAAAAAGGTAAGCTCGACGCAAATCTAGTCAACCTTGAGAAGAACACTATGGAATATTAGTGTTCCCTTAACATCACTCCTCAGGATATATTAGGGTTTCCTTAAAGAAACACTCCGTGGCCAAATAAATTTTATATATAGATATAAAGAGGGCACAACTAAGTAGATACACCCCCATTGAATTCCAGCATGCATTTATTGGGGATATATCTTAAAACAGTTTGCAAAAGCTGCAGTTCTAATAAATGTCACCTAGAAATGAAGGACAGAGTGATTTGGGCTCAAAATAGGGACTGTCCTTCCTAAATAGGTACACTTGGGAAGTATGCAAGTGACCGATTATTAACAGAGAGAACTCTACTTGTTTACATATCTATTAAGGACACCTTTGGTTGCACAAGGCCATACCCAGTATTCAACCGTTAACATTGTTTGCAGCAGTATCGTTATGTAAAACATTACACAAGACATATATATATCACACACACACACATTTTGGTACAAATTAATATCTTACCTGTATTAAACATTTGCTGACATCACTTGCGCAAAGAGCCTTATTGCAGCACTGTGCAGGCCATATGCTAGAAATACCGAGGAGCAAGATGACTGCTAATTTAGGAATGTAAGAGTGCGACATGATATCTCATCAGTAAATAAAACTGTCCAGCAGCACTGTAAGAGATTATAAATATTGATTAACCAGCAGCCACATCTTCATGCACGGAAAAAAAGTTAAGCTTCTGCAAACTTAAAAAAAAAAGTAAAAAAAAAAAAAAAAAAATCTAAAATGTTAACTCTTTTTCCTTTACCTGAGATTTATACGCGCTATAAAAGGGCTATATAAAAATCGGTTGGCACCCACTGTACCTATCTAATTTAGGGTAATTTTGAACACACTGACTTGCTGAAGTGCTTTATGTATCTGTCATTGTTTCTGCAGTTTAATTTCAATAGAAAGTCTGTATTTTTATTTTTTTTATAACTGAGGCAGAAACACGTTCCCAGCTGTCTTTCACTTCCATTAGCTCCACAGAGCAGTTTCCTTTTTGAAGTTATTTGGCTTTGCAGTACTGTACGCCTGCCTGTGCATGAGTGAAAAGGACTGGAAGCTTTTGGTATGACCTGTTGCCATCAGAGCCATTTAACTATTAGAGCTGCAGTGGTGCTTCTGTAGTTGTGCACCATAAAAAGCAGGTCTGGAGTGAAACATACTCTCCTTACTTTTTTACATACCTAAAATAAATATTTCTCAAATTTATCAAATCACACTGTATATGCCAATATCTGAGGAAGCATAAGTGCAATACTGGCCCATGTGTAAGGCAATTAGATGGGGCCCTTGAGTCTGTATTGCATTGCGTCTTTAAAGAAGAAGAAAAAGGCTGCGAGATGTTTTGCCTGCATTTCTTTTAAAATCACCATATGGAAATTGATTTGTCTTTACGTTGGGTTAGGTATGATGTAATATATAACCGCTAGAGTAAGTGGTCTAGATCAATTCACACAAGGCTTTATACAGATTAAAATAAAAAAATTTAAAAAAAAAAAAAAAAGAATGTTTTAATGGGCAATGCCATCCTTAAAAGACACCCATCACCTCAAAGCCATTTTTATATAGTGATGCTTTCATCAAGTTTTGAAAAGGAAATAAATTCTTTGTTAACTGAACTATATGCAAAGAAATTAGAAAAACTCATCCTGACTTTTAATAGTAGTACAGGACAGGATCTTTTAGCCACACACATGCACCATCAGGCAGGCAGTGTTTGAATTTGACAGTCCCTATGGTCATCCCTGCTTCACTCCATGCGCAGCCACATCATTAGACAAATTGTCAAATTCAAACACTGTCTGACCTAAGGTGTCTGCATATGACTGAAGGATACTTCATTTAACAAAGAATCTATTTTCTTTCACAACTTTATAAAAGGATATTTAAAAAAAAATAATTTTCAAATGTAAAATTGTGTTGGGGTGACAGTTCTCCTCTAATGAAGGGTGGTCACTTCACCAGAAGGACAAGTACTTGAGTAAACTGTGGAAGGGGTGCAACACTAATTTAGAAGAGTTATTCTGAAGCCTAAATAAAATCAAACTATGAGGAGTGAGATCTAAAGTTTTGCTCACTTTCAGGGATTTGTCATTCAAACATACCCACAGATGCAAGCCAGAATGTGATCTTATCACACTTAGCTGTACTGTAAGATGAATGTATTTCAAAGGAGGGAATTCTGACAGCCATAATCTTTTGAAATTAGCTTCCCTGACAAGAATGTGCAGTCTGTTCATTGCAATTTCAAGTCTGAGAATTACGGTAAACAGAATGTTCAGAAGTTATGGTAAAATTTTAAGTGTCAACTGCAGTTTCTTCTAAAAAATGTATGTCGTCACCAATATGGGTTATGATTGCTAGGCGTTACAATGTCATTGGTAGTTTTACACTGCGGTCTGTTGGTTGAGAAATGATATTTTTGGGCTGCATAACATTCAGTTGTGGAATAAACTTAAGAAAAAGTGACTTAGTACTCACAGAGCTGTATCAAAGGGATGAACTGCACAGTGACCTCTTGAAGGGTTACTCCAATCACCATGAACAATTCTGCTTTTAGAAGTGGTCATGGTGGTAGGAGTCTGTATGTGCAGGGTTTCCTGCTTTAAATGTTGCACATCCAGAGATATTTGCACTTGCCTGCTGGAGGCTTATTGCACCCCCGTCACATGTGATTTATGCAGGCTGGGCCAAATAAAGTAATATCAAATCCTGTAAAAAAAAAAAACAAAAAAAAAAACCATCTGTTGCCAGTGTGTACTGCGCGCTGGTAACAGACGTGATCAGCCTCTTGCAGAAAGCTGGAAGCGCTGAGTGCAAGGGAAGCCTTGCTCTCCCTTCATCCATTCCATATTAGAGCCCTACCTGCCACAACCACAGCACAGAGCGCATGTATGCACTTTAGCCGAAAAACCACTTGACTGGACCATGAGAGAGCGGTGACGACTGAGGAGACCAACACAGGGAGCTTTGCCCGGAGCTGAATTCCAGGTAACGTTACTGCTTCTAACAGATTTTAGGGGTGGACATACTTGGTAGAGCACAATAGGGCCTTGTGAGTTATATAAAGCTTACGGGAAATGGAGTTTCAGTAATATTGTAATGCAGCCCACTTGTGAACATGCTATACAATTACTAGTCCTAGCCAGTGTTCATTTTGGCTGCAAATTTCAATTTAGTCATAGTCTTTCAACTAAAATTTTAGTTTTAGTCGTATTTTAGTCATCTAAATTGTTTTAGTTTTAGTCGACTAGATCTCCAGTAGATTTTAGTCAACACAACTAAAAACAGATGGGTTTAGTTAAAGCCTCTGTCTCGTTTGCCCCTACCCCAGCCCCTCTAGGTGTCTCTACCCCAAGCCCTGGTCTGTCTCTTTTGCTTTCCACAGCCCCTCTGTGCAGTGTTAATTTTTTGCTGCAAATTTCTATTTTGTTTTAGTCTTGACTAAAATGCAGTTTTAGTTGTATTTTAGTTATCTGAATTGTTTTAGTTTTAGACTAGTATAAGTTGACTAAATTTAAAAAATTTTAGTCAACAAAATTAACACTGGTCCTAGCTTGCCCAACCCCGTGGTGGAAACCAGGCAGTAATAATGACCGGACACTCCATTTGCCCCAATATCCAACAATAGTATGTTAAAGCACTGTTCCCTGTTTTTCAGTAATCCAGTCTAGAAGCAAACAACTAACCATTTTAATTTACAGTGAATATGTTTTGTTCATAGCACAAATTGAATCGTACACATATACAAACAGGTCAATGACTGAATTAGCTTGACAAAATGTACATATAGTTTTTGGAAACCTGAAAGTTATTGCCCTATTTAAACAGACAGAAATTATGTTAACTGGAGATATTTTTCTGAGGCGATTCAAAGAAAAATATAAAATTAATAAATCCTCAAAAAACAAAAACAAAAAAACAACAACATTAATTCATGAAGATAAGCAGATTTCTGCCTCCCATTTATGGTAAATTTCAAATTACTCTTAAACAGGCCCAACGTCTCCAAACATCAACAAAAGATTAAATCCTTCAATGCCTGTAAATCCTTAGGTCAAACTTTGAAATCCCACAGGAAGTCTGAAGTGCATAGAAGCAGTCAGTGAAGCTTTACAGAGCATTCTGGAAGTCAATGAACTTCGTAGAGTTTATGCCATACATACGCTGGATAAGATAAAGGCAATCTGCAAAAAGTATCAAGCACTAAATATAATCTTTCAATATATCCATTTCTAAAACCACTCCAAGTAAATCCTTTAATACATGACTCAAGTAATACTTGGAAATTACCTATTATACATACATAGAGTTTACTTTTATGATACTTCTATTTCACAAACCTGTTTCTTGCTCTCTCTTAAAGGGCCACACTCAACTCTCATCTTCCAGTTCTGCTAATACTTTCCCACCTTGTCGCTTGGTTGCTATACCGCACACGCTGCCCTCCCTATTGTTTTTATACCCCCCTTTCTCTAGATTGTAAACTTTCGAGTAGAGTCCTCATCTACTTATTGTACTTGTAACATTTTGTAATTGTCTTATTGTTAAACTTCCCCCTTTATAATATTGTAAAGTGCTGCATCATAAATTGGCACTATATAAATGCTAATAATAATAAATATCATTACTATTTGTTACTAAAGTATTAAACATACAAATAAGGAAAAAAAAAAAAAAAAAACTTATTTTTCTTGAATAATTTAACTGTATACATATTATATTATAGCAAAAGCAGGATCAAAGGTGTTAAAGAATAGACATTCATATGAGTTTGTTTTTCCCTTTACTTTTTTCCTCTTGTGCATGGGCACAACTTGGACATAAAGTGGTTAGTTCAGAAGAGGTGCAATTACAATGGAAACCTGCTGAAAACCTGAAACAGAGCTCACAATCAAATAATAAGAACAGAAGCCAGTTTGAGGCCAAGGTGACAATGTAGATGTAAGATTTAATGCAAGGGTGCTAAAATGTGCAAAACTACATCTGCCTACAGCGGTTTGTGGTGGGATAAGGTTTCTGAGCATTAGAATATGTTGCTCTCCTGGTTTAGATGCGATTAAAAATAGGGGTTAAAAAAACAAGGTACTTGAAAAACAATGATAAAAAAAAATTAATTATAAAGTAGACTAACAGGTATGTGGAAGGCAAATTCTTTTCAGACCAATTACCATTATAATACAAAGTTTATCAACTGTTTAGAAAGCAGACAAAGCTTTATTAAAACAAGCAAGACTATTACAGACTTAAATTTCATTATTCTCTAAGATCAGACTTAGACCCCAGTGTCTTGAATAACGTGCCCTATAAGATCATTACAGTTTTTTGGGGTTTTTTTACGAATACAGGTGTTTCTGATAGAAAGATAAGACAGCTCTGACAAACATTCTTACTGATCAGAGATTATTACTTAATCGTCATGTGGAATGTTGGGCCTCTTAATAACAGTGGAATACCACATTTACCTCAAAAGGGCGTCATTTTTGGGAACAGAAAAAAAAAAATCAACAGAGCAAACGTATTTCGTTTTACAGGAATATACATGTTAGTATAGGACAATAATTCATACGGGCAAATTATGGTACGTGTTAGGTTTTTCAGGACTGCAGAAATTGGTCCAAAAAACCCCCACAACCCATAACTAAATATTAAAACACAAGGATGTGATGTGCATGTACACAAAGAAACCTTAAAAGAACACTGGATTTAAGTGACAGCACAACAGAAAAAAAATAGTCGAGGGGAACAATTTTTTATACAAAGTAATGTTTGAACACACGTCTTGCAATCAAAGGGTTAAAAAGAAAACGAACAAGCCAACAACGTTCACTTACATCGCTTTTGGGCATCATAAATGATTCGCATTGACCACAATGTAGCAGCACAGCTCGCTCAATCGAATTAAAACTGAACATTCCTTTTAGCCTTAGTACATAGTTGAGGCCACTAAACACATTTCACCATACTCCTACTACCCCTAAAAGACCAATGCTTAAATATACCCCTTAAATATGCATGTTTATTATCCTCTAGGTAAACGGTCAAAACAGCTAGCAGATCCCCCACCTATGGTCAGAATGACTCAATTAATTAGAACAGCAAGCACAAGAATATTCAGAGCTATGCTTCCATTAATCTAGACGTCATATCAAGGCAATACAAGATGGGGGGCATTGCTCTCCTTTCATGACAACCAAGCCCTCAGGTGCTTACCAAGGAGTTGTAGAGTCTGGTAGTCTCCTTTCACACTGGGATTTAACCCACAGAATACAGTCTCACTCCCAGAATCAAACTCCAGATTTTCCTGCCCTCCCCCAGAACTTGATGGCGTGTGGAAGAGGAGGGAAAGGAGGAGCAGGGCTATCCCAGCCCCCAATATGCTCACAAAAAAAAAAAGTTCCAGGCTGCTTCTAAAACACCTCCCTCCTCTTTCCAATCTCATAGACAAATGAAAGCTATTCTATGCTTTGTGCATCTCTTGGATAGCACAGAGTTCACATAAACCTGGCAGACCTGCAGGAAAGCTCCACAGGTTTGTGACTGTGCAGAAACAGGGGTGTGGAGGAGGCTGTACGTTGTGCCTTTATTTAAATGGAAATTCGTCAGAAGACTTTTCTTTTTCCCAACACTTTGTGTTGTCCAAATTATGTATTCAGAACTTTAGAAATAGGACACTAGAAATACAAACTGAAATAGTATGCAAATAGTAGCCAGACATATGTCTAAATTAAATGGGACTCTCCAGACCCCTAAAGAACTAAGCTTGCTAAACTACTTTATATGCGAAGAGAGTACCCTGTTTTCTCAATAGAAATTGGCACTTTTACAAATTAACCCCTTGCTTTCAAGCAGACAACCAGTCTTGTTATTACTGATTTGGTTAGCTCACTGGGGATAAACTTTAGAGGCAGCAATTTCCCAGAGCACATGACTTCCAAATACTTCCAATTAAATAGCAATGGGAAGTCTGTATTGGACAGCCACAAAAAGACTGGGTGGGGTTAGAAGGGGAGGGATTGCAAAGGCTGTAAGCAAGAGATTGGCAGCAATGAAAAAAATGCATGCGTAAAGGGTTACTTCAAGCCTATATTATTTGTGTAGTAGCATGCCATATTGGACAGTATGAAATAGTTTTGAATTGACAGTTGTAAGTTAAACCCATGCATGTTTTCAGTGGGCATATCTACTAAAAAGTGATTTGTTTATATTTGTAATTTTTGATTTTGTCAGTTGAGTGTCCCTTGTGAGTGTTTTAGAGCAGAAAACATATAGTGGGGGGCGGGGCCTGGCCGCCGACGGGATCAGACGCGTTCTGTCTGAGCTCCCGCTCCAGGGCCGAAAGTTGGCGCAAATTGGAGGTTAACCGCGACCGGCAAACCCCACCAACGACCACACAGACTCCAAGTCATTGGGGAGAACGGGGATACCGCATGGGAGCCAGTCCGGCACCGACAGTAACCTGGCTGGGTTCAAAGCTTGTTGGGGCTTGAGCCGGGATGGGACGGCCGCTCTCCCGGGTCTCCTGGCCGGCGGCTAGCATCCCCCCCCCCCCTTTGGACCGGGGGGGTTATCCCGGTCTGCAGCAGCACCAACCTGCGGCTATTCAACCACCCTGGCGGGGAACATCACCCGGGCACCAATCCACAAGATGGCCGCCTCCATGTGCGCGAGCTGCTGGAGCGATCAAGCTGATACCACACTGACAGAAACCAGGGCGGACTGTTAACAGCAACGGCACAGATTTATCTATAACCACCAGTCAGCACCCTCGGACCTTAACCAGCAACTCACCTCCACCATGATCAGACTCAGTAAGACCTCTCGTGGGGTCCCGGTGCTTCCTCCCTCCTCCGGGCAGGGAAACAAGGAGACCTCTATGTTTCTATGACCCACAAATACATCGGCTGCCCGCAACCATCACCGCACCACGGGGCTTATCGACACATGGAAGGGCAGAAGAACACTCACCTGCTGCAGGGTTGATCACCACAGGCAGTAAGCACACAGCAGTGACCCCACCCAGCGACTAGCAGCAATCCGGACGGCCCCAGCACGGCAAGTCTGTAGTGGAGGCTGAGGGGCTACCTTTCATTGGTTTTTAGAAGGACTTTCTATTACTGAGACTGACCTGCCTTCAGCTATCCTACCATCCAAACCCCTGTGCCCTTATTGATCAGGAGATCTGCTCCCCGGTGGTATACCGTATCCTCAAGCTTGCTTATAAATCGTTTTCTAAACCTGAATGCTCATCCTGTCAGTATAATCAGCCTGTCTTTTGATATCTGCCATTCACTGTATTCTTAAAAGCATGATAGATCTTTGTCTACCTATTTGTATACGTGCATGAGCATACTTTACATCGGGTTAATTTAACTTAGCCACTGATTAACTTATAGCCAACTGACAGACCCAGTACTAGCATTGGAATAACTTAAAACTAAAAAACACTTAGTTTGACATGTTTACTCTTATTATAAAATATAAAATGTGCAGTATTTTTTTCAAATGCCATGAAAATGTACAATCTGTAATTATATCAAAAGCCTGTATATGCTGTTGTGGCACACCGGGCATGTTCTGTAATTCCCTGCACGCAATAAATAAAGAATAAAAAAAAAAAAAAAACATATAGTGATGATTATATCATCAGTAAGAGGGCAGTTTTTGTGTCTACTTTTAAATGGTATGCCATGATGGGGGTCATTTTCATTCCTGGGTTGCCACATTTTCTCAGAGGGAACAAAGGCCCAGAAAACTAATCTGGCAAATTTTAATGTATAAAAACTGAAATGCACAAGCCCTATATTTGACACTGTAACTTTCCAAAACACCATCAAACCTGTACATAAAGATTGTTGTACTTGGGAGACATCGCTGAACACAAATATGTAATGTGTTTATTGCAGTAAAGGTATTATGACGTTCTCAGGTAAAATGTCATACAGAACTAAAAGATAACATTTCTTAATTGCTCATAATTTGAGATTTTATTAAAATTAAATTATGCTTCATCTCTAAATATTTGAAGAGAAACGAAAGCCCTGTTTTTCCTGAACAAAATTATGTATAATATGTGTGGGTGCAGTTAATATGAAAGAGGTGAATTGTGCTTGAACAGACATATAGTCAAATTCCAGATTTTGTTTAAGTTCAGAACTTGTACAATTGCCTTAATAGTTTATTGTACCAAAATTCATTTTTTTTTGAAATTTGTATTTTATTGGTTTTCACATCAAAAAAAACGAGGGGTGGGTGGGGTTGGGTACAGAAAAAGAGAAGGGAGGTGGGAAAAAGGGGGGGGGGGTACAGTCACTTTACATCGAATCCTATGTCGGTTAGGAATATATAAAAATTGACAATTGACAATTGACAGTTGACATTTGCAGGCCTTTGAGGCGGCTCAACAGCGCACAGTAATCGGTTGATCTCTTTATGCATCACAGTACAAATGATCCGACTATCTAGGCTTACTACCCATTCCTAGGTCCCAGTCTGCTGTATACTACTCTCAGACGTAATAGTGTTCCCCACATTCTTGAGGCGATTGCCACCCCCAGTCTACCTGCGTTTAGCTTTTGTGGTTAGTTGAGTTGTTATTTTAAGTTGTGATTGGTGGGTACGTGTTGTGCGTTAGCGTTTCTCCAAGCTCGCCACTGTTCCCATGTGCTACCACTACATTTGGTGCTATTCTGCGCTTTGGAAAAGCTTGTTTCGTAAATAGCTTGCTTGTCTATGTCTTGGATGAGGGCAGGAATGCTAGGGGTGTCTGTTGTTTTCCAGAGTCGTGCGATCAGTTTTTGTGCGGTTAGCAGGACGTGGTACATTAATTTTCTCGCTTGTGTGGGTGTTTCTCTGGGTATATCTAACAGTAAAAAGGTCTTAGGGTCAAAGGGTAGGTGGATGGTGGTAGTATCTGCAATGATTTTTCCTGTGTCTTCCCAATACCTGATTAGGCGTGGACATTTCCACCAAATGTGGAGGACCGAGCCTTTCTCTTGTTTGCATCTCCAACACGTCGGAGACGCAGTGGGATACAGTTTGTGTATACGTAGCGGCACCATATACCACCGATATATTGTTTTCTGGTGTTGTTCTATAAGGGGAGCAGATTTGATCAATTTTCTAGTGGAAGATGTGATAGAAGACCACTGTTTCTCAGTGATGGGAGTTTGGAGGTCCATTTCCCATTGGTGTGCTGGAGTGGAGTCAGAAAGGGATTGGTATGGCAGAATAAGTCTGTAGCAGCCAGATAAGGGTTTGAAGGTCTGGGGTAGTTTGCCTGTGATGCCTGTTTGTTCCCAGGTCGATAGCGCACTGGCAATTGTAGTCTCATTTCTACTATCTTTATTACGTGTATGTAGAAAGGATTTAAGTTGGATGTATGAATAGCTTGATGTGTGTGGCAGGTTAAAGATCGTGTTAAGATGGTCAAAACCCATCAGCTTGCCTGATTCAAAGACCTGAGCTAGGTGTGAGATTCCCTTGTCCTTCCACGGCATTGCGTGAAATGTTGGGATGCAGTATGTTATGGCTTCTATGGGAGTTGCCATGGAGAGGGGGTTGGCTGTCTCAAACTTCCTCCTATGCGTGTCCCAAATCTGTAACGCTAGTTGTACTTGTAATGGTAGTAACGGTGTAGTTGGTCTGTTTGATTTGTGCAGCCATGTCAGGATGTGGATTGCAAAGGGCTTAACAGCTAGGTTCTCTAGGTGTACCCATTGTGGTTGGTTGTTCCTCACCAAATGTGTTAATAGAGGGGTTAAGGCTGCCGCCTGATAGTAGGCTTTTACATTTGGGAACGCCATGCCCCCGTGTTTCACTGGTGCGGATAGTAGTTTGCAAGAAATTCTCGCCCGTTTTGCTCCCCAGGTAAACTGCAGTAGCTTTGATTGTATGGTTTTAAAGTAAGATTGTGGTACCTTTAACGGGAGGTTCCGAAACACATATTGTAGTTTCGGTAGTACCGACATTTTTATAGCCACAATTCGTTCCGTCCAAGTAAGGAACAATTTTTCCCAGCCCCTTATCAAGGTCAGGCACTCATTCCATACTTTGGTGTAGTTAGTTGGGAACATGTCGGAAGCTTTTTTGGTGAACGTCAGGCCTAGGTATTTAATATCATTCGTGCGCCATTCGAATTGGTAGGTTTTACGTAGCTGTGTGAGGGCTGGGGGATCTAGGCGTAACCCTAATGCTTGTGTTTTGGAAGTGTTTAAGGAGTAGTATGAGAGACCACCATATTCCTCGATAAGGTGCATTATGTGTGGTAGGGAGGTAACAGGATGGGAAACATATAGAAGGATATCATCCGCAAATGCACTAATCTTGATTTGGCGGCCGTGCCAATTTACGCCTTCAATGTCTGGATGGGATCTAATGGCTATTAGTAAGGGCTCCAGGGCCAGTACGTACAACAGGGGGGACAGAGGGCATCCCTGTCGGGTGCCGTTTGTAATGCGAAAGGGGTCTGATTTGAAGCCTGCTTGTAGTACCTGAGCCCTTGGGTGTGAATATAGGGCGAATACTTGTTGAATGAACTGTTGTGGGAATCCAAATGTCGATAAGACTTGTTTCAAGAAGGACCAACCTAGGCGGTCAAATGCTTTTTCAGCGTCCAGAGCTAACAGTAGCCCACCTTGGCCTGATCTTCTCAATTTTTCCATAATTAGGGACAGTTTTCGTGTATTGTCTAACCCCTGTCTCCCCATCACGAACCCTGTTTGGTCATCGTCTATGATTGAGGGCAGGATTTTACCCAGTCTGGAGGCCAGGATTTTTGCGTATATCTTAGCGTCTGTATTTAATAAGGAGATAGGTCTAAAATTTTTACATTGGTCCGGGGGTTTCCCAGGTTTTGGCAGGGTAACTATAGTTGCTAGTAGCATCTCAGGAGGGAGTTCTCCCGAGTCAGAAGCTGCTTGGAATATTTGGACAAGTTTAGGGCCTAATATGTCTGCAAAAGTTTTATAATACAGGTTTGGTAGGCCGTCTGCTCCTGGGGTTTTTCCTGGGGGGAGGTTCCTTATTGTTTGGAGTACTTCTGATAGAGTAATAGGTTGGAGTAATTGTTCTATTTGGTGGTGGTTTATTTTGGGGAGGGGTAGACGGGTTAGAAACTCCGTGATGTTACTGTCCTGGATGGGGGGGGTATCTGGTCTTTCGCCCAAATTATAGAGGCTGGAGTAATAGTTGGCGAACTCCTGAGTGATATCCATTGGGTTTTGTATTTTGTTACCTTCTGGGTCTTGAATATGCGCTATTTTGGTGGCTGCCAGCTTTGCTCTCAGCCTGTTAGCTAGGAGTTTGGTGGCTTTCCCGCTGTGGTGGTAGTGGGTTGCTTTGAGCTTGTGTAACATGTATGAGGTTTTGACCGCTTGTAATTCGGTGATTTTATCTAGCAGATTTTGGATTTGTAGTGCTAGGGCTCGAGAAGGGGCACCCTTATTTTGGGTAGTTAATTGTGTTAATTGCCGTTGGTATTCCATTAAGGTCGCTTGTCTATGCTTTTTAAGATATGAGGATTGTCTAATAAATAAACCGCGAACAACGGCCTTATGGGCCGACCAGGTGGTCGAGGCTGATGTTTCCCCACCTGAGTTTGTCTGGAAGTAATTGTTAAGGTCATTCTTTATTTGTTCCACGAAGTTACTGTCTTGTAGTAGGGACTCGTTTAGTCTCCAGTTCCCTCTACCTTTGAACTGATATTTATCATATAGATCCAGGGACACCGGGCCGTGGTCAGACCACGTAATGTCTCCCATTGTACATTTGGCTACTTGTGGTAATGTAGATTGGTCTACGTAGTAGGTGTCTATGCGGGTGTAGGTGTTATGTACTTTGGAGTGGAAGGAGTAATCCCGTTCTCTTGGGTGGAGTATTCTCCAGCTATCATACAGGTTATGTAATGTGAGCAGTCTAGACAGTTTTTTGCCTGTGGATACTATATTTGCTCGTCTGGTGCCTCTTGGGAGTGCTGTGGAGTCTAAGTCCGGGGATATTATAAAGTTAAAATCCCCGCACATCAACAATCCCCCCTGTCTCACCTTATCTATATCTTTGAGAATGAGTCTGAGGAATTGTTCTGAGCCAGTGTTGGGGAAATATACAGAAGCCAATGTATATTGGACATTATTGAAGAGACCCACTAGTATTACATATCTTCCCTGGGGGTCTATAGAGACTACTTTTTCTTGAAATGCTATGGATTTATGTATGAGAATAGAGACTCCCTTCGTCTTTTTATCAGAAGTAGCGTGGTATTGTGTTGGATAAATTTTGGTGTAGAGTGCAGGGGTACGGGTGTTGGTGAAGTGTGTTTCCTGGATACACGCGATGTCTATGTCCTCGTTTTTCAGATCTTGCAGTAGTAGCCTGCGTTTACCCGGGGAGTTCAATCCTTTTACATTATACGTTATTAGTTTAACCATGGTTGTATATATAGGGAGGGGATGCTATGGAGCGTGAGCTTGGTTACTACTGGTGCTGCTGGGTCATTGCAGTATGTCAGTTTGGTAAGCTTGCGGCGGTCCTGCTGTGCCATACTTTGTGTTCGTGACTGGGGGAGAGAGTGGGTAGGGTGAAAGTGGGTGGGGTAAAACTGGAAAAACTGGTGGGTGACACACCCAATTTGGCTCCGAGGAGTGGAGCCTTGAGACTCGCCTAATAGATAGGCCTGTCTAATGGGGGTAGTGGTGATAAGGTTTTTACACATAGTAAGCCTCCACCTGAAACCAAAAGAGCATTTGAACATCAAATTGCAAAACTAACATGTCATGAACAACATTACACTGATCTTAATAATTTTCTAAACACAGCCTCGCTATAAGGTGACATCAATGTTTTAAAATGTGCCTTCACAGTGGGTTAGTCTCAATAAACTTCTAAACACAGCCTCGCTATAGGATGGCATCATGGCTAGTATGTGCTGTTATCTTGCCTGCGCCCCCGTGGGGGAATAGTAGAAAAGCTTATTGGGCAGCGCCGCATTCTAACCAGCAAGTACTGCTGCTTGTTGCAGGTCAGGTAGGTTGAAGTATAACAATAATTAACAAATACATTTTGGCTAAGTAAGCATTAAGCTATAGCCCTGTAACTTGAAAGTTCTAGCATTTTAACTTGCACAGTGGTTATGGAATAGTTACGCGTGTTCCAGGGGAAGGGCAGTCTTTCGTTTGACAGTCCATTCCAGTGACATCTTGGGCACTTATGTTTTAGTTGGTTCTGTCGCCGGTTGGGGAAGCCCCCAATCTCTTAGTTTCTGGACGCCTTGCTTCAGGGTCGTGATGGCGTGTATGGCCCCTTGGTGGGAGATCAGAAGTTTGGCAGGGAATCCCCATCTGTAATTCAGGTCATGCTCCCGCAGGGTGGAGGTGATCGGCGCCATTGATTTCCTGAATTGGAGAGTGTCCGCTGATAAATCCGCGAAGATTTTGATGGAGTTGTATTCGTTCGGCATACCTGGGTTTCTGCTAGCCCGCATGATCTTATCTTTAGCGTGGAAGAAGTGTATTCTAGCGATTACATCTCTCTCTGCAGTTTGCGGCAGGTGTTTCGGTCTGCGCAGCCTGTGCACCCTGTCGATTAATAGTTGATCCGGGTGTATTTCTGGTACTAGGCTCTGGAGCAGTTTTGAGAGATAATGTTGGAGCTCGGCGTTTGTAATTGTTTCTGGGATTCCTCTGAACCGCAGATTGTTCCGCCTTGCCCTATCCTCCATGTCAGCTAGCTTTAGCCTGTGTACTTCCAGAATGTCGTCCAATTCCTGGACTTTGTCTGCTAAGCTGTTATGTGCTTCTGCATGTTCGGCCATTTTGGACTCCACTTGAGCTGTGCGGTTTCCTATTTCATGTATGTCTCTCTGTAAATCAGCAGTTAGAGCCTGAATTTGCAGCTGTATGCTTTTCTGTATATTATCTGAAAATTCAGACATTAGGGCACGGATACCTCCCATCGTAGGTGGCTGGTCTTCTGTCCGCCGTGTGGGGGATGATTTGGGTGAGGGGGAGTTTTCCCGCGGTCCGAAGTCGCCGCCATCTTGCGCAGTCTCCTCTCCCTCGCGCTGCTTGGATGCCGCGAGTTTCGTGCCGAAAAAGGAGGCACGCTCTGCCTTCCCAGCTTTGTTTTTTGGGCGCTGGGACATGTTGTGTGCCTTCCCCAGGTGACCCGGGTATGTGCCGCTTATTATTCCGGTTGTTGTGTGCTCGTTTTGGAATCTGCGCCGGGAGCTGCTCCTACATGCGACCGTTCAGCTCCGGCGTCAGGCCACGCCCCCCAAAATTCATTTTTATACACCACAACTGGGCAATGTAGTGCAGGAGAAATGTCACTATTCTGTTGGGAGTACCATACATCTTTTAAACCAACACAGGACCTGAATTTTGATGACTTTATTGTAGACATTAATGCAATTTAACCCAAAGAAACTCAAGTGTTTAGGGGTTTGCTATGAAGCCCACCCATGATCCAACAAACCCTACCACCACCAGTTGTCAACCTCCTGACTGCCAGTATGTGCCTCCTCATCTCCTTTAGGCTCAGAGTAAGCAGGTATGTTCCAGACATGAATCTGACCTAAATCATAAGAAGACTAATCTAAGCTCACACCTGTATTCGCCAAATTAAAGGGACACTATAGTCACCTGAACAACTTTAGCTTAATGAAGCAGTTTTGGTGTATAAAACATGCCCCTGCAGCCTCACTGCTCAATCCTCTGCCATTTAGGAGTTAAATCCCTTTGTTTATGAACCTTAGTCACACCTCCCTGCATGTGACTTGCACAGCCTTCCATAAACACTTCCTGTAAAGAGAGCCCTATTTAGGCTTTCTTTTTTGCAAGTTCTGTTTAATTAAGATTTTCTTATCTCCCTGCTATGTTAATAGCTTGCTAGACCCTGCTAGAGCCTCCTGTATGTGATTAAAGTTCAATTTAGAGATTGAGATACAATTATTTAAGGTAAATTACATCCGTTTGAAAGTGAAACCATTTTTTTTTCATGCAGGCTCTGTCAATCATAGCCAGGGAAGGTGTGGCTAGGGCTGCATAAACAGAAACAAAGTGATTTAACTCCTAAATGACAGTGAATTGAGCAGTGAAATTGCAGGGGAATGATCTATACACTAAAACTGCTTTATTTAGCTAAAGTAATTTAGGTGACTATAGTGTTCCTTTAAACCTAACCAAGCACGACTGGCTTAGTGAAGCTTTAAAACCTTGCTACATATTGTTATTGGTTTTTTTAATAGTGTTTTTTCATTTATTATTAATTCGTTTTAATATAATCTACAATTGTAACTATAACTGTGCAAGAATATCATCACAGATCAACAACAGATGAAGCTTTGAGGGGTGAAAGGTCCTGCAAATAGCTATCACAGAGTATGTAATTTAGGGAAACATACAATTAGCACAGCCATCAGGGCAGCTCTAAAGTTCATTTGTCTATAAAGTGAACTGGGAGGGTAACATACGTTTCCATTTTAGTTACAGTTTGTTTTCCTTACAAAAAGTACCCTTATCATAACATACAGGTCTAACATTCAGTATATTTCAGTGTTGCAAGCAATATAACACAATCAGCCATGCTTTAATAATGTCATTTTTTAAAGATATTTTAATACCTTGAACATGAAACAAAAGTAATTACACAAAAATATGAAATTGCTGTTTAAATCAAGGAAACTCTCCAATATAATTATCAAATGTGTTTGCCTATAATGTCCGTAAATCTCACTCAGACTCTAACAGCTAGATCGGGGCTTTTCAACCGTAGGTAATCTGAAGGCTGAATTATAAAACAAGTTTTATCTGAGGGACGCATGCAAACGTATAAATTAAAAGCAAGAGGATATTCAGCGCTTGTCCAGTATTGGTACAGTCCAAAGGGCAGCTAGGTCACAAAATTCGGGGTCTCTCCTGTCCCGTAGAGAAGCAGATAAAAACAGAGAGGGTGGTGCAGCGCCTGGAATGTCCTTGGAGTGTGTACATAGAACCATAAAAAGGAGGAGAAATAGGAAACTGATCGTGAAGTACATAAAAAACACAGTAAGGTGAGGGTAAATAAAATGATACGTACTTACAATTTATAGGAGCATAGGTGCAGCTCCAACTTCATTACATACTACCTTACTAAGTCATACCTTAAGTCTGCTTATAAAGGAGTAGCAGCCATACAAGGTAAACTCTAACTAGTGAAGAGGAATTTTCACTGAGATAATGGCCCAAAGCTGTGCTGACAAGAGAGAGAGAGATGGTAACCCATGGCAATGCTCCGAGTTGCCCAGCTCTCAAGAGGAACATTCATCCTCCCAGCACCTCCTCTGCTCTCACTCTGCGTTTTTAATCGTGATCTTATTCAACCCATGTAATCATTTTAGTGTCTTAAATCTTCCACTTTTTTTGAGACAAAAAAGAACCCAGCGTGAGAAAAAGTAAACCTGATAAAGCCCTTAAGGAATACCTCTTGTATATATTCCTCCATAACTAGATACTCTTTATTGGAGAGACGATACACAATGGCCCTATGTACCCGGTTTATGGCACAGGCATATGTTCTGAAGGGAGGAAGGCAGCCTCATCCTTGTCATATTCTCTTTTCAGGTCATAGTTGTCACGATTCGGGAACCTAACACGCTAACAGGTCACAGAGAGTAAGGGTGCTATACCGGTCCTTAGAGTGGCCGGGCTAAGCACGCTAAGAATAGTCAGGAGACAAGCCAAGTAAAGGGAGCCAGAAAACAGGAGAACGAGAAACAAGCCGAGGTCAAAGGAGTGGAGAAGACAGGATAATCGGAATAACGAGCCAAATAATCAGTAACCAGAGAGCAAGACGAGAACACTACGCTACAGGTATCACAAGACCACAACAGGGCACTGAGGGACAGGAAAGGTAAGTATAAATACCCTTGGTTTAATTCTGATTGGATAACTTCCAATCAGAATTAACAATCACACGTGGGGGATATCTATACCTCCCACTGTGATTGTGGTACTGTTCCTTTAACGCCGGGTCACTCACGTGACCCCGGCGTTTACATAATTCAGTGGAGGACGCGAGCGTCGAGCGGCGGAGAGGAGACGCTGCTCGCCGACAGGTAAGCGGAGGGGAGACCGCGGGCGGCGACGGACTGAGGGTGAGTGCTGCAAGTGGCGTGCAGCCTCCCCTCCTAGCCGCCCGCGGATCCCTGACAATAGTATTGCGAAGGAATAACAGTAGAAAGTGGAGGAGCAGTAGGAGTGCTCAGATTTAATATGTAAGACGTAATCGGCTCAGTTACCCAATTGATAGAGGGATTATGTAGATACAACCAAAGGAAACTCAAAACAACAGGAGTTGAAGGAGCGGAGAATATTTTTGGAAAGTGATTTTATCCTTGTGCAACGTACCTAATCTCATAATGATATCCAGATATTCATGTCTAATCTGTGGATTGAGCAGAGGTCTGCCAGCTATGGACTCACTGGTCAAGGGTGTCTCTCTAACATGAATAGGAGTGGAATTTCTGGAAATGAATGTGGAGTCTATGAAATTATCTGCTGCTTCAGAATCGATTAATGCACTAGCAGGGCAAGAACCAGAACCCCATTCTAAGCTGATAGGTAGAGAAATACTTGAATGAGGTAGTTTAGGGGACACAGCACATACACCCGAGACTGGACCATGAAACCAAATTAGTTTTCCAGCCTAATAGGACAAGAGTTTCTGAAGTGGCCATTCTTTCCATAGTATATGCGGGGGCCTTCCTTGCGTCTGAGTAGCTTCCCCGCATCAGTGAGCGTGGTCAACCCTAGCTACATAGATTCGGGAATTTGTTCTGATGAGAATTCTGCTGGTAAGGTTAGGGGCGGAGTTCTATGTGCCAATCTGACCATAGGTTTATATCCCTTTTCCCTAGAAGCAGATCTGTCTCTCAATCTATTGTTGATGTCTGACATGAAGGATATTAGATTCTAAAAACCCACATCAGCAACTACATCCTTCAGGGTTTCAGGAAAACTCTTCTCAAATCAGGGTGCTATTATTCCAGGAGGTTTCGTAAGCTAGAGTAGAAAATTCAATGGCGTACTCTGCAACTGATCTGGATTCCTGTTTTATATGCATACATTTTTTACCAGTAATCTTGGCTCTACCAGGAGGACTAAATATACATTTAAAAGTTGCCAAGAATCTGGGGCAATCAAACATAAACAGATCATCCCATTCCCATAAAGAATTGATCCATTCCAGTGCTTTACCATCTGACAGGTTCATGATAAAACCAATTTTGGCTCTATCAGATGAAAAAGATTTCACAGTGTACCCCTACTTACTTAAGGAATCCTCTACATCAAGCATGTCAAACTCAAAGGCTAGCATGGGCCAAATAAACAAGGTTTTAGTTTATGAGGGCCACAAAAAAAATAATTGAGCTTTTCATAGAAATGTAGGTTTGTTTTGAAAAGTACAGTATAAAAAAAAACAGCATCCCCCTCTATACCAATTCCCAGTCCCCCCCTCTATACTAAATACCAGTGCCACCCGTCTACTAAATCCCAGCACTCCCGCTCTACTAAACCCCGGTCCTTGTTCAAAAACAAACAAACCAATATTAGCCAACAAGCAGACTCAACTCACATTGCAGCTTCCAGTATGTGACTCCGGAGTCCAGTCTCTGGTATACCCCCAATGGCGCCGTCCCCACCCTATGCCAAAGTGGATCCTCCCGCTACTCCTTGAAACCCTGTGAAGGTGGAGCACATTGATGTCACGTCGCAATGTGATGTGGTGTTGCGTGCCTCCGTGCACCTCCAGGTCCTCCACTGTCCAGCTGTGGCCATCGCAACACACACACACTCACTGACTAATACACACACACTCACTCACTGACACACACACACACACTGACAGACAAACAGACACTGACAGATACACACAGACGTAGTGTGTTACCAATTGTTTTCTTGGTGACTATGGTTCCAACTGCCTTGAGATCATTAACAAGATCCTCCCGTGTAGTTCTGGACCGATTCCTCACCGTTCTCATGATCATTGAAACTCCACGAGGTGAGATTTTGCATGGAGCACCAGACCTAGGGAGACTGACAGTTATTTTGTGTTTCTTCCATTTGTGAATAATCGCACCAAATGTTGTCACTTTCTCACCAAGCTGTTTGGTGATGGTCTTGTAGTCTATTCCAGCTTTGTGTAGGTCTACAATCTTGTCCCTGACATCCTTGGACAGTTCTTTGGTCTTGGCTATGGTGGAGAGATTTGTGGACAGGTGTCTTTTATACAGGTAATGAGCTTTAAAGGACCACTATAGTGCCAGGAAAACATACTCGTTTTCCTGGCACTATAGTGCCCTGAGGGTGCCCCCACCCTCAGGGTCCCCCTCCCGCCCGGCTCTGGAAGGGGGGAAGGGGTAAAAACTTACCTTTTTCCAGCGCTGGGCGGGAAGCTCTCTGCCTCCTCTCCACCTCCGTTACGCCCCGCCGGCTGAATGCGCACGCGCGGCAAGAGCTGCGCGCGCATTCAGCCGGTCTCATAGGAAAGCATTTACAATGCTTTCCTATGGACGCTGGCGTGCTCTCACTGTGATTTTCACAGTGAGAAGCACGCAAGCGCCTCTAGTGGCTGTCAATGAGACAGCCACTAGAGGATTAGGGGGAAGGCTTAACCCATTCATAATTATAGCAGTTTCTCTGAAACTGCTATAATTATGAAAAAATGGGTTAACCCTAGAAGGACCAGGCACCCAGACCACTTCATTAAGCTGAAGTGGTCTGGGTGCCTAGAGTGGTCCTTTAAGAGAGTGCTCCTAATCTCAGCTCGTTATCTGTATAAAAGACACCTGGAAAGCATAAATCTTGCTGATTGATAGTGGATCAAATACTTATTTCACTAATTGACATGCAGATCAATTTATAACTTTTGTTTTTGACTGTTTCTGGATTTTATTTTTATTTTTTTTGTTATTCTGTCTTTCACTGATAACATACATCTATGATTAAAATTATAGACTGATCATTTCTTTGTCAGTGGGTAATAAATAAAATAATTTTATTTGAAGGATCAAAAATACTTAAAAACTCTGTGGGTGTAAGGCAGACCCCCAATTCTCTTCTTGCATGCTCGTAACCCTCCACAGCTCTGGAAGTGATGATTTCAGAGTGACAGACGAGGACAACTAAATGTAGGAGAGGACTTGGCAAGGCTGGCGGCAAACAAGTAGGTAAAGGAAGGGCTGCCATGGAAATATGTGTGTTGGAAACTGAATATTTATAATGGAAGCTGAACTAGTGTGAGGAGGAAATGTTTCAAAACATTTGGAAGCTTTTCAAGTTTTCAGTCTTTAGTACGCATTTAAAACATCTTAGCAGGAGGCTATTTTGAAATGGTTTTCATTTGTCCATGTCGGAAGAGAATAAATCAAGATGTCCATCACTTCGTTACAGCAACAAGAGTTCCTTTAATTAGGTAATCCACAAAGACAGTTAACGCTTCGAATTTACCGTAGGTTGAAAAAGATCTTTACTTGTCTTTGTGGATTACCTAATAAAGAAACACATGTTGTAGTGAAGAATTGACAGACATCTTGAATTATTGTCATGCTACATTACAGCATTCCTTATTGTACATTAAGTGCTCTCCTGATCTAATTTTCGATGTCAGAAGCTCAGTGAGCTATCAAGACCTACACAGAGCTATTTACTAAACTAAAGTCATTCTGGAGCAAGGACAAAATATTTGTGCTGGAAATATAACTAGTTAGACAATTGTTTTCCTCTTCAGGTATTTTGTCTTAAAATACAAAATTCTCGAGTTAATTTTTCAAAGTTTACAGTTAGTGAATAACCCCTGAAAGAGAGTTTTTTTTTTGTTTGTTTTTTTTAATAGAAATATCTTGACACAAAGTTTTGCACAAAATACAGTTGAAGAATATGCAAAAATAAATTGCCGAAAACTGTGACATGCTCATCTACTTACTGTACCTCACTGTTAAATAGATAAATCCCCGTGCTTGGTATTGCTGTATTACATTGTGAAAATAATGTGATTTTTGCTGTGCATTTTCTGCTTTGTTTTAGTTTCATACCACACTGTAAAAGTAAATAAAGACCAGAACAGTTATGTACAGCAACTTCAAAGGACAGCGCACATGTAGTGATTTCATGTAGAAAAAATGTAACAGGATATGTGGGTCCTATATCCAGACTAATTTAAAGTAAGCCCACTGTGCAAGCAATTACTAGACTTTAAATGCTGATCATATGTGACATCCATGGTTCAATGGGCTCCTTAAGTATAACCTCTTTGGACTGTAAGCCTCTTTAAGACAAATGCTTCTTCTTTTCTTTTTCACTTGAGGATATGATGGGTATAAAATCTACTCATATGATGATCATTTTTACAATAGTGGTTTACCAATAAATATTGAGGCCCTCTATTGAGTGCCAATGTGTTTTCCCTGTCCCCTGTTTAGTTCTCTGGGCACATTTTCAGGAGTGTAAGCTAGTTTTGATTTATAACAACCCAACATTTAAAAAAATGTGTTATAAAACAAACAATTGCATGTAAATGTAAAGAGACACTTCAGACTGCTAAAGCACTTCATTTTGCTGACATTGTGTGTGTGTAAAATAAACCTTGTTACACCCCCTGGCTATCACTCAGGTAACTGGTCCTGTTACTTACTGGTTTGTTTAGCTCAAAGACTTCTCATTGAGCTTGCTTTGGGAACTCTGTGATTAAACAGCCACAGAATGTTTGGGCAGGGTTAAAAGGGCAGCAGACAAGAGATCTGCAGGTTTTGCAAGCTGTTTCTAGATATACCCCTAATTAAAAAATGCATAATGAAATGCATGCACGTTTTAATTATTTATTATTATTTATTTATAAAATATTATACCAGGAAGGACACATTAAGATTTTTCTCGGGTTCACAATACATTGCATTGATACAATAGGGTACAATAAAATAAAAAAACAATATTAATACACAATATATACCAAATTTAACATAGAATGAATTTCCAACCAACAGTGTGGAAATCAGCCGAAAATCTCCCTGAGGCACTTGTTCTATGGTGGACTGTGTTTTTTTTTTCTCTGCCAGAACCTGGTGTTGTGGGAGGGGTTACCTGGCTTATTTATGCTCAAGGCACCTCCTACTATGGGCATCGTGTGGTACTCACCTTTACTTCTGGTTCCGGTCCAAACAGTGTTTCATTCGATGTCCAGCAGTAAAAAAATTGCCTCACCTAATGCACAGACCCGATACTCGTGGGCCTCCCCTTCTTAAAGCCTTTGGCACAATTTTATCTCAGTCAGCCGATAAACCTGGCAAAAGCCACAGTCCCTCGGCCCAGTCACGGCATTCTGACTCTCAACCGCACTCGGCAGAAACTAATCATAAGTCGCGGCTTCATTAGGCCACTATTGCACGTTTGGCCTCATTCGGGATTTACAACAGTGCAGCATATACATAGGCACGTTCGGCCGCTACATCATCAAATTGTATTAAGCAAACCTCGAATGGTCAGCCTTCCACCCTCTTTGGCCAGATCACAGATTCAGATCACCTTGGTTAGTATTTGTATTATTACATTTGGCATTATGTTGGTTTCATTATATATGTGTGACCTACTGATTGGTTTGCTGGGAGAAGAACTCAGTTAAATGGAAAGGCAACCCCTTAAAAACACAAACTTCCCAGGTGCCTGAAAATGATACAGGAACCTGGAAGATCTATGAGGGCACGGATGTCTTTCTTAACAGAGGAAGCAAAGAAACAGAAAGGAGCAGGCAGGAAGTGGTGTCAGGCAGTCCAATGGTCAGGGCAGGCAGGAAAGGAGCAAGTCAAGCCAAAGGTCAGAAGTCGGGTGATCCACGAATAGAGAGCAGGACGTCAGAAGCCAAGGGTCGGAGACAAGAAGCGTGATCAGGGTCAAAGCCAAATGTCAGAAGCCGACAAGTATTACCGGGAGACAGGAACTGGAAATCAGAAAACCAGGAACAAGGACCAGGATCAGGAACACAGACCAGGATCAGGAACAAGAATGCCATGAGACTGGGAGAAAACACCAGAACAACCAAGCACTGACCAAGTGCAGTGCTTGGCTATTTATAGGCGGCCTCCTAGCAGCCGTAGCCCCCACCTATTTAAGAAGAGCGAGGACTTGACACCATGCCGAAGACCTTGCCCCTTCAATTATGGGCCAGCCCCTGCTCCTTCCGACACATGTTGTGCAGGCATCCGCATTACTACAGCCATCACAGAGAGGAGAAGCGGATGCTGGGAGCCCCGAGGACACTGCGGAACCGCAGGGCAAAGTAAGCTGTGACAATATGTTAATAAAGATAATATGTATATATTTTGTGGGGGTGTATTTATCTAATATGCAATATGTTTGACACATATTTCTATGTAATTTAGGACCCTACTGATTATATATGTAGAATTATAAGAAGTTATCTAAACTACAGGAGTTCTTGCATTATTATTTGTACATAGACCATTTATATGTATCCACTCAGTCATCACACTGACTATATTCTTACAATCATTACTTCAAATCTGAAATGTTTAAACTAAAGTCATTCTCACATTTGCAATACCCATTGACAGGGCCGGACTGGCCCACCGGGATACCGGGAAATTTCCCGGTGGGCCGCGGCACCTGGGGGCCGGCCGCATTCCTGGGCCGGCCCTTTAAATACTGCAGCCGCCTGAGCGCTCTGTGAAGAGCGGTCAGGCGGCTGCAGCTTCTCCCCTCCTGCCCCCTCCCCTGTAGCGTGGCCGAGCTGCACTCCGGTCCGCGGTGGCCGGCCGGAGTGATAGGAAGGTGCACACTGAGTGACTGAGTGTGCACTTCCTGTCAGTCCGGCCGGTTACAGGAAACAGAAACTCCTGTTCCGCGCGGGGTTTCTGTTTCCTGTAACCAGCCGGACTGACAGG
>OW240915.1:235640371-235709208 GCA_933207985.1 Pelobates cultripes
CACTGCCTTTTGTCTGAAAAGTCAGTGTTTACGTTAAAAAGCCTGTAGGGACATGCTATAGACACCAGTACCACCACATTAAGCTGTGTGTGTGCGTCTGCTAGTGAGTGAGCTTGCTTGCATGCATGTGCCTGCTAATGAGTGAGCTTGTGTTTTTATATCAATGAGCTGATGTATATCAGTAAGATTGTTTGTCTATGAGGCTGTGTATCAATGAGCTTGTGTGTGTCACTGAAATGTCAGTGAAATTGCCTGTGTCTGCATGTGCGTATGCTTACTGTATAATTAAGCGTTTTACCCTGAAAGGACCAATATTTTATATTAGAAAAACGTATAGTTACATAGTTACATAGTTACATAGCTGAAAAGAGACTTGCGTCCATCAAGTTCAGCCTTCCTCACATTTGTTTTTTGCTGTTGATCCAAAGAAGGCAAAAAAAAACAGTTTGAAGCACAATTTTGCAACAAGCTAGGAAAAAAATTCCTTCTTGACCCCAGAATGGCAGTCAGATTTATCCTTGGATCAAGCAGTTATTACCCTACATTGAAAGATTATATCCTTGAATATCCCTGCAGCCCTCACATCTGGAAGCTGAGGTGCGACGCATGGTCGAATATATATATATTTTACTCAATCATCTGTCCTGGCAAGACATAGCCTTACATATTACACGCGACAATATATGGCGCAGTGACTTATGGGGCTGGCACAAATTTTTTTTCCAGGGCTGCTTTGTATCCCCAGTCCGGCCCTGCCCATTGATCTGTCAAAAATACGTTCAGTTTCCACCTAGTTAACAAAAGCAGTCAAAACAATCTTATTGAGCTATTCACTATATGTTAAAGTCACACCCGGCCCACATTTAGCATACCTCTACTACACAATAACATTCGACCCTCATTGGACCTTAAAGCGGCACTGTCATGCCGAACTTACCTTTCTTTAATAGATTCCTCTTCTCTCCCTCTATCAGGATCTGTTCTTCTTTTCTTCCTGTCTGCTCTAGTTTTCTTTAAAACATAAGACAAAGTAGGGACTACTTTGTCTTTTGGAGGTTTCCTACGCTTGACCAGCTTTGACATACTTCTCGCGTTCAAAGGAATTTTCCCACAATTCTCACCTGATCTTGCGATGCACAGCGAGTGGGGGCCACTAAACTAAATGGGGGACCTAGTGTCTCCACCCGGCCCCTCACCCACTTAGGATGGGGGTCTTAAGATAAAACAGGGGGGGGAAGACTAATGTCCCGCTCATGGGTGGAGGCCGGGGGGAGGGTGCAATAGGCTCCCTTTTGCCATTTAGGGCCCCCACCCTCCGCTCATGGGTGAGGGCCTGGGGCGGGGGACAATAGGTCCCCCATCATTGTTATTTAGGGTCTCCACGCACCTGGAATTGCCCGCACTCGGTGGGTGGGGGTACGACACTATGTCCCCTCCGCTAGTTAATAGATAGGTGGGGAGTGGCTTTTTTAATAGATGGGGGGCTAGTTAATAGATGGGGGGGGTCACAACAATGAGCAGCCGAGTAGGGGTGACATGCCCCTACTCGGGCATAGCAAGCTGAACAAAATGGCTAAAAAACAGAACCAGGCCATTCCTTGAATAACAATTGGTACCAATTAGAAGATGGGATTATAGTTACATCCACATCATTGGCTGCAAACATTGCCCGTCTACAGTAACACAAGCAGTGGCCAGAGGATGCATGGAATGTGCTAAAAATAGCCCCGACAAGGACCAAGCCAACAACCAGGGAATCAAACTGTTGGAGCATTACCTATATTTGATTTGTTGGATCCGACAATGGCTTAGCTTTTGTACACAAGTGCCTGCAGGAATTAGCCACCAGCCTCAGTCTTAAATGGAAACTGCACATTGCCTATAGGCCTCAAAGCTCAGGAAAAGTTGAGCAAATCAACTGAACACTGAAGCTACATCTGGCTAAAATGTGCCAAGAAACCAACCTGAGGTGGGATGCCTTGCTCCTTATTGCCTTGTTCCAGGCAGGAGCACCCCCACAAAACTCATCGGTCTCTATCCCCTTTGAAATTATGTACGGTTGACCACCACTGATTGCCCTAGGCCTTAAAGGGGATCTCCATCAAATAGAAGGAGAGATCACACGTAGTACACCATGAAAGTTGCTGAGATCACCCCGTGGATCCACCATTCCAGAATCAAGCCTGCATCTGCTCCCTGGGAAGTATTGCCTGTCGACCCTGATAACCCTCTGAAACTCCATTTTAAGAAAATAAAGATACCTGTTGGAGAAAATATCAACAATTAGGTGTTTTGATGGCCATAATAATGCCTGACCACCTGCCATCGATGGAAAGCCAAGGACCCCAAAAGGACACCGCGTGAAGCCAAAGAGAATCAGAAGTACTCCTTACCCTGCAGCCCTCACATCTGGAAGCTGAGGTGCGACGCATGGTCGAATCTTCTTCAGGATCATCTGTTCATCTTAAGTTTGTGGTGATATTAATATTGAATAAATTACCTGAGTCCACCTGTACTGAGGTAGCATGGGACAGGACTTATATGTTAAACAATAAGTGCCCTAAGGACTTATATGGTAAACAATAAGTGCCCTAAGAATAGGGATTGCATAAATGGTGGTTATAATTATTGCTCCTACTGGAGTCATGTGGGTTGGGCAACTTATAGATCAGACACCCTACCTGCGAGTCTGCAGACAATAACAGCCACACCTAGTTGTGGCCCCGGCACTTGTAACCCCTTGAACCTGACACTGTTTAATTCCCTGGTATTCCTGTACAACCTTCCATGGTTTGCAGATATATGGCCGGGGAACCATACTATATTTGAATATTGAAATTGAAGTCTTAAATAATGAGACCCATCATGTTTTTAAATTTTTTATGAAGAGATAGGATAGTACCCCATCCCAAATCTGAAGGGTTGTTAAAGAACTCCCTAATTGAAAATGAGTGGATAAGTGGATCTGGTACAGAATTTGAGACTTTTGTATGTACTCTCACGTGTCTGGAGCAGCAAACGTATAATTCTTCTGCTAGGACTACCCCCTGGTAATCCGCAACCAATGCAATTGTACTAACCCCTAGTCCCCTTTGGTAATTACCCCCATCTAAAAGATGTATGGACCGATTTGTCTGCAAGGTCTACCTGGATAGCACCCAATAATATGTATTAGATTTGTGGCCTTAAGGCCTACTCTGAACTCCCCAAAGATCGGGAACCTGTGTTCTAGGAACTTTGAAGCCTTCCTCCTTCTTGCTTCCCCCAAGGGAGGGCGAGATACTTGGATCCTTGGTCTATGAATAACTCTTAAGTCCGCAAATGGCACCGACCAGTGGCGTACATACCGTGGTCACAGGGGTCGCGGCTGCGACCAGGTATGTACGCCAGTGTGGCCAGCCTCTTCTCCTGGGGGGCCCAGGAGCTGGCCACCTCAGGGCCCCCTGAGGCTGGCCCTGGTGTCACCGGACGGTCCTGCGGGTGCGCGAGGGAGCACTCTCCCCTGAGTGCTCTCTGCCCAGCTCCCTCGTGCACTGCAATGATGCTGGAGCCAGAATACGACGTCCTATTCCGGCTCCGGCATCAGTAAGCGGCGCGCAAGGGATCTGGGCTGAGAGCGATGGGGGAGAGTGCTCCCTCGTGCACCCGCAGGACCGGCCACCGGGGAGCCCCACTGGACCCCAGGGAATCCCCCCCCAGCACTCCCAAAGGTAAGGAGGCCGGGGGATTAAAGTTAAAAAAAAATATGAGTGTGTGTGTGTTAGTATTAGAGTGTGTTTCAGTGTGTGTGTGCTAGTGAGTGTCAGTGAGTGTGTTAGTTTTTGTGTGTGTGTGTTGTGTTAGTTTCTGTGTGTCTGTTATTGAGTGTGTGTTAGTTTGTGTGTCAGTGAGTGTGTTACTGTGTGTGTCTCTTACTGGGTGTGTTAGTTTGTGTGTGTCTGTTAGTGAGTGTGTGTTTGTCAGTGAGAGTGTATGTTTTGTAAGTGAGTGTATATGTATGTCACTGAGTGTGTCTCTGTCAGTAAATGTATGTGTCTGCTAGCTACTGTGTATGCTACGACAGCCACTAGAGGCTGGATTAACCCTCAGTGAAACATAGCAGTTTTTCTGAAACTGTTATGTTTTCAGCTGCAGGGTTAAATCTAGAGGGACCTGGCACCCAGACCACTTCACTTCAGACCAGGTGCCTGCCGCCATGTGTTCGGCCCCGGCCCGCGCAGAGTAAGCGCGGGGTGGGGTGGGGGGGGGGCAAGGATCAATTTTCACACCGGGACCCCATGGGTCATGTGTACGCCACTGGCTCTGACGATAGGTGAGATTGTGTGTGTGTGTGTGTGTGTGTGAGCTTGTGACAACTTACCACCACCAGACCACAGCACCCCTCACACACACACACACACACACACAGCATGCCTGACACAAAGCACCCCAGCACACACACATCACCTTCACATACACACACACACAGTACCCATCACACACAGCACTCTTCACTAATTGCACCCCTCACACTCATGCACACACACAACACCCCTACACACACACACACATACAGCACCCCTAATCAAAAACGCATACACTGCACCCCACACTGCAATCTGTGTGTATTCAGCAGTCTGTGTGTGTATTCAGCACTCTGTGTGTTTGTATAAAGTGGCCTGTGTGTATTCAGCAGTCTGTGTGTGTGTGTATTCAGCAGCTTGTGTGCATTCAGCAGTCTACATATGTATTCAGCATTCTGTGTGTATTCAGCAGTCTCTCTGTGTGTGTTTCTTCAGTGTACTGTGTATATGCACTCTGTATGTGTGTGTGTGTATTCAGTGTACTGTGTATATGCACTCTGTATGTGTGCATTAAATAGGGATTGGCCGATTATCAGTTTTGCCGATATTATCGGCTGATATTCCGATTTTCAGTCAGGAAAGAACACTATGGGACAGGGGAGGGGTTGGGTGGAAAGAACACTATGGAACAGCTGAGGGATTGGGAGGAAAGAACACTATGGGATGAGAAGGGGAGAACACTATGGTTTAGGGGGGAAAGAACATATGGGGTAGGGGGAACACTATGGGACATGGGAGGGGGGAATGAACACTAGGGGGGAGAGAGAGGAACATTAAGGGAGGACACTAAGGTACAGGGAAGGGAAAAGGAACACTGGGGGGCACTTAAAGATAAGGGAGAGGCACATTAAGGGGAATGGGGGTGGAGAGTTCCTACCGTACATATTTATTATTATTATTATTATTATTTTATTATTTATATAGCGCCAACAAATTCCATAGCGCTGTACAATGGGTGGACTAACAGACACATAATTGAGATCAGACCACTGACGTACAGGAACAGAGGGGGTTGAGGGCCCTGCTCGATGAGCTTACATGCTAGAGGGAGTGGGGTATAGTGACACAAAGGGTTAAAGTAGGGGAATTAAATAGTTTGTTACAGAAGGGTTTATTGAGTGCTTGGTAGGTCATTTTTGACAGGTGAAGGAACGGAGTCATGGGGTGGGGGATGAGAAACCTGCTGACAGTTTAATTGATACGCTTTAATAAAGAAGTGAGTTTTCAAAGATTTTTTGAAGGAATGGAGGCTGGGTGAAAGTCTGATTGAGGAGGGAAGGGAGTTCCACAGAATATTTACACACAAACACACTGCATCCACTATGCAAACACACACACACACAAACTGTATTTACTAATCAAATACTCTCACTGCATTCACTACACACACATATAAATAATATTGAAAACTTAAAAAAATCTAACTGGCATGTATATTTTGTGCATTTACCACTTAATAAAAAAAAGGTTTGCAAAAAATAAATAAATTTTTTTCTCTTAAAACGGTAAATGTACAGAATATCGGTAAACTATCGGCCTGAAAGTTCACAGATTATCGGTATTTGCTCTAAAAACTCAATATCGGTTGATCAGTAGCATTCAGCAGCCTGTATGCATTCAGCAGTCTGCCTGTGTCTATTCAGCAGCCTGTGTGCATCCAGCAGTCTGTTTGTGTGTACACAGCAGTCTGTGTGTGGATGTAATTAGCAGTTGATGTGTGCTTGTTTTCAGTAGTCTGTAGAAACAGATAAAGGAAAGGTAGCACCACTAAAATATAAAGGTAGTATACTACTATCACATATGACAAACTGGAGAAGTAGAAGATATATACAAAATATCTAAAAAGTCCAGAGTAAAAAGTGAGGGGGATAAATCCAAAATGGAAACCTGTCCGTGGAGGATTGTACAATCTTCATAGTATGTATATTCCTCAATGTGGTATAAATAAATCCTTGAAGTTCATATGAAATAGATAAAGATGATAACTAATGGTGCAGTATGTCCCAAATAGGGGCTCAATACAGTATGAATCTAAATGGTCCTACTCACGTTTGATCTATAGATGATGTTTTAGATATATAGATTACTTGTTTTTTATCTGGAAGGGTCCAGAAATCTCACATAAAATATTTTAAAACCATCTTAATACTAACAATAGTGGCATCATTTTATCTACAGAATACAGCAAAGACTTGAACGCTTTTTTAAAAAGTATGTACTAACACAGTAATTGACAGATCAAGCTGCCACCACCAACCCTGGTTAGACAGGGTACCCAAAGGCCAGTTTCTGCGTCTTCACAGAAACTGTTCTTTAAATACACGGCAGGCGCCTACTCTGCTTTCGTGCCGGGAAGACCCGTAAGCAGGGGGAGGGATCTCGGAAGAAGCTCTCCTGTCCTCCTGCGAGCAGGCTGTGTGGAGCATAGCTGCACGTTACCATGGCAACGCTCCACACAGCATTTGCAACCCCGGGAGGACAGGGGAGCTGCAGCCAGAACCTATCCTATATACTTACCACCACCGGAACAACCATGGTTGGCTGTGTCCCCCCTCCTTCACCAAAGGTAAGAAAAAGGGAGGGGGATAATACATTTGCTACATACAGTACCCCTCCCCACCACCCCACACACCCTGCACCACCCCACGCACACCCTGCACCCCCCCACGCACAGCACTCCCCACACGCACAGCACCCCTCTCACACATACACAACACCTCTCACACACACAGCACCTCCCCCCACACAACACCTCTCTCAAACACACAGCACCCCTCTCACACACAGCACCTTCCCCCGCACACACAACAACCCCCACACACACAGCACCCCTCTCACACACACAGCACCTCCCCCCTACAGCACTCCTCTCACACACACAGCACCCCTTTCACACACACAGCACCCCCTCACACACAGCACTCCACACACACAAATACACTGCACCGCTCAGTGCAATATGTGTGTGTGTGTGTGTGTGTTTGTGTGTATGTATTCAGCAGTCTGTGTGTACTCAGCAGTCTGTCTGTGTGTTTTCAGCAGACTGTTGTGTATGTTTGTGTGTGTGTGTGTGTATTCAACGGACTGTGTGCATGTATGCAGCGGACTGTGTGTACATTCAGCAGTCTCTGTGTGTGTCAGTGTGTGTATGTATTCAGCAGTCGGTGTGTGAATGTGTTCAGCAGTCTGTATGTATGTATTTTATGTATGTATTGCACTTGTTGGAGATACTAATATATATAAGCCTAATTTTATCTATAATTTAAATTTTCATTCCTGTGAGTTGAGTGCACTGCTTTGCCCGGGGGCCTATAATGTTGTTAAAATCTATAAAAGGTCTCCCCACACCAGTTCATTCAGAGGATATCTTGGTCTCATATGCTGATTTAGAGATGTAGGAAGATCCAAACAATATATTAACTCCCACTCTGAAAAAGCTTGTGTATGTGCTAAAAAGCACAGATAACAGCAATCATTGCATAATGCCTTGAAAGGAACAAGTGACTGCATGGACTATACGTCTGGTTTTAAAACCCACGACATGTACATTTGTGTAATTCAATCATTCAGTTAGGAAACTTTCTCTTGCCATGTGTCTTCACTGTTTTCAGGCAGACTTTATACAGCCAGAATATCATTATCAGCAATCTTTTGGAACATGCATCCTTGCATTATCTGCACTTTTTTGGAACATGCATGCATTATTTATAACTAAATGCTAGAAGGAAGCCTAATGTAAGCAACTGGGAGGAACTGAAAGAACAGAAACCCAGGTGCCTATGCTAGTTTTTAATTTAAATTACGGATGCACTCACCTGAGGAGGGAAAACATATTAAAAAACCATAGAGAGAGATGAACAGCTGCAGGCCCGAATTTGAGCAGCATATGGGGATTTGAACAACTGACAGCCTAAACTGTTTAAACTGTAGGCTTCTATCTGTACCCCATATTCCATTTATCATCACCAGTGGGAGGGAAGGTTAAATACAAACCACAGACCCTCAACACTCTTCCCGCCCCCTCTCAGCCCCTCCTCCCCAATGACCCGGATCCCTACTTCACACTGACGCCTCCAAGGCCATGGGGGACGAGGGCCCACTGACAAAACCGACAACTAAAACAGAAGTCATTAGACGAAGAAACAGGTGCAACCTAGACATCCCAGGACACAAGCACACCACATGACAAACCGAACCCACATGGTGGGCATAGAGAAATGATCCAGTCTAGGCCATCTAGGCCATCTAAAGGTCAGTGGTCAGGGACTGGTCATTGGAAATGGTGGGGTGGAGTTTTAAAGGGGAGTATAAGTAGTGGCCATTTTGGGACCAAGGATCACTTTAATCTAAGTTACACTTACCTGTTTGTTGTCCCACCCACCCTCCCTTTGCTTTCAGGTGTTTCCCATTTGGTCACAGCGGCGGGGAATGGAGAGTAAAGTTGGGGGGAGAAAAGAGTGAGATGGGGAAAAAGTTTGGAGTTCAGGGCTAATAGGTAGGCCTTTGGACTGGTTTGGTAGGTTCGAGCTCGTAGGCAGCTCCGAACCGTGGTGTGTATGGGGTGTCTCGGTATGCCCCTACACTTGTGGTGCCCTTTTTTGGCAATGGATGGTGCCCTTTGGTGGCAATGGTCATGTTCATGTTAAATAAAATGTTCAATGTTTGGATATTATGTTATGTGGGGGTGGGTCATTGTCAAGGGGTTAATAGTAAATGCAGGATGTTAATTGTGCAGGCCAACATTGGCCTGCTGTTGACAATGACCTTTACATTTATGTTAATTACAAATAAAGCTGTGATATAATTTTGCCAAAACCATGGTGTCAGTGCTTTATTGGGGATTGGGGATTTGGTGGGGGGTTTTTAAGCAGAGGCCGACTAGGCGACTGTGCCCATGTCATGAGACTTATTTTTTGCTTATAGCTGCTCATTCTTTCTAGTAGTGAGTATGTTTAGGATGCACTTGTGTTTTACAGTCGTCATCATCATATATACAGAAGGGAAAAAAGAAAGAGTAAACTTTGTAGCATATGTTTTTAAGGTCATGGCCCTTGTTTCCTTTTTTAATCTATGTTTAAAACTTTGGTAAAAGAGGTATACATTTATTTAATGCTGTTTACAGACTTTTCAATGTACGGTACTCATTTCATATATTGTGTATGTGTATCACCTATGTCTAGTGCTTTTAACATGGCATCACACAAGACTGTAGCACTTCATCTTTGCATTTTTGCAATATATTAACCGTATGTGACATCTTTATTAAAATTATTTAACCAGACAGTTATTAGGCAAGTAAAAGAGACTTACCTGCAATCTCCCACTGGAGACAAAATCTCCCTGCAGCCTGATCCTATGATGTCACTCCCTATCACATGAGGGGGCAGGACATCCTGAAGGGATGGATTCAAGCAGCATGGGGATGCGGCCGTTTTTGAGCTCCCCACACCATATGCGGCGACCGAAGATTCTCCAGTCCGGCTCGGAAGTGTCAGCACCCGCCCTATAAGACGACACCCGGCGTATAAGACGACCCCCGACTTTTGAGAAGATTTTCCTGGGTTAAAAAGTCGTCTTATACGCCGGAAAATACGGTAAATTACAATTGAGAATGGCATAAAGCAAACGATTTCCTTACAACCCATGTCATAGATATGAGACGTCATGTGGCCGTGAGGGAATGGGATGTACTAGTTATGTAAACTGCTATAGTTCACAAAATGTTTGAAATATGTACCCTGCTACTGCTGTTAAACATATGTTATGTCAAATCGACAAACTCTGTATGTAATATTCAGAATAAAAACATGGAATAATAAAACAAACCCCAGTTATGGTGGAATATATAGAAGAGGCATACCCAGGTACTTACCTTATGGAAGTGCGGATTACTGGGTCTTTAGGGAAAAAGAGGCATAGCCCCAGCTGGGCCTCATGTATACAGTGGACCACTTTCATCCCCTGAGGGAGGGAGTTGGGTCAAACCCCTGGTCGCTGAAGGAAGTACCTAGGCTGGCAACTCACAGAAATGTGCTGTTGCTGAATCTTCAGGGATTAGAGGCTGAAACCTGGCTGGGCCTCATGTAGGCAGCGGACCACATTCATCCCCTGAGGGAGAGAGTTGGATCAGACACCCAGACACTAAAGGGTTTACCCAGACTGGCACCTCATAGAGATGTGCTGTTGCTTGGTCTTCAGGGATAAGAAGTTGAACCCTGGCATGAATGCAGTGGACAGCTTTCATCCCCTGAGGGAGAGATTGGGTCCAACCCCCAATCACTAAAGGGGGTACCCAGGCTGGCGAACTCATAGAGAAGTGCTATTGCTGGGTCTTCAGGGCTTAGAAGCTGAACCCTGGCAGGACCTGAAAAATATTGGCCTGGTGAGCATAAAAAAAAAAAAAAATCTATGCCTGCTTAAGCAGACATCTTCCAAACTGCTGTGAAGGACAGGAAAAAAGACTGCCTGATTGCAAGGGGGAGGATCTATTTATACCAAGTTCAGAGTTCTATTTCCTGTCCTTTCTCCTGTGAGGGGAGGAGCTAACCCATGAGTAAATGCTGCCATGATTGTTCAGGAAATATATGTCAATATATTGTTTAACACAGATCTGCACACACGTTAGGCCATAAGACTTGCTTTTCCCACAGAAATCTCAAATTTGCATTGCTGTTACTACTGCAAGACATTCTCGGTGGGGATGTGCAAATGAGTTTAACAAATCACCTTTTTGGCTCATTATTCCATTTTAAACATGGATTCCTTAGAGTTTGTTTGCTGTATATAACAGCTTTGAAACACAACTCATGAAAAGATGCAAAGCCAATGGACCGCTCATGGGCAGCTGTTTCGATGTTAATGTGAGCAGCGGGAACTGAAGGGCTCCCTCTCTCCTAGATTCTCCTGATCGATCGAGATTGCTGGTACATCGAGACATTGGGTCGCAAGTGATGTATGGTGGACGTGAGTTGCTGAGCCTCCTGTGAGAAGTAACCCTGTGCGGAGTACAAAGTTGACAGAGTATCAGTGGAAGGGGAGCACGGAGGTGTGTGCGAACGATGAGAGGGTATACCGGCTCAAAGGGCATGGTTGACGTGTCTGTTCACAAGCAGTTTGAACACCAGCCTCTGAACTTCCAAGCTAAGTAATAAAAAAACAAAGCCTTGGTTCGATGGTCAGTGAAAGTCTTGGAGGAGAGGGGGAAGGGGAGATCTGAAGGTGAAACAAGAGTAATAAGAGAAGGAGAGAAATAAAGTGAAGGAGATGGGGGAAGGACGGTAGGGAAGACCGGGAGAGAGGGAGTGAAAAAGAGTGAGAGGAAAGTCAGAAAAACACAAGCTCAAACAGAGCGGGACCACCAGGAGTAAAACTACGAGACTTTACAGTCAAGAGGCTGAACATAAATTACTCACATTATTTTATTAAGTGGGCGTATTGCTAAAAAAAAACAAATTCTGCCTGAGAGAGAAAGGCAGTCTGGCTATAATTTATAGACTTATTCTTACAACTGTAAAAACCAAAGAAAACGTTACCTGTGCTCTCTCCTAAATCCCTATGTATATTTAAACAAATGGAAGTCATTTAGTTACTCCAATGGCCAACTTTATATAACGATAAAGCTGCCTCAATAACAGAATTATTAACAGGCCTTCTGGCCTAAAGCAGTTTTAAAAGCAAAGGTTTGTTTTTTTTTGTTTTTTTTTTCCCTCTCCAGTTTTCTCTTTTTTCTTACCTCCTTCTAACAATTCAGAAATGGCTACAAAACAAATTCCAAGAGGGCAAGAAGAAAAGGAAAAAGGAAGGAATTACAGTCAGAGAAAAGGCTAACAGGTTTTTTTCTCCTACTCAACAAAAAATTCAAATGAGTCAAGAGAGTATGGAAGATATTCCGGGTGCAATTATACATGGTTAAAGAGGTAGAGGCGCATATACCACTATCATAAGATTTACTAACCAATTATCTGGAGAAATTCTCTAAATATATTAGAGAAAACATTGCTGCTAGCACAATGGAGATAAAACAGGAAATCAAAATCATTCAAAATAAACTTTCAGTAATGGAAGATAATTTCTCAAAACTCGATACACAGTATAACCAACTTCATGATGTCACTTTAGGCTTGCCGAGTAAAATAGCTACATTGGAAGCCAAATTAAATGACATCGAAGATAGGTCTAGAAGATCGAATATTAGCATATGGAACATTCCAGTATCTAACGATAAGCTCGAGAGCTTCCTTTTGGAATTCTTAAAAAATGTAATTCCTGATAATATGATTATTTAATTGATCAAAGACATTGATTGCCTAAACCTCAAAATGTTCCCAAGAGATTTCCACGAGATGTAATTGTGAAAATCCATTCCTATCATACCAAAGAGAGCATCATGTATGCGATGAGAAACAAACCTATTCTGGAGGAAAAATTTGAGAATGTAAGCATCTTCCAAGATCTTTCATATTTTACAAGAGCCTGGAGAAAAAGTTTCAACGCAGATCTGTCAAATTTTTACTCTCCAGAAAACCTTGTTGCATGGATGAAAAACTCCAGCATCGCCGGGGCCTAGCCGCGCTGTAATGAACCACGGGGAGCAGGCGGGCGGCTCCGCCGTCGGGGCGCGCCCGGGGTGGGGGCTCCGACCCCACGCCCGAGATAAATGGGTAGCGACAACACCAAGCTGACCAAACTACAACCACCTGCCGAACAGTCACACACCTCTAGAACAGGGGGAGGAAGCTCAACCCACCAGGGAACCATACGACGGGCGCACCCCATAAGGCACAGAGACAGGGGGACAAGAACACACCAGCTAGACCCACGCCTATGGGAACAACCTCAGTCTCTCACCCCAGACAGGGACACCCACACCTCCCCATAAATGTAGGGAACAGGGCGTTGAGACACAAGGTACATAAGAACACACTAAATAGGCGGGCGGGTGGGAACCTGGGACGCAGGGGGACAAAGGTAAACGGCACACAAAATTGAAATGTGAAATGTTAGAATATTGTTAAGTTTTCACCTGTTGTGACCTGAAACCAAAATGTTAATAACGCTGTTAATGTTTATGTTTGTAACCCAATCACAAACCAAAAGAACACGTGCATAAACACTCATTCACGCAAGCCCCAGAACCACCACACCCCGAGGCGGGGAACCACACGCGAACTCCTACGGAGTAATCACTGAGGAGCCACATAGGGAAGCCACGAGACGAGATACACCACTAGGACACCGCGCCAGGCGCCAGGCGACTGGACACCCAACCACCGCCCAGTAGGCGAGGCGTCACCCGAAAGGTGAGCGTTGCACGGACACCACAGGTGGTGCCGGGGTCTGTCGCTCCCCGACGCTACTACCTAGTCGCCACGCACTGTGGCGCAAACCACGGAGACCTCTGAGAACCTCTCGGACTACTCCAATACCTCAACCCCTTGATCCTTACCTAAACCCCAACACCCGATCCCCCAACCCGACACTGACAGCTGACTGTGAGACCCCCTGAGACTACACACACCAAAGGCACGCAGGACAAAGTCATTTCCACAACACCCGTCGACGACGTCCTGACTTGGCGGGATGGCACTGACCCCAGACCACCTACACATCCTTACAATCAATGCAAAAGGCCTAAATAAACCAGAGAAGAGAACAGGAGCACTGAGAGACTTTCACAAACAGCGGGCTTCTATAGTAATGATACAGGAAACCCACTTTAAAAAAGGGAATAGACCCAAACTGACTAATCAGCACTACACACAAAGTTACTATAGCGATTTTCAAGGGGGTAAGGCCAGGGGGACAGCAATACTCCTCCACAAGAGGGTGCCGTTCCAGGAGGGGGGATGCAAAACGGATGACGAAGGAAGATACATATTCCTTAAAGGGAAGATCGCGGGACACCAGTACACATTCGCAAACATCTATGCCCCAAACACACAACACTACCGCTTCCTCAAACAGACACTTCGCAAACTTCAAGAATTCGCGGAAGGGACTTTAATACTAGGGGGCGACTTCAACATAACTCTTGACCCATCATGGGACAACTCATCGGGCACCTCCCACATCCCCACTCAACAACTCCAAACAGTTAAATCCCTACTCCGGAGTCGACGACTCGTGGACTGCTGGAGAGCCCACCAACCAGACGTAAGAAACTACACCTTTTACTCCCACCCACACAACTCTTATTCCCGGATAGACCACATCTACACCACACACTATGACCTCTCCCTAGTGTCTGAAGTAACAATAGGAGTGGCCACATGGTCAGACCACGCCCCAGTCTCACTAAAACTTAAATCACCACTATACCGCCCCACGACCTCGAAATGGAGATTGAACGAATACCTACTCACTAAACTAGAGGTCACAACCCTAATAGGTGAGAAAATCAAGGACTACCTGACGACTAACACAGCAGAGCAAACATCCCCGACGATTCGATGGGAAGCACACAAAAGCGTGATACGAGGCCACTACATACAACAGGGGGCAATACTGAAGAAACAGACTGAAGCCCGACTACAGGCACTGCTGACCAAGATACAGGAGACAGACAATCAAAATAAACAAACCCCGAACCACACACACCAAACCCGACTCCTACAACTGAGACGGGAACTAGCCTCACTACTGCAGGCTAAACATCACAGAGACGCAACAAGGCACAAAGCCTTCTTCACAGTACACGGGAACAAAAGCGGCAAACTTCTAGCCGCGATGCTGAAAAAGCAGAGGCAACACACATATATTGATAAAATTAGAGATAAACAGGGCACCCTACACCGCCTCCCGACAGACATCATGAGAACATTCCGCACATATTACACCGATCTTTACACGCTCCCCCAACCGAAGACCAACGGGGCGACAACACACCTCAGAGACTCTATCCGGGCCTACTTGACAAAATACCAGACACCGACACTTGACGCGGAGATAGCGGAGGTCATTGACGAACCCATCACAATAGAGGAACTAGCTCTAGCGGTTAAACAAACCAAACCAGGCAAAAGCCCGGGACCCGACGGCCTACCGACCAAATATTACAAGACATACGCTACAGACCTATATCCACTCATGATAGAAGCGTTCAATTCGATACGAGACGGAAACCATTTCCCCAGACAAACCCTAACAGCCCACATTACTATTATCCCCAAAGACGGCAAAGACAGAGAACAATGCGGAAACTATAGACCGATCTCACTTATAAATAGCGACATTAAACTACTGGCCAAAATCCTGGCGACCCGACTCACGCAACACATCCCATCACTGATCCACCCAGACCAGGTGGGATTCGTGACAGGCCGAGAAGCCCGAGACAACACCATCAGGGCACTCACCCTCATGCACGGGACAGGAGGCACGAAAGGGGGCCTTATCCTGCCGTCAACTGACGCAGAGAAGGCCTTCGATAGGGTCGGCTGGACATATCTTTTTGAAACACTCGCCCATGCGGGACTAGGGCCACAAATGCGACGCTGGATAGAGGCATTGTACCGAGAACCCACGGCCCAGGTGCTGGTCAACGGGGCGTTAACTGATGCCTTCACAATACATAACGGCACGAGACAAGGCTGCCCCCTCTCCCCACTTCTGTTCGTCCTTGCCCTGGAACCATTCCTCACACACATCCGACACAACCCAGACATAACCGGACTGACAACAGGCAACACGCAACACAAGGTAGCTGCGTACGCAGACGACCTACTCTTCCTGGTAACGAACCCTGAAATTTCCCTCACAAACATACAGAGGGAACTACAGCTATATGGGGTAATCTCCAATTTGAAAATTAACTACGGCAAATCCTATATTCTTAACGTAAGCGTCCCTACTGCACGGGCGAACCCCCTCCGACAAAGCTTCCCCTTCCAATGGGCCGAACATAAAATTAGATATTTAGGAGTCTGGCTGACCAATCGAAGTGAGGACATGTTCAGGGAAAATTTCACAGACACACTCCAGACGTTCCAAAAAGACATGCGAGAATGGTCGTACCCCCACATCTCATGGCTAGGGAGAGTCCAAGTAATAAAAATGAACTTCCTCCCACGCCTCCTATACCTCCTCCAGGCCATCCCCATTGAGATCCCGGGCCCCTTTTTCGGTACCCTTAGAACAGAAATGACCAGATACGTATGGAACGGACGGAAACCTAGAGTGAAATTCGCTACCCTGACACGACCTAAGGATAAAGGAGGGTTAGCCCTCCCAGACCTCCACTTATATTATGTGGCCACACACCTCCAGAGAATTGTGGAGTGGTCAAAAGACGGCGTGCACAAACTCTGGAAGACGGTAGAAGAGGCGGAAGCAGGCAGACCACTCTCGGGACTACCCTGGGGGCGTGAACCGACAAAATGGGGCGAAATGTCCATATACACAAAACACACCATGAAAGTATGGAGGAGGATAGCGAGGAAGGGGACCATGTCACCATACCCCTCCCCCCTTCTTCCTCTGACGCACAACGTCGACTTCCCCCCGGGATTAGACCCAAGAGCCTTTAGAGACATCCTCCCAGACCCACACCCACGCCTACACCATGTCCTGCAGGGAGAGAAATGTAAAAAACTGACAGACATGACGACAGCGACGCACCCGACCTTCATGCAGCACTTCAGATACACCCAGCTAACCAACTTCGTCCATACCCTACCACAGGGCTCAGCGCTCACTAGACAACATACCACACTGGAAGTGGTCTGTATGCACCCAGACCCGCTCCCACATGGAGTATCTTTCCTTTACACCATGCTACAAACGGACATCCCGACAGAGACACCCCTATTTATGAGGAAATGGGAGGATGCCCTCGGATACACGCTGACAAATAAGGAATGGGAGTCCATATGTTACCTCACACACCACTGTTCCACGCACAGCAAAACACAAGAGACAGCATACAAACTTCTGACACAATGGTACAGGACACCTCACTTCCTACACCAGATAGACCCAGGCCAACCAGGCCTATGCTGGCGATGCCAACAAGAGGAGGGCAGTATCACACACATATGGTGGGAATGCGCAAAGATCAAACCATACTGGCAAAACATCCACAAAATGCTAGAGAAATTCACGGACAAACCACCCCCCCTGGAACTAGCAGCAATGCTCCTACATCACACTCCTACCCCTCACTCCAAATACAAAAAATCTATGACTATTCGAATACTCAATGTAGCCAAACGAGTGCTCCCCCAATACTGGAAACAGGCCATAACACCTCCACTTAAGACCTGGTTTAACCAAATGGAGGAGCTGAGGACAATAGAGGAACTGACCCTGACGACTAACACCTCCCCGACAGCCTACATGGATATATGGACACATTGGATCCTAGAGACGGCGAAAGAAGGATTCCAAAGGGAACTAGAACCGCCAACCGCCACACTACAGACTGGGAGGACTTAGGGAACATACACCTGACGACAGGCGACGACTGACTACCCTCACACCCCTTCCTACCCCAACCCTAAATTTCCCTTCCCCCCTCCAGAGGAAAGCCAAGAGACCATAAACCCAATCTAAGTAGATACACAAGTCAATGAGAGGGCACACATGAGAATTGAACGTCAAACCCACAGGGAGTCGGGTCACCCCGACCAGTAAGTCGGACAAAAGGCCGACGAGCCTCTGTTTAACCCGCACACAAATTACAACTGCAATAAATGTAATGAACTGTAATAGAGAAATGCTCGTAAAATAAGTTAAAAGGGACTTGCAAGTCCGTCAACATTGTGGGCCTGCGAGCCCGACTAAAAGTTACTGTTTTTGATATATTCCAAATGCCTTCATATCCTTTGATAACTCACCTTGGAGACCTGCGAGTCTTCGAATCTTGACTAACCGATAAAAATAAAAATTATATTCACAAAAAAAAAAGAAAAACTCCAGCATTACATGAAAAGAGTGCAAGCAAATAGGGACTGACATGGTTTGACTGTTTGTTTGTTTTTTAGCCCTCTCTCCCTCACCCCATCTAGTAGTGCTTCCTTCCCCTATGAATTACCAAATGTATGAGATGCCTAGGTCTATGGGGTTGAAGTTTTAAGATACATTGTGAATTGGATATAGTTATTAATAGTCACTAAGGAATAAATAATTATAATGGGAACTGGTGCCATAAGAAATTAAATATCACAGATAGCACTTAAAGAGAGGTGGAAGGGTAAAAAAAAAGTTATAGGTCACTCTAATTAAAAACACTTAAATCTTTTTGGTACTGTTACACTTTAATTTAAATTCTGGGAATCGGTTTACAAAAGAACTAAATATAAACAATTAGAGTTGAGCGGACACCTGGATGTTCAGGTTTGCCGAGTTCGGCTGAACTTCATCAAAAAGTTCGAGTTCGGGCTCGAACTTGACCCCGAACCCGAACCCCACTAAAATGCCTCTAAAAATGTCCTGGAAAGGGCTAGAGGGCTAGAGGGCTGCAAAAGTAAGTAAAATGGGGGTAAGAGTAGGACAAGTGCGCTGCAAACAAATGTGGATAGGGAAATCACTTAAAATAACATAAAATACATAAAAATAAAAAATACAGCTGAGCCATAAAATAGCACTAGATGGAATCTTTGATTTTAGCTTTGGAAAAACATAATTCAAGATCTAAAGCATGGCTGTCAGGAAGATCACCAGAATTATCCATTTGAGAGAGGGTTGGAATGCAGGGTATTCTCTTTCATTGTTCAAACTGAGCTCAACTCCTGATGCATGGAGAAAAGGTCTTCACAAGCCTCTGCTATTGTGTACATAGTTTATACTAAGTGACCCATAGGCTGAGGAGGCGGTGACCGTGGCGGTGTAGGTGGAAGCGTCGGAGGAGGTAGCCAACACTGTTTTTTATTTGTTTTTGTTTTTAATTGGGGTAGCCCCCAAAATATTGGGACATTTAGAAAAAGAAACATTTGCGGCCTGCGGTGCATTTCTTGCAGTCCAATAACGCCATCAGGTTTTTAAAACTGTCCAGAATTACAGCATTTCAAAGGCCAGGAATTTTGAAATGCTGGCATTCAGGGCCAGGGATCGCAGGTGGGTAGGGGGATACTTCCTCTTTCTCTCAAGTGTTGGGAGATGGACAGCTGAACGCTTCCATGGGACAGTGTGGAGACGCTGGACAATTGTGTACCTGGCCTATGCTGGTGCAGGAACCCACCCTCCGAGCCACTTGTGAATGACTGGCCTGATAACTGTGGAAATAACCCCTCTTCCTCCTGTGCCACATCCTCTTCCATTATCGCCCAAAGCGTTTTTTCAAGGAGACATAGAAGCAGGATAGTAAGGCTGAGAACGGCGTCATCGGCACTGGCCATGTTGGTGGAGTACTCGAAACAGCGCAACATGGCACACAGGTCTCGCATGGAGGCCCACTCATTGGTGGTGAAGTGGTGCTGTTCCGCAGAGCGACTGACCCGTGTGTTGCAGCTGAAACTCCACTATCGCCTGCTGCTGCTCGCACAGTCTCTCCAGCTTGTGCAAGGTGGAGTTCCAACTTGTGGGCACATCGCATGTAAGGCAGTGAGCGGGATGGCCAAAGATACGCTGCAGTGCAGACAGGCGAGCAGCAGCAGGGTGAGAACGCCGAAAGTGTGCACAGATGGCCCGTACTTTCTGCAGCAGCTCTGATATATCTGGGTAGTTTTTCAGGAATTTCTGCACCACCAAATTCAGCACATGCGCCAGGCAAGGGATGTGCGTCAAACCGGCTAGGCCCAGAGCTGCTACGAGATTTTGCCCATTATCGCACACCACCAGGCCGGGCTTGAGGCTCAGGGGCAACAACCACTCTATTGTTCCATGCCTGTCCACAGCTCCTGCGCGGTGTGGGGTTTTCCCCCAAAACATATGAGTTTTAAAACAGCCTGCTGTCATTTCCCCCTGGCTGTGCTGAAGTTGGTGGTGAAGGTGTTACGCTGACCGGATGAGGAGGTGGTAGAGGAGGAGGAAGCGGAGTAGGAGGAGGAGGCAACAGGAGGCAAAGCTGTGTACCCAAATAAAGATTGTCAAATGTTGTATCCTGGAACTGTGTCCCATACAGTTACTGGGGAAATGGGTTTGACCTATTCTAATCAAAGGGGATAACCATCGGTTACCCAGGTCCCACTTCAATTGGTGGCAAGTGGCGGGATCCCATGTCCCTGCCAACAGACCCATGGACTACAGTGCTCTAAAGCGACCTACACTGCAGGACTTGTGTGGAGCCAGAGGAATAATGCCTGGTGGGAGAAACAAGGCCAAATTGACTGCTGCGCTTATGGAGGACGACCAGGCACGCCGTGAGGCAATGAACCCCAGCCAGGGGCCGGAGATGAGGAAGCGACTGGGTCACCAGCAAACAAGTGGGGAAGGCAGATCAGAGACTATCCCTTTATTACACAAATCCTCCTGGCCCGGTATACGGTCACCCCCGAGCATTACCGACGAAAGTTTAGGGAGACCCGGAAAGGGGAGGACTCCCATTCAGAGTGGGCATGACGCATTTTTCAGGGGGCGGCAAAAAACGCCACCCCCAAATGCCCAGGGCAAATGCCTTGTTAGCCTCGCGGCTAACTGACATGCCGAGCGGGCGGCGCTGGGCTGAAGGGCGGCTGGCGAGGGAGCTCTTACTCTGAGCTGTCCGCTCAGCTCCCTCGCGCGCCGCAGAGTGAGGCTGGGAGCCGGAATATGACGTCATCAACCCGGCTCCCAGCCTCACTCTGCGGCGCGCGAGGGAGCTGAGCGGACAGCTCAGAGTAAGAGCTCCCTCGCCAGCCGCCCTCCCAGCCCAGCGCCGCCCGCAGCCACTGGACCACCAGGGAGAAAGAGACCCCCCCCCCCAGCATTCCCAAAGGTAAGGGTGGGGGGTAAATAAAAAAAATGTGTTAGTGTGAGTGTGTGTGTCTGACTGTGTGAGTGTGTCTGCTAGTGTGTGTCTGCTAGTGAGTTAGTGTGTGTCTGTTAGTGTATGTCTGACTGTGTGTGTCTGTTAGTGTGTATGTGTGTGTCTGACTGTGTGTGTCTGTTAGTGTGTATGTGTGTGTCTGACTGTGTGTCTGTTAGTGTGTATGTGTGTGTCTGACTGTGTGTGTCTGTCAGTGTGTGTGTGTCTGTTAATGTGTGTGTGTGTGTCTGACAGTTTGTGTCTGTGTGTATATGTGTGTCTGACTGTGTGTGTGTGTGTCTGTTAGTGTGTGTGTCTGACTGTGTGTCTGTATGTCTGTTAGTGTGTGTGTGTGTGTCTGACTGTGTGTGTCTGTTAGTGTGTATGTGTGTGTCTGACTGTGTGTGTCTGTTAGTGAGTATGTGTGTGTCTGACTGTGTGTGTGTGTCTGTCAGTTTGTGTGTGTCTGTTAGTGTGTGTGTGTGTGTCTGACAGTTTGTGTCTGTTAGTGTGTATGTGTGTGTCTGACTGTGTGTATGTTTGTGTCTGACTGTGTGTGTCTGTTAGTGTGTGTGTGTGTCTGTTAGTGTGTGTGTCTGACTGTGTCTGTTAGTGTGTGTGTGTCTGACAGTTTGTGTCTGTTAGTGTGTGTGTGTCTGACTGTGTGTATGTGTGTGTGTTAGTGTGTCTGTTAATGTGTGTGTGTCTGTTAGTGTGTGTGTGTGTCAGTGTGTGTGTCTGTGTGTCTGTTAGTGTGTGTCTGTTAGTGTGTGTGTGTGTGTCTGTTAGAGTGAGTGTGTGTGTCTGTTAGTGAGTGTGTGTGTGTCTGTTAGTGAGTGTGGGTGTCTGTTAGTGTGTGTATGCATATCTGTCAGTGAATGTGTGTGTGTGTGTATTTAGAAGGCGGGGGGAAGGGTTGGGGGGGCTGCTGCAGGGGGGGAAAGAGGGGTTGCCACTGATCACAAGGGCCACCCAGAACTGGCTCAACTCCCATCAAGCCAAGTTCCCGGAGGAGATCACCCAGCTCGTCATGCTAGAGCACTTTTTCAATGGGCTCCCCAACGAAACGGCTCCAAGAAGTATTGGTATGAGCTGCTGAAGCTAGCTCACGATATCCCCTTGGCAGGGCATTTAGGCAGGAGCTGGACAGCGTCTTGGCTCACCCAAAGCTTCTTCTGGCCAGGCATCTCTCAGGATCTGAGGCAGTACTGCCAGATGTCTGCCAGAGAGTGGGGAAGAGAAGGGACCGGCACAGGGCCCCCCTCCATCCCCTACCTATCAGTGAAGATCCGTTTGGCAGAGTAACTGTTGACATTATAGGTCCCCTAGCCAAGCCTAATCCCTCTGGGAAGAAGTACATTCTGACCATCGTGGACTACATGACTCCCTACCCTGAGCAGTATTCGGGCAGAGACTGTGGCTGAAGCCTTGATGCGAGTGTTCTCCCGGATGGGTTTTCCCCGGTAGATTCTCTCAGACTAGTGCACCCAGTTTACTGCCAAAATGACCCACCAACTGTGGAGATTGTGCACATTAAACCAATCCTGAGCTCCCCTTACCACCCACAGACCAATGGCCTGTGTGAGCGCTACAACGGTACGTTGAAGCAAATGCTCCGTACCTTTGCGGCAACTCACAAGGATTGATAGAGATTCCTGCCCCATCTCCTGTTTGCCTATCGGGAGGTGCCACAGGTATCGACTGGGTTCTCCTCGTTCGAACTGCCACGCCAGGGAACTGGCTTTGGTGTGCTCGGTCCCTGGGTGCGTTGGGCAGTAGCAGGCGTACTGTCTAGGGGACGGCTGCTCCGCTTTTGCACCCTCCTCTAGGAGGAGAAGGTGTATGTGGAATAGGAGGTTGAGGAGGCGGTGACCGTGGCGGCGACGACGCATTCGGATATCTGCCCTATCAACTTTCGATGTTACTTTCTGCTCCTACCATGGTGACCACGGGTAACTGGAAATCAGGTTTCGATTCCGGAGAGCTACCACATCCAAGGAAGGCAGCAGGTGCACAAATTACCCACTCCCGACGCCGGGAGGTAGTGACGATAAATAACAATACAGGATTCTTTCCAGGCCCTGTAATTGGAATGAGTACACTTTAAATCCTTTAACTAAGATCTATTGGAGGGCAAGTTTGGTGCAGAGCGACTGACCCGTGCGTGCTGCAGCTGAAACTCCACTATCGCCTGCTACTGCTCGCACAGTCTCTCCAGCATGTGAAAGGTGGAGTTCCACCTTGTGGGCACGTCGCATATGAGGCGGTGAGCGGGACATATAAATAAAGAAACATTTGCTGACTGCGGTGCATTTCTTGCAGTCCAATAACGCCATCAGGTTTTTAAAACTGTCCGTAATGACAGCATTTCAAAGGCCAGGAATTTTGAAATACCTGGCATTCAGGGCCAGGGATCGCGGGTGGGTAGGGCGGTACTTCCTCTTTCTCTCCAGTGTTTGGGAGATGGACAGCTGAATGCTTCCCTGGGACAGTGTGGAGATACTGGAAAATTGTGTACCTGGCCTATGATGGTGCAGGAACCCACCCTCCAAGCCACTTGTGAATGACTGGCCTGATAACCGTGGAAATAACCCCTCTTCCTCCTGTGCCACATCCTCTAACATTATTGCCCAAAGCGTTTTTTCAAGGAGACATAGAAGCGGGATAGTAAGGCTGAGAACGGCGTCAACGGCACTGGCCATGTTGGTGGAGTACTCGAAACAGCGCAACATGGCACACAGGTCTCGCATTGAGGCCCACTCATTGGTGGTGAATAGTGATGTCGCGAACTTGCCGCGAACGGTTCACCACGAACCGTTCTTGGCGAACTCCGGTCAGCTGACACATCCCTGCCAATCTCTGGCAGACCCTCCCTCCCAGACCCTCCCACCTCCAGGACAGCATCCATGTTGAAGCTGCCTTCAACATGGATGCTGTCCTGGAGGTGGGAGGGTCTGGGAGGGAGGGTCTGCCGGAGATTGGCAGGGATGTGTCAGCTGACCAGAGTTTGCCGCAAACGGTTCGTGGCGAACCGTTCGTGGCAAGTTCGCGAACGGTTCGCAAAATCACTAGTGGTGAAGTGGTGATGTTCCGCAGAGCGACTGACCCGTGCGTGCTGCAGCTGACACTCCACTATCGCCTGCTGCTGCTCGCACAGTCTCTCCAGCATGTGCAAGGTGGAGTTCTGCAGGCTAGAATTCACTCACCACTGGACCGCCAGGGATGATGAAAGAGTGCCAGTCCCCCCGCCTCTCTCCCAGGCTAAAGGTAAGAAGGGAGGGGGGGATATAATGCCTACTTTTTTATTTTTTATTTTTTAATTACCCCTCACCCTCCCCAAACACTCAATCCCTTCTAACATTCACACACATCACTCTCACACACAGCACTCTCACACCCATCACACATAGCACTCTCACACACATCACTCTCACACAGCACTTTCACACCCATCACACATAGCACTTTCACACAACACAGCGCTCTCACACCCATCACACATAGCACTCTCACACCCATCACACATAGCACTTTCACACAACACAGCGCTCTCACACCCATCACACATAGCACTCTCACACACAACACTCTCACACAAAACCAGCTCTCTCACACCCATCACACATAGCACTCTCACACCCATCACACACAGCACTTTCACACAACACAGCACTCTCACACATATCACACATAGCCCTCTCACACACTGGGAGAAAAATTTGTCCCGGGCATTTTTTTATCACAGCACCCCACTAAGAAGGGGGCGGGGCAGAGAGGGTGTGTTTCGTCATCACCAATGTCAAACACGCCCCCTCTCAAAGTGAGCATGTTGGTTCAATGCTCTTCCAGGGCAGATCATGCGCAGAACTCTGCTAAAGAGCTCTAGCATGAGAAAAAAAGCCCTGTATTTGTTTTGCACAGTGCAAGCACTCTCACATATAGCACTCTCACACCCATCACACACAGCACTTTCACACAACACAGCACTCTCACACCCATCACACACAGCACTCTCACACACATCACACACAGCCCTCTCACACATAGCACTCTCACACACATCACACACAGCACTCTCACATCCATCACACACAGCACCCTCACACCCATCACTCACAGCACTCTCATGCCCATCACACACAGCACCCTTACACACAGCACCCTCACACACATCATAAACAGCACCCTCACACACAGCACCCACACATCACACACAGCACCCCTCAAACACAGCATCCATCACACACACATACTGCACTCTTCACATACACATTACATCCCTCACAGACACCCACTGCACCCCTCACACATACACACTGCACCAAACACACACACACACACACACAATACTTCCCAACATATTTATATTATATCTAAAATAAAAATCAGGAAGTGGAGCGATGTTTAGGTGATGAGCCCCTACCCACATGCAATCAAAGATGAAAAATAGTAAAAAAAATGGATATACTTATACTCCTTAATGAGTAGTAGTTACGCACTCAAGAGCACAGGTAGCATGTAGAAGAAGAAATAAAAAAAAAAACAGTGTAATTCTGTATAATACTTATATAGATCGCACTTTTGTATATAGTGCTACTTTTCATATGTGATATAATTCATAGATTTGATAGTGAAAATAAACATTTATTCATACTAAAAATATAAAATATAAATTGTAAAATACATAATCAAATAAAAATAGCAAGCACAGTTAACAAGTGGCTGCTTACTAAAATTGATGGTGAGCACAATGGTATATGTCCGTGTCTCACAAGCATGCTGCCACTCACTGAGAGATGTCGGAGATAGGCGGAGTATCGGTGTGTAGGAATCCGGATTGCAAGTTCAGGCTTTATGATAGAACTGCTATTTCGAAACTCCCGGTTTCACCACTTGGCTCCTCCCACTGCAGACGCGTGCTGACGTAGTCTACGCGTTTCGCCGTACTAGGACGGCTTCGTCAGGATGTAATGAAGCTGTTACAAGCTGTATGGGTAAGGGCAACGCCCACAGCTTTATTAATGATTATTGCCAGCGTCCACAACCTGTCAGCTGTTGGGGGATTACCATCAGACAGCTCTATCAAATGAAGCCAGCAGCCTGCCCCTGCCGTCAGCTCTCAGTAGGCTGCGACTCCCCAAGCCGCTTGGGCACTTCCTTCCAATTGTCTTCGCTGGCCAGGACTACCGCCATCGCGATGCCTCTCTAACTGTCCCCTTGGGAGGCACCGCGCCCCCTCGCAGCCAGCGCCTCCTCGATACCCGCCTCTAGTCTGGAATTCAGGATATCTAAACCTATAAGAGAGAGGTGACCTGCTGCGCCCTAGGTCATTACCCCCCGCGTGGATAACTAAGGTCACTGGCCCCGACACATACCTCCAAAGGGACACACACTCAGAGTACACTTGTTGCCACAACATACCCCTAATATCCCTCCACCTTACCCTGGCTACCTCATAGGGGAACCCCAAATTTCTGCCATAGGAACGCTCCTCCGCTTGCCGTGCTGCCCAGTATACGAAGGAATGACCCAATATTCAAACACAGCGAGGCCGAGGACCTAGGAAGAAATAAACGTTATAACAAATGAGGCCTGACATATGACCTGTAGCGATGAGAGCACCATCTACCCAACCGCTGAATTGCTGCAGCAGATAACCCCAACAAACTAGCCTGAGTGGCTGCCCCTATGCGAAATGAGTGAGCTGAGTACTGCCGCGAATCCAACCCACACTGCGCCAACGCGGCCCGAAACATTGCCGTAAACTGATAGCACGTCACGGGAGTCCCGTCGCTATGAACCAGCAAGGGAAGATACGCCAACAACCTCCTCAGTAAATATGCCAAGAAAAGCCTAACCAGGCAAAACCCCCCACCAGTCGCACCGATACGAACCCATTGACCGCCTGATGAAAACGTCCACGAAGTCCTCAGCCCACCGGATGAACGCCAACAGAAGCGGACCGACAGACGTTCGGTCGCGGGAGACCAATTCGCCCACGCGAAAGGCCCCAAGGAAACAAAATGAAGATGTAACCCAGAATAGCAATACCTCGTATTCCGAGAACCCAACGCCGACTGAATCCGCCCTAGCAAGTCGGCTGACACCGGGCAGCGGCAGTCCGGGGCCCTCCTAAGCCTCCAACCCCGGATCACTCGCTGGATACCAAACTCCCGAGAAACGTCTCGCCAACCCATAAACCTACATAGAAAATACTTTTCAGCCGAGGAGCAAGACTTACCCTGTTCGAGCATCGCCTCTAGCATTGTCAGGGTTGCCTCCAGGCATCCCAACTCAGACCCCAGCACCCGACTCTGCAAGAACATGGCCAGCCACTGGCGCCAGACCGCTTGATATGATCTCCAAGAAGCGTCCAACAAGGAGTCTCAATCCTCCAAATCGATCTCCCATAAGGAGTCCGGACAGCTGAGAAATTGAACAGCCCATGGGCAAACACATGTCATAGTATACAACCCCATGAAAAGAACAACCTAGCAAGTGAAAGCAGGAGGGGTGAACCGGCAACAGACGAAAAGCCGATGCTATGTCAGATTTTGCCAACAATGCGCCGGGCCCTGCACGGTGCACCAACTCTAACGCCCTGTCGAATGATGCATAGCGCACTCGACAAACATCTTTCCCAATGTCATCGTTAGCTGAACCTCCTGACGGATAAGACAGATGGTGTATCAAACAAAAGGAACCAGGTTCCTTCTTAGGAACCAGCCCCAAGGGAGAAATGCGTAAATTAGAAAAGGGGGAAAAGGAAAAAGGGGCCTGCCATGCGACCCGCTTGGACCTCTTCGTCTAACTTGTCCTGCATAATATCTTCCTTGCCCTTAACCGAGCGGAGATTGTCCGCAAACTGGAGCAATGAAGAAGGAACAACGGAATCCAAAAACCCACCATCGCGAACTCTATGATACCAGGCGAGCCAGGGGCGCATCCTTAGGACGTCAACTGGCGTCCTCTCCCCTAGGAATGTCGTCTCGAGAAGGACCCTTCCCGGTGACCGGTTTCCCTTTCCGGAAGCAGCGCGTAGCTGGGTGTGCTCCCCCGCAGTGAGCACATTCGTGGCGAAACCTGCACAAACTGTACCACCGGCACTGGCTCTCGTTAAAGAGCCAGCAGACACCTTTTTTCTGTCCTGCAGAGGAGCCGGAGGTACCTCCGGCAGACCCGGGAAAGGGAGATGGTCTACTGGGAGTCATTATTAACAGCCAGAGACTACCATCCTGAACCCCAAAATCCATACCTGGGCACACCGCCATCTTTTGGAGGGATTGCTGGTCATAGCGATACCAGAATTGCCCCCGTAGATTTTATAGGCCCCCCAAATTAGGTCTAAGTACCCAAAGAGAGAAGGAGCCTTATCCGGGAAACAACGCACTAGGATGCTTGAAAAGATATTAAACCCTTGCAACCAATTGCCAAAGGTTCTGGGTATCTGCTTACCTTTGTCTGCTTCAGTAACTTCACTCCGGCATGGTCTGTCCACGGAATCCTTGTCAGGAGAAACCAAGGACAGCCGATCCATGTACTCACCTCTCCATATTTTCTCTTGCATGTCCACAGGGACATGTAAACCTAACGGTGCAAGATCGCATCCCACCGAACCCGCGCGAAAAGCCCCTGCGGCAGGCTGACCCCTAGGGTCCTGTGCACGTCCCTGGACCTCCACCTGCACTGGAAGTCTATTATCCTGCCCTGCGGCTACCCTTTGCCCAGTAAGCTGTGATGGGAAACTGTCAACTAGGGTCCTAAGCAGGCACAACCACTCCCTGGGCTGTTCTTGGGCACCAGTCCCCTGATCAGCGCAATGTAAAAACTCACCAGACCGCTGGGGAACTGTTGGCACTGAAACCTCTTCTTCTTCTGAAGCAGAATCCGACCAAGACCTCCTGTGGACATCTGCAGTAGGACCTGAGCTGTGCTCCAGGCTGACATTACCGAAACCGGCTGCCTCTGGGTGATGGGAGTTGTCCCGGATGCCTGGGAGTTCCAGTTGTGTGTCCGGTTGTCTCCTCTCCTCCCTGCCGACCGTCCTCTGCATCCGGCACCCTGGGAACTCCGTGGGGTGCGTGTCCGGGTGCGACTGTTAATGACGTCCGCCGCCCTGACGTTCGACGTGCTCAAGGGTGCCGACGCTTACCATCACTTCCGGCGTCGTCTCTCTTCCCACCGTTTGGACCGGAAGAGACGGCGTGCCCCTCGATCTTCCCGCCATGCTGCCATCTTGTCCACCAGCGATGCCTCCATCCACCGACCTCCGGCTCCCTCCTCCTCTCGCCGGGGAAGTCCTGGCGGTGCCGATCCACTCACCCCGCTGAAAACCTCGCCGTCTGGACACCGGACTGGGTGACAAGCGCGTAGGGGGCCTGGAACGCCTGGCCCTCCTACCGCCATCCGGCAAAATCACCGAAGTCTCTGAAGCTGCAGCAGGCACCAGGTGGTTGTCCATACCGGCGATCACCTCCTCCAACGCTCCAGCTCCATGGGACTCAAGGTACGCCTGCAATAAAGCTACCACATCATCCTTGGACACGGCTGAAGCCATTCTCCCGATATCAGATGAGGGAAAGGTAGGTAAAATAGATGTGTAAGTAATATAAGCTAAAAAATTAATAATTTTTTTTTTTTTTTTTTTTTTTACACAGTCCCAGGGGAAGCTAGCACCACTAAACTTCTGCCCTGTAACTGGTGAGTACCCTCCCCTTTCTCCCCTTCTTAACCCCTTAAGGACTGGACTGTTTTTGCGATGTTGTACATTTGCGACCAGGAATATTTTTACACTTTTGTGGTGTTTGTGTTTGGCTGTAATTTTCTGCTTTCTCATTTACTGTTCCCATACAAATTATATATTGTTTTTTTCAGGACAAAATGGGCTTTCTTTACATACCATTATTTATATAATCTCATGTATTTTAATTTAAAAAAATACAAAAATCTGATGAAAAATTGAAAAAAATACATGTTTTTTGACTTTTACTTGAAAAATCTTTTACTCATCTACAAAAGCGAATGAAAAAAACTGCTAAATAGATTCAAAATTTTGTCCTGAGTTTAAAAATACCCAGTGTTTACGTGCTTTTTGCTTTTTTTTGCATGTTATAGGGCTATAGGTACAAGTAGGATATTGCGGTTTCAAAACATACATTTTTAAAATTTATCAATAGTGACATTGTAACACTATTATCTGTCATAAATCTCTGAATAACACCCCACATGTACATATTTTTTAAAGTAGACAACCCAGGGTATTCAATATGGGGTATGTCCAGTCTTTTTTTAGTAGCCACTTAGTCGAAAACACTGGCCAAAGTAAGCATTCATATTTGTTTGTGTGTGAAAAAAGTAAAAAAACTAAATTGAACGCTAATTTTGGCCAGTGTTTGTGACCAAGTGGTTACTAAAAAAGACTGGACATACCCCATTTGCAATACCTTGGGTTGTCTTCTTTTGCAAATGGTATGCCATCATGGGGGTAATTCTCATTCCTGGGCTACCATATGCTCTCAAAGGCAACGTAACCAACCTGGCCATTTTCAGTATAAAATATTTGGCCCATATGGCTGTGAGAAAGCCTTGTAACGTTCAAAAATGCTATAAAACCTGTACATGGGGGGTACTGTTTTTACTCGGGGAACATGCAGCTGAACGCACAAATATTGAGTGTTTAAAACTGGAAAGAAACTTTATGCAGCACCAGAGTGCATCTCATCAAAGTAAAAGTGCTGTTTGTGTTGAAAAATGCAAAAAAGTAACTTTCACTGACAATATCATCGCTGTGATATGTTTTACTGTTTTGAATCACTAATATTTGTGTTCAGCGAAGTCTCCCGAGTAAAACAGTACCCCCCATGTACAGGTTTTAGGGTGTCGTAGAACGTTACAGGGTAAAATACAGTGCTAGCCAATTAAATTCTCTGGAATTTCGGCCTGGGTTGGCAGGCAGGTCCCTCAAATTGCAATCAATAAAATTACTGAATTATGTAAAAATATTACATAAATACGCACGTAGAATTTAAATATATATGCATATTTATATATTTGAAGTCTACGTGTATATTTATATAATTATTTATGTAATTTTGTATATGGACATATGTATATTTCTTATTATTTTTATTTATTTTTATATACATAGATATATATACAAATTCATTCTAAGTGTATTTTGATATAAATATATATATATTAATTTTAAAATACAGTTAGAATAAAATTTCATATAGCTATATAATTTTTTTAAAATTTTTTATTATTATTTTTAAAAAAAATTATTTAATTTAAATTACTTATTAGTTATATTTTATAATAATATATATATACAATATATATAGTTATTATATATATTATATATATACGTGTGTAATTTAATTATAAGTGTATTTTTATATTAATATAAGTACATATTAATATAAAAATACACTTAGTATGACATTATATATATGATATATAGACATATATTATATAGATATAATATATGTCTATATATCATATTTATACATATATAATTATTATTTTTTTTTTTATTACCATTAACTTTAATTTTTTTTTTGATTTTACAGTTGCAGGGAGACTGCCTGTCAGCACAGACAGTCCCCCTGCAGGCAGCACTATGGACACCTATTGTGACCATGTGATCGCTGTGTTAAGCGATCACATGGCCACAGGGGGTCCTAATCTGCCGTGGGGAGACTGTCTGGGCTGCAGACAGTCTCCCCACAACCGGAGGAACACTGATCGCCGCCGGGGGAACGACGGCGATCAGGTAAGTAGCCCCAGACCGTTTGGACGGTTCAGGACCGTCATCGGTCCTCAAGGCAAAAATGCCGATGACGGTCCTGAACCGTCCTCGGTCCTTAAGGGGTTAATGCCAGGGTGCCACATTGTATCCCCTTAGGTACCATCCCCTTATCCCTGCCAGCAGTCATGTCCTCCCTTCCTTATGTTTCCAGGGAGGTACTATCTTCTGTGGGTTATTGCATTTTTAAGATGTAGACTTATTGTATCACACTAGCCATGCACAGGTAGATTGTCTGGCACGTTGTTTTGGTGTTTGGTTTTTAACTTTGTAGTTGTGACTTTACACAATATAGAAATGTAAACTAATGCTTCTGTATATGAAGCGGTAACTTCTTGAGAAGCGGTAACTAGCCAGTGGTGCACACATACACCAGATATGAAGTGTACACCCCAAATGTACTATTTAGCACCTAAAGAATTTGAATGTTTAAAAATGCGCTATAACCACAGTATTTGATGGTTCTATTTGACTCTCAGATATGAAGTGCAGGCCCCAACAGGAGTTCATCTGAGACCCGATCGGTGTGTAAATAAAAGACCTGTTACTTCCTGAAGACTTGTGTCCATATCTTTATGTGTGGCTTCTGCGGTTTGTTTCTGTTATTCCTCTGGTAACATTTTTGGTGCATTGGGTCCGGGAACCTCATCGCATGGAAGCTGGCGCAGAGATTTGAGACAGTAAACTTTTACCAACGTTCTCCATGGCAGCACCCCTGAACTTCTGCGTGGACCTCCTTTTGTCTCAGCACCATTGGACTGTTGTCCAGGAGATCATCGGCTTCTGCGCAGTGAGTACCGGGGTGCCACGTCGATGAGTGTGAACCCAGGTCCAGGAACTAAAAGGTAAGACTGATACCGTTAGAGCGGTAGGCCCACAAGGGGTTTTATATTTGGAACCGGTTATTGGATTGCCCAAACAGAGAAGGAGCCTTATCCGGGAAACGGCGCACTAGGATGCTTGAAAAGATATTAAACCCTTGCAGTAGCCCTCCCCCACTCTTCCTCCCAAGCTAAAACTGGTATTTGCACTCCCCCTGCTCTATTGTCCCCGCCTACCCACATACCTATCTGTTCTTTTGTTTCAAACTCTTGTATTTCTGTACCAACCCCCAATGGTTCTTTGTAATTTGAACTGACTTCCTTTTTGGTAGAAGTGTATTTTAGCATTGAATTTTTTAACAATTAAAATTGTAAGGAGAATTTTTAAATAACAGTAACCGAGTCTATTGGATCAGATAATTCTCAGCAATGACATTGTACAATAATCATTGAAATAGCACTAAAACTACTGAACACTGTGTGCCTTCACTGATAGTCTAAAATACAACTGGAAGAAATGATCAATGGTATAAGATGCTAGAGTACACTTTTATCCTTTTTTAGTTACTGGATGGGCCCCTCCCAGCTTTGTTCAAAATATCCTCTTTACTAAAATACAAACTGAGATGTTTAATTTACCTTAGAACTAAAGCTTTACTCAAGCCTAGATATCAGAGTGAACAGTGATTAAAATAAGCAATAATAAAATAAGCACATAATTAAAGTCTATCTGCTTCATTAGACTTTAGGGAGGCACTCTGGGGCCACCTACTGGCCATCTTCAGGAGTTACATTGATATCACATTGTTTAATCATCTTTAAAGGACCACTATAGTGCCAGGAAAACATACTAGTTTTCCTGGCACTATCGTGCCCTGAGGGTGCCCCCACCCTCAGGGACCCCCTCCCGCCCGGCTCTGGGGAAAGGAAAGGGTTAAAACTTACCTTTTTCCAGCGCTGGGCGGGGAGCTCTGCTCCTCCGATCCTCCTCCTCTCCTCCCATTCGGCTGAATGCGCACGCGCGGCAAGAGCTGCGCGCATTCAGCTGGTCTCATAGGAAAGCATTTACAATGCTTTCCTATGGACGCTTGCGTGCTCTCACTGTGATTTTCACAGTGAGAATCACGCAAGCGCCTCTAGCGGCTGTCAGTGAGACAACCACTAGAGGATTTGAGGGCTGGATTAACCTATTTATAAACATAGCAGTTTCTCTGAAACTGCTATGTTTATAAAAAAAATGGGTTAACCCTAGATGTACCTGGCACCCAGACCACTTCATTAAGCTGAAGTGGTCTGGGTGCCTAGAGTGGTCCTTTAACTCTATACTGGCATACAACAGACAGAAGTAGGATTGCTTACCCTATTTTAATATATTTATTGCTGTAAGGTTTTATTTTATGTATAAATATATTAAAAGATTTTTTAAAAGTTTTATTATTAGACCCATGAAGATTATTTTGATACAATTACTTACCCTCTGGTGACACCTGCTGGTAGGTTTTTGGTTTAACACTTTTTTTTATTTTTTTCCATCTGCCAAATGCTGACTAGTAAAATTAGTTCACCCCCCTTCCACCTATCTTACTACTCTCAGACCGGAACCTATTACTGAGCAGCCTTGCCGAAGTCCCATACTAACCCGACAATTGACTGACACCCTTCCATCCCGACATTGCCACATGCCCCTCCGACTTACACCAGGCCCAACACACGTTGACGAAAATGGCCAAATACAACGGGCAGATCCTGTGTTTGTCTATGTCCCCGTCACCACAACTGACCTGTTCAATTGGAAGACCCATAACTCCTCGTACACTGATAAACCTCAAGCCATGATTGACTTGGTCACCTCCATTATACAAACACACAATCCCACCTGGGCTGATTGTCAGCAATTATTACTGACCTTTGGAACGTAAATGGCGCTGACATGATCCATCTAAAGGCCTATCAACAAGCCATTATTGCTGGCAAGAAGGCAGGAGGGAAAAAGGCAATTAACATGTCCAGGACGGCTGAAGTGTTACAAAAAGCTAATGAATCACCCAGTGCTTTTTATGAGAGACTGCTTGAGATTGTACACTCCTTTCAATCCTGAAGCCCCTGAAAACTTCCGAATGATAGACTCAGCATTTGTCAGCCAGGCCCAGAGCGATATTAAGAGAAAGCTACAAAAATTAGAGGGATTTGCAGGGATATCCATATCACAGCTAGTGTAGGTTGCAAATAAGGTGTATATGAATAGGGAAACTGAGACAAAGCATGAGGAGGAACGTAAGATGAGGAAGAAAATAGACATGTTAGTGGTAGCTATTTCAGGCATAGCTAGAGAAGGAGGGGAGATGAATAGAGGAGTTGAGAATAGGATGAGCAGGGTACCACTAGGTGGAGATCAATGTGCATATTGTAGAGAGGAAGGGCATTGGAAGAGTGACTGTCCAGAGAGGGGATATATTGCAGGTGGTAGACAAGAAGAGAGAAGAGGGCGAGGTGGTTATGGTAGTAGCTATAGAGGACGAGGTAGAGGAAGTTTTGAAGGGAATAATGGATATAGCAGAGGGAGTGTTCAGGGAGGTAGATATTATCCCCTTACCCAGAGACCTAGGGATAGGGAAGATAGAGATTTTTGTAGGTCTAGCTGACACTGTCATGGAAGAGTATTGATACCGACCGGGCTCCATCCCCCTTGGCCGAGCGGAGCCTATGGTCGATGTAGCAATAGGGGGAAAGAGAAGTCCTTTCATGATTGACACAGGTGCTGAACATTCTGTGGTGACCAAGTTGGTATCTCCTCCTTCTGATAAGACTATAACTGTGATAGGAGCTACTGGGAAAAGTGATGCTAGAGCAATTCTCAGGAGTCGTACTTGCATTCTAGGAGGCCATTTTGTTAAGCACCAGTTCCTATACATGTCGGAGTGTCCAGTTTAACTTCTAGGACGAGATATATTATCAAAGCTTCAAGCTCAGATAATTTTTCTACCTAATGGATCAATGTCTTTGAAGTTTAATAAATCACCAGGCATAATAGCGGTATTGGTGCCAAAAGAAGAAGAATGGGTTTCTATACTGTAATAATAAATGCAAACCCTAAGAGTGATGGAACTTTATTTAACATTCCAGGAGTATGGGCAGAAAATAATCCTCCAGGACTTGCTCGTAACATCCCACCGATAAATATTGAGTTAAAGCTTGGGGTGTATCCTGTTAGCCTTCGTATGTTGTTCTTTTATCTACCCCAACCGCTGTAAAGGTGGCGGAAGTGACTCCTTGGATTCATCACTTTAGGGTTAAACCAGCGGCAGATTCCTGGCAAGCTACTCCAGATCGTGAGAATCCTTGCAAGATCTGGTTGAAGTGCATGACCCAGTCGAATTGAGCGTGACTTGAGAAGTATGAGGTGAGTTTTGAAGAATTGTGGTTGAAAGTAACATCAGAGATCAGCAAGTAGGTGTTTTGACGGCCATAATAAAGCCTGACCACCTGCCTACGTTTCGTAGCCAGAGTGTCTCGAAGGGACCTCTGTGAAGGTGAGGATCAGAAGTACAACAATCCTTGCAGCCCTCACAAGCGGGAAGCTGAGGTGCCGTCGCACGGTCGAAGAATTAAGATGAGGACCGCAAGAATAATGTGTTTAATTATGTGCTTTAGTATTTTTATAATTTTTCAGGAAGGTAAAGGTGAGGATATTCCAAGCTGGGTTAGTTGTATTAAGACTACGAAAACAGGTAACCAGATATCTCAGACCCTAATTTGGCACTTACAATATGAATGTAAAGGATCTGTGTCTAGGTGTAGGTACTTAGATACTGATTATAGTGTGTGTCAACTGATATCAGGTGAGCTCAAGTGTTACGATCCCCAATTCCAACCCCATACAATTTGGTTGGTAATTCGGAACAGTAACTCCCAGGGGACCTTAATAAATAAGACTGTGATAAGCACTATACATTCTATGGGCATTCTACTATTTGATGCATGTAAGGCGATCTCGGGTAGGGAAAACCTTGGAACGTATATGGTAATCTTAAATGGGAACGAATTTATGGGTTTAATGATAAATATTTATGCCCTAGCAAAAGATCTACTGATCCTGACTGCCCAAATAGAGACTTTAACTTCTGCCCCTATTGGTCATGTGTAGGTTGGGCAACCTGGGGAAAGACAGTAGATCAAGATATGATTATCCAAAGGTTGCCCACTGCACCGTATTGTAAAACTATGGAGTGTAACCCTGTGCATATGACTATTTCCAATCCACAGCACTTCATTGACAAGTTTGGGAATCTCTTTGGGTTGCAAAATACATGGTACAGGAGTAGATCCAGGGACCATAATATATGTAGGTCTTGAAACTGAGACGACAGCTTATTAAACTCATCAGGTTTTCCATTCCTTCTATGAGAAGATGAGTGTTGAGGATAAAATTCCCCATAATGTTAAGAACCTATTTATTGATTTGGCTGAGAGTATTGCAGGTAGTCTTAATATAACTAACTGCTTTGTATGTGGAGGTACTAATATGGGAGACCAATGGCCATGGGAGGCAAGAGAGGTTTGGTACCTTGGTTCTGAGACAGATGAACAACAGATGCCTTCTCAGTCTGATCATCAAGTAAATGTAAGGGAAAAATCTGAATGGTGTTTAAAGACATCTATAATAGGCCATGTATGTTTAACTAGAGGAGGTCCAATGTATAATACACCTGTTGGAGAGATAACATGTTTGGGACAGAAGGCCTACAATGCCGATAGTAAAGATACTACTTGGTGGTCAGCTTCAAATGTCTCGGAACCTACTAATCCGTTTGCCAATTACACCAATTTAAAAGAGGTATGGTTTGACTTATCTGCTACATCCAACTGGAAAACCCCAGCGAATTTGTACTGGATCTGTGGTAAGAAAGCATACTCGGAGTTACCACAAGATTGGGAAGGGACATGTGTGCTAGGTATGCTCAATCCATCCTTCTTCTTGTTGCCAATTGAAACAGGAGACACCTTGGGAGTTAAGGTTTATGATGTGAATAATAAAAAGAAGCGAGCTTCATTGAATATAGGTAGTTGGGAAGATGAGTGGACTCCCCAGCATATCATAAATTACTATGGACTTGCTACCTGGGCTGAAGATGGTACTTATGGATATAAAACCCCAATATATATGCTCAACCGTATTATAAGACTACAGGCGGTGGTTGAGATTATCACCAATGAAACAGCGCAAATACTTAATCTTCTAGCTAAGCAAAATACTCGGATGAGATCAGCCATCAATCAAAATAGATTAGCTCTGGACTACCTATTAGCAGTAGAGGGCCGGCTGTAACGAGGCCGCAGGCCCGCGTCAGATGTGGTGCCGAGAGTCAGCTGACTCCCTTAGTCGGTAAGCTTATGGTGTTAGCTGGAGAGGCATAGGTGCTGCTCAGAGGTAGTGTCCGCAGATCGATGTTGTTTCTCTTAGCTGGGGTCTGTGTGCGATTGCCACTGGAGAGTGGAGGGCTTGGTATGTGCTGGTTGACTCATCGTTCTATGCGTGTGTTGCCACTGCGACTTGTTTTCCCGCCTCTCCGGCTCCGGGCCTTGATGAGAGCCATCGCCTTGTGTTCATGGGGCTTCCCTAACACGGAGGTTGGCTTGGGGGCCCGTGGGTTCTCCCAGTCCCGGGTGTCCCCACGGTGGGCTCCCAGCCCAGAAGGGTGTCGGGCAGTCAGAACATCAGCTTTGTACGCCTTCTGGACAGGTGATGCTGGCTTGGTTTCAGATTTGGGTTCGCAGCCTTCCCTCTGCTCCTGTGCTGGTAGGCCCAGGTTGCTCTGCTCTAGTTGTGGCCCGGCGGTCATCTCGGTCGCTCTTGTGACGCTTGCCTATTCGTGGTGGGGCAAGCGGTTGCTGTCTGGCCTCCAGCTTCCGCCAGAAGTTGTCAAGGATTGCGTCTAAGCCCCGCAGTGCCCCCTGTTGTGGGTCTGTAAGCTCGTGGAGAAGCGTGGTGTCCGCCATGCTGGATGCCGCTTTCCGTGCAGTCTCCCACTGCGCCCACTCTGGTCTTGATGTGCCCCTCCGGTGTGGACCGCAATCACCCCAGACGGTCCGGGAGAGGGGGGGGAAACGGGGTTCCTGCTTGCGTTGTGTTGGCTTCTTGTGGCGCTGGACTGGGAGATCGGCCGCCTCTCCCGCTCTACGGTCGCCAGGCCTCATGGCGCAAATCGGTCTGCCAGCCGGTCCCAGATCAATCCCAGACCGCAATGTCAGCTTGGTGCCCTTTCGTGGGTTAGGTAAGACTATTCGGAGTGCCAGTTTTAGGTTTTTAAGGCTGAAAACGCCTTATTTTGCCCTATTGTCTGAGGAGCTCTGCAGTGGCACTTCTGTCTTTCGTGCTGGTCAGGCCCCGCCCCCCAAGAATTTGAATTTTTACTGCTGAATGTCACAGCAGTATTTGAAGTGCAGGCCCCAAATGTACTTTTTAGCACCCAAAAAATGTGAATTAGGCAAACTGCAATGTCACAGCAGTATTTGACGGTTCTAATTGAGTCTCAGATATGAAATGCAGGCCCCAAATTTACTATTTAGCACCTAAAAAATGTGAATGTTTAAAACTGCAATGTAAGCACAGTAGTTGACGGTTCTATTTGACTCTCAGATATGATGTGCAGGCCCCAAATGTACTATTTAGCACCTAAAAAATTTGAATGTTTAAAAATGCGCTGTAACCACAGTATTTGACGGTTCTATTTGACTCTCAGATATGAAGTGCACTGCAGGCCGCAAAGGTACTACAGGGAGTGCAGAATTATTAGGCAAATGAGTATTTTGACCACATCATCCTCTTTATGCATGTTGTCTTACTCCAAGCTGTATAGGCTCGAAAGCCTACTACCAATTAAGCATATTAGGTGATGTGCATCTCTGTAATGAGAAAGGGGTGTGGTCTAATGACATCAACACCCTATATCAGGTGTGCATAATTATTAGGCAACTTCCTTTCCTTTGGCAAAATGGGTCAAAAGAAGGACTTGACAGGCTCAGAAAAGTAAAAAATAGTGAGATATATTGCAGAGGGATGCAGCACTCTTAAAATTGCAAAGCTTCTGAAGCGTGATCATCGAACAATCAAGCGTTTCATTCAAAATAGTCAACAGGGTCGCAAGAAGCGTGTGGAAAAACCAAGGCGCAAAATAAATGCCCATGAACTGAGAAAAGTCAAGCGTGCAGCTGCCACGATGCCACTTGCCACTTGCCACCAGTTTGGCCATATTTCAGAGCTGCAACATCACTGGAGTGCCCAAAAGCACAAGGTGTGCAATACTCAGAGACATGGCCAAGGTAAGAAAGGCTGAAAGACGACCACCACTGAACAAGACACACAAGCTGAAACGTCAAGACTGGGCCAAGAAATATCTCAAGACTGATTTTTCTAAGGTTTTATGGACTGATGAAGTGAGAGTGAGTCTTGATGGGCCAGATGGATGGGCCCGTGGCTGGATTGGTAAGGGGCAGAGCTCAGTCTTGATGGGCCAGATGGATGGGCCAGATGGCTGGATTGGTAAAGGGCAGAGAGCTCCAGTCCGACTCAGACGCCAGCAAGGTGGAGGTGGAGTACTGGTTTGGGCTAGTATCATCAAAGATGAGCTTGTGGGGCCTTTTCGGGTTGAGGATGGAGTCAAGCTCAACTCCCAGTCCTGCTGCCAGTTCCTGGAAGACACCTTCTTCAAGCAGTGGTACAGGAAGAAGTCTGCATCCTTCAAGAAACATGATTTTCATGCAGGACAATGCTCCATCACACGCGTCCAAGTACTCCACAGCGTGGCTGGCAAGAAAGGGTATAAAAGAAGAAAATCTAATGACATGGCCTCCTTGTTCACCTGATCTGAACCCCATTGAGAACCTATGGTCCATCATCAAATGTGAGATTTACATGGAGGGAAAACAGTACACCTCTCTGAACAGTGTCTGGGAGGCTGTGGTTGCTGCTGCACGCAATGTTGATGGTGAACAGATCAAAACACTTACAGAATCCATGGATGGCAGGCTTTTGAGTGTCCTTGCAAAGAAAGGTGGCTATATTGGTCACTGATTTGTTTTTGAATGTCAAATGTATATTTGTGAATGTTGAGATGTTATATTGGTTTCACTGGTAATAATAAAGAATTGAAATGGGTATATATTTGTTTTTTGTTAAGTTGCCTAATAATTATGCACAGTAATAGTCACCTGCACACACACAGATATCCCCCTAACATAGCTAAAACTAAAAACAAACTAAAAACTACTTCCAAAATATTCAGCTTTGATATTAATGAGTTTTTTGGGTTCATTGAGAACATGGTTGTTGTTCAATAATAAAATTAATCCTCAAAAATACAACTTGCCTAATAATTCTGCACTCCCTGTATTTAGCACCAAAAAGTTTTAAAACCAACAATGTAACAGTAGTATTTAAGGGTTTTATTAGACTGCAAGAAACGCAGTACGCAAATGTACTATTTTGCACCAAAAAAATTGCAGTATTTAAAAATGCCTAGATGTTGCCCACTCAGCTACCAGAACAGGATTAAAGTAATGTGCCTGGCACACATGCAGTTGCAAGTGCACTGCACTCTCTGTGGCGCCATATGATGGGCTCAAAGAGGGGGGGAGTGGCCGGGGACCAAAGGGGGAGGGAGAGGTGAGTGGCCGGGGACCAAAGGGGGAGGGAGAGGGGAGTAGCTGAAAAACCACTGTATTAGCTCATTCTATTTTATTTATTTTAATTATTCATTTATTTACTATTTTTATTCTGATTTAATTATGATATTTTTACTATCTTTTTGGTTTATTCTGTTAATTTCTCTTATTTATCTTCTGTTTTTATACCTGTTATTATGCCATGTCACATGTATGTCATTTTATTCCATTGATAAGGTAGTACTTTTCCCCTTTTTAATGTATCCCCACATTTGCATTACCTTCATCTTTTTATTATTTTTATTATTTTGTGTGTGGTTTAGCCTTATTTTACATAACTTTTCTTGCCACACTTAACATGGCCGTCTCTATGTTTTTACATAGCTTTTTGCCACTCATTCCCCCACCAAGATGGCCACCGCGACCATCCCTTTATCATATTGACTGTCCCTGGATACAGACGTTTTTTGGCTACTCCACTCTCCCTCCCCCTTCGGTCCCCGGCCACTCTCCCCCTCTTTGAGCCCATCATATGGCTCTCTTATGCCGCCGGTGTTCTATCAAATTTCCCTACCCGTGAAAATCCCCTACCCGCGTCACTTCTGGTGAGGGGAATCAGCTGGATCCTGTGCTCACCGGCCGTTGTTCTATCAAATTTCCCTAACCGTGAAAATAGCCCTACCCTCATTACTTCTGGTGAGGGGAATCAGCTGGATCCTGTACTGCACATGCGTTAGGGTTAGGATTAGGGACTTGTTCATATTTAGTGATATTTCACATTAGGGGAATATCACTAAATTGTGCTTTTTCACACTTTATTTTAACCCTTAGAATCACTTACCTAACCCTAATTTGAACCCTCACTTAACCCTAAATGTCCCGTGTGCCTAAGCTTAGTGAATGCACTAACTATAATGAAAGTGTAAAACTAGTTTTACTTACCTTCCAGGACCTGGCTGTGGAGGAGTAGCAGGAGTGCTAGCACGCATGTGCAACACAGGATCCAGCTAATTCCCCTCACCGTAAGTGACGAGGGTAGGGGATTTTCACGAGGTAGGGGAATTTGATAGAACACCGTCATTCCAGGCATGTAGTTTGTACAAGAACTACATGCCCCATAACTCCAAGCGACCGGAAGTGACGTCGCGCTTATGACGCGCGTCACGTGTCTCAGCCAATATGCCGAAAGTTCTTTTAACCAACCCTTCATTTTATTAATAAATTATATATTTCACATCCCACAAGCCATAACTATGGAATTTTAAAGTTATAAAGCTGTTATTTGTGTAAAATAAGAATGTGCTTTATGATTGGTCAGAACAATTTTGGCGCCATTTTCAAGTTATTTTATGCCTCTATATACTCCAACTAGCCAGGTTGAAAGGTTTTCTAATCCATTGATAAAGCCCATATTGGCAAAATGCGTTTGGATATTGTACTGCTTTTATTATTGTTAATAAATAGATTTTGGTCCTCTTTCTCTGTTGTACCATTATCTTTTATTTTCATTTTTTATTTTTTACTACTTCTTTTTAACTACCTGGCTTTTTATTTAATTTTTATCATTTCCTATACTCCAAATAATCCTTAGGTGGGGATTATACTACTCGTGCCTGTGTCATAGAGCAATTAGTCTGCCCTATATACTGTGAGTATATTTTATTAATTGTTCTTGCATAGCAAGACCACTTAATGTTATCTCACATATATATTATTATTCTTATTCATATTATAGCCAAATTTACCACCCTAACTCCTCCCACAGTTTTTACACTACATAGACAGTAATATACCGAAATGTGCGGATTGTTCCCGATTGGATTGCTATTACTTTGTGGAACGTTTCCCCGAATGGTTCACGGAATATCGTCGTTCTTGTGGCGAAATTGGTCCCATAGGAATGGCAAAATGTTCAAAACTAGGGTGGGAGCTGGCAAAAGCTGGAAAATCAGGACATGATTTCTAAACTGCCACCACTCCCTCATTTTCAAGCCATTTTCAAGTGATGTCATAGACAGGGCCTTTTGTACACCTGCTAATGTTTTTATAAATGTATGTTTTAATGTAACAGTGAAGCACTTCGGGCAACAACATTGCAATTAAATGTGCTATATAAATAAATAATAGTTACTCCGCCCACTCCAGTTGTAGACTACTGGTGGAGGCAAGAACACTTCACACAATTTCCTAAGAAATTGTAGCTTTTCTACTTATTAAGTGTTCTTACATAGCAAGACCACTTAATGTTATCTCACATATATATTATTATTATTATTAGGTGTTCTTGCATAGCAAGACCACTTAATGTTATCTCACATATATGTTATTCTTACTCTTATTCTAGCCAAATTTACCACCCTAACTCCTCCCACAGTTTTTACACTACATTGACAGAAATATACCGAAACGTGCGGATTGTTCCCGATTGGATTGCTATTACTTTGTGGAACGTTTTGCCGAATGGTTCATGGAATATCGTCATTCTTGTGGCGAAATTGGTCCCATAGGAATGAATGGCAAAATGTTCAAAACTAGAGTGGGAGCTGGCAAAAGCTGAAAAATCAGGACATGATTTCTAAACTGCCACTACCTCATTTTCAAGCCCACCTACACAAATCTTATATCAAAACGTTCAGCTATCCCTGCTGCAACTAAAAATGTCCATTAAGCCATAGTCCTGATAGTTTTCACAATATGACTATTTGTTTGCAACTCACGCCGTCCATTGACATTCATTGAAACTCCACTCTAGCCAGCTCAAATTTGAAGGGCAATTTCTAAACTCCGACTGTGCCTTCATTTTTAATACTTCAGAGACATAGAGACTATGCAACAAAATGTAGGTCTTGGTCTTGTGATTCTCACAATATAAAGCTCTTCGCTGTAGGATTTATAGTTTTTAAAATACGACCGTTTGAAGATGGCAACCGCCAAAATACTCTGACCTGTGCCAGGCTGGAGCAGCAAGTGATGTCATAGACAGGGCCTTTTGTACACCTGCTAATGTTTTTATAAATGTATGTTTTAATGTAACTGTGAAGCACTTTGGGCAACAACGTTGCAATTAAATGTGCTATATAAATAAATAAATAAATCACCCTGCACCACCACTGGTTCCATCACCCATTGCCCTCCTCCAGATACCTGCAAGGAGTGGAACCCTACAACTACAGAAACCAATTCAAACAAAGAAGCTGTGTGTAAACATTTTTCCAAATATGAAAATACGACACTCAGAGGTCAGAGATGGTGGTACCAGCTCCACCAAAAGGGCATAACCCAATATTTGTTAAGAAAAAGACAATAAACAAATTATTAGAGTCTCTACTAAATGTGAGACTCCAAACCTGGTTTTGATACACAAGTTAAAGAAGGTAAATATAACACAAGTAGTGACTCCTCTGAAAATAAGCTCGGAATATAGCCCAAATCGTCTGTTACATATAGCTCCAAGAAGTGCCAACAGCAGAAAATAATACATTCTTTATTAGTATATATAAAAATGAAATGCACTATACATGGAGGACGATAAGCTTGATGGCCAGGGGTATATAAATCATCTGGAGGTCTCAATAATGCATACTACATATGTCCAGGTTAGTGAACACTAAACTTACTCTAAGGAGAGCCAGATAAGGAGAAAATTCCAAAAAATGATTGGTAAACTAATTCGGCTCATCCAAAAGTAAACTAATCAACTAACCAATGGAAAGGTCTGTTAGTCATACACACTAGCTAGCTATTAAAGATCGCAGGGACAGCAATCCTTGAAAAATGGGAGACCGTATCTAGAATCTAACACTAGGTAAATAGACTTATAAGTCTTGGCAGAGCCCTTAATAACAACTAATTAAATCCTCAATAGTCAACAACTCACATAGAATATAGCAGAGAAGCTAAAAATCAGTAAACAGAAAGAGGATGCTGGACTCTTTAAGCCTATGGCTCCCAAAAGCATACACCTTAACAGTCTTCTATAATTTCTTTACTGTTAGACTCTATGACTCCTACATAAACACCTTCAAGGGTGTTCTATGCTGTCCCTAAGTATGAGACTATAAAATCCTAATTGACCCCATTAAAGCCTTCAAGTCTATAAAGAAAAGAAAAATCCGAGCTGTAAATAAAGTAAAGTAAAAGTGTATATTAAACACTTCGTGCTCCCATAGTGATTAGAAAAGCTAAACAAAAAAGTACCCAACGCGCGTTCCGGTGCGTGTGATTGCACCTTCGTCAGGGGATAAACTACAGAAACCAACCTAGGGTCTAAGTTCTACTATAGTGGACTCTGTTACGTTATTACTACCCCAACCAGGACTTTAATTTATCCACCTTGCCTATTGGCGCAGTCCCATCCCTATGTTTGTTTGCCTTCTCCATTTACTTCAAGGACACGTGAGTGAGTCCTTGTTTGGGATTGCTGCCTTGTGTATTTCTTTTGATATATTAGTGCTGACTCTATTTTCTGTTTTACTGATATGTCCGTGTTCGGGTCCGGGGTCCAAAAACCGTAATGTTCGGTACGAACCCGGACTCAACTCTGTAAACAATATATCAGAAGATAGCAAAGTTAAGGAGTGGGATATGGTAATAATTCAATAGTTCACATGATAATAAAGTTAGGAACAGGAGGAAATACACAATAGACACTAGGGTCCGGACAGGTAGATTTTAGAGGTTTTTTTCTATTACCTTCACTGAGAAACTATGTTTTTTTATATACTTAAGTATAATTGGTGGACAGGGTATCGAGATTTTAATTTAAGGATACTGAGGCAGAGATATCAAGAATGTCAAGTAGAAAGAGAGAACAAAGGAAGGGGAAGGGGAGGAATGAGAGGGAAGAGAAGCAAAAAATAATAGAAATAAAAGAAAAATAATTACAATTAATATTGATTCCATAAGAGGAGTTTAATGTCTGGTATGTAAATATATAATTCTGGGAGAAATATAAGAATCCAGATAGAGCTAAGGTATAAGGTATACGGTCAGTACTGTAACTATATTAAATAAACATGTTAAAAATGCTTTCCCCTTCCCCCCCTTTCCTCTTGTGGTAAATTATGAAAAGATGTACTCCTCCACGAGGTTCTCCCCAGGCCCCACTATGTGTTCTATTTGGAGACACAAGAACCGAGCTGGTGGTAAGTATACAAACCACCATTTGTGGGAAAGGCTCTCACCAACAAGAATTTCTTGTTTGTTGGAAGGCCATTCCATTCAAAATTGGCTAACAGCCATTTGGGTATGTTATTTATGTTGTGTATTTGTAATTGTCTTGATATGGGTAGACACACTGACAGGAGCTTTGGGGGATTTCCCTTAGAACAATGGTTAAATTGATCTCAGTCAATACTCAGGGCCTAAGCTCCCCACACAAGAAAGTGTTAGTATATGAGTTTTGAGTAAAGAAAAGGTCGATGTGGGTTTCCTGCAAGAAACACATTGGAGGCGAATTGATAACATTAAATGGGGTGGCGTTAGATTCCCAATACTACTACAAGCATCCACCAAAGATAGAAAGAAAAGAGGCGTTGCTATTATTATCGCTCAAACAGTTAAGTATGAATTACTGTACCAATATGCAGATACGGAAGGTAGATTTCTAATTGTTATATGCAAATTAAATTAAATATACTTTGGTAAATGTATATTTGCCAAAAAAAAATCCCAGTGGTTACTTAAATTTTGTTTTTGGAACAAGTAGAACTATTGAAGACTGGAGTTTGCCTAATAGCAGGGGACTTTAACTGCGTTTTGGACCCCTCTATGGATAAAAAAAAACTCTCTAACAACATGAGCGTTAATAGCTCTGTAGTTAAAATGGCCAAATCTCTTACTAATACTATGAATACTTGACTGTTTTGATCTTTGGAGATCTTTATATCCTGAGAAATTATATTTTACTTTCTTCTCTAGAGTGCATTTTTCTTATTCACGCATTGACATGGTTTGGGGGTAATGCTATATCCATAGAAAACATAGATAAGATTGATATACTGGACAATACATGGTCCATGAAAGACCAATGGAATAATAACTGTAGTACTCCATATAGGATGAATGACTATTTATAATATAATGCAACAGGTTTAGAGTCCCTCAGATTGAACGCTTTTTTGGAGAGAATAATCGTAAAGAAACCACTTATGCTAACAACTGGTGTGCCTTTAAAGCTACTTTGAGAGGTAACTTTATAAGTTTAAATATCATTTTAAAAAAGATAAAAGCTGATTTAATAACACTCTATGATAATCTAACAAAAAACCTCAAAAAAGAATATATTAATTCCCTCTAGGACGAATTCTGCAGCAGTTAGTGAGATTCAAAAACAGATTAACCATATAATCATGGATAAGAATGCTAAGATCTGAGGGATATTAAGATTGAAGAACTATAGTAAAGGGACTAGGGCAGATAAGCTGCTAACAAAGAAGTTCAGAGAAAAAAAATTGTATTAAATAAAATCACTAGAATAGAAGCGGATGGAGTCGCGCATGTTTCCCCTAAATCAATTGGAAATTGTTTTAACGCATACTATAGCAAGCTATACCCCTTCCCTGCTAATGACAAAGGTATAGACATTTATTTAGACAACATTAATGTCCCAATAATCTCTGAGAGTCAAAAAGACATGCTTAATTGTCCGATAACGGCCCAAGAGGTGGGGGAGGTCATCAAAAAACGAAGAAAACACTGGGTCCAGATGGATTCTCAAATCTCTTTTATAACATTTTTGGAGAATTACTTAATAACCACTTAGCAGACACCTTCAATTATATAGTGAAAATGGGCCACTTTCCAAATGAAATGCTTACAGAGAACATACTACCAATCTTAAAGCAGAATAAAGACCCTTGCAGAGTAGAAAGCTATAGGCCAATCTCACTTATGAATACTGATGTTAAAATTTTCTCAGCGATAATAGCAAATAGGATGAAAACCACGCTAGATAGCATTATTGATCAAGATCAAATAGGATTCGTTCCAGGGTGAACAGCTTCTGATAACACCAGATGCATTATTGACATCTTAGATTGTGCCAAAAGAAAAAATATTCCCTTACTCTTGCTGACAGTAGACACAGAGAAAGCATTTGACAGGGTCGATTATTTTTTTATTTTTTATTTTTTTTTAGTAAAGCTTTGTTAAAGTTTGGGTTTCCGGGCTGGATACACCAGGCAATCCTGTCCTTGTATTCTTGCCCTTCAGCAAGGACAGTCGGCCCAAATGTATGCACCGCCTGGTTCAAATTACACAACGGTACAAGACAGGGTTGCCCATTGTCTCCAATACTGTACATTATATCTATGGAGATATTGGCGATTAATATTAGAAATAGCAAAAAAACGGGTCGCAAGAGTATTCTGAGAACAGACAGCAGCTGAAATAGCCTGCCCTTCGGTGGGTCCACGCTCAGAACTCAAGCTGGTTTTAGCTCATGTTGTGCCATTACAGAGAGAACATATCTGAAGCATATCAGACTGGTTCCACCCATACGGGCAGTCCAGATCCGAAATGCCAGCAAGTTCTCTCTGCACGAGAGATACAGCAACCCCAGACGACAGTTTCAACCTTGTTAGGCATCATCAGTGAGGCATAGCTGATATCTCTCTAGGCACCGTGAGCAAGGGGTCCACGTCTGGATTACCCTTTAAACTTATGGAGAGCAAAAAACGGGTCGCAAGAGTATTCTGAGAATGGCCAGCAGCTGAAATAGCCTGCACTTCGGTTGGGTCCCCGCCAGGGCCGGACTGGGAGAAAAATTCGTCCCGGGCATTTTTTCACCACAGTGGCCCACTAAGAAGGGGGCGGGGCAGAGGAGGTGTGTTTTGTCATCACCAATGACAAACACGCCCCCTCTCAAAGTGAGCATGTTGGTTCAATGCTCTTCCAGGGCAGACCATGCGCAGAGCTCTGCTGCAGAGCTCCAGCATGAGAAAAAAGCCCTGTATTTGTTCTGCACAGTGCAAGCAAGTTTAATAACATGCTTGCACTGTGTTTCCTTGCAACCTGTCTCTGGTGTCTCTATAAATGGATACCAGGAGACAAAAATGCCAGGAAAGAGTATTGTGCATGTGTTTGGAGCCTGCTTGTGGTATTGCGTGTGTAGAGTGAGCTGATTGTCGTGTGGTATTGTGTAATAAGGTTAGTCATGTTGTGTTTGTGGTGTAATGTGATGCATATGTGGCTAGGGGCTGTAGAGAATGTGTGTACAGGGGATATAGCAAGTGTGTGCATACAGGCTATAGTGTGTGTGTGTGTGTGTGTATATAGGTGCTGTAGTGTGTGTTTAGGGGTGTAGTATGTGTTTGCTTACAAGGAATCTAGTGTGTGTATGTGTATATGTGTGTGTGTGTATATATATATATATATATATATATATATTTGGAAGTATTGTGTATGTGTGTGGTGCAGTGTGTTGGGGGGGTTCTGTGTGTATGTGAGGGGTGCAGTATGTGTGTGTGAGGGTGCGGTGTGTGATGTGTGTGCTGTGTGTGAGAGAGTGCTGGGTGTGAGAGAGTGCTGGGTGTGAGAGAGTGCTAGGTGTGATGGGTGCAGGGGAGGGCTGGCAGCCTCAGGCCTGGGGGGCAAATCCAGTTAAGTACACCCCAGAATCAGCTCACCATCCATGCCCACCTTTTCCTGGTCTTATAAAGGATATTGATGTTATGCTAATCAGTAGCTCTTTTGCCATGCCCACTCCTTTGGGGCTCCGACTTTCAATGTTGTTAGAGCGCAGGCTGAGAATCTCTGAGCCTGTGCTCTGACTCACTAACTGAGCACCGGAACCAGGGAGAGGATATGATCTGACTGCACCTACTGCTGGTGCGCACCAATGGACAAACAACACTAGGGGAAACACCAGGGAATTGTTTAAATTAAATATGCTGGTGTCCCAAACTTGTGAGCTGTGTTGGCCGCCGGGCGCCTCTGTTATCATGGCGCCCTACGTGACCCCACAGCTTGCACACCTCAAAGGCTGGCCCAGCTGACAGACACACTGGCACTCACTCTCAATAACACACACACACACACACACACACAAACCCTGCCAGACAAACACTCACTGACAGGCAGACACATAAACACACACACTGACAGGCAGACACACACATTCACTGAAAGACACTTACTTTGCAGACACACTTGCTGACACACACACTTACTGACAGACACCAGTGCCATCTTAACAACATTACGGGCCCCCGGGCAAAGCAGTGCACTGGGGCCCTGTCTACACAACTTACAGGAACAAAAATGTAAATAAAAGATACAACAAAGATTATATTTAGAAGGACCTCCAACAAATGCAATGCATACATACAATACATACACACAGACTGCTGAATACAGTCACACACTGATTGCTGAATACATACACACGACGACTGCTGAATACACACATACAGACTGCTGAATAGACACACACAGACAGACTGCTGAGTACACACAAAGACAGACTGCTAAGCACACATAGAGAGTGCTGAATACATACACACAGTCCGCTGAATACAAACACACACAAACACACACACAGACTGCTGAATACACACACACTGCAGTGAGGGGTGCAGTGTATGTGTCTGTGTGTACAGGTGAGGTGTGTGGGGTGCTGTGTGTGTGGGGTGCTGTGTGTGTGGAGTACTATGTGAGTGTTGGGTGCTGTGTGTGTGTTTGAGGGGTGCAGATAGCAAATGTTTTTTGTTTTTTTAATTCTACTATACATTAAATAAAATCTTTATGTCCCCCCCACCCTTCTTCTTACCTTTGGTGAAAGAGGCTGGGACACAGCCAGCCCTGGTGGTCCACTTGTGAATTCTGTACTTGTCTGGCTGCAGGCTGTCTCCTGTCCTCCTGCACGCAGAATGCTGTGTGGAGTATTGCCATGGGAGGAGCGACCTGCCTTACAGGTCGGCCAGTCCTGCTGCCCTGGGTCCTAGCTACCTCTCTCACCGAATGAAGGGAGATCTTCCTCACCGGCCCAAGGCCAGAAAACAGGGCCACCTCTCCTTTGGCTGGCAGGAGAGATCAAAGGATCTCCCCTGTCGGCCAGGCATGCTGGGCAGCGCGGTAGGGCCCCCATGCCTGTGGGGCCCACGGCCAACTGCCCAGCATGCCCATGCGGAAAGACGGCCCTGACAAACACCCACACTCACTTCCAGACACACACGCACACAATTCCAGACACACACACACAATTCGACACACACACACTCCCTGACAGACAGATACACACACACACACACTGACAGACAGATATACACACACACACACACACACTCACTTCCAGACACACATACTCACTTCCAGACACACACTCACAAATTAATTTTATTTCTTGTTGCTCCTACCTTCTCTGGGGCCTCTCCCTGGGGTCCAGTGTCTTCGATGATCTACCTGCTCCTCTCTGCTCACTCGCGCAGTTTAGTGATGCAGGGCCGGAATGACGTCATATTCCGGCTCCCGGCATCACCAGAGAGGGCGCGCGAGGGAGCAGGAAGATCATCAGCAGAGGCAGTGCTCCCTCGCCGCCGCCTGCCTCCTTCCTCACGCGGCCAGAATATTGCTATCTGGGACAAGCAGGTGCCTACTCTGCCTTGCTACCGGGGCGCCCTAGGTGGCCAGCTGGCCACCTGCTGGGCTCCCTGTGACAGGCCATCGGCCTGCTCCGCACGCCACCCCCTCCTTCTGGCGCCAGGTACCGGCCCTGCAGTGGCCGTTTTTCTAATTATTTAGGGCGGCCTGGGGGGCAATTGCCCTACTGCCCCCCGGCCCAGCCCGCCCCTGGATGGGTGTGAGAGTGCTGTGTGAGAGAGTGCTGTGTGTGAGAGAGTGCTGGGTGTGATGGGTGTGAGAGTGCTGTGTGAGAGTGCTGTGTGTGCTGGGTGAGAGAGTGCTGGGTGTGCTGGGTGAGAGAGTGCTGGATGTGAGAGAGCTGAGTGTGAGAGTGCTGTGTGTGATGGGTGAGAGAGTGCTGTGTGTGATGGGTGAGAGAGTGCTGTGTGAGAGAGTGCTGTGTGTGATGGGTGTGTGAGAGTGCTGGGTGTGATAGAGTGCTGTGTGTGATGGGTGTGAGAGAGTGCTGTATAAATGTTAGAATGCATTGTGTGTGTGTAGGGGGGGTAAATAAACAAATAAAGTAAGCAGGCATTATTCCCCCCCCCTCCCTCCTTACCTTTAGCCTGGGAGGGGGGCGGTACCGGCACACTGGTGACTGGGAGGCGGGGTGGCGGTGTTCCCTGGTGGTCCTCGTGGTGAGTGAACTCTAGCCCGCATAGCCTGTGGGGCTAGAGTTCACTCTCGCAAGATCTGGTCATTGCCATGGCAACGCGCCGGATCTCGCGAGAGGAACCCGGAAGAAATTTAAGTTAGAGCTCCTCTGGGGTCCTCTCTCCTGGCTGTCTCCCTCCCTCTCTCCCCGCCGGCAGCCGCATTATACAGCATGTGGGCCGGTGAGGGAGATCTTTGATCTCCCCACCGGCCCTTCATGAAAAACAGCGGGGCAGGCGCTCGGATAGTGCCGGCCCTGCATAGACCGGCAGGGGAGATCCTGGGACCTCCCCTGCCGGCCTCGGCCCATGGACATCGCGGCCAACCGGGCATTTGCCAGTCCGGGCCTGGTCCCCGCTCAGAACTCAAGCTGGTTTTAGCTTATCTTGTGTCATTACAGAGAGAACATATCTGAAGCATATCAGACTGGTCCCACCCATACGGGCAGTCCAGATCCGAAATGCCAGCAAGTTCTCTCTGCACAGTTCTCTCTGCACAGTTCCAGTTGCTGTATCTCTCGTGCAGAGAGAACTTGCTGGCATTTCAGATCTGGACTGCCCGTATGGGTGGGACCAGTCTGATATGCTTCAGATATGTTCTCTCTGTAATGGCACAAGATGAGCTAAAACCAGATTGAGTTCTGAGCGGGGACCCACCGAAGGGCAGGCTATTTTAGCTGCTGTCTGTTCTCAGAATACTCTTGCGACCCATTTTTGCCCTAATATTAGAAATAACCAACAAATAAAGGGCATTGTTACAAAACAAAGAGATCTAAAATTCAAATTATATGTGGATGATTTGATCATAACCCTAACCGACCCTGTTCCATCTATAAATGCTTTTATGAAGGAAGTAAAGACATATAGTTATATTTCAAACTACAAATAAATGAGAGTAAATCAACAATTTTAGACATTAATGTAGACAAAGAGAGCAGGGACCTTATAAAAATTAGATATAATTTTAACTGGGCCAACACTACCATCCAGTATCTTGGTATACTTTTGACTAGAGATGTCTCCGATCTAATGCAGGTTAATTAAGTGTTCTTGCATGGCAAGACCACTTACTATTATCTTACTATTATCTCACATATATATTATTATTCTTATTATAGCCAAATTATAGCCAAATTTACCACCCTAACTCCTCCCACAGTTTTTACACTACATAGACAGTAATATACCGAAACGTGCGGATTGTTCCCGATCAGTGTGCTATTACTTTGTGGAACGTTTCGCCGAATGGTTCACGAAATATCATCGTTTTTGTGGTGAAATTGGTCTCATAGGAATGAATGGCGGAATGTTCAAAACTAGAGTGTGAGCTGACAAAAGCTAGAGTGTGAGCTGAAAAATCAGGACATGATTTCTAAACTGCCACCACTCCCTCATTTTCAAGCCCACCTACACAAATCTTATATCAAAACGTTCAGCTATCCCTTCTGCCACGAAAAATGTCCACGGCTAAGCCATAGTCCTGATAGTTTTCACAATATGACCATTTGTTTGCAAGTCACGCCGTCCATTGACATTCATTGAAACTCCACTCTAGCCACCTCAAATTTGAAGGGCAATTTCTAAACTGCCACTGTGCTTTCATTTTTAATATTTCAGAGACACACTATGCATCAAAATGTAGGTCTGGGTTTTGTGATTCTCACAATATAAAGCTCTTCACTGTAGGATTTATAGTTTTTAAAACTTGACCGTTTGAAGTGAGCAATTTGGAGCAGTTTGTTTTTAATCGCTCTTCTCTGCCCTTGCTGTAGAGTGAGTTGCCATAGGAACCTAGGTGTGTGAGCAGCCAGCAGAGTATTCCAGAACACAGAGGCTGCTAGATGAAACACATTCTCTAAACTGCTGTCATTCCTACAGTTTTGATAACACAAGTGAGCACTGTCACATTTAATAAATATATTTTGAGCCACTCCACACAGTTACTCTGCCCACTCCATAACATTGCTCTGCCCAGTCCAACCTTTCCACAGTTACTCCAGCCACTCCAACCACACAACAGTTGCTCAAGCCACTCCACCCAGTTACTCCGCCCATTCCAGTTGTAGACTACTGGTGGAGGCAAGAACACTTCACACAATTTCCCCATAAATTGTAGCTTTTCTAGTTTTTTAAGCTGTTTTAGGGATATGAATAAATCATTGAAAAAATGGAGACAAGTAGAGATTACTTGGTGGGGGAAAATGAACCTGATTAAGGAATACCTCTTTCCCAAATGGGCATATCTATTCTGAATGCTCCCCTTAAAAATAGCTGGATCTTGGCTAGATATGATTCAAAATTCGGTTACTAACTATATCTGGAAGGGTAAGAGACCTAGGATCAATAAAACCCTATTGCCACAAAAAATTAAAGATGGTGGTTTGTGGATTCCTAGTACAGGGTGTATATATCTAGCACATTTGTTTTTCCGTTTATATAGAACCCAGCTAGATAGCGTGAGAAAGGAAGGATGGTATCTTTTGGAAAGTGAGATATGTGGTATAAAAAAATCTAAGCTCCATAATATGGTATAGGAGTACAGATCCCCAAATAATCTTAGCTAGAAAATCTAATTTATGTTTGGACTCAATATTGGAAGGATGGAAGGTTATTAAAAAGAAATGTGATATAGAAAATAAAATCCCCATAAATATTAAAATGACACTGATACCATATTATGTAAAAGATCTATACTTAAAAAGGTGGATACAAAAAGGAATCAGTCGAGTAGACCAATTAATGGAGAAGTAAACAATTAAACCCTTTCCAGAGCTGATCCAAGAATTCCAGCTATCAAATCATGAACTATTCACTTGCCTGAGGGTAAAAAAATTATATAAATCAAAATATTATTTGCGATCCCCATGAAGGTACTAAGTTGATTTGTTCAGTGCTTAAAAATGTACAGGTTCATAAAGTAGTCTCATTAGCTACTAGTGGATTATTACAATTAGAAGCTCCTTTCGCCTTAACTGCATGTCAAAAATGGGAAAAGGATTTAAATATAAACATTAAGAGGGAGGAGTGGTGTTCGGTACTTCCCAGAGCATGCAAATTTATTCACGGTTAGAACCTGGCTGAAACTTTATTTAAAGTAATGAACAGATGGTATCTTGTACCATCTAGATTAGCTAGCATGTTTAATTCATGCTCGCCGATATGCTGGAGATGTAACAAGAGGCTTGGCTCCTTTGTTCACATATGGTGGGAGTGCGATATAGTGATGGAACTTTCGAGATATGTGTGCCAGAGGCTCAAGGAAGCAAGGTGAATGGTTAGAGTTAGGACCCACCTAGGGGGGGTCTGCCTTGACGTTGGCAGGTGGGCTTATCCTCTCATGGCCATTGGAGGTAACTAAAAAACCTCCATTTGTTTAAAAATACATAGGGATTAAGGAGAGAGTGCAGGTAACTTGATTTTCTTTGTTTTTTTACTATATATTGGGGCTGATGTGTACTGTAGTCTTTGCTGCCGCCCAGTAGTGATGAGAGAGAGTGCAGGACCTATCTTTCTGCATTTGTATCCACTTTTTGTATCACACAGCTTTGTTACAATGCTGCCGCCCATCCCATGTGTTCCCTATTAAGGGTTAATAAATATATAGGGGTGTATATAAAAAATACCCCTTTCTGTCTCATTCGCGATATCTTTGTCAGAGGCTCAAGGAAGCAAGGTGAATGGTTAGAGTTAGGACCCACCTAGGGGGGTCTGCCTTGACGTTGGCAGGTGGGCTTATTGTTCTTACAGTAAAAAAATCTTTCCTTTCCTTAGATGAAATCTTCTTTCTTCCAGTCTAAATGCATGACCTCGTGTCCAGTTTGTGAATAGATTTCCACACAATGGTTTGTATTGGCCCCGAATATATTTGTATAATGTTATCATATCCCCTCTCAGGCGACGTTTTTCTAAATTAAACAGGTTTAAATTTGTTAATCTTCATAGCTGATTATGTTCCATTCCTTTTATTAATTTTGTAGCCAGCCTCTGCACTTTTTCTGAATCTCTTTTTATTGAAAATTTGTCAGATATTCCATAGTAAGTCATGTGAGAAGATAGGTGGAAACACGCAGGTTTCCAGTGAACAGTATAATAATTGGTCATACGAGATGCGCAGATCTTTAAAATAACAGTATAGAATGAGACACGCAGGTCTCTAAACAGCCTAGGTGGATAACCAATAACATGAAAACATAACATTTTATTTTGATACAAAAGAACAGGTAGGTTGCTTAACTAATCAGGCTTGTCTGTTTGCGGCCCCCTATCTGGGCCTGCAGTCGTATGTTGGTGTTCAAGTGGTGTGAACAGTTAGGTGTGGGCACATTGGTCCGTCCTGTGTTGGTGTACTTGTCAGTGTTGTTGGGTCGAGACCGTGTTAGCTTAGTTGTCCGTCGTCTCTTCGCTTTGCGTGTTTTGTCTGTCGGGTAGTGTAGAGTCAGGTCATGGCGTAGGTGGTTGCTGCGAGGAGGTCTTGTATCTGTGTCGGGGGTTACTGGGATCAAGTCACCTATGTCTTCTCGTGTGCAGGCCAACTGGTCACCCCTGCACAGGGATTATGAGATTGTGATATGTGTGTCCTGCGGATTCTCGGGGCTCCAGTTGTTCCTGGTCTTGTATGTGTTTTTTCGGAGGCTCGGTGGTGTGTTACCCCGTGTCCCGGTTTTTGGGGCTCCTTCGGTCTTGTGGTGTGTGTGTTTTGCTATTTCTAATATTTTTATGTTAGTTCTGATTTGGTCTTGTTTCTTAGGGGCCCGGGTCTGGTGGGGGCGGTACTGTGTGTCCGGGTCTTGGTATGGTTGTGTAGTGTGTGGTGTTGGAACTGCAGGTTGTAGGTCGCTCTAGTTGGTGATGTGACTGTACCGTCTTTAGGCCTATGGGTGTGGGGCTTGTGGGTCCAGGTTGGTGTGTGTGTCTCCTTCATGGTTGTGTGTTTTTTGGGGGGGGCAATTCTTTGATTTATTATGTTCTAGAGGTGTTGTGCGCTAGCTCCTCTGTCCCCCGTCTCCCCTAGTCTCCCCTGCGCGTGACCGTGGGTCGAGTAGCATCTCTTGGTCATGTCTTGTGGTCTTGGTGGTGAGCTTAGTTCCCTTTCTCCCGTCGGTCGTGTGGTAGGTTTCCCTGTGATGGTCTCGTCGTCTAGCGGGCCTGTATATCCCCTATTGCCCCTCCCGGGCCGACGCATGGGTTCGTGTCATCGTCCCCCCGCCTCTCGGCGATGTACCCCAACCACGGCCTCCAAGGCTCGACATATTTTTCGCTTTGTCCCGCAAGACACGCCCTCACGTTCTCTGCGGAGCAAATCTCCTCCACTCTGTCGTACCATTGGATTAGCGTTAGTGTTAGTGTCTGTTTCCACATTGCGGGTATGAGTGCCTTGGCTGCGTCCAGCAGGTGTCTCAATATGGATTTTTTATACTGTGAGATTGGCCTTGACGTTGAATGTAATAAGTATTGCTCTATATTTAGGGGGAATGGTTCCCGAAGGATCTCTTTGATTTTTTCACTGATCTAGTTCCAGAATGGCTGTATATTTGGGCAGTTCCACCAGATGTGTCTCAGGGTGTCCTCCTCTCCCCGGCACCTCCAGCATGTGTCTGGGACACTGGGGAATATCCTATGTAGGTGTGATGGAGTTTTGTACCATTGGGACAAGAGTTTGTAGTTGACTTCTTGGTATCGGGAACTCACGGAAGATTTATGGTGTAGAATGAGTATTTTTTCCCATTGGTTTGGGGTAAATTCGTGGTCTGTGATGCGTTCCCATTGCATCTTGAATGTGAGTATTTCCGTGTGATCTCCCGTGAGGATGTATTGGTAGAGATAGGAGATTGCTATGTCGATACTCGTTTTGGTTAGGCATAATTTCTTGAATGGCGTTAGGGCCCTGTGTAAGGCTATTCTGTTGCGAAATTAATGGTAGAAATGTCTCAGTTGAGTATAGCGAAAGGACTGCTGGAGGGTTGGAGTTCGCGTATTGGTGAGTTCGGAAAGTGGTTTTAGGCCGGTGTCGTCCAGGATGTTGTGAAGTGGTACATATTCTTGTTCTTGTTCTCCCAATATTCCCCATGCTCTTGCAGTGAGGCCTCCTCCTATTGATCGGTTGTTGGTGAGTGGGATCATTGGGCTCGGTATTGGAGAGATGTGATTGGCCTGTCTCAAGTTGTTCCATGCATGTCAGGTATGTGTTGTCGGTGACGTTCTGTCTGGTTCTTTCTGGGCTGCAGCCTTGGTTCCCCATACCGCCTCCGGTGTGGACGCATGGCCTCCGGTCTCCATCAGTGGGATCCATTGTTTATGCGTTGCAGCGTAGTGGCCTGGTGGTATTTTTTCATGTCCGGAAGTGCAAGGCCGCCCTGGTGTCGAGGAAGGTATAGGGTTTCATGTCGGATCCTGGGTCGTTGGCCCCTCCAAATGTATTTGATTATTGCTGATCTGAGGGAGGAGAAATACGCTGAGGGTATCGTCATTGGTAGCGTTTGAAATAAATAGAGCAATCGGGGCAGAATATTAATTTTCACTACAGCGATGCGCCCCAACCATGATATGTGTTGGGTGTTCCAATCACGTAGATCTTGTTGTATCTTGGTGGGGAGCGGTATAAAATTCGATGTGTAGAGATCCTGTGGGTCCTTGGTGAGCCAGATTCCTAGATACTTCATCCTGGACTCGCACCAATGGAATTGGAATTGTGTGCATAAGCGGTCGTTCTCTTCGCTGGGTATCGATATATTGAGTATTTTGATAGATTTAATTTGAGGCCAGATATACAACCATATGTTGTGAATTCTCTTGCCAGGCATGGGAGGGAGATTCTGGGTTGTGAGATAAAGAATAACATGTCATCCGCGTATGCTGCTGTTTTATGCGTTGTCCCATCGGAGTGGAATCACTTGATGTCTCCATTATTTTGTAAGGCTTCGAGAAGGGGCTCCAGTGTCAGGGCGAAGATCAGCGGGGACAGAAGGCATCCTTGCCTTGTCCCGTTCCGAATTGGGAAAGGGGTTGTGAGCGCCCTGTTTACCCTGACTTGTGCGTTCGTCCGGCTGTAAATTGCGGCAATCCAGGTGAGCAGGTAGGTGCCAAATCCCATCTCCCTGAGCAGCTCTGACAGGTATGTCCAGTCCACCCTGTCGAAGGCTTTTTCTGCGTCGGTGGATAGGAGTAGCAGTCGGTCTCCTGAGCGTTTGGCGAGGTACTGGATGGAGAGGGCCCGTAGTGTACTGTTGCGGGCTTATCTGCCTGGGACAAAGCTCGTTTGATCTGAGTGTACCAGTCTAGGAAAGAACGAGTTGAGGTGACTCGATAGAACCTTGGTGAATAATTTAATATCGATGTTCAGGAGGGAAATGGGTCTGTAACTGCTACACAGTTCTGGGTCCTTTCCCGGCTTGGATGGTTATGGTTGCTGCTAGTGTGTCACCGTGAGGCTTGTTCCCCGTAGTGATTGTGTTCATGGCTTTGGTTAATTTTGGGATGAGCATGTTCCCGAATTTCTTATAGTATTCAAGAGTGAGCCCATCAGGTCCCGGGACTTTGCCTGTCTTTGATGTTTTAATTGCTGCCTTAATTTCTTCTTCTGTGATGGGAGCGTCCATGAGTTCAGATTCTGCTCGAGTTATGTGTTTGGCGAGGTGTTGTGCTAAGTATTGTTGGATCTCTCTTTTCTTTGTGTGTGTCGGGATGGTAGGGGACTGTAAGTGCAAATTGTATAGTTGGGTGTAGTAGGCTCGAAATTTGTTCGCTATTTTTTCGGGGTGTTGGGTCGTTTGTCCTCCGGGTAGTTTCAGCTTGTGCACTTGCGCAAGTGTTTGTTGGCCTTTGAGCATACGGGCTAGGAGTTTGCCCCCTTTGTTTGCATGTATATAGTAAAAGGCAATCGATCTCTGTAGTTGCCGGTAGTGCTTCTTGACCAGTAGTGCTTGCAGTTGGCTTCTGAGTCCCAGCAATTCTTTGTAGGTTTCCTCCGCGAGTGTTCGTTTGTGGCGTGCCTCGATATCCCCAATTCCATCGAGGAGTTCCGCTATCCATCGCTGGGCATACTTTTTCTTCTTCGTTGCCAGTTGAATTATGTAGCCTCTCAGGACGCATTTATGGGCTTCCCAGGTGGTAGTGGCCGGTGTAGTGATGCACCGAACGGTTCGCTGGCGAACATAGCATGTTCGCGTTCGCCACAGTGGGCGAACATATGCGCGGTTCGATCCGCCCCCTATTCGTCATCATTGAGTAAACTTTGACCCTGTACCTCACAGTCAGCAGACACATTCCAGCCAATTAGCAGCACACCCTCCCTAGCAGACCCTCCCACCTACTGGACAGCATCCATTTTAGATTCATTCTCAAGCTGCATGCTTAGTGAGAGGAGGGAAAGTGTAGCTGCTGTTGATTAGATAGGGAAATGCATAGCTAGGTTAGGGTATACAGTGTCCACTACAGTCCTGAAGGACTCATCTGATCTCTGCTGTAAGGACAGCACCCCAAAAAGCCCTTTTTAGGGCTAGAACATCAGTCTGCTTTTTTTTTTTCTGTGTAATGTAATTGCAGTTGTGTCTGCCAGCTTCTGTGTCAGGCTCACAGTGGATACCCCAGTGCCACCACTCACTCACTGGTGTCACAATAGCTTGCATTTAAAAAAAAAACTTTTTCACTGTTATAGATTGAATAGCAGTTAGTTGTCTCAAAGCTGGTGTGTCAGGCTCACAGTGGATACTGTGCCCAGTGCCACCACTCACTCACTGGTGTCACAATAGCTTGCACTTAAAAACAAAAAACTTTTTTCACTGTTATAGATTGAATAGCAGTTAGTTGTCTTCAAGCGGGTGTGTCAGGCCTACAACGTGTACTCTGCCAACCTTTGCCAGTTCAAAGTGCCACTCTTATCTGGTGTCACAATAGCTTGCATTTAAAAACCAAAAAACTGTTCAAAACGTTTGACCACCTGAAAACCATAGCCCCCCTGACCACGAAAGACGTATTCCGATATATCCAGCTTAAGGACTTCGCCAACAGCCCAGACATCAAACGGGCAGCGCACATACCCATGACTTTTTTTGAACGCCTGTGCAACGCCGAGACCGAACAGAAAGGACTGATAACACTCCTCTACGCACACCTAAGTGCCCCAGACAGAAACACCCCGGACCCCAGATAAATTAGACAGTGGGAGACTGATCTGGGTGGGGAGCTGGAGGGGGAGGACTGGGCAGATATATGGGAGGCAACGGTAAAGACGTCGATCTGTGTTCTTCACCAGGAACAATCATATAAAATGTTAATGAGATGGTATACCACACCAGTGCAACTATGCAGAATGGGGAAAACTATAACAGACACGTGCTGGAAGGGATGTGGACAGAAGGGCACTTTTGTGCACCTGTGGTGGGAATGCCCGGTTATAGGCGGGTATTGGAAACAAGTACGGACTCTATTAACGGACGTCCTGGGTAGACAGGTGGAAATGGACCCTTGGTCCGTCCTGCTATCTAGGCCACTAGACGGCCAACCTAGACAAGAACAACTTCTATTTAACAAAATCACCCTGGCGGCCAGGCGGGCGCTAGCCCATGTGTGGCGGACTCCCTCAGTCCCGACAATTACCGACGTCATCATGAAAATTAAAGACACATACTTAATGGACAAACTCACAGCCCAAATAAGGAACACAGAAACAAAGTTTCACAAGGTCTGGCAACCCTGGGAGGAATACATGGGCGACTAGGGCTCACAGCACCTGACGAGAGTGAGAGACAGGGCCCACCGCGCGCTCCCCCCTTCCCCGGTGCGCCGCTGGGGGGACTGCACATGACCCTCCCTCCCCCTTGGAGTTTTTTTTTTTCTCCTCCTCCTCCCCTCCCGCCTCCCCAAACGATACCACGCAACAATACAACCAAGCAGACACCAGAAACCACCTCCTACAGGAGAGATGTAGCCTCTCCGCACCACGAAGGAGGGCGAGACCCCAGAAGCAGGTTCACACAGCAAAGGGAAGCCTTGTGGAAGGGGAAGCTGCCCCCGCAACACCCCAATGACACTGCTGACGGCAGACCACGGGGGCTCCTCACACGCTACACCACCACACCCGAGACAGGCCCAGTGGAGATAGGACCGGGGGCAAGGGCCCATTTCCCATACACATCCTATCTACGGTCAGTTTGCCCATGCGGACACCACGCCGGCTGGGGTGCAAGCATCCACTTTCACAACTATACAATGCCCCTTCTGGCTAAACACTACACTGTCCACAAACATGCTCTATCAATGGATATACAAAGCAAAGACACGAGTTATTCTGTTGTAATAACCCAGTCGATTTTTCAATTTCTGTATACAATATAAAATCTGCAAATGAATTGTACAACTGTAAGACAGACCACTGTTCCAAACGTTCTTTGTATGCACTGAGTACTGAGCATTTGTTTTTAAAATGTGCAGGCATATCGAATGCCACGGTCATGTTAACTGTGTTCATACTGTTGCTTCTGCTGATGTGGCAGGGTACGACTGATTGTTATTTGTGCACAACAAAAATAAAGAATTTAAAAAAAACAAAAACTTTTTTCTCTGTTATAGACTGAATAGCAGTTAGTTGTCTCAAAGCGGTTGTGTCAGCCCTACAGCGTGTACTCTGCCAACCTCTGCCAGTTCACAGTGCCACTCATATCTGGTGTCACAATAGCTTGCATTTAAAAACAAAAAACTTTTTTCACTGTTATAGATTGAATAGCAGTTAGTTGTCTTCAAGCGGGTGTGTCAGGCCTACAGCGTGTACTCTGCCAACCTCTGCCAGTTCACAGTGCCACTCATATCTGGTGTCACAGTAGCTTGCACGCATAGTACCACTAATCGAAAAAAAGATGACAGGCAGAGGCAGGCCACCCCTACACTGCGCATTGGGTAAACCTGCTGACGACTGCCAAGCATGGAATGCGTGGCTCTGCAGAGGAGTTGGTGACACCGCCACGACTTGCAGGCAGGCCTGCTGCCACCTCCTCTACTCCTCCTACTCCATCCTCTTCCATAACCTCCTCGGCTGAGTCCTCTTCTGCTGCTGCGTCTTGCTCCACATCAACGGATAGGGGACATAACAGGGATTAAACTGATAAGAATAGTACTACTTAACACACCACTCCTATCTGGTGGCACATTAGATTGCACGCGCAGTGCCCCAAATTTAAAGTAGAAGGACCGACCAAGCATCTTTTTCCATCTCCCGGTTCCTAAAATCATGCCATATATACGTCCCAGGGGACGTAACAGGGATTAAACTGATAGGAATAATACTACTTAAAACACCTTATAATAACGCAGAGAGAGGCAACGCAAAGAGAGGAGTCTGAAGAAGAGGAGTCAGAGGAGGAAGGTGGCTTTGAGGAGGTGGAAGACCAAACACAGCAGGCGTCCCAGGGGGCTTGTTGTCACCTTTCGGGGACCCTTGGTATTGTACGTGGCTGGGTGGAGGAAGAGACCTTCAATGACATCAGTGAGGACAAGGAACGGGACATGGCTAGCTTGGTATCCAACTTTGTGCAAATGGAGTTTGCGGTTGTGCAAATGGACTGTTTGCGGTTGTTTGTGGTGCGTTAAACGGGGAGTTTGGTCTGTCACTGTGAAGCGGGCGTAACCCTTGCACTACCTGATCGATACAACATCATACAGTAGGTCCCCCCCCTCATTATTTTTATGGCCCCCACCCACCGCTCACGGGTGGGGGCGGGCGGGAGGACAGTAGGTCCCCCCCCCCATTGAGATTTATGGCCCCCACCCGGCGTGCAGGGGTAGGGGCTGGGGCTACTGAATATTCCCCTGTATAACAATGTTTGGCATTTAGTGAATATTCCCTATTCTGCTCTGTGTCAGTGTTTATCAGGGATCCTTAGGATAGGTGTCAATCCATATCTGCCAAGTGACCCTATGTAGGAGGAACAGTGTCTATTCTGCTCTGTGTCAGTGTGTATCAGGGGCTCTGAGGACAGGTGTCAATCCATATCTGCCAAGTGACCCTATGCAGGGGAAACAGTCTCTATTCTGCTCTGTGTCAGTGTGTATCATGGTTTCTGAGGACAGGTGTCAATCCATATCTGCCAAGTGACCCTATATAGGAGGAACAGTCTCTATTCTGCTCTGTGTCAGTGTGTATCAGGGGCTCTGAGGACAGGTGTCAATCCATATCTGCCAAGTGACCCTATGTAGGGGAACAGTCTCTAGTCTGCTCTGTGTCAGTGTGTATCATGGTCTCTGAGGACAGGTGTCAATCCATATCTGCCAAGTGACCCTTTGTAGGGGAAACAGTCTCTATTCTGCTCTGTGTCAGTGTGTATCAGGGGCTCTGAGAACAGGTGTCAATCCATATCTGCCAAGTGACCCTATGTAGGGGAAACAGTCTCTATTCTGCTCTGTGTCAGTGTGTCTCATGATCTTTGAGGACAGGTGTCAATCCATATCTGCCAAGTGACCCTATGTAGGAGGAACAGTCTCTATTCTGCTCTGTGTCAGTGTGTATCAGGGATCTCTGAGGACAGGTGTCAATCTATATCTGCCAAGTGACCCTATGTAGGGGGAACAGTCTCTATTCTGCTCTGTGTCAGTGTGTATCATGGTCTCTGAGGACAGGTGTCAATCCATATCTGCCAAGTGACCCTATGTAGGAGAACAGTCTCTATTCTGCTCTGTGTCAGTGTGTATCATGGTCTCTGAGGACAGGTGTCAATCCATACCTGCCAAGTGACCCTATGTAGGGGGAACAGTCCCTATTCTGCTCTGTGTCAATATGTCATATGTCAGGTATCAATCCATATCCATTGTGATTTGGGAATGTTAGGTGATTTCTGCCCTTTATGGATTAAAACCAGACTCTGCATCAACTGTGTAATTTTCCATGGGAGTTTTGCCATGGATCCCCCTCCGCCATGCCACAGTCCAGGTGTTAGTCCCCTTGAAACAACTTTTCCATCACTATTGTGGCCAGAAAGAGTCCCTGTGTGTTTTAAAATTCGCCTGCCCATTGAAGTCTATGGCGGTTTGCCGGTTCGCCGGTTCGCAAACATTTGCGGAAGTTCGCGTTCGCGAACCGAAAATTTCGTAATCGTGACATCACTAGGCCGGTGTATCTCCAGTTTGTTGTTTGAGAAGTAGTCATCCAAGGCTTCCGCAATTTTATCTCTAATTTCTGCATCCTCCAACAGGGTGTCATTTAGCCTCCAGGTCATCACCCTCGGTCTTGTCAGTGGGGAGTCTAGTTCCATCATGACCACCCCATGGACCACGTGGCAGCCTCGATGGTTACCCCTTGTAGTGCGGTGAGCTGTTCTTGCTGGAGGAACATGTAGTCAATCCTCGAGTATCTTGCATGGACCCTCGAGTAGTGTGTGTAATCTTTCACCGTGGGGTGTAGGGCTCTCCAGCAATCTACCAACCTTAGGCATCTGAGGGCTCTCAGGGTGCTTTGAATTTCTCTCTGTAGAATGCTACTTTGTCCTGTGGAGGTATCTAGGTGGAGGTCCAGTGGGACATTGAGATCATCCCCGAGTATGAGGGTTCTCTCCGTGAAGTCAGCCAGGGCGTTCAGTGCTCTGCGAATGTACTGCGATTGGTTCCGGTTGAGGGCGTATATACACACTAGAGTGTAGGTTCTGTTTGTTATTGTGCCTTTCAGGAAGGTGTAACGTCCCTCTGGGTCTAAGATTTTATCCGTTTCTGTGAAACCCAGCTTCATGACGAGAAGTATTGCTACTCCTGCCTTCTTAGATGAATGGTGGTTGCTGAGGTATGTTTGCGAGTACATTCTGTCCCTGAGGGTTGGGGCGGAGTCTTCTCGGAAGTGAATTTCCTGGAGGAGGGCTATCGAGATTTTGTCGGAGTTCCCGCAGGAGGTGTGTCCTCCACTCTGGGATATTCAGTCCCCTGCAGTTATGGGTGAGTATGCGGAGTGGGCAAGAGCGGTATGCTGACCCTGTGGGTTGGGAGGCCTGCGGCGGGTGCACACCGTGCGGGCGGCCCGGGGAGTCGATCTCCGTCATATATGCTGCGGTGCGGGCGCAGCCCAGCAACGCCGGGGAGGGCGGGAGGCAGAGTGTCGTAGGCGCCCTATGTCACGTGTGTTATGATGTCATTCGTGAATGCGTAGTACAGTCGTGTTGTGTCGGTGGTTGGTCCTGTCTAGGTCGCCAACCTTGCTCTAGCAAGGTGATCTGTGTGACCGTGGATGCAATCGGCAGGAACCCCGTCCTGGGAGTGTCCTTGCCCGAGGCCCGCCGGCTCACCGCCATAACTATTGTTCACACAGGCGGTGTGGAGTGCGTGTCTTTCGCTACCCTGTCAGCAGGTAATGGTGGTTCAAGGTTTGTTGGGTGTGTTGTCCTCCTGTGGAGGTGTGTTCCCGTGGGTAGAGTGAGTACTGCCTATAATAATGTTCAGGGGAGGGCTGGCAGCCTTAGGCCTGGGGGGGCAAAACCAGTCAAGTGGCCCATTGCACCACCAAATCAGTTCACCATCCATGCCCACCTTTTCCTGGTTTTATAACGGATATTGATGTTATGCTAATCAGTAGCTCTTTGCCATACCTGCTCCTTCACGGCTCTAACTTTCAATGTTGTCAGAGCGCAGGCTGAGAATCTCTGAGCCTGTGCTCTGACTCACTAACTGAGCGCCGGAACCATGAGGGAGAGGATATAATCTGACTGCACCTAGTGCTGGTGCGCACCAGTGGACTACCAGCGAATCGTTTAAATTGAATATGCTGTTGTCCCCAACTTGTGAGCTGTGTTGGCCGCCGTGCGCCCCGGTTGTCAGGGCACCCTGCGTGACCGCATAGCTTGTACACACCAACGGCTGGCCCTGCTGACACACACTGATGTTACTACTTAGAAATCCCTCAATATTAATACAGACATCAGAGTAAACACCAATAAACTGTGGAAACAGAGCTGATCCCCCCAAATTTATAAAGATTCGCTTACTGGATTTGTTGTTCTGTAGGCTGGGAGGAAGTGAAGAGTAATCACACTCTCCCAGCAAAGCAGCACATGTGGCTGCATGGGGAACAGCTGAATTTGCCACCCCCTATGTGACATCACAATGCCCCACCCATATGATCTGCCATATGAACTAACGTCATGCTGCACACAGTGTGTGTTTACATTAATAAGCCTGGAGGGACCGGCTATAGACACCAGAACCACTTCATTAAGCTGAAGTGGTTCTGGGGACTATAGTGTTCCTTTAATGTGAGGTAAATTATAGATTAGTGTCACTAATAATATACTAGATTGCCTACTTACAACAAGATGAGGATGATGATGGGCTGCAATTTGGCTCCACTGGTCTGGTGTAGAACAGGATCTCTGGAGGCTGTTTGCAACTGTGGTCACAAAATTCAATGTTGTGGGAGAATTGGAAGCAGCTCCATGTTTTTGGGGCCCCTTACACAGCTCAAGGTCTGGGCCCCTGGGCCCCAGGGCCTGACGGTGAGTATGCCCGCTCATAAGTCCACCCACCCATGAGTTCACTCACAGGGAGTGGAGTGTGTAGGGGATGTGTTATTGTAGAGGATCTAATATGTGTGCTTATAGTATGTAGTGTATAGGGATACCAGTTTGTGTAGGTGATGCAGTGTGTTTGTGTGTATTTGTGTATAAGGGATGTATTGTGTGTTTCTTGTTGTGTGTAAGTGATGCATTGTGTTTCTGTGTGTATGTAAGAAAAGCAGTGTGTGTGTTTGCATGTGTGTGTAAGGGTTTGCATTGTGTGTTTCTGTGTATGTGTGCAAAGGATGCATTGTCTTTGTGTGTTCCTGTGTGTGTAGGGATGCATTGTGTGTTTCTGTGTATGTATAGGGATGCATTGTGTGTATGCGCGTAGTGTGAAAGAGCTCCCTGTCTTGCCCCCTGTCCTATAGAGCTGTCCCTTAGAGCTCTCCCCTGCCCCTTAGTGGTCTCTCCTCTCCCCCACCCTCCCCCTAGCGGTCTCTTCTCACACTCACCCACCCTCCCTGTGCTCTTCTCAGCCCCCTCCCCCCTCCCTGTGTTCTTCTTACCCCCTCTCCTCCCTGTGTCCTCCTTA
>OW240915.1:235709308-235771808 GCA_933207985.1 Pelobates cultripes
TTACTCCTCCCCCTCCTTCTGTTACTATCCCCCTCCTTCTTTTACTCCTCCCTTCCTTCTGTACTACCCCCTCCTTCTGTTACTACACCCCTCCTGCGTAAGGGGACATGTTAAGGGGACATGTTAAGGGGACATGTTATGATATTGCGATATTGGGGGGTATGTGCTCTAACTGATACCAGTCCTGAGGTGTGCTGTGCAGATAGTGGTCCTGTGTATTTCCAGGACTAGCATGACTGTTCGGTGCATTGTCGTTGTGTTCTACCCATTCATACTGACCGTGTTGTGTTGTAGAGTTATTTTGTTTCCGGTCTGTAAATTGTAGTGTTGACTATGTGGAGCCTTGAGTGCTTTTCTAGGATTCTACTTGTGAGTGTGCCAACCGCCTGTCCTGGCCCCAGATGCCGTAGCAGTTAGGTCTTGCAGCTTAATGCCGTGTCCTCACAGCTTCCATAGGGTGATCCTCCCTGCACGATGCCCAATGGGGTCAGACATTTTGCTTTGAGTAACCAAAAACACGTTCATAAAATAAGTTATCGCCATGTCAGAGTATTTCGCCTGGAGCAGTGAAGGTGTTGATTCATTTAGGATTTATATCCAAACAGAAAATCCTGAGACATGCTCTACAAAAGCCTACAATAATGGAACTTTGACAACATGCATCATCTTTAAACATTTTGTGGTTTCTGCGCGCATAACCGCCATGGAACAGTGCGCAGAGACCACAGAGAAACAACTTAAGGCCACAGAAACCGCAATTCACAGACAAGGAGACCTACTGCTAGCCATGCGGCAGCACCTGGTAGATCTAGGGGCCGCTGCAACAATATACGGGTACGTGGTGTACTGGAGGTGGACAGCTCAGGGGAAAATTATCCTCGGGGAAGATGCACCGGACCACTTCAGATTTGACAGGGCTCACAGAGCCCTCAGACCGCGCACGGCAGATGGTGCCCCGCGAGACGCCAGACGCGCCTTGAGACCAGTGACAACTGCACTACGGGACAGAAACATCCCTTATAGATGGGGATACCCCTTCAGCATATATGTCCGTCACCACAACGAACTGGTGTCGGCCCGGTTCCCAGAAGACATACCTACCTTCCTGCAAAAACTGGAACTGCCTAACATCACAGTGCAGAACTGGATCCTTCACCCTCTGGAGCTCAGGCCCCAACCACAAAGACCACCACGCCGCCGAGGTAGAGAACCACAGGAGCACAGCTGGAGGCCAGATCTGGCCCAACCCGAAGAGTAACCGCACGCCGCACCACCCGTAGGCCACGCTCCGCACAGCCCACACACCTCTCTGACAACACACCCAGTGAGCACAACCTCACCACGGTCCTAACTGCCAACAACCTGCCACACCGACCAACACCCTCATTGAGAACCAAGAATTCAGAACCCCCACCCTGACATGTACAACCCCAAAAGGCACGGGCACCATACCAACTCACCACTTGGGCGGGGGGGAAGGGGGACATCGGCCACACACACTCCAGAGCTCTGATGGCCTGCACACCCAGACACGGGCAACCTGACCCATCGATCCAAGCCGCAAGAGTGGATAGAGACAGAGACAATGGGGAGAGGGGCAACACACACAAAAAAGAGAGACACTCACGGTTGGGACTACATGAAGGGAGGGAAATAGAACACGCTTGGGAGGGTAAAAGGGAGCACCCAAAAAAAAAAAAAAAAGAACATACCCGAGAACATCACACTTAAAGCCCGGACCTGAGGCTCCTCCCCCGTCGTGGAGCACTAGGCCCCTGACGGACAACCGCCACCTGAGACCCCAAGCCACAACATGTGCCAAGTGCTGCTGGGTGGTGAGGAGCCGAGGGACTATGCTGCCGCCATGCTCGGAGTCTAGGACACGCCCCCTGCCCTTTTTCTAGTGCCATAATATCCTTCTTTAGAACAGGTGCCCAAAATTTCACAGCATATTCAATATGTGGTCTTACCAGTGATTTATAAAGAGGCACAATTATATTCTTGTCTCGAGAATGAATGCCCTTTTCCATGCATGACAATACCTTACTGGCCTTAGCCACTGATGATTGACATTGCACATTGTTGCATAGTTTGTTGTCTACAACAATTCCCAAGTCCTTTTCGTGTGTTGTTATCCCTAATTCGCTTCCATTAAGGGTATACGTTGCTTGTGTATACTTTACGCCGAAGTGCATAACTTTGCATTTTCCAACATTAAATTTCATCTGCCATTTGAGTGCCCAGTCCCCCAGTCTATGTAAATCCCTCTGCAGCAAAGTAATATCTTGCTCACATTGTATTATTTTACAGAGTTTTGTGTCATCTGCAAACACTGAAACATGACTTTCAATGCTTTCTTCAAGATCATTTCTAAACATGTTAACCCCTTAAGGACTGGACTGTTTTTGCGATGTTGTACATTTGCGACCAGGAATATTTTTACACTTTTCTTGTGTTTGTGTTTGGCTGTAATTTTCCGCTCTCTCATTTACTGTTCCCATACAAATTATATATTGTTTTTTTCAGGACAAAAGGGGCTTTCTTTACATACCATTATTTATATAATCTCATGTATTTTAATTTAAAAAAAATAAAAAAATATGATGAAAAATTGAAAAAAATACATGTTTTTTGACTTTTACTTGAAAAATCTTTTACTCATCTACAAAAGCGAATGAAAAAAACTGCTAAATAGATTCAAAATTTTGTCCTGAGTTTAAAAATACCCAGTGTTTACGTGCTTTTTTGCTTTTTTTTGCATGTTATAGGGCTATAGGTACAAGTAGGATATTGCGGTTTCAAAACATGCATTTTTAAAATTTATCAATAGTGACATTGTAACACTATTATCTGTCATAAATCTCTGAATAACACCCCACATGTACATATTTTTTTTAAAGTAGACAACCCAGGGTATTCAATATGGGGTATGTCCAGTCTTTTTTAGTAGCCACTTAGTCGAAAACACTGGCCAAAGTAAGCATTCATATTTGTTTGTGTGTGAAAAAAGTAAAAAAACTAAATTGAACGCTAATTTTGGCCAGTGTTTGTGACCAAGTGGTTACTAAAAAAGACTGGACATACCCCATTTGCAATACCTTGGGTTGTCTTCTTTTGCAAATGGTATGCCATCATGGGGGTAATTCTCATTCCTGGGCTACCATACGCTCTCAAAGGCAACGTAACCAACCTGGCCATTTTCAATGTAAAAATATTTGACCCATGTATTTGACCTTGTAACTTTCAAAAATGCTATAAAACCTGTACATGGGGGGTACTGTTTTACTCGGGAGACATCGCTGAACACATATATTAGTGTTTAAAAACTGGAAAACGTATCACAACAATTATATCATCAGTAAAAGTGCTGTTTGTGTGTGAAAAATGCAAAAAAAGTAACTTTCACTGACAATATCATCGCTGTGATATGTTTTACTGTTTTGAATCACTAATATTTGTGTTCAGCGAAGTCTCCCGAGTAAAACAGTACCCCCCATGTACAGGTTTTAGGGTGTCGTAGAACGTTACAGGGTAAAATACAGTGCTAACAAATTAAATTCTCTGGAATTTCGGCCTGGGTTGGCAGGCAGGTCCCTCAAATTGCAATCAATAAAATTACTGAATTATGTAAAAATATTACATAAATACGCACGTAGAATTTAAATATATATGCATATTTATATATTTGAAGTCTACGTGTATATTTATATAATTATTTAGGTAATTTTGTATATGGACATATGTATATTTCGTATTATTTTTATTTATTTTTATATAAATAGATATATATACAAATTCATTCTAAGTGTATTTTGATATAAATATATATATTAATTTTAAAATACAGTTAGAATAAAATTTCATATAGCTATATAATTTTTTTAAAAATTTTTATTATTATTTTTAAAAATTTTTTATTTAATTTAAATTACTTATTATTTATATTTTATAATAATATATATATACAATCTATATAGTTATTATATATATTATATATATACGTGTGTAATTTAATTATAAGTGTATTTTTATATTAATATAAGTACATATTAATATAAAAATACACTTAGTATAACATTATATATATATGATATATAGACATATATTATATAGATATAATATATGTCTATATATCATATATACACATATATAATTATTTATTTATTTTTTATTAACATTAACTTTATTTTTTTTTTTGATTTTACACTAGCAGGGAGACTGCCTGTCAGCACAGACAGTCCCCCTGCAGGCAGCACTATGGACACCCATTGTGACCATGTGATCGCTGTGTTAAGCGATCACATGGCCCCAGGGGTCCTAAATCAGTGTGGGGAGACTGTCTGGGCTGCAGGCAGTCTCCCCACACCGGGAGCAACGCTGATCGCCGCCGGGGGAACGACGGCGATCAGGTAAGTAACGGAAACCGTTATGACGGTTCAGGACCGTCATCGGTCCGCAATGGGAAAATCCCGATGACGGTCCTGAACCGTCCTCGGTCGGGAAGGGGTTAAATAGAAGGGGTCCCAGAGGGACACCACTTGCCACCTCTGTCCAGCTTGAAAATTTACCATTAACGACAACACTCTGTACTCTATTTTTAAGCCAATATTCTACTCTAGAACAAGCATTTTCATCTAGACCGATTGCCTTGAGTTTGAACACTAATCTATTGTGAAGAACTGTATCAAATGCCTTGGCAAAATCCAAATAGATCACATCCACGGCAACACCCTGATCTATACTTCTACTTACTTCTTCGTAGAACGCAATGACCTGTGCTTCATAAAACCATGCTGATTTTTGCTGATAACCATGTTCTTCTCAAGGAATTCTTGAATATTATCCTTTAATAACCTTTCAAATATTTTCCCAGCCACAGAAGTTAAGCTCATGGGTCTATAATTTCCAGGCAAGGATTTTGAACCCTTTTTGATTATAGGAACCACATCTGCCTTCCTCCAATCCTCCAAAACACTTCCTGAAAGAAAAGAATCTTGAAAGATTGAAAACAGAGGTTCATTTATTTCTACACTTAGTTCCTTAAGTACTCGTGGATGGATACCGTGAGACCCTGGATCGTTGTTTATATTAACTTTCTTTAGTTGCTGCAGAACCTTGTCTTGAGTTAACCAATTACAATTATTCTGCAAGTTTTTAGTAGCAATCATTTGCACATATATTGCCATGGGTTCTTCCTTAATATATACGGAGGAGAAATAGTTATTTAAAATTCCTGCCTTTTGGAAAGCGGGACATCAAGCGTGGCCTACAGAAACCCCCTTTATTTCACCCCCTCTGGCGATATTTAGACATCTGCCTGACCACCCAGTGGAACCTTGTTTCACATAGATGGGGATGCAGTAACATCCTGTCTGTTTTTAAAATTTATGCCTTAGCCGTTTTGCTTCTGACCCCATCTATCTGCAATGTACCTAAACGTGTGTTTCATGGTGAATACAATATTTAAGCATGATACACTACTCAGACTAGCATAGTTACACTGCAGCTTCACAGTTGCCGACCTAAACGATGGGACATGTTAGACATGGCATAACGCATTACTAATTAAGCAAGGTAGCATCCCAGGCTCACTGTTGTTGTTCAATGTGCATGTTAATACAATATTTAAGCATGACATAATAGGTTTAAGCATGACCTCATATATACTAGTTAAGCATGATGCATTACTCAGACTAGCATAGTTGCCAACCTAATCGACAGGACATGTTGGACATGACCTAACGCATTACAAATTCAGCAAGATAGCATTGCAGTCTCACTGTTGTTGTTGAAAATATTTACTGACCTAATAGACAAGATAAAAGTAATCAAACTTGTATGCAACGAATTGTATTAATAGTTACTTAATAACACCAAAAATCGTGCATGTTTCTCTTAAACCCCAATGTAACCTATAAATGTGAAACACTGGAGGATTGCTTTTGGGGTACCTCACAAGCACTGTTACTTATCTATGCACTACAAAAATAAACTTCTTCATTTCAGTTTTTAGTGTACCTACACTTTCCTTTTTTGTTTTTTTAGAATGTATGTACTTAAAAATGCTTTGGGGTTGGTTTTGCTCTCTTTAGCTATCAATTTTTCATTTTGAAGTTTAGCAAATCTAATCGCCTTTTTGCACACATTATTGGCTTCCTTATGTCTTTTATAAGATGCATCTGATTTGTCCGATTTAAATGCTTTAAAAGCCCTTTTCTTATTTTGAATCTTGTTTTACTTCTCTACTAAGCCACATTGGTTTTAATGTTTCTTTTATATTTATTACCCAATGGTAAATACTGAGAAATGTACCTTTCTAATATTTGTTGGAAGATGTTCCATTTATCCTCAGTGTTCTTTTCACTAAAGATTTTATGCCAGTCAATATATTGTAAAGCTGCCCTTAACTTATAGAAATTGGCCTTTTTCAAATTATATGTTTTAGTATAGCCCATGTGCTTTTGTTTTTTTGAGTTTATTTCAAAGGACACTATATTGTGATTACTATTTCCCAAGTGCTCACCTACTTGAATGTTGGTCAAAAGATCAACGTTGTTTGTTAGAACCAGATCCAGACAAGCGTCCTTTCTAGTTGGTGCTTGTACAAGTTGAGACATGAAGGTGTCATTTAACAAGTTTAAAATTCCCTTTGCTGAGCTACTAGTCGCTCTGTCCCAATTTATTTCTGGGTAATTAAAATCTCCAATAATTAAAGTGTTACCCAGATTTGCAGCTTTCTCAATTTGCTCAAACAGCTGTTGTTCCTCGTCAATATTAACATTAGGTGGTTTATAACATATCCCAACCAATAGTTGATTTCCCTTCTTTTCCCCGAAGCAGATATTTACCCATAAAGCTTCCACATTTTCCTCATCACATTCCACTTGCTTAAGATTTGGCTTTAACTCATGGTTGACATACAAACATACCCCACCACCCTTCTTGTTTTTCCAATCCTTCCTAAACAACATGTACCCATTTATGTTAACTGCCCAGTCATGTGTCTCATCCCACCATATTTCTGTTATGCCTATTATATCATATTGTTTAGTGTATGCTATTGCCTCTAGTTCCCCCATTTTGTTATTTAGGCTTCTTGCATTAGTAAGCATACATTTAAAATCATGAGTAGCTTGTACTTTTTGTGAATCAATATTACATACCTTCTCTGTTCTGAGCTTGCCTCTCCCCCCATCTCCACCCCCCTTATACTGAGCTAAAGCCCATCTCCTTTCTGTCCTATCTCCATTTTGAAGATTGCTATGACCCTCCCCCCTACTACTAGTTTAAAATCTCATCCAACCTTCTAGCCATCCTATTCCCCAGCACTGCAGACCATCTCCCGTTTAGGTGCAACCTATCACTACTATAAAGGTTGTACCCAAGCGCAAAGTCGGCACAGCGCTCTAAAAACCCCAAACCCTCCTTCCTGCACCAAGACTTCAGCCACACATTGACGTCTCTAATCTCCCACTGCCTTTCCACTGTAGCGCATGGCACAGGTAATATCTCAGAAAATACCACCTTGAAGGTCCGTTTCTTAAGTTTGCTACCTAATTCCCTGAAATCATTCTTTAGGACCTTCAATCTTCCTCTTACTTTGTCATTGGTACCAACATGGACCATGACTGCTGGGTCATCCCTAGCCCCTCCAAATAATCGATCCACTCTGTCAGCAACATGCTGGACCCGAGCACCCGGGAGACAGCAAACTGTCCGATTGAGCCAATCAGAGCGGCAGATTTCCCTATCTACTCTCTTAATGATAGAGTCCCCTACCACCGCAACCTGTCTTGCCTTCCTTACATTTTGATCCCCACCCGTATTAGAGGGGCTGTAACCTCCGCTGTTAGAAGTAACAGCTTCCTCTAATACAGCTACACCTGAGCTGATGCTCCCAAAATCTTCACTCAAATGGGCAAATCTGCTAGGTTGCACTAAATCAGGACTAGCTAGCCCTTTCCTGTTCCCTCCCCCCTGCTACCCAGCTACGTGCCTGTTCCCCATCTGTCTTATCTCCTCCCTCTCCAATACCTGTCCCCTCTAAACTCTGCTCAGTGAGCAGCAGACTCCTCTCCAGATTGTCGATCTCCCGCAATGTTGCAATTTGCTTCTCGAGATCTCCAATCTGAGCTTCCAGAAAAGCCACTCGCACACAACTGTCACAGAGATATGGACCCTGGACAGGTACATCCAGGCATCCATACATGCAACAAGATGTGCACTGAGTCAAACCACCAATCTTGCTAACACTAATTTCCCCAGATACAGAACAATAAAACTATTACCTTGTTAGCTTAAACCCCTTGTTAGTTTGAACTCCTGGTTTTCTAACTCCTACTTAAAGGGTCTACTTAATAGAGTCTGCTTTCAAGCAATCTGAGCAAGCTCAGTGAGTTAGGGGTGTGCCTTTATGGGAATACAATCCCACACAGGTGCAATAATGAACACTCCCCCAATCAATCAAGCAGCAGCACAAAAGAGGGGGGGAAAACAGGACACAGAAAAAAAATGTAAAAAACTATTTTTTTTTATTTTTAAAACTCTGCTAATAAAACAGATTAAACAAAAATAAAATACCAACCACTCTTCACAGTATATAAACCACTCCAAGTAACTCCTGGTTTTCTAACTCCTACTTGAAAGAGTCTACTTTCAAGCAATGTTATATACTTAGAAACAACTGGGTGACTTGGTTTCAATTGATGCCAAGGTATACGAAACGCAGGAAAACAATAAAAGGACAAGGGGAGAAGAGAAAGGGAGAGAGAAAGAAGGGGAAACCAATTAATTCACAACAGTTCAGTACAATGTGCCGTACTCCAGTTATCAATTCAAATTCTGACATCCAGCTGTGTTAACATGGTGTAATAGGTTTGTTCCCAATTTTTTTTTTACATTGGTAGAAGTTTTCTTTTGTGTTCCTCCCATGGTGACCATATGTTGTCTAGCATGTGCCTCTGTCTAACGTATTGTGTACACATAAGCTCCATGCTGTGGTATAAGTCCATCCTGTCTCTCAATTTTTGTATAGATGGTGAGCGGAGGCTCTTCCAATCTAGGGCTATAAGATGATGGACAGCCAGGGAGACAAATTTACGTAATGCCCTTTGGTAGAATGAACCTCTGCCCGTGGCATAAAAAGAATATAGTTCAGGTGGGATTTCCATTGCCTCGATAAGCTTTTCCACCTCTTGCCACAGTGGTCTAATCTTTACGCATGACCACCATATGTGTAGCATGGTTCCCTCCTCTACACTGCATCTCCAGGATAGTGACGGCACTGAAGGGTAAATTTTATGTAATCGCGTAGGGGTTAAATACCACTGATAGACTAATTTACGGTGTGCTTCCACATGGTGGTAGCACTGGGTCACTACCCTGGGGGAGTTCAGAAAGTCTAGCAAGTTATCCTCTGTGAAGGTTATACCGCAGTCTGTCTCCCATTTCTCTTTAAAGGAAAACCTCTTTGAGGGCAGTGTGCTTTCTAGCAGTTTATAACAAGCAGAGAGCGATTTGGGCTTTAATAGGTACTTCCAACATCTATCCATGAATAGTTGTAACTGGGGTGGAACTTCCTGAGGGGAGGGAGGTGATGTAGCCGGATGGGACTGTAGGAGGCCCTTTATCTGTATATAAAGATACCGCTGGGCAGTAGGGTGAACAAAGATGTTAGATTTGGAAACTTGTTGATAGAATTGTCTTTTAGCAATTGTGAGATTCGAGAGATCCCCACCGCATGCCATTTGTGGAGTTGTAACCATGGTGAGAGTGTGTTAAGGGACATTAGGGGTGCTTCCGGTAGATGTAGTTTTTTAAGACTGTACCCATGTATCGTTTTGTCCCAAACTGGATTACAATCTCATGTGTTTCTTTACACACAAAATTGCCCACTCAAGTAACGAGAGTTAACCTCTTCAGGACTGGACTGTTTTGCCCATTTTGTACGTTATGGACCAGAGCTGTTTTAACACTTTTATGGTGTTTCTGTTTAGCTGTAATTTTCCGCTCTCATTTACTGTTCCCAAGTAAGTTATATTTTTTTTTTCCTGGACAAGAAGGGCTTTCTTTACATACCATTATTTGTATCATGTCATATAATTTACTTTAAAAAAAATTAAAATAAAATATGGTGAAAAATTGAAAAAAAAAAATTGTTTTTTTACTTATGCACAAAAGAGAATATAAAAAAAAAAAAACACTGCTAAATAGATTCAAAATTTTGTCCGGAGTTTAAAACCCCCCAGTGTTTACACCCATATAAACTGGGAGTATGTTTTGTAGCAGCTTGCAATAGGAAGGATGAATGGAGACGGGGAGCATTCTGAAAATGTCTAGGATGCACGGTAATATTTTGGTTGTGTTAATCCTCCCTGCCCACAACAGGGTTACCTAATGTAAGGATGATGTCGTCTGGAAATAGTGTTAGCTTGTGGTCCGTGTTGCCTGTCGTGATGCCTTTTACGTATGGTTCCAGCGAGGGGCTCTAGAGAAAGGACGAATAGAAGGGGGTAAAGTGGGCACCCCTGGCGGGCTCCATTAGATATAGGAAACGGGAAAGACTGAAAGCCTGCAGTAAGTACCCGTACAGTTGGGTGGTTTTACAGCGCCATAATACCCCTTATGACACTAAAGGGGAATCAACGGCCGCACACAAACCTAAATTGGCTGTTTGTTACTAGTTTAGGTAGCAGTGTGGACAGTCTGTTGGCAATCAGTTTTGCATATAATTTGGTGTCGCTGTTCAGGAGAGTTATGGGTCGGAAGTTGGCGCACTGAGTGAGGGGTTTGCCAGGTTTCGGGTGAGTGGAAATATGCACTTGTAACATTTCCGCAGGTAATTGCCCATTCAAAAAACTGTCATTGAATAGTGTGAAAATGTGAGGTGAAAGGATATCTGAAAACGATTGGTAATACAGGTTGGTTAGCCCATCAGGTCCTGGGGACTTTGCAGAAGGGAGTTTGGAGACACCCTGCATAATCTCTTCTGTAGTGAAGGAAGCAAGCAATGCAGTAATATCGTCTGGGAAAACTCTAGGTAGATCCATCTTATCAAGGAAGGAGTCTATTTGGTGTGGCATCGGATTTGGAGTGTGCGGGTCATTTTTCACATTGTAGAGTGAGCCATAAAAAGAGGCAAATTTATTTGCGATGGATTGAGGGTCTATGAACTTGTTCCCATTTAAGGGGGCCAGATATGCTATGCTGGAATTGCCCAACCGTTCTTTCAATTTGGAGGCTCCAGACTTATTGCCATGCGCAAAGTATTTAAACTTAAAAAAAAAAAAAAATACAAATATTCAAGAGATTTAAGTGGACAACCCTGGGTATTCAATATGGGGTATGTCCAGTCTTTTTTAGTAACCACTTAGTCACAAACACTGGCCAAAGTTAGCATTTATTTGTTTGTTAAAAATGTAAAAAGCAATTATGAATGCTAACTTTGGCCAGTGTTTTTGACTAAGTGGCCACTAAAAAAGACTGAACATACCCCATTTGCAATACCTTGGGTTGTCTTCTTTTGCAAATGGTATGCCATCATGGGGGTAATTCTCATTCCTGGGCTACCATACGCTCTCAAAGGCAACATAACCAACCTGACAATTTTCAATGTACTTTTTTGTTTACCCTGATATCTGACTCTCTAACTTTCAAAAACACTATAAAACCTGTACATGAGGGATACTGTTATACTCAGGAGACTTTGCTGAGCAGAAATATTAGTGTTTCAAAACAGTAAAATGTATCACAACAATTATATCATCTGTCCATGAATGCTAAGAATGAATTTCTAGCCAAAAATGGCAAGTATGCTTTCTGAACATGACCAATAAAATTTATTAAACAATATATATACAGTGGTATGTACAAATTTCATGTAAATATTAAAATAGATCATTTACAATTTTAGAATTTTCATTCAAAGGCGTCTTACTTTTAAAAATAGACTCAGATGAGTCCAATGTCTAAAAGTTTTTTTTCTGTTTGTTATATTTAAACAAAAAAAATTAAAAACACAAAAGTCTGCGAAAGATAAAGGTTATCAGCAGCAGACTGCCTAGAATTTTGTTTTCTGAAAGTGTTAAATAGTAATGCATTTGTTGTAGAAGAGTTGAACTGAGTGAAGCATGCAATACCTTGTATCCATAAACCTTTACAGTTCATGAACATGCCATACTGAAACATTGACAAGTACAACACATTACAAGAAAAAAAAAAAAAACCAGAAGACGACAACTTTTGGTCCAATAAACATAGGACATAACAGTTTACACATAAAATATCTAGCTTTGAACAATTTTGATCATTAATTACAATTCTATGTACAAATGCACATCATATATATTTATATATAAAATAAGTTATTTAAAATAAGACAATTTTACATCTGCTCAAATTACACCCATTATCTTCTAAAAATGCAATCAGTTCAGAGCATTTTTTGTACATTTGTATAGTTTTGTGGGTTTTCCACTTTACCTTAAAATTGAAACAATTACCCTTGCAAATGTTCCAAGGGTAATTTCTGCATTGCACCTTTTATCTAGATCCCTATGGCACAGAATGGAGTAAGCCATTAAATCTCTTTAAAATAATTGTAATTCACTGGCGTGCAAAACACTGCAGGCAGCAAACATAATAAGGGATATTGTCTATTATCATGAAATCATTATTTTTTACAAGGAACTATGTTCCTTATGCAGCTTCCTGCGCTGCCAATAGTTTACTGACATCTAATATTAAGTCTTTTACCACCATCTGACCTATAATCCAAAGTCATTTGACAGTAAAGCCAAGTTCTAGAAAAAGAAAAAAAAAAAAAGTGTATTTTCAGTTTCTGCACTAGGAATTAAATTCTGCACATGTTCATTGTGTTTTAAAAGACCTGAATGCTGTGTGCGCTTGAGATTTAGTCTTTTTTTTTTTCCCTCTCCCATTTACTAAAACAGTGCATATTTTTGTCACAAAGGCAAGCCCTGCCAGGAACCCTAAATTGTCCAAATTCTGCAGCTTAGCTTATTGAAGAACAGTCTTTGGAAACAGCTGCAGAATACGATAGTGTCATATAGGAGTCAATTCAAAGTCATCGTTGACCTCCACCAGTGGGACATAGAACTCTTGGATTTCATAGATGCTAACAGATTTATATGTGGCAGGATCCAGTTCCTGGAGTTTGAGTTGCCATTCTAATCTCTGAACTGCATTAAGTGCTGCGGCTTCATGTTGTTGCCTCATTAACAGACATGTCTGTAAACAGAGAAGATCAAAAGAAAAAGAAAAACAATTTCTTAGGAGATCAAGTAAACTCAACACCTTTATCTGTTCATTTCTAAAACCAGATGAATAAACTAGGATTTCCCTAAATTTCTACTAGTCTTAGCGCTCTAACCAATGGGAAAAGTCAAACAATAGCACTCTCTAACTCCTCAAAAAAAAAAAAAAAAGGTCTCAAACCTGAAATGTTTTGTATGCATACTATGCTTACATAGAAACATAGAAACATAGAAACATAGAATGTGACGGCAGATAAGAACCATTCGGCCCATCTAGTCTGCCCAATTTTCTAAATACTTTCATTAGTCCCTAGCCTTATCTTATAGTTAGGATAGCCTTATGCCTATCCCACGCATGCTTAAACTCCTTTACTGTGTTAACCTCTACCACTTCAGCTGGAAGGCTATTCCATGCATCCACTACCCTCTCAGTAAAGTAATACTTCCTGATATTATTTTTAAACCTTTGTCCCTCTAATTTAAGACTATGTCCTCTTGTTGTGGTAGTTTTTCTTCTTTTAAATATAGTCTCCTCCTTTACTGTGTTGATTCCCTTTATATATTTAAATGTTTCTATCATATCCCCCCTGTCTCGTCTTTCCTCCAAGCTATACATGTTAAGATCCTTTAACCTTTCCTGGTAAGTTTTATCCCGCAATCCATGAACCAGTTTAGTAGCCCTTCTCTGAACCCTCTCTAAGGTATCAATATCCTTCTGAAGATACGGTCTCCAGTACTGTGTACAATACTCCAAGTGAGGTCTCACCAGTGTTCTGTATAATGGCATGAGCACTTCCCTCTTTCTACTGCTAATACCTCTCCCTATACAACCAGATGCCCCTTTAAAAAAAAGTTAGGACTGAGAGTTAAAGATTCACTTTTAGGATGAATTTGTAGTGGGAATAGTTTATCATTACATTAAGACTTAAGTTCTAAGTCAAAGGAACAAGAATGTGCAAAAATGTTTATATAAGTACATGGAACTTGTAATGTGCTCTAGAGGATCAGTTTTTGTCCAAGGAAAACCCTGAACTGAGATTTTAGGTTTCTGTTAACGTCTGTATAACCAAAATTTGTCAGGCTTCATCAAGCAGTTTTAGTGTATAGATCATACCCCTGCAATCTCACTGCTTAATTCTCTTTTTTAAAAAAATCAAAAAAATCTTTTTACACACTCTCTCAGCAGCAATACAGGATTATAGTAAGGGGAGTGAAAATTCAGTACTAATAATTAAAAGGACAAACAACACGTGTTTGTTTAAATAGACACATCTCAAAGATAGGAAGAAAAAAAACAACAATTTTATATATATAGTATCAGTTTTTTTGTTGTGGTTTCTTTATTGCAACAAACTGGTGGGATGCTGTTCCAATGAACGAGCCTCCACGGATTTGCCTGTGTCTTCACAAATGCAAGCACTTGTGGAAAAAAAACCCATAGCTTTCCATTTGGAGATAACTTACTTTTAGTTTATCAAATTTATCATCCACGTCATGTAACCAAGACATGAACTGTCTTGCATTAAATCGGTCTCTTACAGAAGCTTTTCCATCTTCAGTCTACAAAATAAATAAATAGAAAACATTAACAAAACGGGGGAAAAGTCACACTAAACACCTAACGCGTTTTAGACCTTGCCCAAAACAGTTTGCAAAAACAACAGCGCTACTTTAAGAAGATCATTTTTTATTCTGAATTGATCGTTTTAGGCTGGAATATTTTGGAATAATGGCAGGCAAACTTGGATTGTCATTTTACTAGTTCAATTTCAATGGTGACAATATGTAAAGCACCATGTTATCTTATAAAACAAAAATTTAAATACCCATGTTGATGCTGATGGGATGCAGAAAAAAAATGTAACATTAGTCGCATTCCTTAGCTCAGGCTTGAGTGAATAGAATCCAAGGAAAATATTTGTGTCTATCTTTGCATTGTAATACAAAATGGAGTCACTTCTGTTTTGTTGGTGACTTACAGTGTACACTTTTAATTTTTGTCTTAACACAAAATGTCTGCCAGTATAAATATACTGACAGGGCACCGAATTTAAAAAGCTATTTAACAAACAACTATACAAAGGAATGCAACAACACACAAAACACTATGCAATTATATTGTTTTTTTATAAATGTAAAAAGTGCATTGTTTGTAAATCCACAGATTCCACTAGTCATAAAATAACAGAGTTCATGTCCAATCAAACACAGAAAAATATGTAATTAAAGATCTAATTACATATAATACCAAGAATGAGATCTACTTACTCCAGTACGTGAGCATGACTATTAGATGTTTGAGAATTAGATTGGCAAAACACTGCATGAACATCAGTAAAGGTTACAAAAATTACATTGCGTCAAAATATTTTTAGATTCATGATAATAATCCCAAATTCTGAAAGGTAATAGGCATACAAGTGTGCAAATTACCGTGGAGGGGTGGCAATATAAAACATATTTTAGGTAAAAATTCGATGAACTGGATATACCACCTGAGAAATTTAGACCCATTTGGACTAAATGCAGAATTTGATCTGTGTAACTTGTTATACATTTTATTATAAATTTTTAGAATGTATCCTACGTTTTATCTCATTTAAGCCTTTTTAAAAAGCCCCCCTCCTTTGTCACATTCCTCTGTGTTCCTTTTTTAATATTATGTGCATGTTGTTCCTATCTTTTCTTCATTGTATTCATGTGTTTTTATATTAACCATTGGTTTTTCTATTTTTCAGTTTTTATTTATATTTCATTGTACATGAAATCTAGATTTGCATCTATATGCATATATAATTCCATACTTCATCAATAGTCCACTCATTTATCATGTTTATCATTTTTATACTTAACTATACATATATTATGTACATTGTGGTATTAAATCCCTTTCCTTACATTATATATATGTCTAACTAATACTGGCAAATATACTAGGCCTTTAATAGAATGTCCCATAGACTGCTATGAATGTGTTTAGTCCGGTGTTCTATCAAATTCCCTACCCGTGAAAATCCCCTACCCTCGTCACTTCCGGTGAGGGAAATCATCTGGATCCTGTGCTGCACATGCGTGCTAGCACTCCTGCTACTCCTCCACAACAAGGTCCTGAAGGTAAGTAAAGCTAGTTTTACACTTTCATTACAGTTAGTGCATTCACTAAACTTAGGCACACGGGACATTTAGGGCTAAGTGAGGGTTCAAATTAGGGTTAGGGAAGTTATTTTAATCTCGCTCACACTCCATTCTAACCCTAAACCCTTGGGGAAAGGGTTAAAATAAAGTGAGAATACCTGACATCACCCGATATAAACCCCTAAGTGCCAGGCCCCCCATTATCTACACTTGAGAAAGCCCCAGAGTTGTCGAAACGCATTGTTTTAACTTTTGTTTTTAAAGCATTAAAGTATATTTTGGCATTCACTACTAGTTGTGTTTGACCATTTATTAAGCTTTTTATGCTTTTAGTTGCTTTTATTATTATTATTTTTTTTTTTTTTTTTTTTAAATACTTCTGTTTCTGGCACTAAAAACATACTGAATAAGGAAACTCTGGATACTACTCCTTGGAGAATCTACTTAAAGGGACACTATAGTCACCAGAACAACTACAACTTATTGAATTTGTTCTAGTGAGTAGAATAATTAACTTCAGGCTTTTTTCTGTAAACACGGTCTCTTCAGAGAAAATGCAGTGTTTACATTACAGCCTAGTGATACCTTCACAGACCACTCCTTAGATATCTGTTAGAGATCCTTCCTGGGTCATTGCTGCCTAAATGCATCCAGACATTCAGTATCTCCTCCCTCTGCATGCAGACACTGAACTTTCCTCATAGAGATTCATTGATTCAATTCATCTCTATGAGGAGATGCTGATTGGCCAGGGCTGTGTTTGAATAATGCTGGCTCTGCCCCTGATCTGCCACTTTGGCAGTCTCAGCTAATCCTATGGGGAAACATTGTGAATGGATCAGGATACCACTTCTGCTGATGTCAGCAGGCAGTGGGCAGGTCTAGAGGAAACAGATCCAGAGCTAGCAGCTCCATACTTGAATACAAGTAAAATTTTAAATTTTTTTAGGGAGGCAAGAGCGGACCAGGGTGGCTAGATGGTGGTTTTAAACCTATAAGGTCAGGAATACATGTTTGTGTTCCTGACCCTATAGTGGCTCCTTTAACATCATATCCCTGGTAGGGATTATACCACCCAAGCACTACCATCTGAACAGGATCTACTGCTCCACCACATGTTGAGTAGAATATTCTTACTTTTTCAACCATCAATGTATTGATTACAGTGAGCACTATTGTTTGCCATTTATATCTTTTATATATCAAACTACACATTGAGGGACTAGCCCCCAGAACTACGTATACATCAGTGGGGATTGTGCTGCTCATGCTGCTAAACTCAGAGCTGGTCTTATAGCTCTCTCAAATATGAGTGATATACCAGATACATTATTGTTGTATGTCCTGCACCTTGTTCCATAAGCTCTGCACCATCACTGGATATTCACATATACTTAAATTTCATATACTTCCACCATCTGAAGTCGGGACGGTTACAAGTTGAGAACAAACTCCAGCAATTGTGGACTAATTGGACTTTGTATTGGTGCAACCTATATTTTGTATATATTGTTTTCTCTATATGTTTCAGTAAAGGGTTGAGGGTGACCCTTACTATTTGTGTTTGCTGCCTGCTATCATACCTATACTCAGTTGACACACTAACGCTCATCCTATGAGTGTGTTTTAAGTATACCTTGCTGTCACATTGTTAAAGGACCACTATAGGCACCCAGACCACTTCAGCTTAATGAAGTGGTCTGGGTGCCAGGTCCAGCTAGGGTTAACCCTTTTTTTCTATAAACATAGCAGTTTCACAGAAACTGCTATGTTTATGTTAGGGTTAACCCAGCCTCTAGTGGCGGTCTCTTGACAGCCGCTAGAGGCGCTTGCGTGCTTCTCACTGTGATTGTAAATGCTTTCCTATGAGACTGGCTGAATGCGCACGCGCATTCAGGAGGAGAGGAGGCGGAGAATAGGAGGAGAGCTCCCCGCACGGCGCTGGAGAAAGAGGTAAGTTTAACCCCTTCCTCTCCATCCAGCCTGGTGGGAGGGGAACCCTGAGGGTGGGGGCACCCTCAGGGCGCTATAGTGCCAGGAAAACGAGTGTCATGACCTGTCCCAAACTGGAACTACTGTGGGCTTAAAGTTTCTGTTATGTTCCTAAATGGAATATGAGCAGACAGACACTAGCTGCCCTATTAATGTCCAACCCTCACGCCTCAGTAGTTAAGTGGTGGGATGAAGACTGAATTGCCTTCTGTTCCAAAATTCTTTTCGCCATGTTTAAAATAAATATCCACACACACATTGTATGGAAAGCCCTCTTTTATAAAAAGAGTTGGTTAACCCTCACACTACAGTAATATGCCTGAGAAAACATTCTGCAACACTCAATTATGGTTTGCTGGAAAGTTGGAAAACCTCCACTACCACCACCATACACAGGCGCAGTGTATATAATGAATGCAGAGTGTGTGTATATAATGAATGCAGAGTGTGTGTGTGTTTCTGTAGTGTGTTTCTGAAGGGATGTAATTTTTATTTTAATGATCAAGGAAGGAAAGGCATGCTGGCCAGGAGCACCCTGGAAATTCCAACAAAATGTTGGCTGGTGGATACTTCCCTTGGGTAATGTGGAGGCCAATTGTCCCTGTTAACTACTGGAACAATACTGAACATGCCCCCTGAAGGGTCTAAGGTTGTTAGTACTGGAGGAGGTACTGCTACTATCCCCCATTTTCCCTTTAAATGCCTATCATTGTAGTGGTTTTACCTTGCCCTATACGTTTATGTTTAAAATGGGTTACTGCTTGGTGGATTTGATATTGCTATAACATTATTGTGTTTGACTACACTGCACACAGCATGCAAAGAAAAGCAAAAACAAAAAACTCTGCGAACTGATTCTTTATCTTCAATAATGCTCTATCCTACAAGCACTCCGCGTTGACAGGTTTCCCTTGCAAGAGAAGAAACTTGCAATTTCCAAAGCACAAATAGTGACGCTGAAGAACACTTAAAAATTAATTAACAAAATCAGTAAAACTATTCTAAATTAGTAAAATACAATAGGTGTAAGTGGCACTAACATGTAGGCAACTGGAACTTTTTTTTTTTCTCCCTATTTGCTTTTCCTTTTTTAATTCACAGGATGATCCAACCGTTTGTCTAACCTGCCTCTGTTGACAATTGGCTCTATGCTCACAGTCACCCATGCTCTGCTGATGCTGTGGAGTAGTAGAGAAGATCGCTCTGGTGGTTGTGACAACTGTGCAGAGTATGACACAGCACCAGTAGACCTGCTACCTATTCTAGTACTTTCTTGTTCTAATTCATTGATCGGTAATGCAGATGTTGCTTCATACTGGTACTAGTGAGATGACCCTTCACTTGCCCCTACTCACTTCCTTGTTGCACAGGTTAGCCTTCATTGAGTCACTCAAAGTTATCCTAAACTTTGCTTCGTTGGTATGATACATTAACTCCCCACCCTTTGCTTTGTGCCTAAGAAAGATATAGTTGGATTTAATAGTTAAGGAGATATTTGTGCCAGTGGAAGCAGAATATGGGACAAGTTTTGTTTGATTTGGCGATTCTAAAGCAGAAACGGATGAATTTGGATATGGTGGAGAAGATGCAGGAGGAGAGTGCACTCTAGCTGCTAAATAAAAGACTGGACTTCTACCTGTCCTCTCTATTCTCGCCTCTTCTTATTCCTCTGGCTCATCATAATCATAGTTGTGTAGCAACGCCACCACACCCAACAGCAGACATTTGGGACGCTACTTTGGTACGTTGCACTAAATCTTTAGTAAACAGTGGCGATGATGAGGATGCTTCCTGTGTGTTGAATCGGATGCAACGGACATGTTGCAATCCCTTTATCCTGAGGCTGAATACTACTTACAGTGGTGGTGCACACTACTAAAAGCAAGCACTGCATACAGCCCGTTAATACACCACAGCTGAGCATATCATGATCAGCCGTGGTGTTTCTGGACAGACTGACAGGGTATATCAGCATGGCCACATACCGAATGCCAGCTGCCCAGCATTAATAACAGTGTAATTGGCATGTTGGAGTTTCAACATTACAGGTAAATATATGTAATGCTAAAAACTACGGATCGACTGATATTGATTTTTTAGAGCCGATACCAACAATCTGAACTTTTAGGCCGATAGCCGATAAATTGCCGATATTCTGTACATTTACCATTTTGAAAAAATACAACTATTTCTAAAGGTAAATGCACAAAATATACATGCCACATGTAGTGGATGCAGTGTGTTTAGACAGGGGAGCTGTGTGTGTTTGTGTAGTGGATGCAGTGTGTATTTGTGTAGTGTGTATATAATGAATGCAGGGTTTGTTTGTGTAGTGTGTATAGTGAATGCAGTGAGTGTTTAGTGTGTATATATAGTGAATGCAGAGTGTGTGTTTGTGTAGTGTGTGTATATAATGCAGAGTGTGTGTGTATTTGTATAGTGTGTGTGTGTGTGTGTGTGTGTATAGTATGCATGCAGAGAGTGTGTGTATAGTATGCATGCAGAGAGTGTGTGTATAGTATGCATGCAGAGTGTGTGTGTATAGTATGCATGCAGAGTGGGTGTGTATAGTATGCATGCAGAGTGGGTGTATAGTATGCATGCAGAGTGGGTGTATATAGTATGAATGCAGAGTGTGTGTATAGTATGAATGCAGAGTGTGTGTATAGTATGAATGCAGAGTGTGTGTGTATAGTGAGTATAGTATGAATGCAGAGTGTGTGTGTATAGTGTGTATAGTATGAATGCAGAGTGTGTGTGTATAGTGAGTGTATATAATGAATGCAGAGTGTGTGTATATAATGAATGCAGAGTGTGTGTATAGAATGAATGCAGAGTGTGTGTATAGAATGAATGCAGAGTGTGTGTATAGAATGAATGCAGAGTGTGTGTATAGAATGAATGCAGAGTGTGTGTATAGAATGAATGCAGAGTGTGTATATAGAATGAATGCAGAGTGTGTATATAGAATGAATGCAGAGTGTGTGTATAGAATGAATGCAGAGTGTGTGTATAGAATGAATGCAGAGTGTGTGTATATAATGAATGCAGAGTGTGTGTATATAATGAATGCAGAGTGTGTGTATAGAATGAATGCAGAGTGTGTGTGTGTGTGTGTGTGTGTTTCTGTAGAGTGTGTTTCTGAAGGGATGTGATTTGTGTAAAATGGGGGGGGGGGGGCAATTTTTATTTTAATTTTCAATATTTATGTTTTATTTATTTTTTAGTCCTCCTCTCTGCTTGTTACCTGGCCAGGGAGGGGGGCTATGGCATTCCCTGGTGGTCCAGTGGCATGTACTGAACAGTGAGGGGGCCGGCAGCAAGCTGTTACTTACCTCCCAGCAGCTCCCTGTGCAAATCTCGTGGTCTGTGTGCCGTGCGGAGTGTTGCCATGGTAACCCGTGGCAACACCGACGACCGCGGGACTCGCAAGATTTGCACTGGGGAGCTGCTGGGAGGTAACTAACAGCTTGCTGCTGGCCCCCCCAGAACCGCCGGGCTCATTACAAGTCCTGTTATGTATTATCGGCAATATCGGTATCTTTATTGGCCGATACCGATATTGCTGAAAATACCAAATATCGCCCGATAATATCGGTTAAACCGATAATCGGTCGATCCCTACTAAAAACTGCTAGTAGATGGTGGCAACATATGGCTCTCTACTATATTGACTAGGAAACCCATCTGTTAATTTCCTTTGGGATAGGGTTTGCCAGGGAATCTGAGGGATATGGTTAAGGGGAAAGGTTAGGGCAGGTATATAGTTAGCGTTAGCAGTAACCATAAATTAATTTATATCCTAGACCAGGCATAGGCAACCTTTGGCACTCCAGATGTTCTGTACTACACCTCCGATGATGTTTTGTCAGCATTATGGGTGTAAAAGCATTATGTGGGATTTAGTCCACAACATCTAGAGTGCCGAAGGTTGCCTACCCCTGTCCTAGACATACGTACATATAGGATATAAAAATAAAATACCCTATGATCAATGACAAAATGTTGTTTGAAGTGCAATTGGCAGTAGCAGGCTAAACCTAGTATCACACTAGAAACAATTAGCCAGGCTATCTGCCAACTCACATATTTACCACTGGTCTGTTTCCCTCAACAGTCAAAGTGTCAGGACAAATTCTGCTTAGAAGTATAGATTGTTTTACTGCTGGTCTTTTTTCCTCCTCTATTTGTCAGTTGTCATTTGATCTGTGAATAAAACCAATATTTAACCTTCAATCACATTTTGTTTTCCACCTCTTGATTGGACAGGAGTTACAGCTCCTCTTGTCCATCATGGCAAACTAAACTGCTTATTTGCATTTTTTTTTTTCAGGTGCCAAGAATGGCACTCCAGATCCATAATGAAAACAAGAATGTTCGGGCTTGTGTGAGTCAGTTCCCCTCGAGATTTTTGCATGTTATGGCTTGGAAATCAGAATTTCGGCCAAAATGAACTTCGCACTAACATGAATCTACAAGTTTTAAATGAAGTTAAAACAGCTAAATGTCTCGCCTATTAAGGTTCTTTTTAAGAGTTTGATCGTTACGTTTGTGCCTCAATAAAAATTGATTGAAAAAAAAATATATATTTTTTTTTAATGTAGACTAATGAGGTTGACTAACTCCTAAAATTAGATTACCTATAATTTAAATTCAATAATGGTTAATATAATTTATTAATTTGTTTAAACGATATAAGCACATACAAAACAACAAATAAAGGATATAAGTGCTAGTGTACCCAAAGGAGTTAAGTGTGGGTAAAAGGAGTGTATATTTAATGGCAATTTAAAAACTACTAAATATGTATCACAGTCACTACATGAAAGTAGACTCCAAAGACTACATATGTAACAATTAGGTGTAACCTTAAAACCAATTAGACACAAAGTAACCAACAATTGTCTGTAGTATAAAGTGAGATATGTTAGAAGGTATACGATTAGATGTTAGACATATGAGGCAAGAGATAATAATTGAGTACCCGTATAGAGAGTCTATTCCAGTAGTAGTTAGCCAATAGACAAGGATACGTAAAAAAGCTTCCTAGGCTGAGTTCGATATATATGTATAATGGTATGTCAAAAGATGTAAACATACACAGAGCCCATATAGCCTTAATGGGTAAAGTACATGAAGGGGATAGATACAAGGATGAATAGAAGGGTACCAAGTATAATTCTTGAAACTATATAAACCACCTCCCTGCTGCATCAAGGCAGACCCCTATGTAAAAAAGTACTCAAAATCCAAGCTGAAGGGTTAAAGTGAGCATGGAGAGGGTGATAAAGCATACCGAAAGGTAGATGGTAAGTAATTCAATTCCCAATAATCCGCTGATGCCGACTACACCACCCCCTGCTGCTTCGAGGAGCCCCCCTATAGATATTACAAATCCAGGTCTATTGCAGTCCAAATTGAAACTAAAACCAAAGTATCTGCATCAGCAGCCAGACGCGCGTTTTGGCGAGAAAACTGCCTTTCTCAAGAGTTGCTCTTCCTAAGATTTTCTTCCTAATTTTAGGAGTTAACCAATCTCATTAGTCTATATTATTTGTATACAAGGGTTATGCCCTATTTACCTCTGTAACCCCTTCCAAACTCTTAGGCTAAGGTTTTCCTTGCCTTTTGTAGTTTTTTCTTCTCATGTATAATTTTTTTACCTGTGACTCTTGAGGAACATTGTACACCTCTGCATCGAGCAGTACAGTGCAGGCACTGAAAGGAAGGGATTGATTAGCTAGGGTTCTCGCTGCTCTATAATGGACCCTCAGAACTTCCTGTTCATTAGACACAATAAGCTTCTCCTAAAAGAGTAAAAAGAAATTCAACTTGAAATACAGAGTAATAAAAATCATGTAAAAAGCTATGCCAAAAAAATACATAAAAAAATATACTACTCAGAGCTGGCTTCTTGTTTTTAATTCTGCAATGTTAATCTTAAAATGCTTTTTACAGGTCACCAACGGTTTTTTTTTAAGCATCAGATAGGTATTTGAGCATGTACATGGCCATTACACATTCAGACCCACATCCAGTATGTACTTTAAATTAATAATCTGTAATTTATATGAAATAGCCAGTATGACATTATACCACCATACATATTTATACAAAATGTTCCAGATTTAAAGGTGTTATCCTAGAGCGAATCTACATATTGATCTTTGTTTTGTTCCAATTATTCTGGCTCTAAATTTAAAAAAAAATTAAATTACATGTTACTTTCCAAGACACCATTGTACTGCACCATTATACTCCTGCTACTTATGGCTTATAAAGTGTCATAGAAAGCATGCACATGCATACTTTCCCAGTGGATTAATTTTGCTGCCGATGGAGTGGTTTTATATTAATACTTTCATAATATTACTTCAGGACTAACATGTAAACATTACCCTTTCAATGCTGTGCTGTAAACGGAGCTTCATCCGCACAACCTCTTGCTGTCTAAAAAGCTCTTTTAGTGGCTCAGATAGGGAAGGGGGTGGGGTAATCTGAAAAAGATGAGGATACATTATGTTTGTTGAATCAAAACTATATTTAGCATTTATATAGCATATAAACAGAGCAGGGCCTAATATGTGCACTTAACAGATGACATAATTGTAGCAGGGCCATGGATATGGATCTGCTTACTGTTTCACATACGGAGAAAACGAAGATGATGGTTATGAAAGTCCAAGCATACTAGAAACATTACAATTTTGAAAAAGTTTACCAGAAAATGCTATATGTTTATTAGGCAACTGAACAGGTATTCAGGAAGTTAACTTTCTCAAAAACAAGAAATGAATTGTAATAATCCATATAATTATCATGGTTTCCCACGTATAATATGAAAAATTTACTTTCACATTTGAAGTACTCAAGTACAACATTACGTAAAATACTTTTCAATGTTTCTGGAAAGTATCTTTAAATAAACGAAAGATTTTTTTACAATAAAAAAAGCATTTCAGAGGTGGACATGACATTAAACAAATATACACTGAGCCAACATAGGCATTTTGTTTGTGACCTGTGCATTAACATGACTGTACAAAGCACAAATACACTGAAACTTCAGGAAAGATTACACCATCAGAAGAGGAAAAGGTTTTTCACTATAAAGAAATAATTTTTCTCAAAAAGTGTAGATTTCATAAAAAAACAAATCCCCCAAAAAAGACTATAGGGAACCAAAAGAATGTGCTGAAATGTTATGGTGACAGGAAACCCTTAGCTCCATCCCCAGAGACACAAACCTTTTTTTGAATAGATTACAATTAACTGGGTCATCCAGGCAATTACAGCATTGTCATCTTCAGATATAAATACAGGTGGTTCTCACTTTACGACCTACCTGTTTTACGATGGCTCGCACATATGACCAGCACTCTAGAATGGGATTAAAGGCCCCCCCACGCTAGAGAGTCGGTCTATGTTCAGGGAATTTTCCCCGAACATAGATTAGAGGGATTCCCTGCTCTGGTGTTTATATACACGTTCTACATCTACTCCTCACTTACCGACCGGGTTCTGTTCTTACGACCAGGTTGTAAAACTAATTGGTCGGTAAGTGAGGTCTATGTTCGGGGAAATTTCCCCAAACATAGAAAAACACACCACAGCAGGGAATCCATCTTATCTATGTTCGGGGAACGTTCCCCGAACATAGATTTGAAAAATTCCCTGCTCTGCTGCGCTTGTCTATGTTTGGGGAATTTCCCAGACTATAGACCTCACTTACAGATCAATTAGTTTTACGACCAGGTCATAAGAATGGAACCCGGTCTGTAAGTGAGGAGTAGATGTAAATCAAAAGCTTGTATTCGGCAAAGGATTTCAAAACCATTTAGACTAAATTTACCATCATTGCATCAGTTCTCATTCTCACCCAATGAATTCTGCCCAAACACTGTATCACGTTAGAAATATCATAGAATAGGGACTCAATATGAAAACAATTATACAACAGGACACCCTAAACTGCAAAATAACTTTAGTTTACTGAAGTGTTTTTGGGCACAGATTATGTCCATGCAGCTTTAAAGGGAAACTCCAGTGCCAGGAAAACAATCAGTTTTCCTGGCACTGCAGGTCCCCTCTCTCTCCCACTCTCCAAATACGGGTTGCTCAAGGGGTGAAAACCCCTTCAGTGACTTACCAGAGGCAGGGATGATGTCCCACGTCGCTGCTTCTTCCTCCGCCGTCGTCGCTCCTCCCTGTGATTGCGTCGGCCGGTGGGCGAGACTGATCCCGCCCACCGGCCGGGGAGACCTAACGCGCATGAATATGGGCTTCTATGCGACGTGGAAGCCCATAGGAAAGCAGTGAATACAATGGTTTGCTAAGTATAACAATCTGACACCACAATAACGTAATAGTTTTACTCACAGTTGGAATGCAGAGCTTGCTGAAAGGATTCCCATCTAAAAGGTAGGTCCCATTGAAGGTCACATATTCATCATAGTACTGTGGGGCTTGAGGGATAACACTGCAAAGCATTTTACGTCTTTCTTCTACCTTCCGCCTTATGTGCAGATACTCAAAGTAAGGATTTGCCCTTTCTGACTGATATGGCTGTATGTCATCCAATTTCAAAGAATCTACAACAGCTGCAAGTGACTGCTGAGTCTTTTCCTTTGCTTGCTGTATTGAGGAATTGAGAAGTCCTGGTTGAGGCACACGTGCCATCTTTCTTTTACGGGGAGGATGTACTTGAACATCATCTTCCTCAGTTAGCCTTATCCTCCCTCTGAGAGATATTGTTTCCACAGTTTCTTTTTCTGAAGTCTGCGGAAAAGTATTTTGAATTTGTTTACTCTGATTGGCCAACATATTTGCTCGGTTTCTTGTAATTCTTTGAGGAATTTCTTGCTGTTCTGGCTTGTCCTCAGTGGTTTCTTCTACTTCTACCTTAATAGATTGACTAAACTTTTGAATCTCTTCTTGAACTAATGGAGGAAGATGACTTTCTAAAACAGATAAAGTATAGTGTGGTTGAGTAGCTTTTCGTGGGGAGGATTCCTTTGAATATGGGGTTACTTGCTGATTTACGCTTTCTTTATTTATGTCTGTCTGTTGATTTGCTTTTGCAAGATCAATGTCACATTTACTATTTACACAGGGTGCAGATATATTTTCTGGAATAGGTTGGTCTTCTCTTAAGTTAGTCTGAAAGGCATTCATATTATATTTAGGAATTTCCTTCTCCTTTGTTTGAGGACTACTTATGGGAAATTCCTTTAAGTCTGTGTTCCCCTCAATAATGGTCTCTCCTGTACTCTGTATTTTATCTACAGTGCACTCAGGAAGTACAATTTTTATCCTTTCAACAGTCGGAGAGTTGTCAGTATGTGCTGTAGAGGACACGTGAGTATTTTCCATACTACCAAGAGTAGTCAGACTCTCTTCCACTTGATCTACTCTAACTAGACTAGGATTGGCACTCATGGTTTGCTCTTCCTTCACAATTGGGGCAATATCTTTAAGAACAGAGGGCACTGTCTGTAAAGAGCATTGGGTTTCTGACACTGTAGAATCTTTAGATGAATTTTCTGCCTGGGGAAGCAAGGCAGAAAATTCATTTGTTCTTAATTTTGAGTTTTCATGCCTTAAAGTTAGCAAATTTGGAGATGCTTTATTAGTATCAGGGAGAACAGGAGATTCTTGCTCAGAACAAGACGTTTTAGAAGGCTCACATTCAGAAACAGACTGCACTACTAGCTGTGAAAGGTGATCTGTACCATTTTGAACAAGATTTCCTTCTGAAGTTGGTGTGACATGTATCACAATATTTGGGTCCAAAGAAGGTTTACTAAAAGATAACTTTTTACTACTGGAATGGAAATTGGAAATACTACTTTGAGAATCCCTCTCTTGAGGAACCAATACTTCTGGTTTGGAGGATATACAACTATTTGGTGGAGTTTGTAAATTTGTTGGTATGTCCTGTAAACTGTTTTCCAAAACAGTCTGCGTAGGCTTCATTTGATCAACAAAAGCAGCCGGCATGCTGCACCGACGTACTTCTACAACTGGCCTACATTCGCCCATAGCCAACTTTACATCTTCTACAGAGGCTGACCTTAAGTAATTCGGAAGAAGCCTACCTCCTACTGGTGCCTTAATCCGTTCAGGTAACTCTGGAAGACTGTCTAACTCCCTATCATGAACAGCTGGTGATTTAGCACTAGGTAAAAATGGGAACTGTGAAAAAGACATCTGAGAGTCTGAACCCTCCAAATTAAAGTCGGAATCATATTCAATTATAGGCCTTGGCGTTGTCACGGTTGCATGACAAGAGTCCTCTGAGCTGGCAACAGATATCAAAGATATAGATCGAGAGCTTAAACCTGTTTTTTCACCATCTGATCTAGGAGATCTAACAATGTTATTTTCTAAAACAAGAAGTGTCTTTCCAGAAAGCGTCACGTTTTTTGCATCAACAGACTGAGATCGGCAACTTGTAGCATCCTTTAGTAATTTTTCTTTTGTATAAACATCGGACAGTTCTGAACTCTTTGACCTTACCAACTCCTTGTTTTTGGAAGGAGTGAGTGAATGCCTTTTTGGCTCTTTTTCCTTGACTTTACTTAAATCAACACTGTTTCGATTTCTTTGTCTCTCTTTTTCCTTTTGTTTAATTTTTTCTTTATGTTTTTTATGCCACTGCTCAATTTCTAAATCTTTAAGACTTAGCATTCGTTCAAAACTAGTTTGCATAAGATCATCATTAACTAATCTTTTTTCTTTTGGACGAGTATCTTTTGATAACTGTGATTTAGGCTTACATTTTTCAGATTCTGTGTCTTTAGGTTTAAGTTTTAATATATTTGTTTGAGTTTTATCTTTGTGTTTGTCACGCTCTTTGTATCTATCAATATCTTTTTCTTTGTCTTTACGATCTTTTTCTTTGTACTCTGCATTTTTTAACTCCTCCTTTGACTTCTCTTTAATAATTGAAAGACGTTCATGTTGTATTTTGTTGCTTTCAGATATGCTCTGTTTTCGTTCTTCTTGACCATGCTTTAAATTTGTAGCAACAAAATAATCTGATTCTTTGGACTTTTCCCTTTTCCTGTATTCTCTTTCTTTACGTTTCCCTTTATCGGATTTACTAAGTTCCATATCTTTTTCTGTTAGTTTTATCTTTTTATCTGACAAAAGTTTGTACTCTGCTGAATGCTTATCCTTCTCATTTTTGTCAGTTTTTTTGTCAATCTTTTCTTTTGTTTTTTCTTTGTCATCACCCTTTTTACAGACAGATGAATTTCGTGTCCTATCATTTTCTTTTTGTAACTTTTCTACTGGTGGAGCATGTGTTTTTAGTTTGTCAGGGCTCTCCTGATTTTCAATTTTCTCTCTTTCTGACCTGTGCTCGGGTTTCACTCTTTTTTCTTTCTCTGTGCTTTTTTTTTCTGGCTTCTCTATGTCCCTTTCTTTGAGCGCAGATCTCTTATCATTTTTTTCTTTACAATCTTTTAATGTTTTTTCTGTATCTATTTCCCTTTCTATAGTTAGTGCCTCTTCTTTCACACATGAGATTGAAGGGAAAACATTCACATCTTTTTCTGAAATCTGATAGTCTACATCATTACATTCTCTTCCTTTACCCTCTCTTTTAGAGATATCTTCTTGATCATTTTTAGGGCTTTCCAAATGGGCATGGTTTTCCCTTGCTTTATCTCCTTTTGTTGGGGTTTTTTCTAGTTTAGATTTTTTTTCTGTGGATGTGCTTTTTGTATCTAAACTCAAAAATTCCTCATCATTTTCATCACTTTTGAAAAAGTTCTCTTTCCAGAATTCTCTATCAAACTCTACATTCCTTTGCAAGCTTTTATTGTTTTCTCTGTGTTTACCTCTTTCTCGTTCCACCATATCTTTTTCCTTTTCTTTGTGCCTAATCTTGTGCTTTTTTACTATTTTACCCTCCTTGTCGGCTTTTTTTGAGACACCTTCTGAAATCTCAAATGGTGGGCTCTTGTCCTCTTTACATTTGGTAATAAGCTTTTCCCCGTAGTCCATGAAGACCTCTTTCAGATGCTTACTTTTTTCTTTGTATTTGGAAAATGTAGAGCTTGAACTTTCCAGAGGATATTCAGTCTCCGGACTCTTATCATATCGGAATAACTCAGCTTGTAATGATGACTCTGCTCCTCCGGGAGGGGAGACACACATTTTAGTGTTTTCTTGCTTTAGAGGAGTTTGCTTGTCAAATGTATAAGAGTGTTTAGGTGATTTACCAGGAGTAATCTGAAATAAGTGCAATGATGCCTCATCCTTTGTACATTTCCTAAAGAGGTCCTCTTCTCTTGATTTATCCAATGAGTCTAAACTGGGGCACACTACTAAATTTACTTTCACATTTTCTTTTTTATCCTTTTCTTGTTTCAATTCCTGATTTTCTTTGTTCTTGCTTTGATTCTTTAATTTTCTTTTGACCTTGCCCTTGTCTTTCTGGTCATTTAATGCACTGTAGTCCTTTTTAACTCTGATGTCACAACTTAGACTTTCAGATATAAGGCTGACTTTATCTGGAACCAAATCATCATCCGAACTGTCTGAACTTGTGAACAACAGTCTAGAAGGTTTTGGTTTTCTGTTTTTATATACTTTTGGAAAATCAACTTTATCATGCTTTACAAAGAATGCATCATTTGTATCAGTATTTTCCTTCTTTAGATCGTTTCTAAGGGCACGCTTGTCCTCTAGCAACTTGTTTATTTCAGGGTCATCTTCATCCTCCTCATCATCTTTAAATTCATACTCATCAAGTCCAGAAGTGCAAGGAGTCCCTTTGATTGTAATATGTTTACTTTCACTGATGAGAGATTCTTTGTCTCCTTCTGAATCCAAGTTTTCATCCACACTGGAAAAATTTGTAAACTGTGGCTCTTCAGAATCTGTAAAATAATAGAAAAACTTGGTAAAATAATTTATGGCTAACACCGTTACAACACTTGCTTGTGTCTAGAACAATATGGCTTTTGGATATAGGATTGAAGAATGCCATAGGTGCGTCTAAACACATACACAAACATACATGTACACATATACAACATACATTATAAGGATGCTGCTAGGGTCAATTAATAAAACAAAATATCTAGCTCACTCACTCAACACAACTTCAAAGCTCAAAAAATGTAATAGCGGTTTTGTTTTTTTTTGTTTTAAAGCACCCAACTTGGGCAACAATTTGACGAATTTAATTATATAATATGGTCATAAATTGCATATGCCTGCCCAATGCCAACGTACCCCATTTTTGGCGGGTCCTATTATAGCAACCCAATGTCTGCTTCCTGTAGTCTGCCTGCTCTTCGTCTTTTCTAATCAAATGCTTCTCGCAGTGAAGCATTAAATCCAACACTTCTCTAGGATAATCATTCGAGGACATTCAACATCTTCATGCAGTGTGAAGATGTCCCATAACTGAGTGAGACTTATGGCAGTGGAATCCACCTCTGATGGCTTTTAAAAAAAAAAAACTCCAAACCCTAATACTCCCACTATCCCAACCTCACTTATAGAGCTGCAAATAGCACACCTGTCAGTCTGGGTCCACTTGCTGAGAGAGGGGACACTCAGCTATTGATAAAATACATGGGTTTTCTTTGTACCAGCATTGATTTAACCCTGCTGGCACTTTTAGTGCATGACTGTCTATGCCATCAACAGGCATTAAAGCCCTATACTGCATAACAACATAGACAGTCATGTGGTCTTTAACCATTTGGCTGGCTGTATCCTCTGTAAAAATTTGCAGCAGCTGGTGTGGTTATCAATCACAGTTCTATGTAAATACATAATCAAAAGCCACTTATTACTTTCTGTATGTTCAGAAGAATGTTTGGAGAGAAACAGCTTTTTTCCCCTCCAAACTAAAACTAAATTCTAAACTTTAACTGGGAAAAAAGTAACCTGCATAGCTTTCTTCATCATCCGAGATTGGCACTTCTCGTTTTAGCAGCTGCTCCAATTCTTCTGTCTCAGCCACATCCACAGGCCGTGCACCATGTTTGTTTGCCTGAAATGCGTTTCCACCATGTCGAAGAAGCAGCTTCACAATCTGAAATCATATAGGTTAGGCATTGTTGTAGATGGTTCTAATAAATGTTACATAGTTACATAGCTGAAAAGAGACTTGCGTCCATCAAGTTCAGCCTTCCTCACAAATGTTGTTGCTGTTGATCCAAAAGAAGGCAAATAACCTGGTCTGAAGCGCTTCCAATTTTGCTACAAACTAGGAAAAAATTCCTTCTTGGCCCCAAAATAGCAGTCAGATGTCTCCTTGGATCAAGCAGCTATTACCCCACTAATTAGAAATTATATCCCTGTATGTTATGTTTTTGTAAGTATTTATCCAATTTCAGTTTAAATATCTGTATGGACTCTGACAAAACCACCTCTTCAGGCAGAGAATTCCATATCCTTATTGTTCTTACTGTAAAAAAACCTTTTCTTTGCCTTAGATGAAATCTCCTTTCTTCCAGCCTAAATGTGTGACCTTGTGTCCTATGTATAGCCCTATTTATGAATAGATTTCCAGATAAAGGTTTCTTACTGGCCCCGAATATATTTGTATAAAGTTATATCCCCTCTCAGGCGCCGTTTTTCCAAACTAAACAGATTTAATTTTTTTAAACCTTTCTTCATAACTAAAATGCTCCATTCCTTTTATCAATTTTGTAGCTCGTCTCTGTACCCTCTCCAGTGCCATGATATCCTTCTTTAGAACAGGCGCCCAAAATTGCACAGCATATTCAAGGTGTGGTCTTACCAGCGATTTATAAAGAGGCAGAATTATATTTTCATCCAGAGAATTTATGCCCCTATTTATATATGACAAAATCTTACTGGCCTTAGCAACTGCAGATTGACATTTGCATATTGCTGCCTAATTTGTTGTCTATAACAATTCCCAAATCCAAATCCTTCTCGTGTGTGGTTATCCCTAATTCACTACCATTTAGTGTGTAAGTAGCTTGTGCATTCTTAACCCCAAAGTGCATAACTTTGCATTTCTCTATGTTAAATTTCATCTGCCATTTTAGTGCCCAGATCTCTCGGCAGCAAAACAATATCCTGCTCACATTTTATTACTTTACAAAGTTTTGTGTCATCTGCAAACACTGATACATGGCTTTCAATGCCTATTTCAAGATCATTTATAAATATGTTAAATAGAAGTGGTCCCATAACAGAACCCTGAGGGACACCACTTACCACTTTTGTCCAGCCTGAAAATTTACCATTACTTACAACTCGTTGTACTCTATCCTTAAGCCAATGTTCTACCGAAGAAGAATATTCATCTAGACCAATTTCTTTTAGTTTGTTGCATAGTCACTGACTAATACATGTAAGAAATGTGTCCTTTGAGCTTGTTTGATTTGACAACCTCGTTTTATATTGGCAATTTTGAAGCTTAACAGTGATTTGAGAGGAAACACATGACAGGGAGCCCTCTTCAAATGATCTTCTTGCCACCATCTGCATGGCGTTCATACCTGCAATGGTGGACTCTGGGACAAAGAATGTCTGGAAGCTTTACACATGCCACACACCCAAATGCAATATGTATGACCATTTTATATATCTACTGCATGAGAAAGGGGAAAAGAAAAGTTTTTCTGCTGGCATGCTAAGATTTCAAACAATGTCAGGGGTTACCTGCTCAATATTTCCATTAAAGAAACTAACAAAAGAAAAAACAAATTCTGTACATTTCCACAATACATTTAAAAATAAATACATTTGGAAATTAAGGTGGGGTATGTATATATTTATTTTGTTTAAGACATTCTGCTATAAATCATTTCTCTTGTATGTATACAAAAGGGTAAAAAAAAAACCAACTAAAAATACAAACTGACCACCAGGGGGAACCGGAGAGTTACAATTTTAATAATGAGATTTCTCAACATAGAACGTAGGTAAATTAAAGTCCTAAATATTTTATATTACACTTTTGTCTTTATCAAGTGACTCTAGACTATATTTTATAAGATGCTAAATTCACACTTACATCTCTATGCCCACTACTGGCAGCATCGTGGAGAGGGGTATCATCATCTAGGCCTTGTGTATTTACATCAGCTCCAGCTGCTATTAAAACCTTTGCAACATCATAAAAGCCCATATTGCATGCTTCATGTAAAGGTGTCCAACCTATTAAGAGATTAATACAATTAAATACATATAATAATAATATAAACAGCAGTAACAGAAAAAAATAAGGATACATGCAAACAAGAGGCACATAATTGAAAGGGAAGACAACAAGGATTCCCACACCAAATGAAATCAACTATAAAAGCTATATTAAATTAGATCTGTGCTTCATGCATAAACACAGTAATGGGTACAATTACAATGTGTCCTAAGTTAAAGCTATTATAGTAAACAAACTACTCAAATTAAGGAAACTAATAGAGGTTGGTCACTCCTAAAAATAGGAGAGAAATCAGCCTCAGAAAAGATACCTTTAGTGAAGATATAATATAGGGTAATAAACTTTATTTTTTTTGGTTTTCAATAAACACATACAGGATATAGAAATTGTGTGTATCAAAACGTGATATCTGAAGTTAAAATGATAATGTTAGAGTGCAGGTTCTGGATCTTAACAACTCAATGTGTTAAACAGGCTGCAAATGTAACCTAATCTGAATATTTAGTTCATAGGTAGAAATTGAGCTATTGTGGAGATCTAGATCGCTACAAAGTATCTAACCTTGTAAAGTCATACAAGTGAAGTAGCTGTAGCGTACACTCCACCCTGCAGTAACCTTCTGATGGGTCAACTGAGATACAAACTAGTAAAATGTTAGCACGTCCTTCGAATCTGGAATAGGTCTCAGATAAAATCTCAAATCAAATTTACATATTACCAAAAGGGTCCATATAGCATAGAAAGTCATCGTACTTGCTCTACTACCGTGTCATACAAGAGTATGTTAATTTTCTGACTAATTGGGCATGGTTTTCATTTGAATGTAGTCCACCACCTACTACCCAAAGATTCATATGCCTCTGAACAGAAGCATTTTTCAGCCCTACAACAATTAGGTTTGACTTAATGGAATACACTGTAATAAAATAAATTTACATGGTCTAGAAAAAACAGACTCTACTCTCAAGGTTAAGTACTTTCTCTGACACAAGAAATAGATCAGACTTAACTTTCTTTGACCAAAGGTGTAGTTTAAGTGTAGGAAAAATACATAAGACAAAGCAGATCCTATTTTGTCTTATCTTTTAAAGAAAACTAGGTTAAAAAAAACAAACAAAAAACACACACAAAAAAACAAAAAAAAAGATTCTAAAAAAGGAAGAGAAGAGAAAGCGATAGTTGAAAGCTAAGTTCAGTGTGTGACAATGCGGCTTTACCTGCATTTGGCATCACCACAACAGCAAATGTGAAGAGTGTAGATTTTTTTAGTGTACTAGAGGCACATTCACTGACCAATATAAACATAGAAGTTTCTCAGAAATACCAATATTTAAATTTCTCAGCATGCATCTAGGTACCAAAACCAACATTCAGCTGTCTCGTTATTAATATTTACACATACAAAGACATGCAGTGACATAATGAACATGCTTAGCAACAATACATCAACATGGGTCTTAACTGCACATATCTTACAAGGCACTAAACGGGCTTGAAACAAAAACAGTGAATGTGGACTCTGTGACTGTGCAAAAGCTCACAGAAATACACCTTTCCTGTGTTTAATCCCCACTCAGGTGTCCAAAAAAAGAATTAGCTTCATTATGCCATTACAAAGAGAGACTATATAATTTGCATATCAGGATGATCCCACTCATTAGGTCAGTCCAGATTAGAAACGATGGAAAGTTGCCTCAGCACGAGGGCTAAAGCAACCCCATTATGGTTATTTAGGATTTAATTTGAGCCTCATCAGCAAGATGTAGAAGATACCCCTTTAGGCATAGTGAGCATGGAGTCACATTTGGATTGCCCATAAGACTTAGGGAAACAAACAAACACAGGGTAAGCCATTGAGGTTTCTATGAGCTTTTACCCATTGTCAGATATTTTGTTTTTGTTGCATTAAATGGTCAAATAGACTTGTAAATAAGATGAAATGTGAGTCAACTACAACATAATATAAATAAATAATTGTTTTAACAATACTTTGCCAACATGGTATTTATTTTTATACATTACCTGCAAAATCTTTGACATTAACATTTGCACCAAGACGAATGAGCTCTTTCACTTGACTTCTGTCCCCTCGTATGGCAGCCATGTGCAGCGGCGTTTCCCCACGCTCATTCCTTTTATTAACTTTGTCTTTCTGACGGGTGGAGGATGTAGAGTTTTTTTTCTGCGTTGGTGTAGTTTGAGAGGGATGATTTGGAGTAGAATCTATAGATAATAAAAGTATGTAAAAAACAAAACAAAAAAAAGTACAGTAAGAACAAGATTAGATAAGCTAAAAGGCAAAAATGTCTGGAATAAAATCTGCTAGTCTTGATAAAAAATTGAATGTTTTTAAAGGAGAAATACCAATTTTGTGTCAGACACATGTGAAGGATATCCAACCAATAAGTTCACAATAAATTACCCCAAACCATCCCAGGTGTTAGCTTGCCCGTAATAGAACATGTGACAAATTATTTCCCCATATCAAGCTTTCACAGACATTTTGGTCCAAACAAATAAGTGAACATGTAAGACTAGAATTCCAACTATACTCCATGTTACCAAAATCCCACAAATTGCAGAGAAGTATCTAAACACCAAAAAACTATTAAGCTTAAGCTGTTTTGGTGCTCAGAGTATCCCTTTAAAAGTACCATCTGCTATGTACTTTGTAAATGTACTGTACATATTATTAAAGAGACACACTAATCACGATAACTACAACATACTGCAGTCATTACATTGCTAGAAGGCTGTGACTTAATGTTTTCTGTTATTTTCTGCACACCCAAAGCCCACTCTCTGAACTTAAAGGGACACTATAGTCACCAGAACAACTAGAGCTTAATGTAGTTGTTCTGGTGTGTGTATAGTATGCCCCTGTAAGATTTTTGCTGTAAACATTGCCTTTTCAGAGAATCTCCAGTGGCAGTCACTCAGACGGCTGCATTTCACTAAACCATAAATATGATGGAGCCAAATGCCAGTGATAGTAAATACATACCAGTTAAAACAAGAATGGGAAACCACATTTATAGGGGACAAAAACATAAAAGAAAATTATGGCACAACAAATTTATTCCAAGATAAAAATGAACATAGAATAAAATATAGCACTCACAACCAAGTAAGCACATTGAATTAAAGGACCACTTCAGCTCAATGAAGTGGTCTGGGTGCCAGGTCCCCTTAGTTATTACCCTACATTTGTAAACAGCAGTTTCAGGGAAACTACTATGTTTACATTAAGGGTTAATCGAGCCACTTCCACGATCCTCAATGTGAAAATCTCATTTAACTCACGCTGGACGTCCATAGGAAAGCATTAAGTAATTGAATGCGCGTGCTGCTCTGGCCGCCCGTGCGCATTCGGAGCGGAGGTCACCGACGCCGAGGGAGCCCGGCGCTGGATTAAGGTAAATGGCTGAAGGGGGCTCTGAGGGAGGGGAGGACCAAATAACCCTATAGTGCCAGGAAAACAAGTTTATTTTCCTGGCACTATAGTGCTCCTTTAAGGAATGTGCAAATTGATCATGTAAGCTGGAAATGGCTAGAAAAATTCCTGCTTGCCTTTCCTGCTTGCCTTTCACAGCATCATGGAATAGTCCTATTTATTATTAGTACCATTAGTTTTACTATTAAAAGATCTTTCTTTCATTTTACCTGGACTATTGTCTCTGGCGGTCATTTGCATGAGAAGAGCCATTTGCTTACGCTCTGATAACGGGTAACCAAAGAGGATGTTGACTGGTGTAGACTTCTTACTTCCGGCCTCTTTCTTAATTTTCTTTTTTTCTGGTCCTTCTTTCTCTAATTAGCAGAAACAGGTCTTAAGATATTAGAAATGAAGTATAACAGCTGAAAGCTTTAATACTTATTTATCTGTTCATTCATGCTGAAAGATTTGTTTCCCCAATATTTTAAATAAGAATGCATCTTATACATACACACACGGACACACTGTAATATAGAACTTTTGAACACATATATGTTGGACTTTGGACAAGAAGGTAATTTACACTGTGGAAATGTAAACTTTGTCAACTTTTTAAAAACACCTGGAAATGAGTAATACACGGCAAATCTAATGATTGAGTTTATATCCTCTTAAAGGGACACTATAGCTTAATGTAGTTGTTCTGGTGAGTATAATCATTGGCTTCAGGCATTTTCATGCAAACACTGCCTTTTCAGAGGAAAGGCAGGGTTTACATTGCCCCTATCTGCAATTCTGATGATGTCAGCAAGGGGGCAGGGCCAGTGCCAGTGGACCCGCAGGGCACTGGAAACAAGGTGAGTTTTTCATGCTTTTAAGTAGGTAAAGGAGGTGGGGGCAAAACACCTTAATGTTTGTGTTCCTGACCCTATAGTGTTCCTTTAAACATCAGAGATATGCTAAAACAGTCCCCTAAATCCTTTTTGTGGGCAATTTATAAGACCTATCCAAAAACCATAGGCTTTTCATGCATTTTGCTTCAATTAGTTGAGACAACATAGAAACATAGAATGTGACGGCAGATAAGAACCATTCGGCCCATCTAGTCTACCCAATTTTCTAAATACTTTCATTAGTCCCTAACCTTATCTTATAGTTAGGATAGCCTTATGCCTATACCACGCATGCTTAAACTCCTTTACTGTGTTAACCTCTACCACTTCAGCTGGAAGGCTATTCCATGCATCCACTACCCTCTCAGTAAAGTAATACTTCCTGATATTATTTTAAACCTTTGCCCCTCTAATTTAAGACTATGTCCTCTTGTTGTAATAGTTTTTCTTCTTTTAAATATAGTCTCCTCCTTTACTGTGTTGATTCCCTTTATATATTTAAATGTTTCTATCATATCCCCCCTCTCTAGTCTTTCCTCCATGCTATACATTAACCATGAATTTTGTTCTTTCGTTATTATTGAGCATATCTTTCTTTGATAAAAATGCCTATTGCCTTTTAATTTCATTATAGAGAAATATGATATCCAGTAAGGTAATAGAAGTGGGGTAAAAAGAAGGCTTTTGTGAGTAAGTCACCAATCAAGGATGCTTAATTTTCTGATGAAACGCTGGAGACATGTTTCATAAATCCTCTTTTTATACACTCATACTTTCACAAAGATGGTTATTCACTAAACTCAGATTTCTAGCTTATTAAGATTCAAACTGGAAAACTATAATGTATCAACGATCAGGCTATGGATCAGTTGGATGATCTTTACAGCTTCATTGATACTTTGGCCATGGTTTTCCAGTTTGAATTTTAAGAAGCTAGAATTCTGAGTTTATTAAAGTCTATATTTTGCCAGATTTTTAATTTTGCTATAGTTTGAGGTTTAGCGAATGGACTCAAACAATTTCCACTTCAGCATCTTTAAAGGAACACAGAAGGGCCAGGAATACAAATGTGTATACCTGACCCTGTAATTTTGAGAACACATTTTAGCCCCCGGCCCCCTTAAATAAGTAGAAAACTGACCTTTATTCCAGCTCTGTGAGCACCCACCCCCGATTGGCCTCCTTAGCATTGAATTGGATAAGATAGTCAATTCTGATGATCTACACCAAAGAGGCGGGGTGGAGCCAAACACCGCACTGGCCAAGCAGCATCTCCTTATAGAGATACATTGAATGAATGCATCTCTATGAAGAAGGTTCATCGTTTCAATGCAGAGCATGGAGAAACTGAACATCAATGCCTCAAACAGGAGGCTCCCTCTAGTGGCTGTCTGAGTGACTGCCACTGGAGGTGCTCTTAGGGAGAAACTGAAACCCTGTCTTTCCTCTGAAAACAGTGTTTACATGAAAATACCCGCTGGGACATTCTATACCAGTGATGGCGAACCGGTGGCATGCCGGGCCCTTTCTGTGGGCACGCGGCCATAGGTTCGCCATCAATGCAGAGTAGGCACCCGCCTGCCCAAAATGGCAGGCGCCTACTCTGCTTCCGGGTCGGGAGGCAGGGGGAGGTATCTGTCAAGCTCCCCTCCCCCTTGATTAAAGATAAGCAGGAGGGATGGGGGATACAGATTTAGCATTTTTTTTTTAAACCACCGCCCACACAACCCCCCCCACCCCCCCCACAGACCGCGCGCGCATTCAGCAGTCCGCGCGCGCGTGTATTCAGCAGTCCGCGGGCGCGCTCGCGTGTATTCAGCAGTCCGCGGGCGCGCTCGCGTGTATTCAGCAGTCCGCGGGCGCGCTCGCGTGTATTCAGCAGACTGTGCGCGCGCTCGCGTATTCAGCAGACTGTGTGTGTGTGTGTGGGTGTGTGTGTATTCAGCAGACTGTGTGTGTGTGTGTGTATTCAGCAGACTGTGTGTGTGTGTGTGTATTCAGCAGACTGTGTGTGTGTGTGTGTATTCGTGTATTCAGCAGACCGCGCTCGCGTGTATTCAGCAGACCGCGCTCGCGTGTATTCAGCAGACCGCGCTCGCGTGTATTCAGCAGACCGCGCGCGCGCTCGCGTGTATTCAGCAGACCGTGTGTGTGTGGGTGTGTGTATTCAGCAGACTGTGGGTGTGTATTCAGCAGACTGTGGGTGTGTGTATTCAGTAGACTGTGGGTGTGTGTATTCAGCAGACTGTGGGTGTGTATTCAGCAGACTGTGGGGGTGTGTGTGTGTATTCAGCAGACTGTGTGTGTGTGTATTCAGCAGACTGTGTGTGTGTGTGTGTATTCAGCAGACTGTGTGTGTGTGTGTGTGTATTTAGCAGAGTGTGTGTGTGTGTGTGTGTATTTAGCGGGCTGTGTGTGTGTGTGTGTGTGTATTCAGCAGACTGTGGGTGTGTGTATTCAGCTTGAACTGTGGCTGGGTGTGTGTATTCAGCAGACTGTAGGTGTGTGTGTATTCAACAGACTGTGTGTGTGTGTGTGTATGTATTCAGCAGACTGTGTGTGTGTGTGTATGTATTCAGCAGACTGTGTGTGTGTGTGTGTGTGTATGTATTCTAAGCAGACTGTGTGTGTGTATTCAGCAGACTGTGTGTGTGTGTGTGTGTGTATATTCAGCAGACTGTGTGTGTGTATTCAGCAGACTGTGTGTGTGTGTGTGTGTGTGTATGTATGTGTGTGTGTGTGTGTGTGTATGTATTCAGCAGACTGTGTGTGTGTGTGTATGTATGTATTCAGCAGACTGTGTGTGTGTGTGTGTGTGTGTATATATGTATTCAGCAGACTGTGTGTGTGTATTGCATTTGTTGGAGATACCAATATAAGCTTTAATTTATCTATTTATATCATTATTTAAAATTTGTATCATTGAACTCTCTGTTGTGTTAGTCTTTTAAAACAAAAGTTGTTAATTAGTTCGGACAACTGTATGAGTTATTTTTTCTAAATTTAAACCTCAGTATTCAGGTTTAATTGCCGTGTTGGCACTTTGAGGAAAGTGAAGTTGGCATGTATTGCGGTTTGGGCACGCGGGCTCAAAAAGGTTCGCCATCACTGTTCTATACTAACCAGAACTATTAAGCTGTACTTGTTCTGGTGTCCCTTTAAAATAAACAATGTAGAAAACTGCATCCAAGAATAAATCCAGAGATTTGTAGAAAAAAGACGCCTAGTAATCAGGACAAATCTTGACAAGTTTTTGCATTGTATACCTAGAACGTTTTTAAGAAAATCATACTGCTTGCGTAGCAGACGTTCTCTGAGCAAGCTTAGTCTAGCTAAAGAATATAAACTTGTAATGGAATATGAGCGGGGGATCTTACATAGTGATGCATGAATTAACGAAGGTAATAAGGAGTACTAACTTTTCATATAGCACATCAGCCATAGTGATGTCCCGAACGGTTCGCCGCGGACTCATCATTGAGTAAACTTTGACCCTGTACCTCACAGTCAGCAGACACATTCCAGCCAATCAGCAGCAGACCCTCCCTCCCAGACAGCATCCATTTTGAAGCCGCATTCTGAGTGAGCTGTCCAGGAGGTGGGAGGGTTTGGGAAGGAGGGACAGCTGCTGATTGGCTGGAATGTGTCTGTTGACTGTGAGGTACAGGGTCAAAGTTTACTCCATGATGAGTCCGCGGCGAACCGTTCGGGACATCACTAATCAGCCAACGTTTTACTTGAGCATCAAAAGACAAGAGAACAAAAATACTGCAGAATAGAACAACTAGAAAATAAACTGTAGTGGTAAAGTAGTTGGTTTGCTGACTGCCTATATAATCCATGAGAATATAGCAATGGAAAACAAACTATATTAATAATTATTCACATATCACCGACATGTATTTCTTAAAGTGAAACTCCAGTGCCAGGAAAACAATCCATTTTCCTGGCACTGCAGGTCCCCTCTCCCTCCCACCCTCCAATCCCTGGTTGCTGAAGGGGTAAAAACCCCTTCAGTTACTTACCTGAGGCAGCGACGCTGTCCCTCGTCGCTGCTTCCTCCGCCGCTCCTCCTCTGCATTGCGTCGGCCGGTGGGTGAGACTGATCCCGCCCACCGGCTGGGGAGACCTAATGCGCATGCGCTCCCCATAGGAAAGCATTGAAAATGCTTTTCAATGGGGAAATGAGCGACGCTGGAGGTGCTCACATAGCGTGAGGACGTCCAGCGACGCTCTAGCACAGGTTTCCTGAGCTAGAAACCAGGAAGTGCCCTCTAGTGGCTGTCTGGTAGACAGCCACTAGAGGTGGAGTTAACCCTGCAATGTTATTATTGCAGTTTATAAAAAAACTGCAATAATTACACTTGCAGGGTAAAGGGTGGTGGGAGTTGGCACCCAGACCACTCCAATGGGCAGAAGCGGTCTGGGTGCCTGGAGTGTCCCTTTAAGCCAAGGATAGGCAACCTTTAGCACTCCAGATGTGTACTACATCTTCAATGATGCTTTGCCAGCATTAAGGGTGGTGTAGTTCACAATATCGGAAGCGTCAAAGGTTGCCTTCCCCGGTCAAAGGCTAAACTTGCTTCTCATATTCTGAAAGAGGCACTCTAGGCAAAATAGCCGCAAAAACAATTCGTAGGGGTTATGTTGCTTACAGCAACGTATTGTATACATTGTATACAATATTGTATACCCTCAAAGGGTGAATCTCTACTCACATCTGCTAAGTTCTCACTCAACAATGGCTAGTGGAAATTTTGAGCCCTGCAAGAAGTTATAATACACATAAAAGCTACTGATATTATAGATGCGCTCTACAAAAAACATGATAATACTACAGTCATACCAGGGTTCAAAATCAAGGATTTAGCTACTAGCCAGTTTGTAATTGAGGTGGTACATGCATGTGAGCATGTTTGCACTCATTTGCCCTCCTTATTTTCCTAGACCACTTTCTCACTCTCTATGCCACTGCTATGCAACAACACCTTTTTATTTCATGTCAAATCCAACAACACAACCCCATTCAAAATGTCACTTATACCACTTTACACTTCCACAACTCCTTCTGATACCCATGTTACTTTTGCTCACTCATCCTTTCCAAGTCAAATAAAACCCACCACAGCCCATTCCATGTCCAGGTTGCAAGTAGGTTATACACAGCCGGGCCATTGCACTTGTATGGCAAGGGGTGGAATGTAACATGAATGCTGGAAGACTCAGCTTTCACAATTGATGGTTCCTTTCTCTCAAGCCATGGCTGTCAAAGCGTAGCTGTGTGTTAACAAGGCAACCCTCGGATACCACATAATGCTATGGCTCAGGCAAGAGTCTACACATGGTGAAGGCTTAGAGTGTCTAGAGTACAAACAGGATCACCAAAGAATTATTTTACACACTCTACATCCACTATACCCACACTCAATACACCCAGAAAGACAGGACAGGGGTGCCAGACAACAGCTTAAAGTGCCTGCCTGGGGTAATGGGAGGCGGGGACTAGGACTGGCCCTAATAAAAGATTCTGCTTACACCCAGGCCGTGAGCTGTGTAAGGTAGTAAATTGAGCAGTGAAACTTCAGAGGCATGATCTATACACTAAAACTGCTTTATTAAGAGAACATTGTTTTGGTGAATATTGTGTTCCTTTAAGCAATAAGCATTTGAGAATGTGTCAATAAAGGGTCTCAAAGTCAACTTAAAAAGGGGGCCGCTGACCAAGCAGTCTTCTCTTATGGGCACCATAATCTCATATAAAAACAGCAAAACACACAAACTACGCATTCCCAAATCCATACATGAACATGAACACCGTGCCATAAACCGATATCTGCATCTACAAGTATAACTTCAAAAACACAATATATACTACCCCTGATTCTGAGCACCAACAATGTAGCCAGGCTCTTGGTAGAGGTTGCTTCTCAGCACTGTGTTTATCAGGCCAACTACATAATTGAAATTCTGGCAAGCTTCTTGAGTAGTAAAGCGGACCAGTTCACGTTAAAATTGGGGTATATCCAAAAGCAGCAGCTCTCTTGTCTGCAACCTTTGCAAACCAGATTTTCTGTGGCTGTCCAATCACTGACTATCCAATGCAGCTGAATGAGACACCTTTCCAATGAAGGTGGTCTGGGCAATTCCCTGCCTGTTAGGTTTTGCTCCAATGAGCTAAACAAACGAAGAAGGGACCTGTTGAATGCTTGATAGCCAGGGGGTGTAAAAAGAGTAGAGTATAAAAGTATAAATTTCTACTGAAACCTGCATTTTTTTGTAAAATGAAAAAACAGAAAACAGGGGGCGGGGCCGGGCGGACGCCATTAACATGAGCTCCTGCACTAAGCGGATAAAAAAGGCACTAAAACACTCACCCCAGACTGCCTAACTATGCTATACTCTGCCAGATTCAAACAGAGAACGGCACCAGCTTACCCCCGATACCTGCACGATGCCCACCGCAAGCCAGGCAAGCAGAGAGGGCCGGGACCGGCCTACACGAGGCAGAGCGCCAGAATACCGGCGGCCATTACAGGCAGCACGGTGCTGCGGAGCAGAGAACAGAGGCATCCCGCTATAGACACCTAGACAGGGGGAGATACGCGGCCCGGGGCACGGCCCTGCCCCCCCCCCCCCTTTTTCTTTTGGCCGGCGGGGGATATCCCGGCTTCCAGGTGGAGGCACGGGTCGCAGCGGGAGTCCCCGTGCGGTCCGGATGCCGACCGCCTGCACTGGCACCGGCTGCAAGACACTCAGCCAGCCAGCAACATTGGAGGTGCCCGCGGAGGGGCTGAAACACTCACCCGAGGAGGCACCCAGATCGGTCCAAAGGAGATGGAACACAGAGGACTAAACAAGGGAGACTGACTGAGGCACCTCGTACAGGCCCTGGCGGTGCCGGGCGCCGGACAGACCCCCCACGCTGAGCTCCCGACCACTAGTGGAGCGGGCATCTGAGCCTCTGGGTCTGTGGGGTCCCCGGAGAGCTTTTGTCCCTGATGCCGCGAGCCCGGTGGGGCAGGACCAACGCTGCCCTCCCGACGGACCGGTGGGGATAGCCACCAGCTCCAAATATGTGGCCGGCACCGGGTGAGACAGCAGAGTGCGCGCTCGAAGTGGACTCACGTGTAGCTGGGGAGGTGCAGGGAGCAGACGACCCGCGGATTTTGTGGTTGGGTCCAAAGGACGGTTCATGCTCCTGAGTGCCCACAGTGCAGCGGAGGGCCCAGCTGGCGGGCGGGGGCCGGCTGGGGGAGGACGAAAGGAGGCCTGGCGACCCAGGGACAATATGATGGAGACGCAGTGAGAGACTCCTCACAGACGGCCATGCAGGCCGACATGATGATTCAGCAAGGCATAAAAGTTACCTCATCAAGATGTGCTTTCTTACCTCCATATATGATGTTTATGTTGTTTTATGTCCCGTATATGTTAGCACCCGTTAAGACATGGGACGCAAGCACTTAATGACATGTTATTTTTATGAACCAAATCGCTAGTATAAATTAATCTGCAGTAGGATACAACATGGGGAGCAGCCGCACCTAGGAGGACTCGCCCTTTATGTTTTTAATACATTATCCCGCTGAAGTCAGGCGTTAATACTATACCCGCTCACTGTTTAAAGATATACATTAATAACTTGAACCAAGTAATTATTTACACACGGGCCACATGTCGCTCTTAATAATACTGTAATAATTATAAACGGAATAACGGGGGCGTAATGGCTGACCGCATCATAATAGGCGGTATACTACCAGGCCCACACTACACTTAGAAAACACAACGCCCTTTGAGCTACGTAAAGTTCGGTGCTTACTTAATAGCAGACTAGTACTAAATCGTGCCCACTTATTAAATACACAGCGCTCTACACGCAATACTAACACTTATTACAAAAGTTGGTAGTCCTTACATTGATAACCAGAAACTTCACGAAACATTTCCTGCCGCACATGAACAGTGCGCAGTATTGGAGCTCACATACTGGACACAAAAACAATTATACCATATCACGGCCTGTAAGTTAGTGCTACATATATTAACAACATATTAAATATCTGTGATTTATTTCGGGTTACACGTTTTAGACTCCGTTAGGTCCTTATAGCCTGACCGTTCTGTTAATGCTATAATTTTGCAAGGAATCTTTAAGTGCATAGTACCCGACTTTACAGTGATGACTTAAGTTTCAGATATCTACTTATTCAAGTTTTTCCATAACAAATGCATTATTTACGCTATCTCCCCTGTGTGGGAAAACTGCTTGTTATATCGACCTTAATAAAAACAGATTTAAAACAAAAAACAGAAAACACACACAAAACAACAACAACCACCATAAAACAGGACACATGCTTCACACGTGAGGCATTTCCGCAAGCTAAAGTGCTTCAGGGGTCTGGAGTGTCCCTTTAAGGAAAAAGGTTATTCCATAGTCAGCCATTCCCTAGTCAGATTAAATAACTGTGGCCTTGATGAATACCAGACCACCAGCAATACAGGATAGAGAGGTTTTGACAGGGATTTAGCATATACCTATTCTATTCTTTTTTTTTTTTTTAATAAAATGCAGACAGGGTCAATGCAAACAGGTTTCTGGTGACCTGTTCACTAACAAGAAAGAACAAAATAACTAAACTCAAGGAAGTCAGTTTAATAAACATGGAAGTGTAGGGATATTCTATGCAAAAATTTGAGTTGTTTTTTTTGTCTCCACTAAATTAACCCCTTCAGGACCGAGGACGGTTCAGGACAATCATTGGCATTTTAGCATTGCCGACCGGTGACGGTCCTATGTACTTACCCGATCGCCATCGTTCCCCTGGCGGCGATCGGTGTTGCTTCCGTTGTGTGGAGACTGCCTGCATCCCAGACAGTCTCCCCATGGCGGATTAGGACCCCTGGGGCCATGTGATCGCTCAACAGAGTGATCACATGGTCACAATAGGTGTCCAAGTGTCTGCCTGCGCTGACAGGCAGTTTCCCTGCTAGTGTAAAATAAAATAAAAAAAATAAATAAATTAATATGTGTATAGACATTTATTATATCTATATAATATATGTTTATATATCATATATATAATGTCATACTAAGTGTATTTTTATATTAATATGTACATATATTAATATAAAAATACACGTATAATTAAATTACACACACACACATATATATATATATATATATATATATATATATATATATATATAGCATATAAATATTATAAAATACAAATAAGTAATTTAAATTAAATAAAAACATGTAAAATAAAAATTTAAAATATATATATATATAAAATTTTATTCTAACTGTATTTTGATAGTAATATATATCAAAATACACTTAGAATGAAATTGTATATATATCTATGTATATATAAATAAATAAAAATACAAAATATAAATATGTCCATATACAAAATTACATAAATTATATAAATATACACGTAGACTTCAAATATATAAATATGCATATATATTTAAATTCTACGTGCGTATTTATGTAATATTTTTACATAATTCAGTAATTTTATTGATTGCAATTTGAGGGACCTGCCTGCCAACCCAGGCCGAAAGTCCAGAGAATTTAATTTGCTAGCACTATATTTTACCCTGTAACTTTCTGTGACACCCTAAAACCTGTACATGGGGGGTACTGTTTTACCTGGGAGACTTTGCTGAACACAAATATTAGTGATTCAAAACAGTAAAACATATCACAGCGATGATATTGTCAGTGAAAGTGACCTTTTTTTGCATTTTTCACACACAAACAGCACTTTTACTGATGATATAATTGTTGTGATACGTTTTCCTGTTTTGAAACACTAATATTTGTGTTCTGCAATGTCTCCCGAGTATAACAGTACCCTCCATGTACAGGTTTTATAGCGTTTTTGAAAGTTACAGGGTCAAATATTTTTACATTGAAAATTGTCAGGTTGGTTATGTTGCCTTTGAGAGCGTATGGTAGCCCAGGAATGAGAATTACCCCTATGTTGGCATACCATTTGCAAGAAGACAACCCAAGGTATGGCAAATGGGGTATGTCCAGTCTTTTTTAGTAGCCACTTAGTCACAAACACTGGCCAAAATTAGCGTTCAATTTAGTTTTTTACTTTTTTCACACACAAATATGAATGCTAACTTTGGCCAGTGTTTTCGACTAAGTGGCTACTAAAAAGACTGGACATACCATATATTGAATACCCTGGGTTGTCTACTTTAAAAAAAAATATGTACATGTGTGGCGTTATTCAGAGATTTATGACAGATAATAGTGTTACAATGTCACTATTGATAAATTTTAAAAATGTAGGTTTTGAAACCGCAATATCCCACTTGTACCTATAGCCCGATAACTTGCAAAAAAAAAAAAAAGCATGTAAACACTGAGTATTTTTAAACTCAGGACAAAATTTTGAATCTATTTAGCAGTTTTTTTTCATTCGCTTTTGTAGAAGAGTAAAATATTTTTCAAGTAAAAGTAAAAAAACATGTATTTTTTCAATTTTTCATAATTTTTTTAATTAAATTACACGAGATTATATAAAATAATGGTATGTAAAGAAAGCCCCTTTTGTCCTGAAAAAAACAATATATAATTTGTATGGGAACAGTAAATGAGAGAGCGGAAACAGTAAATTAGAGGCCTGGTCGCAAATGTACAACATCGCAAAAACAGTCCAGTCTTTAAGGGGTTAAAGTTGCAGAGGAGAGTCCTCAAAAACACACAAAAAATCCCAATCTCTCACATAGCAATTCAAATGGGTTTCTTCCAGGACTGGAATACACTGTTCTTTCAAGCCCATTTGAATTGCTTGTATCTTGATGATCATTGTCCAGTAAACTGTTTACAAATATTTTACATTGAGAAGCAATGAATTAACTCATTCATGATTAGTTCTGGATGTATAATGGGGTTGCAAAGTACTGATCATCAGAGTGACAGGCTTTGCATTTGCAGGAGCTTGCTCTTAAAAAGCAGCTCCTGCAAGTCCATCTATGTCAGCACAAATGTGTGCTGATATAACCAAGTCAGTGGGGTAGTGGTATGAGAGCCAGGAAGTGTAACTTCTGGTTCTTTTGACAGACTAGGCTGTATGGCATGGCAATGTCATGAGAGCTCACGTTAAAGCCCTGTAGGGAGATATAGAAAACAATTTAAAAGCTAAGAAAACAGGGACGGTATTGCATGAAGTGGTGATGGTGGTAGAGTCAACTATTTAAAATCAGAGGTACAAAAGTTTGGTAAAATACTAAACCGATTATTGATTTCCCCGCCCCCCCAAAATCCATAATTTTTGCCTATACTTTGCAAGTCAGATTTCAATTCACTGTATTTCTATGTTTTGTAAATATGGTCATTCTTTGAGACTCAAGAAAATACTGTTTTACCTTAATCAGTAAGAATGTTTTTTGTTTTTTTAAATGAAAATAATGTGACATACTGCCAAGATGTCACATTAAATGTGTACAGTTGGATTTAGTAGCTATGGTGCTTAAGACTGTCCCTTTAATTAAGACCTGAAATGATACATGATCATTACATAATCAAGCCGTTTTAAACCGAGAAGAACAGCTAAATGAACTCATTTACCTACTAGAAACAAACCTGCTTTGCCCCCTCTGATAATTGGGGTCTCCAAAAATATTCACTTTCCATTTTTAAACAAGCACATTGTTTACATAGTTATCATTAAAATGACAACTGTGGCAAGCCAATTTTCAAACTGTAGATCTTCCAAAAACAGGAAATAACGGCTCTGTTTCCTGTTTGTGGAGCTTTCTTAACATAAATTGGTCACAGACTGCAAAACAAACTATAATTTCCAACACATAAAACAAGCTGTAAATACTGGTGTTCCAAAGTGGTACCAATAGCTGGCTCAAATGGTATTTGTATGGGCCAAGAGAGAATATAAAAAAAAAATTAAATAAATCAAAATTTGAGACTATACAACATTTATTCAATTTTTGATCTGGCAAACTTGTCTGTCATTGTATATAGCCTAGAAATCATAATCTATAAGTGTCTAATCAACAATATTCTATACACTGCCTTGCAGAATTTAAAAATAGCATTGATACATTTTAAATCTGTTCAGTGGTTTTTAAATTAAAATAGTTGATCCCCATCTAATCTTGAACACAGAGCATCACAACCATTTCCTGTTTCCTACAAGAACCCCAAATCTCACTGCAATTCACAGAATTTGATTGTCATCTTCAGACAACACATGTTTAAACAAAAACAAAAAACAAGGCTGTTAAACTAGTAAAGGAGGATTTGCAATATGCGCTGCAAAACCCTGTTGATGACCTCAGAGAGATGGACACAATGAAAAACTGAGCTTGTGTCTTTATTGTTAGTTTATTTCTCACCTTAAGGATTAAGAGGAACAACAAAAAAGTAATTTCAGGAAGACATATGAAGAGGCAAGTTTCTTTTAGAGGTATGAGAAAGAGTTGTGAGGCAGGTGACAAATTGCGAGAAGAGGAGTTTGTTCCATCAGTAGTTGGTTAAGAGGTGAATGCGTGGAAACGGAATGGAGCACAGTAGAGAAGGGCAAAATAAAGCTGTGGAAATGATCGGTACTGACAGAACAGCACAGTGGTACGCTGTCAAAATGGGCTGAAAATGGCACACAAAGCAGATATAGGGAGCAATATTTTGATGAAGTGGGATAATGAAGTATTAAATGTTAGTTAGGAGTATGGCATGGTATAGCAACAAGGGAGTTGACTTTTTGTTTTCAGTAAGACCACTTTTATTGATATTAAAGATGAAAGTAAATGAAAGTAGAAAGTAGATGCAAGTGACATAATATTCAGATTTATCTTAAAGGGATACTATAAGTGCCAGGAATACAAAGCTTTATCTGTAGAACTGCAAAACCACAAAGTGCAGCAGGGAAAACTGTACCCAGAACACTTCAATGAGCTGAAGTGGTCTGGGTGCCTATAGTATCCCTTTAAGTAGTCTATAGACACACTGTAATTTGCAGTAAAGGAAGTGTAAACATTTGAGGACTCTTTACAAGGAGTGTTTGGGAAGGCTATGTAAGGGAGGTGTGACTAGCCTGATCCTTTTAACTCCTAAATGGTGGAAAATTGAGCAGGGAGATGATCTATACTTCAAAACTGCACAATTATGTTGTGACTATAGGGTCCCTTTAAGTTACACTTTGTAAACAAACCACAACATTTGTGTCTACTACACATTTTTGGCCAAATAGTTTCTTACTAAAATCATTATGAAGATATAGATTTTTTTTTTTTTTGTGATCCTTGGATAGACCCAAGGATGCGGTTTTAACTTCATAAAAAAGGTAAGTCTTACATATAAAAATACTTACTCACCTAGGCCAAAATAACCAAATTGAAAAATAATTTGCCCAAGTCAGCTATGTTTTCAGTTCCGACATTAAATGTGAAATGCACTTCACATTTACTTTGAATGCTGCAAAATTCATTAAAATAAAGCCATATTTAGCACAACTATAACACTTTATTCTGTCTTTTTTGTTATTCACAACTCCCTCAAATGTATTATGCATTTTCCTCCTATGTCTGGTGGACATCTCCTCATCTGGAGATATGTGCTGGAAGTATCCATGAGAAGGGTCTACTAATCTGTTTAAAAATAATGGTCAGTAAAAGGCATGCTTTGATACCAAGTCAGCATAAAAATGGATAGAGGCGGTTCTCACTACCAATGACAACATACGCTCATTCATTAAGCAAATATTGCCCGGTGCGTAAAAGGAAACCTCTCTAAATTATAGGGGGTCTCTAATCACCATTACATTGAATTGTTGCTGTTGGTAGATAAATGTTTGTATTGCGAGGCAAACATCTAAGTTCATGTTTTAAAGTACAACATGCCTTTTGTAGATGACAGCAAACAATTAGAAATTGCTCCAAGTACAATAACCACTTCAGTGATTTGAAGTGGACATGTATGTGCAGCATTTAGTTTTTAAATACTGCACATACAGAGATTAACCCATTGTAACTCTACCTCTGGCAGAATCATAAGTCAGCCCAGAAGTAAGCTTGAGGTTGGCTAATGCGAATACTGTTGTAACAGCATTCTGGCGCTATGGAGCCAGTGGGTTCTCACTTTTAAAAATAACTAAGTGTAGTGAATTTTCTCTGAATATGAGCAATCATCTTTCCCAACCTAAATTTATTGCAGTATATAACCCTAAATAAAATTGCCAATACTGCACTGTTTGGGGAAATTAACAAGAATCAACAGGACACATTTAAACAACCTAATAAATTTGTGTGTATGCCTGCCACTTTCTTTTTCTCTTTAAGCATACACCCCACATACATTTCTAAAATGGAGCAGCTACCAACCTAATTCCCTTGGGAAATAGTCAGAGACCATTGTTTTACTGCAATGTGATTTTTTTTCAGAGAAGTGCATTATTTTAGAAATTGTCCATGATTACATTGCAGGATACACTGCATAATCAAAAACACTGAAATACAGGGTGTGGCTTCAACACTGAAGGGTGCAGACGCATGTCAGCTAAGCTCCTGTGGCTGGCACTGAATACACCAGATTTGGGGTATTTACATACCCTACTCTACTTACCTACTCCGCCCGAGTTCGGGACCGGCACCTCAGCTCAAAATGGGGAAGACGACTAAAAAGCTTAAAACCCTCACAGGGGACGGCTCCTGAGACATCACTGACCTCCAGAAACCACGGTCTAGGCTCAAAATGGCGCCGCAGCTGGACCCACACTATTCCTCCTCAGAGGAAGAACTCCTCGATGCACCTGACAACATACCCCGTGCTAAGGGTATACTCACACCACAACAAGGGGAAGACCTGACAGCCCCAGTTACAAAGGGAGATATCAAGGCTCTGATGACCAAAATAAGAGCCTTCTTCAACGCTGACCTGGACATAATCTGAGAGGATAGACAGTGGTACAGCCAGAGTACAGGCCAATGAGGACAACATATCCTCCATAGCCCAAACAGGCACTAACGAGTTACTACTACAGCTCCATGCATAACACAAAACCATGCAGGTTAGATTGGAAACCCTGGATGACGCGCAATAACCTCAAAATCAAAGGTATAGCCGAATCTCGAAATGAACATTCTCACTTTAAAGACGCATATTGGCTACTCTATTGCCACATGCTCTGCAAAGGGTATTCAGGTAGACAGCTGCTTCCGGCTTACTAAATCAAACTGGGTACCAGCTGGTGTGCCCAGAGATGCTTTGGTACGCTTCCCACTTCTTTGCGATAAGCTGGCCTTGCAAGACGCAATGAAAACCAAAACACCCTTTCAGTTTGAGGAGATGCAACTCCAGTTTCTGAAGGACTTATGTTGTTCCAACTTGTACATTAGAGAAATGAAACAAACAAGATTTAAGGAATCTGTTTTAAAATGTACCAGTTCTTTACACAATCAAGTGTATTCTTGCTAATTAAAGATAAAACACATTTCTAAGCACAAAGACATCTACACTCCTCTATTTAAAAGGAAAACAGTCAAACGTGTTAGAGGAACACTTCAAGCATCATAAACACTACAGGCTACTGTAGTTATGGTGTCAGGTGGGCCCCCAAAGTAGTGAGTCAATGAACCCAGGGGGTCACCAGGCGCTGCTCCCTATGTCTTTTCCCGCGGTCTCCTGAGCTATGCAATGCATGAGCTGATAGCTCTAAGCAAATGAGCCATGTTCTGCACTGCCAAGCTTAGCTCAGAGCTTCTAGTTCTCATTAAGATAGAGAGAGGCGCCTGGTGGACCCCTTGCAAAATGCCAAATCGTTTGGAATTTGTTTGAATACTTATTACAAAATAATATACACCATCTATAATACTTTTACGCATTTTAAAATTATTGCAGTTTGCCTTTAACAGAAAATGAAAATGGTTCTTCAACATACTATACTAAGCTTGTCTATACTATAGGCCAATCACAACTAGTACACCATGATAAGAAACTACATAGTCCCTTACTGTACTGGTTTCATTTCTAACACTTATGTAATGGACCAATACCTGTGTCAGAGTCTCTCTCTTCATTTCTAGATGGGCTGAGGGTGAAGGGAAGCTTGCGTTTCAGTGAAGACTTTTCTTTCATATCTTTACCCATTTCACTCCTATCCAGTTTAGGAGTTCTGCTGTAGGAGGTGATCTTCTCCTTATTCTTTAACATGAGAAAAAATAAAAATATTTACTAGCAAATATTTATTCAGAAATAGGCATTTAATAAGCAGTAATGTAATTAAAACACAATAAACTAACATTTAAGCTTTATTTTGTCCCCAAACACACCTGAGACTGCTTTAAGTAGAATCGTGTAATATTCTTCCTCCTCTGTGCTGCCATATTTCAGCTCCTATTGGGTAATAAGCCAAGAGCCTTACTAACTTTGAATTCATTTTGCGAGCATGTGTAACAGTAGAAAACGGGTATAGGGAAGACCTTCCATGGTGATCTTGTGAAATAAGGTGCCAAAGGCATCCATTTGTTACTACAAGTCATTGGGACCAACTGTTGCTAGGAAATGGCAGGATGTCACAAAAGAAGCACTGCCAATTGCCACATTTTATAAAAAAAGTGTGTTTACAAGACAAAGTAGTTGTTGCTTTATCACATGCATGTATTTTCAAATAATAATAATAAAAAAAAAAAAAAATAGAATTACGAAAAGTGACAATGCCTCTTCAAAAAACAAAAACAAAAAAACAAACCCCACTGAAGTGGTGTAGAGGATTACCATACAGTGGTGGTTGTGGTGCAAGCAGTGCCCTGGCTCTATCCATGTCAGATGTTAAACAGTTTTAGAATGTATTGTCTTCTTGATCTGTTAGATGCCATTTATTTTAGGAGTGCTACAGTATGCTCCTAACCAGGACCTTCCTGCTCTTCTGAAGTCTAATGAGATGCAGTGCCTTGTGGACCCCAAATAAAAAGTCAAATAATTCAAAAAGTGTTTGACTACTTACAATTGGGCAGCAAGTACTAGGGTGCTCTTGGCACCATACCCACTACTGTACACTTTAGAGCAGAGGTGCTCAAAATGTAGATCCCTAGATGTTTTAAAACTACAGCTTCCATGATGATTTGCCATTCCAAAGGCACGCAAAGCATCATGGTAGTTGTAATTCAACAACATCTGGGGATCTACCTTTTGGGCACTCCTGCTTTAGAGGTTATGATGCTTGGAGTGTTCCTTTAACTCTAAAATTGAGTCAAGATTAAAGCAAAGAGGACCTGACGTCCAAAAACCAATAAAAACAAAAAAAGAAAGTGTATAACATACAAAATAGAGACCAATAAAAATAGTGTATAACAAACAGTGTTCCTTACTTTATTTCAGATACATAAAACAGAACACACATATGCATACATACACACGCACATATACAGAAATATAAAGTATGTGGAAACGGCAGCTAGACTGCGTATTAGGTTTAGAATCGTATTGTAGTAATAAAAAAATTAAATGTTTGACACATTCAAGGGAATACTGTAAGCACCAAACCAACTTTAGCTGAATTAAGCAGTTTTAGTGCCAGGCTCATTACTCCATTCTCTGCCATGTAGGAGTTAAGTCATTTCAGTTTCTGTTGATGCATGCCACATCTCCCCTGGCTAGGACTCACACAGCCAACATGAAAAAAGAAAGGTTTCATTTTCAAATAAGATGACGTAGCACAGTGTGTTTGTGTTAGAAGTTATCTCCTGCAATTGAGCATTAAAGACACATGATGCTGTTGCATACTCTAGTAGGCTATTAAGATATGAATTCTAAATGAAACAATAAGGAAGCTAAAAATGTAGGACTTTTTCCACTACCAATGGTAGTGTGGCTATGGCTGCATAAACAAAGTGATTTAAATCCTTAAATAGCAGAAAATTGAGAATAATCTATTCATCAAAACCACAGTCTATGTAGTCATGCAGTGCAGAACTGTAATGCATATCGATACCATAGACAGACATGCAGTTCCCTGCTGGTACCAACAGGCTCCCCTCTATCAGCTGAGCCATTTTTAAATGACCCCATACTTTTTGATGTACTGCATGCAGTGCAGAAAGTTAGCACGGCAGGTTGCTCTTTAAATAGGCATTTAAATCAGGGATCGACCGGCATTGATTTTTTTAGAGCCGATACCGATAATCTGTCAAAACTGGGCAAGTCAATATTCTGTACATTCACCATTTTGAAAAAAATTAACTATTTCTAATGGTAAATGCGCAACATATACATGCCATGTGTAGTGGATGCAGTGTGTTTAGACAGGGGAGCTGTGTGTGTTTGTGTACGGTGTTTATTTGTGCAGTGTGTATATAATGAATGCAGTGTGTATTTGTGTAGTGAGCATAAAATGAATGCACAGTGTGTGTGTGTGTGTGTTTGTGTAGTGTGTGTATATAATGCAGTGTGTGTGTTTGTGTAGTGTGTGTATGTTTCTGTAGGTATGTAATATGAGGGAGGGGGACTTTATTTAAATTTATTTACATTATTTAAAAAAAATACATTTTTTTTTAGTCCCCCCTCCCTGCTTGTTACCTGGCCAGTGGGGGATATAGCATTTCCTGGTGGTCCTGTGGCATGGCCTGTGCAGTGGGGGCCCCCAGCAAGCTCTTACCTTCCCAGCAGCTCCCTTGTGTAACGTGTTGCCATGGTAACCCATGGCAACGCTCTGATGGCCGCGGGACTCCCAAGATTTACACAGGGGAGCTGAAGGGAGCTGCTGGGAAGGTAAAAGTTTGCTGCAGGCCCTCCAGGACTGCCTGGCTTGTCATGGGCCCAGCGGTCTCAGTATGCATTATCGGCAATATCGGTATCTCTATAGGCAGATAGCGATATTGCCAAAAATAACGAAAATCAGCCAGCCCGATAATCGGTCGATTCCTAAGTTAAATGCCTATTGCTAGAACTTGATGTAATCTGAATCTCTGCTCACAACAAGAAATTCAAGTATCAAAAGATACCTGGCGCTCCCCTGTATCACCTAGGGATATTTTAGGGGCCTCAGAATGACAGGTGAGCTGCATGCAGAGCTCAGACTGAGTTTTGCAAACTTCACTTTAGCACTTTCATTGGGGAAATCAACTAGGGAATTCCTAGCAGATAGAAACCTAACACCATAGGGTTAGGAAAGAGTGAGATTAGCATTAAGGTTAAAAATTAGGGTTAGGAAAATGATTAGGGGATGGGTTAGGATTAGGAGGAGGTTTATGATTAGATTTAGGGCTAGGATTAAAGATTTTGATTGTTACTTTGCAGAAATATACAGTCATAAGAAAAATAAAGCACACCCTCTTTGAATTCTTTGGTTTTACCACTCAGGACATAATGGCAATCTGTTCCTTAGCAGGTCTTAAAATTAGGTAAATACCCTAGGTGAACGACACGACATATTACACCATGTCATGAGGTGCTGCTAATCAAATGCCCTTGATTCATTGATCATCAGCAAGTGTGACCATAAAAGCCACAATTTCAGCAGTTTGCTAGTCTGAAGCATTCAGGTATGTGTTAACACAAGGAGGAAAGACATCAGCGATGATCTTAGATAAGCAATTGTTACTGCCAATCAAACTGGGAAAGGTTCTAAGGCCATTTCCAAACAATTTGAAGTCCATCATTCTACAGTGAGAAAGATTATTCAAAAGTGGAAAACATTCAAGACAGTTGCCAATCTTCCTAGGAGTGGACGTCCCAGCAAATTCACTCTAAGGTCAGACGGTGCAATGCTCAGAGAAATTGCAAAAAACCCAAGAGTTGCCAGGAAAATAGCCTCTTCCGTCCAAAAATCACATGACAGCATAGCTTAGGTTTGCAAAGTTGCATTTGAATAAACCACATGAGTTGTGAACAATGTCCTTTCGACAGACAAGACCAAAATGGAGATGATTGGCCATAATGCACAGTGCCACGTTAGACGAAAAAAAACACAGCATAACAGAACAAACACCTCATACCAACTGTCAAGCACGGTGGTGGAGGGGTAATGATTTAAACTTGTTTTGCAGCTATAGGAGCTTACAATCATTAACTTCTCTGTATACCAAAGTATTCTAGAGACAAATGTGAGTCCATCTGACAGCTAAAGCTTGGCTGAAATTGGGTCATAAAACAGGAAATGATTTCAAGCATAGCTGCAAATCTACAACAGAATGGCTGAAAAGAAAAGAATCAAGGTGTTGCAATGGCCCAATCAAAGCGCAGACCTTAACCTGATTGAAATGATTTGGAGGGTTTGCTGGCACACACAAATGCCAGCAAACCCCAACGAACTGAGGCAACGTTGTAGAGTGCGCCAAAATTCTTCCACAATGATGTGAGAGACTGATCAAGTCAAAAAGAAAATGATCACTGCAAAAGGTGGCTCTACAAGCTATTACACCATAAAGGTGTACTTTTTACATATCGAATCAAAGGGTGTACTTTTTACGTAAGTGTACACATAAGGTGTAGTTTTTCACACACGCTGCTTCTCCATTTTGCTTTTAGATTTGTTAAATAAATCATATGTCATGTTTTGTTCATCTGAATTTGTATTTACCTAATGTTAATACCTGCTAAGGAACAGATGATTTATATGTCCTGACATGTAAAACCATAGAATTCAAAGAGGGTGCACTTTCTTTTTCCTACGACAGTATATAGGGTATTGTACTCAGAAGATGTTGCATTGTACCGTTAAGATAATTTAATTACAGTAATACACATAAGATCTACAAAGTAAGCAGTAAAAATACAATCTATATGTAACAATTGAAAAATAAAATACCACAAAATATGCAAAAAACCCCCCCCCCCCCCAAAAAAACCCCCCACAAAAAAACCCCCCATAACTCTAAGAATGTACATATGGCGTAAACCTCTAAAATAGAAATAAACGGGAGGAAAAAAAAAATCACCACCCTATGAGTGCAAAGCTACAAAACAACATTCAAATAGGTCAGCAAGTTGCACTGCTTTTATACTGCCTCTTTCACAATAGTGTAGTAACATTAGTGTATTGGACAGCAATTTGCTCTATATGTATTGTGTTGAGTTGAATACTGCAATCAATGTCTTGACTGATTCATAAATTTTCATTTTGGATTAGTTTTTTTTTTTCTTTTGTTCTAGACTCCTAGAGTGGAATTTTTTGCTCTACATTTTAGAGGTTTGGGAGTTATTCCCCTTTGTACTGCAGATATTGTGTTGTATATCATTATTTGCGAACGTGTAGAGTTTTATTTTTAAACCTATATTTACGTCAAATTATATAATATCATGTGAGAGCCCCCATGGTGTCATGGTATGCACTTATGGATTAATTTAAATGTCAGCTCCAATATGTCCAAAAACGCACCACAGACCTTTCTACACCTTGCAGTTTGTTTCAAACTGTACTGGGAAGGATCTAATTTCAGCCCTTTGTTTTCACAAAAAAAATGACAAGGGTATGTAAAGGGGTTCATTCTGTACCAAGGAGATATAGTGTAGCACAATTTAGTGATTTTATTACTGTAGCACATATCACGTTTATAAAATAAACTGCTATATTGCAATTAGCATGTGCAAAAATTGGTAAATAAAAAAATATATACAAATAAAATAATACCAAACTTTGAAAGAAATTGGTGCTACAATGGCTGCATAATACAGCTCAAACATACTCTGACTTAGTGTCTACTTCACAAATAGTACGTATTTATGGGATAATGAGTGCCTTGAGAATTTATTTTGCTACTTTGTGGTTGTGGGATTGCTGGTCCTACTCCGGAGCACCGGGTGGCTGATGGGATTGAGTGTGGCTCCTATCACCATTTTTACAACATTAAAATCAATGACAGGTAAAGTGAATAAAAATGATTATTTATTACAATGGCACCTGTCAAGTGGTGGGATATACTAAGCAGCAAGTGAACAGTCAGTTGTTGAATTTCATGTGTTGGAAGCAGGAAAACTGGGCAAGGCAATATCTGAATGACTGACAAGGGCCAGATAGTATTGACTTTGTCAGAGCATTTCCAAAACGGCAAGTCTTGTGGTGTGTTCCCAGTATTCAGTGGGTACCTACCTACCAAAAGTGGTGCAAGGAAGGACAATCTGTGAACTGGCATCACAGTTATGGGCGCCCAAGGCTCATGCACATGGGGAACTAAGGCTAGTCAGTCAGATCCTATCCCACAGAATTGCTACTGTAGCTCAAATTGCTGAAAAACTTAATGCTGGGCAGCCATGAAAGAAAGGTGTGAGAGGACAGTTTGCTGTGCATGGGGCTGTGTAGCGGTAGAACAGTCAGAGTGCCCTTGATGACCTGTCTATGCCGAAAATGCCTTCAATGGGGACTTGAGTGTCAGAAATGGACCATGGAGCAATGGTAGGTTGCACAGTCTCATGAACCAGGTTTCCTTTTAGACCAGGTGGATGACTGGTGCATGTGCGTCATTTACCTACGGAAAAGATCGTAGCAGGATGCACTATGGGAAGAAGGCAGGCCAGTGGAGGCAGTGTTATGCTCTGGGCAATGTTCTGCTGAGAAGCCTTGGGTCTTTGCATACATGTGGTTTTTACTTTGACATGTACCACCTACTATTATTGCAGACAACGGACACCTGTTCAAGACAATGGTGTTCCCTGATGATAGTGCTCTCTTTCAGCAGGATAATGCACCCTGCTACACTGCAAAAATTGTTCATGAATGGTTTGAGAAACTGGTTACCCTGGCCTCCTAAATCCCCGGATCTCAATTAATAAAACATTTGTAGTATGTGCAGGAAAAACAAATCTGATCCATCCAGGCTCTGCCTCGCATCTCGCAAGACTTCAATGATCTGCTGCTAATGTCTTTGTTTGTTTTGGCAGCAGTAGGGGGACCTACACAATATTAGGCATGTGGTTTTAACGTTGTGGCTGATCAATCTATGGCACTGTAACTTTGCAAGATAGTACCAAAGGCATACATTGGGGGTATTGTTTTATTCAGAAGCGCTAGCTGAGCATAAACTGGGTTGTTTGATTACAGTGACACATATTAGATTTGCTAAATTCCCAACAAATATATTTAATGCTTACGTCTAATACCCCCCATATGAGATGCCCTGGTCTGTTTACTTTCACGATTGGTAGGCCATTGTGGGAGAATATAAACAAACAGCCAAAATGCCCAAAAATGAAACTATAGACCATCAAATCCACCCGTCAAAATTCAAACTGTAAAAACGGAAACAGTCAGGTCTTGTATATGGCACTGTAACGCCACAAGACGGGTGTAAAGGCATGCATTGAGGGTATTGTTCTTAAAAGATGTAGCTCAATACAATAGAGGGGTTTTTGCAGGAGTAGTACACAGGTTTACGGGATACAAATTAAATGGACACTATAGACACCTAAATAAAATTAAGCTTAATGAGGCAGGTTTCGTGTATAGATCATGCTCATGCAGTCTCACTGTTCAATTCTCTGCCATTTAGGAGTTACATTATTTTGCCACAGGCAGACAGCCACTGGAGGCAGACTTAGTGCTGCAATGTAAACATTGCAGTTTCTTTGTAACTGCAATGCTTAACCCCCTTCAGGACGGAGTCAATAGTGCACGTTCTGATCAAA
>OW240915.1:235776808-235785154 GCA_933207985.1 Pelobates cultripes
TAAAATGTAATTCTAGAAGTAGGCTGTTAGGTAATCGTTCCCAACCAGACTGCATAGATCTCCCTGCGGGTTAAGGTGTTAATTCCTAAATAACAGTGAATTGGCCAGTAAGACTGCAGGGACATGATGTATACACCAAAACTGCTTCATAAAGTTAAAGTTGTTTTGATGAGGTTATTTAGTATCCTTAAAAAATACAAATAAAAACTTGTTATATGGGTGTATGCTATAAATCAGGGGGGCGAGGAAACAAAACAAAAATCCCCACACTTTCACTACAATATTTAGTAACAATTGGTAGTTAAATAGCTTTGTACAAATGTGTCAAAATACCCTTATGTAAAGAGCCTGAAAGCTCCTTTATATAAAATTTTGTGTGCCAATGTTATTTTCTGTGATGGCTATTAAGCGTAAGGCAAACATATTAATCTGAAGCAATTTTAAAATTTAGTATTTTAATTTTACTCCCTGTATTTTTTGACCTGCAACTACCAAAAATAAATGGACATCCTATAAAGATAATATGAAAGGGGTAAAGGTGTAGGATAGGGGCTTAATAGAGCTCCCACATCGCGTCCCCTAACCAGAGAGGTCACCTAGACTGGGAAATAGGGTGTAACCCAAAAGATACGTAAATATAGAGATAAACCTAAAGGGACCACTCTCATAGAAAGTGACCACTAGGTTTAGATCCCAGTCCAAACTAGAAAAGGTCTTTAAGAAAAGTAACAAATTTTATTAATAATTCTTAAAAATACTGAGGTAAGACATATGTATGTAACCTAGTAAAAAGGTTTTGACCACACCAGGTCAAAAGGATACAAATATAGCGAGATAGGACTAAACAGCAAAAAACAGTAGGAGCCTGAACCTACCTAGATGCTGTAAAAACTATTGAAAATGAACATAAAACTGGCTAAACATAGCCTAGTATAAGGACAATAGTCCAATAACAAAACAGAAAAAAATGGCAGAGATTCAAAAGTGAGTTAAAGGACCACTATAGTGCCAGGAAAACACTCGTTTTCCTGGCACTATAGTGCCCTGAGGGTGCCCCCACCCTCAGGGACCCCCTCCCGCCCGGCTCTGGAAAGGGGAAAGGGGTTTAAACTTACCTTTTTCCAGCGCTGGTGCGGAGAGCTCTCCTCCTTCTCTCCTCCGCGCCCGTCGGCTGCACGCGCGCAAGAGCTGTGCACGCATTCAGCCGACGCATAGGAAAGCATTTACAATGCTTTCCTATGGACGCTGGCGTGCTCTCACTGTGAAAATCACAGTGAGAAGCACACAAGCGCCTCTAGTGGCTGTCAATGAGACAGCCACTAGAGGCTTTGGGGGAAGGCTTAACCCATTAATAAACATAGCAGTTTCTCTGAAACTGCTATGTTTATAAAAAAATGGGTTAACCCTAGCTGGACCTGGCACCCAGACCACTTCATTAAGCTGAACTGGTCTGGGTGCCTAGAGTGGTCCTTTAAGGTAAAGAGGCAAACTAAAGTAAAGGAGAAAGGGTAGCAGGAAGGATTTATAACTACCATCCTGAGGAAACCAATATTGTAGATACAATCTCCAGCAGTAAAATAAAGTCAAAACCTCTCTAAACTCTGGAGTTCTAATAAATAGGCATCCTTAGTCTCTAAGCCCTATAACTCCTGTAAACACCTTTGTGTGTGTTCTATGCTAGTACTGGATCTAAAGTGACGACCCCCAAGTCCTAAAATGCTACCTCAGTATAAAAAATAAAATAAACAAAAGAGTAACAAAAACGTGTATCAGTGCATAGTGCTTAAGTGCTCCATAAAGGAGATAAATATGAAAACCCGACGCGCGTTTCGGCGTGAAACCACGCTGTCCTCAGGGGCAAACGTTAATGTATCGCTCAGCCATGTAAGTTTAAATAGTATTACCTTAGTCAACTGTGAGACAGGTTATCCCCCACGTGAGTGGACCAATGGGAGTGTAGGGGGCACGGGCTATTAGCTCACACTCCAGGAAGAAAGCCACAAGGGCGTAATGGATGGGTGGCATATGAAGCTAAAATGAGCTAGACTCGTTACCGTGCAGGGAGGTGCCATGTCGGTCCATCTGTCGTATAGAATGGGCTTCTTATTTGTAAATAACTTCCCATTATGTACTCATATCATGGTAACGGTAACTATTCCATGTAAAAGGTATGAACAAGGCTATGCCGTATTAAAGCATACCTAGATACCAAAACCTCAAGTATGCACACAGATATTTAGTACCCTTCAATGGGATTGGTGTACCAATCTCCAGTAAACGTATATATCCATGGACGCGCGTTTCGGCGTGAAACCACGCCGTCTTCAGGGGCAAACGTTAATGTATTGCTCAGCCATGTAAGTTTAAAATAGTATTACCTTAGTCAATTAGTAGTCACTTTCTATAAAAGAGGTCCCCTTTCAGTTTATCTCTATATTTATTTATCCTATACATGCTGTACTCTGTAAATCAGAAAAAAAGTATTTATCTTGAATTAATTGTGCAACATTATTGCCACATCTGTGAAAACTGTGTTTCCCCATTTCTTTTTTTGCATGAGTTTTTTTTAGTTTGTTTTTTACATCAAATCAAATTAAAGCCATTTTTGTCCTTTAAAAGCCCCCCAGTATATATTATGTCTTGTCTTGCAATAAATAAGAAAGATTGAAATTGCAGTTTAACACATACATAGCAAAAAAAGCCTTTAAACTGAAATGATCTCTTATGTAGAGTCACTGATCTTAACATAATCGATTCAGGAGAATTAATCCCCATATAGGATGCCCCCATACATACAAACAACATTTGTATGGGGCGTCCTATATAGAGATTAATTCTTCTGGATAGATTACGTTAAGAGCAGTGACTACACAAAACAGAATTTAATTTATATCTTCCACTATTACAGTACATCTGTGTGGCGAAACCGACCTCGCCACTGGGCTTTGGAGAAGACTGATTGCCAGCCTCCTGCCATGTGACTATGGCCCCTGGGATGTAATGCCCTTTAAAGACATGATTTGGGCATAATGGATTTGTGTTGTGCTGCTGCTGGCCCTTTAAGAACCATCTGGGGACATACTGTGGAGTTACTGGGTGGCCACCATTTCATGTTTCAGAGGCATATGGTGAGAACAATGGATAAAGCACATGGCGAGAACAATGGATGGTGGCCATTTTAACTCACAGACACGGTTTGGACTTTTCTACACGGTGCCATCTCGCCAGTATTTGGTGCACAAAGACATTGTGCAGTAGTTTTAAACTATACAACAGGGGACACATTATACAGTATTTATTTTTCATATAGCTTGTATATGTTCTGCAGAATCTGCATTAAACTGTATCTTCCAAACTACTGAACCGATCAGGGTGAATTTTGCATATGTGGTTCACCCAGATCCCCGGTTCCGAGGTTTATGGGGTTATTGCATGTTTTGGGGTCCCTGTGATGTGTTTTGTAATACTGTATTTACCTGCCTGTGATAATTATATTAACCATTGTGTTCAGTAATCATTTCACAGGCAGAGGGGAGGATTTTGTGTGGGAGTATCTGTGTGTATTGTAAGGATTGATGGGATGTATTTCAAAACCTTGTGGGCAGTACTATGTTTGTGGATTGTGAATAAAAGAGGCTGTATGTGCCAGTACAGTCAGTTCTGCTTGACCTCAAAACGAAGTGTTGTCTCGTTATTGGGGGAATTGGATTGTATGCTGATTGCCAGGAGTGTTAGCCGATTGTATGCTTTTCCTGTTCAGCTGCTTACAGCATTCATACGCTTAAGAGGATTCATATGTTTCTCTGGTTCGGTGGTTGTGGTGTCTGCTGCAGAGCACTTGGAGCCCTCTGTAAGCGCTAGGAACATCCTTCAACGGAGGTACCCAGTCGGGGTGCCAGGTGATCTGTTACAATCTGCTTTTAGGGATTGCTGTCAATTTCTGATGGGGAGGACTCATCTCAAAGGTACAGCCCCATATGACGATCACTAAATTGTTTATGAACCATTATAAAATGATTACCCTACTTTGTAGAGTAATAAGTATAGCCAAGCAATTGAAATGAATAATGATGACTTAAGATAATCACTCAAAATATTCTACTATACAATCAATTGCTTAACTTTAATTGGGATAGGTATAAAATAGACTCTAGGGATAGAGTTTAAAAGCTAGCTGAGCATCATGGGAAATGTAGTTCAGAAACAATTTATGGTGTCAAGGTTAGCCATCACTGGTATATAGTATACTCATCCAATAGTTGTTCTCATCTACTTACACAATCTTTTTTATTTATCAAAACATTTATTTAGCAGCAGCCGTTTCTAGGTTCCAGTGTGTTCACTCAATAAAGCCTTCTTAGATGGCAGGGGATACAAAAGTAAGCTGTGTGTAAGCTAGACTTGATACATACTAACCTATAAGCGATTATATGCGTCTATATTTATTACCAGATTTTTGTCCCCTCAGGAGGAATTTTGATTTATTGTACATCTAAAAGGGTTAAGCCCAAGGTAGTACTGTTACTACCTGAACTGACTCACCACTCTGGTTGTCTGTACAAAGTTCAGAGGTTATTATGAGGAATTTAAAAACAAATTAAGCTCCTCTATTTACTATCACACATGGGGCCAAATACTAACTGGTTGCTCATCATTATTTCCCAGTGCAATTCCACGGTACAATTAAGGTAACTGGAGATATACCCTACAGTAAAGGGTTTGTGTCATCATGGAATGCAGAATGATAGAAAGTCAACAAAGTATTCCATCAGCGCTGCTGAAGCACTAATGTATGGGTTGAAATTTCCTGTAAATTATAATTTCACAAAAAACTTGAATTGATTTTAAAAAGCCACTCACATTGCACTTTGTCACCGTCCTCCTGACAATATGTGACATAGGACACTCTGTCAGACAGTATGGGGAAGGATTTTCATATTACAGATAGTGAAAGTAAGGGTAGAAGTATCACATTTGCTTAAGTTTCCTGAATGATTCCATTGCAAACTGGCAGAATAAAATATTGTTTTCTAAAATATCACAAAGACCATATTTATTCAAATGCACAACCCTTAGGATCTACTTGATGCATGTATTTTGTGACAGGGCAACCTTACCAACTAGCAAATTATAGTCAAACATGGTACATCTATAATAAACCAAGGAGCTGGCACAGTTCATTGAGAGAACACATTAAACAGGGCTGCAAACAGCCTATATGCAGTATGGTTAAACTACATAAAAGTATCCAAAAAACACCGCCAGCTGTTTTCCATGCATTCCAACAAATACAGAAAATACTTCCAGAAATATCTAGGGCCAGCTGCTGGAGCCATTGAAAGAAAAATAAATAAATAAACAAGGCTGATGCTTAAAACAACCTATATAAGGTAAAGCAAATGAAAACATCTGGCTCACTGGCATTGTACTAATACTTGGTGACCTTCTCACCTTACCTTTCGTCCTGTTGGTTTCTCGACCATGGTGTTGCAATCACTGTCAGAATTCTCACTTGGGATTGCCTTTGCAGACAGTGTTTTGGGCATCTTACTACTTCTCAGTTACAAAAACAGTGTTTACCATCGTATGTCTAAATAAAAGAAAGAAAGATTTTTTTTTTAAAGTAGAATTTAGGTTTTCATTTTGGCAACACATTTTTCCAACAATATATGTAAATTAACAGCCCAACAAAATGAGCACTAAAGTGTAAGACAAATAGCGGAATAATAATGAAATGTCTGAAGATTATGGACAAATAATCTTTTTCATTAGATTTATTCATATTTAATATGGTGCAAAACTGCTTTGCAAATATTTGTTTCTTAGAGGAAGAGATATAGTTTTAAAACAAAATTTGCAGACCCCTGTCACCTACATGCGGTGTTCATCATTCTGGATGAAACATCGCCAAGGTACTTAGACCTTTTAACTTTATAGACTTTCTTACCTCAAAAGCATGACAAAAACCTAACCAACTTATAAACAGTGAAAGAACTCCCACAGGGCAACTTGGAGCCTATTCTCCGTTAAGAAGGAATTTAAGGAGCTTCCAATTGAGTTGCCATTTGGGCAACAGAGCCAGCTGCCCATGAGTGGAGGCATGTTTTTGGCCTTTCTATTCAGGAGCCACCAATGGCTCATTGTACCAGGGGAAGGGGCATCTTAGGCACATGTAAGGAGCTTGCCACAATGTGCCTAAGATTCTGCCAAAGAGAATCAATGGATGGCTAGCTTTGCTGAATGCAAAGATAATAAGGAATCTATCATTATGCTGCCCCTTTAACCACGTGTAAACTGTGTGTGGAGAGCAAATAGGGTGTCAGAAGTAGCTGACATAACAGCAGCAACAATTACAAGAAAGCTAAAGTTGTTATAGCAGAGCACTACTGAAGATGAGAATAAGGAAGCCAGAGTTTAGAGACCAAGGCAATATTAGAACGAGAGAAAGAGTGCTGGAGCATTATACAGTATGGGAGTCACTGTATTGCAGCTCTGTGTGGTTCATCACAATGGGATATTTAGGAGTATTTCCTTATTGTGCCAAACTCTGTTGAATCCCTGTATTTCACTCAGACATGCTTATCGTATGGGTATCTATGTAGTCTACCCTGCTATGTGTAATTTATAGGTATATGTGTTGTGCTCAGCTCTGTGTATTGGATATCTTTATTTTCTCAGCTCACTCTGTGGTAAGTTTTTTTCTGTATTATACCCAACTCTGTGTATTTTATAGGTATAATTGTTGTGCCCTACTCTGATTATTGAAAGGGTATCCTAGAATTATGCGCACCTCAGTGTATTGGAGTATATTTGCATTATGCTCAGCTTCATGTGTTGTGTTGGTATCTCATTGTACTGGGTTCTTTGTATTGTAGGAGTACCTCTCCATTGTACTTGGCTCTGTGTATTGTAAAATAATCTCTGTATTGTACCTAGCTCTGAGTATTGTATGGATATTTCTATATTATAACTAGCTCTAAAATGTTGAATGGGTAACAGTTGAATTAGGACTACTATTAGAAAGTGAGTATACTAGGTTAAGTGGAAAGATGCCACAGGTCAGAGGACTGTGCCTAGCAATTCAAAAAGCAGAGTCAAGTTATGGGGGAGGAGTCTAGCCTCCCACCACCTTAAAACATCACCAGCCACCACTGCTGCTAACATAAGATGTAATTATTAGATAAGCATCACAAAAGTGGACGTTATTACAAAAATATCAAGTAAGGGTACATTTAGCTTTTGCTACGTTCAAGTATGTCCTTGGGTCTCTATATTATTATCCAACATAACATGGATAACTGAACCAGCAACTATGAACTAGTGGGAGACTGTGCCATAGCCCTCCTCTTTATTTTCTCTCATGCTATTATTACTGGAGGAGTGCTGATCATCACAGTAAAGGAGTTTAAGCATGCGTGGGATAGGCATAAGGCTATCCTAACTATAAGAGAAGGCTAGGGACTAATGAAAGTATTTAGAAAATTGGGCAGACTAGATGGGCCGAATGGTTCTTATCTGCCGTCACATTCTATGTTTATATGTGGTGGATTGGAGTGGCACTTTCACTAAGATTTAACTAAAATAAACATAACTTATAATACACGGCCCAAGTCATGAGATCACGGTGACAGCCTGTTACCACTTTCACAAACACAATGTCACAGACAATGCATTCAAGCACATTCAGTGAATACTCTGCCACTCTCTTTCCTCACTGATCTAAGGTGAGAGGTGGAGAGATCATGGATACTTTGTTTTCTGCAAGTGTGATTAACATTTAACATTTTTACCCATTTTGTATGTTGTAACCCTTTTTAATATTTTTCCTGCCCTTTCCTCCTTTCTCATCACTATGCCATGTCTGATCAATATAACCCCTTTTTTTGTTAGTTAAAAAATAAATAAAAGATAAAAATAAACCCTTTCAGTGTAGATTGCAGGTTTTTATTTAATGGACAGTCGGTTTGTTTCTTTTTTGGATGGGGTGTAGGATTCACTTTGGGTTCAAGTGGGAATTCGTGTGTGGGTTGAAGGAGTTTATGTTAGCTAGGCAGGTAGGAGACAAATATAAATAATTTAAATATATGTCTTTTGCATTATGGCACGTTACTATTCTGAGGAGGATTCTTATGAGCATCAGAGGTTGACACTATTACAACCTCTGACAGAGGCTTCTAATGATGATGCTCTCCCGAATCTACACAAAAAAATAAAAAAAAAATAAAAAAAAAAATCGGTTTCCCCAAATTTAACCGCCCCTGGAAAACTTCAATTTACTTCCAACAGCCAGAATTGAAGTTTGTGAGCCTATACTAGATATAGATACACACACACACACACATATAT
>OW240915.1:235785254-235892925 GCA_933207985.1 Pelobates cultripes
CACATATACATACACACACACACATATACATATATATACACACACACATACACACAGATATATACACACACACATACACACAGATATATACACACACATATACACACAGATATATACACACACATATACACACAGATATATACACACACACACATATACACACAGATATATACACACACACACACATATACACACAGATATATACACACACACACATATACACACAGATATATACACACACACACACACATATACACACAGATATATACACACACACCTATATATACACATACACACCTATATATACACACAGATATATACATACACACACACATATATATATACACACACACACACACACACATTTATATATATATATATATACACACACACCTATATATACACACACACACATAGATATATACACACACACACTATAAATATATATACACACACACACACACGCGCACGCATACACACACGTACACACACATACGTATACACACATATATACACACATATATATTTATATACACACATATACACACATATTTATATACAGACACACATATATATATACACATATACATACACATACACACACACACACACACACACACATTCACATTTTGTATAATTTACAGTCCAATAAAATATGTATTAACAGCAGCAGAGGCCAAATCAAGAGTATTTAAATTTAAATTAGAAAAACATACCAAAGTGTAAAAATAAATAGGCGTGCACTAGTTAAAAAGTCAAAAAATAATGTCACTTTATTTTACAGTCTACAAAACATAGGCCTTAAATGTCATCTACAGAAAGTGGTTTAGAATGTTTTTCAGTCTGTGGGTGTACATTTGTTTTAGTTGCGAATTCATGTTTTCATAGATAAGCTGTTTTTAAAACGGCTAAGTTAACAAACAGAAACATGTGCAGGAAATCTAGAAAGGTATGTGGTGTGTGCTAAATTGCTGCGTATAATGCAAGTTTTGAAAATTCTGGCTCATTTGTGATGAGGCATACTGCTATTGGAGAATTTACTTAAAATCATTAACCAACAAAAGCACTCACCTCAAAAATCAAGCTCTGTAATGTACACTGCTCTCTGTTACAAAACATGTACAGCCATTCCCCTGCACAGATTGTATGGCCCACAAGTACAGTATAACAGTGCTACAAATTTCCACGTTATTGCTTTCTCAAATGTTAACTTACTTGCGGATTCACTGTACTAAAGAAAAAAGAAGAAAAAAAAAACCCACTATAGTGTTTAACCTGATGATCCTTTCCAATAGGAAAGCATTTGGAGAATATAGTGCATGTAGAGCAAAACACTGCGTCAATCAATCTCCTCAGAGGTGCATTAAATCACTGTGCAGCACTGGACTAGGAAGCACTTTTGTAGCAGCCATCTAGTAACTGCCACTAGAAGTGTTCCTAACAAGACATGTAAAACACTGCCTTTATTCTGAAAAGGCTGCGTTTACATTGCTCAGGTGGCAAGGACAGGCTATAGACCTTCGTTTATCTTGTTCCTTTTTTCTTTCCCCCATTTTATGTTATTAATGGGCCAGTTAACAGGCTCAAAGTCTTTTAAATTTTCTTTCTTTTTTCACCCTTTCTTTTTTCACCCCTTGATCAACTGCTATAGGTGAGCTTTAGGTTTAGCATTTTAAAATGACAACTATAAAAATTTCAGTACAGAGTGAAGTATTTTTTCAATTATTTCTTTAAAGACTTTTTTTCATTATTATCATTTATTTTTCATTCCTTATTTTAGTTATTTTATTATACATTATCTGTTGATTTCACAATAGGGTCTGCTCATTTTTTACCTATGCTAACTAATCATTTAGTGGATTATTGGATTGACATAGTTCTTTTGTCTGCATATTAACTGCTGCTGTTAGACAGTTTACTTCTTTTGTATGAATTGGATTAAATACACTTTTTCTATAGATCTACCCCATTGCTTACTTCCACCAAATACAGGTAATTGTTTTAATACACTTAGGATCTGTTGGTACTAAAATCACTTACTTTGCTATCGCTTTATTTGTCTGTCTGTTAGAAGATTGAACAATAAAGTTGTATTGAATACCTATGACGTATTGACGCACGTAGACGTCGCAACGCGGAAGTGGAAGAGGACTAAGGGGTGGATGCGGTGTGATTTAGCCGCCCTGGATTTGTATATAAACTCTTTATTTTGTTGAACAGACTGCAGGGGCCTTCGAAGGGACATGGATGTCCCGAGCGCGCAGCCCAAGTACTGTCAGCGATCTTTAGCCAGATGCACACAGACATATGGCGGTGAGGTGATCTTCGGATGAGGTTGCAGCAGAAACTTTATTTACAGAAGAAAGCTTTGAAACAGCTAGCCTGCTGGAACACATTTACCCTCTACATTATTTACCTATCACCAGAAAATCCTCCAGCCTCAACAATTCTCCACACAAAGAGGATATTCCAATTGGTGAGATCCACCCATATATAGAAATTCATATAGTGCACTATATCATCTTTTTGGACTGTTGTATACAAGGACTTTATTTTGCATTTTTTTATTCTAATTTTTTCCCTTTTTTATGAATTTCTCTTTTGTTCTTTTTTCTTTTTTTCCCTTTTTCTGTGTATACAGACAGCAGCAGATTGTATCATATTGGATACTCCGCTTTGAGACTTCTAGTGGGATCATTACCAGCTATATATATATATCCATATAATGAATTTAAACAGTATTTATGGAGGTTTTTTGTAAATAGCTATTGTAAATAGGATGAAATGCATGTAATTCTATATGTTATTGAATTTATCTTCTAGATTTTTGTAACCATTAATGAATTTAAGAGTTAGTTAAGAGTATAATAAATTAATTGCATTACCATCTACGTTTATCGTTGATTTTGAGTGCGGTATTCATATTTATTTATTGATAGACCTAAAAAGCACTACATTAACCTGTAGCGGTTTTGGTGACTATATAGTGTACTTTTAAAGGACCGCTAAAGGCACCAAGACCTCTTCGACGCAATAAAGGTGTGTAGATGCAGTTGCCCTTTTATTGTAACCTTAAAATGTAAACACATACGGCAATGTTTCCATTGACAACCACAAGAGGTTGCTTCCGCTGTGAGAACCGAAACCAGACTGTCCTCAAATGTTACCTCTTAATGCTTCTAAGAGAGCACTAGATTGGAAGAGCGTGGCACCCATCACACATGTGCTTTTTGCCCACAATGCTCTTCTATGAGGAGATTTTGATTGGAAAGACGACAAAGAGTTTTCCGCTAGATATCACATCACAGGAGGAGGAGCAGGTGGCAGCACAGAATGAGCATCAGTACTGGGAGAAAAAAAATTAAGAAGTTTAAATCTTCCTTAATGGGGAGGGGGATCTGAATCTAAACAGTAAGAATACACTATAACATATAATGTTCCTTTAATAAATAAAAAAAAAAAAAAGGCTTAATGTATGAATCTTTGCATATAACCTACAATAAAATACTACACTGAAAAATTGAACATTTAAGTAAAATTAAAATAACTGGTGCATTTTTAGTGAAGACAAGAAAAAGAGACAACTGGCAATATGACATGTGGGATGAAGACACACCAGGATCAGAAAGGAATTGTACGCATTGTCAACAGAAGGTATTTGGAATGGAAGAATCAATGTTGTTGAAAATACAAATGCAACGGCAGAAAAGCAAATTGCAAAGCATCAATCCCCGTGGGACACCAGTGGAAAGAGGAAAGGAATAGTGCTTTACCAGGAATTTACACAAAGAAGGGATTAAAACGTAGTGGTATTAGTAAGAAAGAGCTGTATCACGAAAGGAAATCATGGCCAACACAGAAGTAACAGATGATCAACAAAAAAAAAAAAACAACAAAAAAATCCATATTTACTGTGCATCCAGACCACTTCATGCTCTGGCATATCAAGCGTCAACCAATATTCCTAAAAGACTTGCATTAAGGCTGCACTGACCTATGTCCTTCCTTATCAACCATTCCGAATGTATCACCAAAATTAGATCAATTCAAGAAGTTTGCCGTTTTGTATATTACCGCTTCTGTTGAGGGGAAAAAAACAAACAAACAATTGCCTGACAGCTATCTATGCTTTAACCAAATTTTCAAAAACAACCCCACTGCGGCAATGAGATCCATTTGAAAATAGCAGAGACTCACTGAGATTTCAATTCGGATAACTGAATGAAACCCTAAATAGATCACATGTACTCCAACAACCTGTTCTATTTTTACTTGGGATAGACGATTATTTGGTTCTGCCAATTATTAGAAACGATATTTAGTATTTTACAGATAATAGATGTTGGCCTTGTAATGGGCTGATTACCTACTCTCCCAGTCACCGCAGGCAGTCTTCTGCATCCAAAAGCTCTAGTTGCCACCCAATAAAGAGCCAAGTCGTGAACTCAAGCCATACCTTTCTGTAAGTCCCCCCCCCCGTATGCGGAACTCAGCTGAAGGCAGGGAGGCGATTTACTGGACTAACTGTAAATACCCTGTACATTTAAAGTTTTGACAAAGTAACACAATATCACTCTCAATCGTCCCGAAAGGCTTCCAAATATCGGTATCAGCATCTGCTCCTTAAAATATTATATCCGTCGATTCCTAATTTTTTACTCTTTTGTCATAACAAAAGAACAAATGTGTAAGTTACCTCAGAAAAAAAAATAAAAAAAATATTCAGATGTGACAAGTTTACAGGTCTGTGATGTCCTGATTGAGATTTTGATTGCTTTATAAATGGGTATCAGTTTATTTAGGCACTATGCCAGAAATAGATTTTGAAGCTTAAAAAGAATGTTCTGTATAACACTTGACTAGAATCCCTAAGAACCAGTGGACATATTCAACCCGCAACGGGGCTTTTTCCCCATCTTTAAATTTAATTTCTTTCATACCTTATCCTGTATCATCTAATCATATGTTTGCTATACGGATCCTGAAAAATTAATTTGTGGACAAGGATATACATTTTCCCTTGGCCTATACTGGGGGGAAAAAAAATCAGCTTGCTCCATTTTTTTACTAGGATAAAGTTCAGGTAGGGATTTAAATGCGGCGTAACCTCCAAGCATACATACATACACACAAATGCACATTATGTGTGTGTATACACACACACACTAGTGATGTCCCGAGCGGTTCGCCGCGGACTCATCATTGAGTAAACTTTGACCCTGTACCTCACAGTCAGCAGACACATTCCAGCCAATCAGCAGCAGACCCTCCCTCCCAGACCCTCACACCTCCTGGACAGCTCACTAAAAATGCAGCTTCACAATGAATGTAAAATGGATGCTGCCTAGGAGGTGGGAGGGTCTGGGAGGGAGGGAGGAGAAAAAATAAAAATGTATAACGCTTAAGTTCATAGTCCTGAGTATATGTGGATGTAAGATGTTAAAAGAAGCAGACTAGATGGATCAGAGTTTACCGGATAAAATAATCAGTACGGACTCATTTGTGAATATGAATATACTAAGTAATAAGAAGTGATGAGCTGAAAGAAGAAAAGGACTGTATGGTGTGAAATGAATATGTTAAGAATTGAAAAAGAACTGTGGTGTGTGAAATGTGGTGAGCTGAAAAAAATAAAAAATAAAAACATATATATATATATATATATATATATATATATATATATATATATATATATATATACATACACACACACACACACACACACATACACAAAATTGGCCATTAAATCAGGAATTGTAAAAAAAAAAAAAAAAATTTTTAAAAAGCCAATTGAATAATAATAATAATAAACTCCACCACAACTCTTTAGGCCTAAAATGTGAGATTTTTGAATCAATTATTAGAGGGATACCGTGTTATAAAAATACCATCTCATTGAACTGCGTATAGGGCGTGGTGTCCCTCCCCTGTCCCTCTATTCAGTGTTAAACTATATTGCTTCTGGCTCTCACTGAGCAACAGTGGAGGCAGGGGGTGGTGACTGGCAGACACCAGAAGTGAAAGCGTTCTAAACCGGTTTGATTTCTTACAGTTAGAGGCTGCCAGGGCACTCTTGGCAGTATAACTACTAGATTGAGCTGTAGAGGTTTTAGTGCTTGCAGTGTTCCTTTAATTATATGAAATGTCATCCTGACATAAGCTAACTCAACATATGCAAACGTAGAAAATAGCAGTTGCAACAACATACAGCTCATATAACAAAGACCAAGCCTTAAATTCTCTTTTAATATTGGACGGTTGAATTCAACACCTCCAAATTTTAAGTTTGAAAGATCTCAAAATTTAAAAAGGTATCCAAGAAAATCATGGCCATCGCAGTATCAAGGATTTTGAAGGCTCAGCATTAGAAAGCAAAACCAGCACAAAAGAGTTGCTCAGAACAAAAGACATTGTGTATCCACAAATCTTTTATGCAATATTCTGCTTCCCCATCCTAATAACACTAACATAAAGATGTGCATTTTCCAGACACACGAGACAAAATAGTGATGATTATTAATACTTCAAGCTTACTATGGGCAAAATAATTAGCTTTTTTTTTTTTAGATTAATCTTTAAATAACAGCTACATTTCTCAAGCAGTAGTGTAAAAATTCAAAGCTATATACGTAGGTTTATGCGTATTACCCTTGATGCTAATTTGAGGGAGCATCACAAAAGAGGAAAGAAAGTTGGTTTGGATCAGCAAGGTCAGCTATATTGTTCTTCACCCTGATGTCCCTGTATACAAATGACATCATCTACTACACACACGTATGTATGTGGGACGTCAAATGATTTAACATTTTACATAATTTTACTGGTGGTTTATCGCATACTCATAAAAGAAAAAATTGACAAATGATTAACAGCAAAATGGAACTCCCAAGATTCATTGACTGCTTTGTCAGAGATTCTGTTTGGACTCAACGAGCAGTTTATGGGTTTGCTTGCTTTTTTCCTAAATAATCAGCAATTCTTCAGTATGCACTGAAATTAGGTGGAGCCATGTAGGCAATGCCAGCTATCAGTTTAGACACAAGCCAAGTAGGGCAATGATGCTAAAGCAAAATACCAGCACACAGCCGTGTCCATAGCTCCTGGCCAGATTTGTGCTAGGATGTGCCATTTATTCCTTTCTATGCTGTATTCATGCCTGGCCTGCATTGTCTCTGAAGGCTTGATCAAACACACCCCCTTTCTCTTTCCTTGCTTTATATTACACGACTTGTACTGCTACTGAATTCATGCGTGGACACACTGGCCAGCATAAACAAATGTTTATACAAAGTAGTATAATTTCTATTTATTTTCTTAAATAAAATTGTACATTACACTACTGTGTGTAGCTATAAGAACAATAAAAACAACTCTGGCTCACTGTGTGTAAGATGAATGAACATAAACAGTAAAAGCAATAGAAAGGACATATGATTTGCATTTTTGCTTTTGAAAACAGCTATTTAAAAAAAAAAAAAAAAAAAATCAGAGAGAGCAATAAAAAGTGTCTTCTGCGTCTTAAAAGTATGTGTTTATAATTACAGATGAGAGAATATGATAAAAAGGAAAGTAAAAGCATTTAATATGGAGGTTGGGCAGGGAAGCTCCCAGCTGCCTGGAGCGACAGTAATGCAGGCAGATGGGCAGTGACACATTCAGCAGCCATTCCTGCTGCTATCTCAGCACCAATCCTCCGCAACAAAACACCCCTCTCAGCCACAACACCTCCTCCACTGGCACAAACAAATCATCCCCCTGTACAATAAAAACCAGGAAACAAATGAGTCCGTACTACTGTACATATAGTATTCTTTTCAGGCAGTGTGTGTCATGTCCTTTGCGAAGAAGTCTGCTGTGACATCTATCCTTTGTATAACCAAAAGGTAAACCATGTACATTTGGGGCCTTGAACTCACTAGGGGTAGCAGACAATCACAAGAGACACGTTCAATGCTACTAATAATGTGCTTGGGGTCAGGGAACTTGCTGCTGGCGTTACATTGAGCCAGACACAAAAAATGACTACAAAGATAATCAGTTGCAATCGCCTAGTCTTAGATGTGGGTCATCAACTACACACAAAACAGCAACAATATGATATTTGTAAACACTGTCAAGTGAGGAGGAAAGGGTTTGACAAGTACCCCTGTCTGATCACATGCACAGTGCTCCAATTCAACAGACACATTTACACATAAAGTATGCTGGCTATGGATCTGGCAGTACTAATGTATCATACAATTTACCATTTTCACACACTGGTGTATAATACACATCCCAACAATGGACCGGGAGAGCTGATTGTGTCATACACATACAGCATATACCAGCTATGGACCTAGTGAGCTGAGTATCATAAACATACAGTATAATGGCTATGTACATGGTGAGCCGAGTATTATACACATACAGTATACTAGATATTGGTGAGCGGAGTACCATACTCTTACAATATACTAGATATTAGTGAGCTGGGTACCATACACTTACAATATACTAGGTATTGGTGAGCAGAGTATTGTACCCATACAGTATATTATATCTCGGTGAGGCCGAGTATTGTACCCATACAGTATATTATATATCGGTGAGGCCGAGTATTGTACCCATACAGTATATTATATATCGGTGAGGCCGAGTATTGTACCCATACAGTATATATATATCGGTGAGGCCGAGTATTGAACCCATACAGTATATTATATATCGGTGAGGCCGAGTATTGAACCCATACAGTATATTATATATCGGTGAGGCCGAGTATTGTACCCATACAGTATATTATATATCGGTGAGGCCGAGTATTGTACCCATACAGTATATTATATATCGGTGAGCAGAGTATTATACATCGGTGAGCAGAGTATCATACCCATACAGTATATTATATATCGGTGAGCAGAGTATTATACCCATACAGTATATTATATATCGGTGAGCAGAGTATTATACCCATACAGTATATTATATATCGGTGAGCAGAGTATTATACCCATACAGTATATTATATATCGGTGAGCAGAGTATTGTACCCATACAGTATATTATATATCGGTGAGCAGAGTATTGTACCCATACAGTATATTATATATCGGTGAGCAGAGTATTGTACCCATACAGTATATTATATATCGGTGAGCAGAGTATTGTACCCATACAGTATATTATATATCGGTGAGCAGAGTATTGTACCCATACAGTATATTATATATCGGTGAGCAGAGTATTATACCCATACAGTATATTATATATCGGTGAGCAGAGTATTATACCCATACAGTATATTATATATCGGTGAGCAGAGTATTATACCCATACAGTATATTATATATCGGTGAGCAGAGTATTATACCCATACAGTATATTATATATCGGTGAGCAGAGTATTGTACCCATACAGTATATTATATATCGGTGAGCAGAGTATTATACCCATACAGTATATTATATATCGGTGAGCAGAGTATTATACCCATACAGTATATTATATATCGGTGAGCAGAGTATTATACCCATACAGTATATTATATATCGGTGAGCAGAGTATTGTACCCATACAGTATATTATATATCGGTGAGCAGAGTATTGTACCCATACAGTATATTATATATCGGTGAGCAGAGTATTGTACCCATACAGTATATTATATATCGGTGAGCAGAGTATTATACCCATACAGTATATTATATATCGGTGAGCAGAGTATTATACCCATACAGTATATTATATATCGGTGAGCAGAGTATTGTACCCATACAGTATATTATATATCGGTGAGCAGAGTATTATACCCATACAGTATATTATATATCGGTGAGCAGAGTATTATACCCATACAGTATATTATATATCGGTGAGCAGAGTATTGTACCCATACAGTATATTATATATCGGTGAGCAGAGTATTGTACCCATACAGTATATTATATATCGGTGAGCAGAGTATTGTACCCATACAGTATATTATATATCGGTGAGCAGAGTATTATACCCATACAGTATATTATATATCGGTGAGCAGAGTATTATACCCATACAGTATATTATATATCGGTGAGCAGAGTATTATACCCATACAGTATATTATATATCGGTAAGCAGAGTATTATACCCATACAGTATATTATATATCGGTGAGCAGAGTATTATACCCATACAGTATATTATATATCGGTGAGCAGAGTATTGTACCCATACAGTATATTATATATCGGTGAGCAGAGTATTATACCCATACAGTATATTATATATCGGTGAGCAGAGTATTGTACCCATACAGTATAGTAGCTATGTACATGGTGAGTGTATGGCAGCAGACAGGGCTCTGAGGATGTGACTGAGGGGAAATAAACACACACAGTAAGCATGTTTAGTGCAGCAGGAGCCCCTGGCCCAGTTTCCCGCTGTGACAGTGTCAGGCTGCGGTGTGTGGTACCGGGAGATGTCAGGGGGAGCAACTCCAGGCCTGCACACACAGCCGGGCCTCCACCCCCCCCTTTACAACTGTGACCCCGCCGCCCCCATTCCCAGCGCACACCCGCATGACATGGCAGCTACGAGCGATCCTTTACCTCAATCTGCCGAGTCCCTAATGGAAGTGTCAGTTCCGGACCCCCTCTCCCCCCCGTGTCACACAGCTCGCTCTCCCCGGGCTGGCTTACTGACTGACTGACTGGCGGCGGCTGCACTCACCTCACAGGGCGCGCGGCTGTCTCGCGTACGTGCTGCGGGCGGAGTGTCGGTTGGTCAGCGCGCGCTTTGAGGGAAGTTTCGAGGCCAAAGTCAGAGCCCGCGGGCAGGAGTCCGGGTAACACCACAGCTGGGTACGGGGGCTGCAGGAGAAACACTCACTCCCCCTTTTTCTCCTCCTCCCTCCCTTGTTGCCTCCGTGCAGCAGCGCTCACACCCCTCTGTCCCCGCACAGCCTCCCTCTCCACACAGGCTCCTCCTCCTGCAGCCGCACGGCCCTCAGCGACCGCCGCCGGATTGGCCGTCGATCCCCTCCCACGTGACACAAAGGGGGCGTGGCTGTTGGGCGAGCAGAGGGAGGGGCGTGTCCTAGAGCTCGGAGAATAAGGACCGCCCTCTTAGCGCTTAACGTCAACACGGAGCATTGGGCACCACGGGCCCTGCATTCTTCATACCCTGCTATGGAGTACGCACAGAGTGTGCGGCCAGTGTTACAGGGCAGGGCCAGGCAGAGCTCATGCAGCACACTGTGCTTCGGACAGCAGAGCACTCCTTACTGAAACCGAGCCAACCTGTCATGCCATAGAGCTGTATGGAAGACCGCAAGCCCCACCCCCTTCTCCTTGCGTCACGCAGGGGGGTGGCTGGACCGGCTGCAGCGAGCTGGCAGTTGGAAACAGCCAGGAGCTCTGTGATTGGCTGACAGCGCATGCCTACGTCACGCTGGTTTGCCTGTGTCTGGAAGGTTCTGGAAGCCGAGGAGGGCGACGAGAGCACGGCGAAAGGACGGAAGATGCGATGTCGTGGCCCGATACTGGCAAACCTGGGGCCAGGTTGGGTTGTTTTATTGTGTCGGGTCTGTATTTGTGAGGGGTGTTAAGTAGCTGAGCGGGATTATTTGTGCCTAGTTGTTTATTATGGCGTAGTGAGCTGTCCTTGCGCCCCCCCCCCTTCTTGTTCGAATTCACTGCGCATGCGCAGGTATTGCTGCACAGCGTGATGAGGGGGCGGGGTAATGACGTAATACGCGCTTCTGACAGCTTTACAATGAGACAATTGACTAACACTGCCATGTGTTTGTTTACATTCAAATCAGCTTTATTGGCATGACAAAGAACATGTAGCTGTGTTATCAAACCATATGGTTTTATGACAGGGATTATGGGCTGCGTTCAGTCTCTGTATGAATATAGATACAGTGTAAGTGGAGTTTATCAGACCTTGCTTCTGTATGGTGTTTTTGTTTAATTTTTCATTAGCACACCAGTCACAACTTATTCATTGAATGGGGTGAGGATATGTTGGCAGTATATTGTCTTCTGTCTAACAGAGTTGAGAACATTAGATTTTATTTTTAGAGGATTTTTTTTAATGTTCTTGTTAAATCTCCAGTTTAGTAATTAACCCTATTTGGGTTTTTATTTTATTTTTTATTGCTGACCATTCTATGACACCTTGAATGCTTTCAGATTTTGTTATTTGGATGTAATGTTGGAAAAAACAATAAATATGATTTTAAAAAAGAACATTGCAGTTTTATGTTATAGCTTGTAGACTGAAAATGTACACAATCTTGCAGTCTTTTTATTTTGGGACTTAATAGGGATAGACCAATTATCGGTTCCATCAATTATTAGACCCTATAATCCGTATTGACCTTGTAATTTACCAATAACTTACCTCTCCCAGTCACCACAGGCTGTCTTCTGCATCCTGAGACTTAGCTGCCAACCAATGAAGTGCCACATCATGACCTGATGTCACTCCTTTTATGTGCGTCCCTGTATGCGGAGCTCTGCTAAAGGCAGGGAGGTGAGACAGTAAAAACTGGCTGACCGAGTAATGGGAGTATGATTGATATCCGCAATCACACTCCTATCACTAACACCACTGTACATGCTAGGATTTCAGTAATCCCAGCATGTACTGGCTACCTGAGAGTGATAGGAGTGTGATTGCTGTCAGCATGCCAGATTTTTTTCAAAACTTTAAATGTACAGAATATCAGCAATCGGCCCGAAATGGAACCAATAATCTGCATTAGCTATGGAAAAAAATGATAATCGGTCGATCCCTAGTATATATCTGTAAGCTTCAACATTTTCAAATAGTTTCCACAATTGATGTACTAGAAGGCAAAACCCAAATATAGACAGGTTGGCTATTGCCACTATTCAAATTTGCCAACAAACTGGCCACCACAGCTTATTGGATTTAGGCAAATATTTTGCAGTTTGTTGGAAAATTTGAGAAATAACTACATAGGTCTGGTGAATGTATCCTTTCATTCACGTTGTTACTCAAAGTAACTGACCAGTTAAAGAGAACCTTTCTGCAAACAATATTTTACACAACAGTAAGTTGCAGTGAATTACTTTAAGAAAAGCAGTTACTGTTCTATTATTTTTATGACACTCTTTATGTTAAAACAATTTAAGCCTCTTGTAAAACAAGGAGGCTGTGAGTGCTTTTCCGCCAGTTTGACCAATTTTATACAGTTGTACAAAAAATGGGAGATACCTTAGTTCCAAGAGCCAATCGCCTTTATCACAGCCATAATAATAGTAAACATATGTGGGGATTGCACTGTAACCACTACAATAAGTTGTAGTGCTTTACTTTGTTTAGATTGTCCTATAAAAATAATGCCCTCCGATTTTTATTTATTTATTTTTACATTTAATTTAATGTATTTTGTTCTGCAGTATTATTCAATGTTTACGTTTGACACCATTTAACATTTATTAAAAGTAGGAAGTTGTGTCGTATAATAGATCACTTTCACTGCACCAGTATAATAAATGTCTGATACATATTTTAATTTACTTATAGGATTCCTTGGTGGAGCTGGTGTTGACACCTCATGCAGGGGGGACAGTAAGATCGGTTCAGGGTTCATGGAAGCTCTAGAAAAAGGGGTCATGCAGACTGGAGAAACAAGACAATTTAGGGACACTAGGTGCAAGGAATTGGGGCACAGTTAAGAGGGTTATAAAATATGAGTGATGTAGAACAAAGGATGGGGGAGGGGATAGGCAGATTGAGAGGATGACAACAAGACAGTCAAATGGGAAAGGAAAAGCTGCAAGAGTTACAGAGGGCATGGAAGAGCGATGAAGTTTGAAAGAGTGGGTAATAATGAAAGCAAGAGAGGTGGTAATGAGAAGGAACACAGATGTAAGAGGAGCCTCAAGGTAGGTGGTCGGGGGCAATGAACACCAACTTCCTGGCCAGAGGGACAAGTAGGTTAAATAAAAATCACTATCAAATTGAATTTGTGTTTAGTAATTTACTTGCACTTCATTTATGTCTCACAGCATTAGCAAATCAGACCATGTTGACTTGTATCCCTACTTAAAGAAGCAATATTTGGTTCCAACTCTTACCATGCCCTTTTAACTCTTAAATTACTTTTTGCCTTTCATCTGGCATGAGTACCTTCTTGCCATCGCAATGCCCCAGGGGAACTGTCAGTGATGACAATCTTTACAAGCAATCTGGGGAAAACGGATACATATGTGGCCATTGCCGCAAATAGTGCAGTCGCCCCAGAAGCTTTTTATTTACATGTAAGGCAACAGCTTAGGCACTGTAACTGATTCATCTCATTGAGGTGGTTATAGTGTCTGGAGTCCTCTGGCACCATCCTTCCAAAAGCTGCATTTCTATAGTGTCCTTTTAAGTATAGGTTGTTCTTATTTTGGATGTCTGGTTATGGTGTGCTAATGAAAACGGAAGAATCACTAGCAAATGTGCATAGTCTTTGATCACCATGATAAGGTTTTGACGGTAGATGTTGCTTATAACGTATTAAAAGAACACTATATTAGTCACCTAAACAACTTTAGCTTAATGAAGCAGTTTTAGTGTATAGATCATGCCTCTCAGGTTTTACTGCTCAATTCACTGCCATTTAGGAGTTAAATCACTTTGTTTCTGTTTATGTGGCCCTTGCCACACCTCCCCTGGCTATGATTGACACAGCCTGCATAAAAACTGGTTTCACTTTCAATCAGATGTAATTTTCCTTAAACAATTGTATCTCTTGCTTTGTAAATTGAACTTTAATCACATACAGGAGGCTCTTGCAGGGTCTAGCAAGCTATTAACATTGCAGGGCATAAGAAAATCTATATTAAACTAAACTTGCAGTAATGAAAGGATAAACTTTTTAGATGACTCTTTACAGGAAGTGTTTAGGAAGGCTGTGGAAGTCACATGCAGGGAGGTGTGACTAGGGTTCATAAACAAAGTGATTTAACTCCTAAATGGCAGAGAAATGAGCAGTGAGGCTACAGGGGCATGTTCTATACACCAAAACTGCTTAATTAAGCTAAAAAAATTTTGGTGACTAATTTGTCCCTTTAAGAATAATAATGTCTGTATACTTCTGCAGTATCTTGGGAAGAAGGCATCACCAGTGCTCAGATGTGCTTTGGGTGAAATTAGTTTTATAATTACCTACTCACCCAGTAACGCTTCTTTTACTGGTGTGCGATAGAGCAATTGTTACCACCTAAAAGGTAACCAGTCCCTTTTAAAAGATCTGGAGTAGTTGTATTTAATAACAATAATTTTGGTTTTAAAGTTCATAGGGGAAAAAAAATGTGCAATTGTATCTAAGAATATATATAGAAAGTTTATTCCAAATTATATCATAATTGCACCCCTGGAGAAACTCCCCATACACAATTAGACCAAGAGAGAGAATTCCCAACACTGGACCCATTTTGTATTTGTGATGTGCTTATTTGCAATGGTGTGCAGTTTCAGCTTCCGTTCTAGTACTGCAGCTTTTTTTGTATGTTTGGTATAGTGAGTCTGGCCTGACAAATCATTGCAGCTAAGCACCCCTGTGTAAAAGCCGAACACATGATGACTTTGCTAACGAGTGCTTTGTTACCCAGTGATGTGGTGAGTTTTCTTTCAGTAACTGGAAATGTATAAGATTTGATTATCAATATTGTTGCTGTGGTCTTCTTATTCTTTATTCAAGTATGTGGTGTGTATGAGTAATTTGATTATGTGTTCAAATTGTGTTCTCATCTATGATATATGTGTGTGTGTATATATATATATATATATATATATATATATATTTATTTTTTGCTTGAAAGTAATATCAAATGGAGTATTTACACTTAATATGAAATAATATCTGTGCTGCCTTGTTTTTGCTAAGCGTTGTTGTGGTAGTTGGGGAGCCCAGTTGGTTAGTCAATGCATTGATTATATCACATGCTTTGCTGACAGGTTTGCTTACTAGAAAGATAAACCCACCCCTTTGTACTGCTGATGTTCATAAAAATGTTTGAGATAAGTGATGATCCTATCAACATTTCAACAAAGGCCCCGAGTGTACACTAAGTATCACCTAGCTTCTTTGTTTTTTTTTTTAACTTTAAAATAAAATTTTGCATATATAATAGGTAAGACCACTGGTGGCTTTGTCATCTAATCTATGCACAATCATAGCATTTTAAAAGCTGTGTATCATTTTTAAATCTGTTTGGTTTTTTTGTGTGTGTGGAAAAAAATAAGTGTATAAATCTACATGGGATTAGATAAATGAACCAATTTTGTATTACAGTGGTGCTAAAGTTTTTTGTTTTTTTTAATATAATTTATATATTGTTCCAAAATAGAACAGGCAACAGCAAAAACAGTTTTTAATAGGAAGTAAAAAGTAGTGATGCATAAAGGTTTTACATAGCTCTCTGCTCCTATTTTTGATATTGATATTCAAAGTCTGTCTGCCTCATTCCCATGCCACAAGCACTGCTTTTGTTCGGTTTTGAATGCTGCTGTCATAAAGAATGCATTGGGCACATTCTCCCTGTGTCATGCTATGTTTTGTGAATGTGTTTGGTTACCTTGTTCTCCCAGCAGTCTGGTTCCTTCATTGAACCTGTGCCATCATGAGGGTGTGAGAGGTGTATTCTCAAGGAATGTTTTTACAAGAAACGCTTTTAGATTTGGTGATAATCTGAATAATATTTTTTTTTTATTATTTACTATTTTATCACAGTTGTGTTTTACAATAAATTCTTTAAAAGTGGTTATTTATTTTGATTAAACAGTACAGAAGATATGTGTGTTTTGGCTAGGTAATCCATTTAATCAAAATGGATATTGTCCTCCATCTTGGATATATTTATGGGCATAATGGATAACCCACCTTCATTGCTTTACTGGTTAATCTGAAATTTGATCTAAATTTTATAGAGAGCCTGTGATATGTGGAAGTGCTACATTGATTACTTAGTGTGATGACAGCCCAGTGAGCCTCAGCTCTGTGCTACTACAAAGGACAGTTCTTACTCATTGCTGGGCAACCAAGTGTAAGTTGCCAGTTCTTAAGGAACACTATATTGTTAGGAATACAAAGCTGCATTCCTTACACTATAGCGTTCCAATGCGACCCTTCTATCCCCCATGACAGTTAAAGGGTTAAAACCCTTTAAAACACCAAATTCCATCGCGGAAGTCACTCTGCTTTGGGTTCACCTCCACTGACATCATCTTGAGGTGTAACCTAATGCGCAGTGAGCGTCGAACATGCACTAAGCCCTCCCCATAGGAGGATTTGAAGACACTGGATGTTCTCATGTACTGTGTGAGGACAACCAGCGTCGTTTCACAGAGTTAAACTTCGTGAAACGGCACAAAATACCTCCAATGGCTATCTGGTAGACAGGCACTAGAGCATGGCTTGACAAATTTGCCTTGAATCTAGGAGCCAGCTAAAAAAGTTAGGAAACAGTTTGTTTTTTTTTCCAAACAACAAAAATGCTATTTTTAAAGGAACACTATAGCCACCAGAACCACTACAACTTAATGTAGTTTTTATGGTGCCTATAGCCTGTCCCTGCAGGCTTTTAGAAAAAAGGCTGTGTTTACATTTCTGCCTAGTAACACCTTTAGAGGCAGCTAATCCCTTAAGGACTGAGCCAAATGTACACGTTGTGATCAAAACAAAACGTTAACAAAATCTGGAATTTGACTATAAATCTGTTCAACTGTAATTCAACTCTTTCATATAAAATACATGTATTTGTATTCATCGATGTCTCACGTGTAAAACAGTACCCCCTATGTACAGGTTTTATGGTGTTTTGGAAAGTTACAGGGTCAAATATAGCATGTTACATTTTTCTGTTTTTTCACATTGAAATTCGCCAGATTGGTTACGCTGCCTTTGAGACCGTATGGTAGCCCAGGAATGATAATTACCCCCATGATGGCATACCATTTGTAATAGTAGACAACCCAAGGTATTTCAAATGGGGTATGTCTAGTCTTTCTTAGTAGCGACTTAGTCACAAACACTGGCCAAAGTTAGCGTTAATATTTTTGTGTGTGAAAAATGCAAAAAACTAATTTGAACGCCAATTTTGGCCAGTGTTTGTGACCAAATGGCTACTAAAAAAGACTGGACATACCCCATTTGCAATACCTTGGATTGTCTATTATTGCAAATGGTATGCCATCATGGGGGCTACCATACGGTCTTAAAGGCAATGTAACCAATCTGGCGAATTTTAATGTGAAAAAACTGAAACGCAAGCCTTATATTTGACTCTGTAACTTTTGAAAACACCATAAAACCTGTACATGAGGGGAACTGTTATACTCGGGAGACTTCGTTGAACACAAATATTAGTGTTTCAAAACAGTAAAACGTATTACAACAATTATATCGTCACTATAAATGCCATTTGTGTGTGAAAAATGCAAAAAATTTCACTTTCACTAGACATATCATCGTTGTAATATATTTTACTGTTTTGAAACACTAATATTTGTGTTCAGCGGGGTCTTCTGAGTAAAACAGTACCCCCCCATGTACAGGTTTTATGGTGTCTTGGAAAGTTACAGGGTTCAATATAGTGCTTGCGAATTAAATTATCTGCACTTTCTGCCTGGATTGTCAGGCATGTCAGTCAAATTTTAATTATTAAAATCACATAATTATGCTAAAAGATTACTTAAATGTACACCTAGAATTTTAATATATATATATATATATATATATATATATATATATATGTATGTGTGTGTGTGTATCTTTAAAGGGACACTCCAGACACCCAGACCACTTCTGCCCATTGGCGTGGTCTGGGTGCCAACTCCCACTACTCTTAACCCTGCAAGTGTAATTATTGCAGTTTTTTTTATAAACTGCAATAATTACCTTGCAGGGTTAACTCCACCTCTAGTGGCTGTCTATTAGACCGCCACTAGAGGGCACTTCCATGTCCATAGCACAGAAAACCTGCGTCGCTTAATTCCCCATAGGAAAGCATTGAAAAGCATTTCCTCAGCCGGCGGGATCAGTCTCGCCCACCGGCTGACGTAATCACTGGGAGGAGCGGCGGCGAGCAGAAACCACCGCCGAGGGACATCGGGGGGGTCTCAGGTAAGTGACCTGAAGGGGTTTTCACCCCTTCAGCTACCGGGAGGTGGGAGGGAGAGGGGACCTGCAGTGCCATGAAAACTGATTGTTTTCCTGGCACTGGAGTTTCTCTTTAAATTCTACGTGTATACTTATGTAATCATTAATGTAATTATATATATTTGCGGTTATTTGTATTTTATATATAGAATGTCATTCTAAATGTATTTCGTTACCAATATATATATTAATAACAAAATACAGTCAGAATGAAATTGCATATGTATAAATAATTTATTTTCATTTAAAAAATGTTTTAATTTTATTTATTATTGTAATTATACGTGTATGTATATGTGTGTATATACAGTTGCAAGAAAAAGTATGTGAACCCTTTGGAATGATATGGATTTCTGCACAAATTGGTCATAAAATGTGATCTGATCATCATCTAAGTCACAACAATAGACACTAATAACACACAAAGAATGAAATGTTGCCATGTTGTTATTGAACACACCATGTAAACATTCACAGTGCAGGTGGAAAAAGTATGTGAACCCCTAGATTAATGACATCTCCAAGAGCTAATTGGAGTGAGATGTCAGCCAACTGGAGTCCAATCAATGAGATGAGATTGGAGGTGTTGGTTACAGCTGCCCTGCCCTATAAAAACACACACCAGTTCTGGGTTTGCTTTTCACAAGAAGCATTGCCTGATGTGAATGATGCCTCGCACAAAAGAGCTTTCAGAAGACCTACGATTAAGAATTGTTGACTTGCATAAAGCTGGAAAGGGTTATAAAAGTATCTCCAAAAGCCTTGCTGTTCATCAGTCCACGGTAAGACAAATTGTCTATAAATGGAGAAAGTTCAGCACTGCTGCTACTCTCTCTAGGAGTGGCCGTCCTGTAAAGATGACTGCAAGAGCACAGCGCAGACTGCTCAATGAGGTGAAGAAGAATCCTAGAGTGTCAGCTAAAGACTTACAAAAGTCACTGGCAAATGCTAACATCCCTGTTAGCGAATCTACAATACGTAAAACACTAAACAAGAATGGATTTCATGGGAGGATACCACAGAGGAAGCCACTGCTGTCCAAACAAAACATTGCTGCACGTTTACACAAGAGCACCTGGATGTTCCACAGCAGTACTGGCAAAATATTCTGTGGACAGATGAAACCAAAGTTGAGTTGTTTGGAAGAAACACACAACACTAGGTGTGGCGAACAAAAGGCACAGCACACCAACATCAAAACCTCATCCCAACTGTGAAGTATGGTGGTAAGGTCATCATGGTTTGGGGCTGCTTTGCTGCGTCTGGGCCTGGACGGATTGCTATAATTGAAGAAAAAATGAATTCCCAAGTTTATCAAGACATTTTGCAGGAGAACTTAAGGCCATCTGTCTACCAGCTGAAGCTCAACAGAAGATGGGTGTTGCAACAGGACAATGACTCAAAGCATAGAAGTAAATCAACAACAGAATTGCTTAAACAGAAGAAAATACGCCTTTTAAGTGGCCCAGTCCTGACCTCAACCCGATTGAGATGCTGTGGCATGACCTCAAGAAAGCGATTCACACCAGACATCCCAAGAATATTGCTGAACTGAAACCGTTCTGTAAAGAGGAATGGTCAAGAATTACTCCTGACCGTTGTGCACATCTGATCTGCAACTACAGGAAACATTTGGTTGAAGTTATTGCTGCCAAAGGAGGTTCAACCAGTTATTAAATCCAAGGGTTCACATACTTTTTCCACCTGCACTGTGAATGTTTACATGGTGTGTTCAATAAAAACATGGCAACATTTCATTCTTTGTGTGTTATTAGTTTAAGCAGACTGTGATTGTCTATTGTTGTGACTTAGATGATGATCAGATCACATTTTATGACCAATTTGTGCAGAAATCCATATCATTCCAAAGGGTTCACATACTTTTTCTTGCAACTGTGTGTGTGTGTGTGTATATATATATATATAATCATGTACCTTGCAATCAGGCTTCAAACTTGCCACACTGGGTGCAATACCAAGGCTTTAAATATCCAAATGGTAAAGTAATATGGCTGCACACACCGTGAGTGCAGCAATATTACTTTACTATATATATATATATATATATATATATATATATAGCGGATGGCACTGGGCTGTCCTGAAAATTACATGTGTATAACTGCATTCGGGTAAACTGCTGGTTTTGTATGTGTTTAAATAAAGTGTATTCGTCTGATTGTTCGGTAGAATCATTCGAATAAACTAAGGCAGGGTTGTCAAACATGCGGCCCCCCAGATGTTGCTGAACTACAACTCCCATGATTCTTTCAATGAAACAGATAGCCAGGGAATCATGGGAGTTGTAGTTCAGCAATATCTGGGGGGCCGCATGTTTGACACCCCTGAACTAAGGGAATGAAACTACCGAACAATCAGACCTCCCCGGTGTGAAGTGTGCCTTCAATTACCCGTTGCAACAATGTTGTGAACGGGTAATTAACAAGCTATGCAGTAGGTCCTTTGTTCTCGGGGTTTCCGCCATTCGGGAAATGAACACGTGTAGCGGCCATTTTAAAACCCCCGAACAGCGGTGTTTTGCCGTCGAGTGTCTGGAACCCAAATTGGACACTCGACTAGGCGAACACCGCTGAGACCTCCACAAGCCCGGTCCGTTCGGTTCCAACCTACCGAACGGCCCCTCGTTCGGTAGACAGAAAGAACCGAACGAGGGGATTCATGCGAACCCTACCTGATCTCTGTAGCCTTAGCCTTTCGTGTAATTTATTCCCTTATACTGGGACCGACCGCAGGGCCCCATCGCATGGAACCCAATTCGGCTGGTCTCTCCAGCGCGGTCAGTCTTTTTAGTACTTCCATAAATTTCCCGAACCCCTGGTCCGATCTGGGGATGTGCCATTTAAAGGGGTACCCCTAGGTTTAGGGGTACATCCAGAAACTGGGGGAATTTGTGTACAGTATAAGGGGATTATGAGTCAGGCTGAGTTGAGGAGATGTGTGGGAGGTTACTATTGTCGGATTGGGTACTGTAATAATTGATGGAAATCCCTCCCTTGCATGGGAGCATGCTTTATAAGGCCACTGTGGAATAAAGGTTTTCAGTTCTGCTCCTGATGCTGTGTGTCGTCCAGTTATTTGGATTGCTGTTGGGATATTGTTGGATTATTTTACCTGCTGGAAACCTTGCTTTGTGGATTTATAATTACTTGTTCCTGAGCCTCACTGGGATCTTAAGCGGAGATAATCTGTGGAATATTGTATCTCCGCTACAATATATATCACCCTGCTGGCAGATCCACAGCCAGCTACAGGGGTCCATGTAATCACTTGGCCCCCTGGAGGCCTGATTTGTCGTGGGAGGGCTGCTTGGGCTGTCAGGCAGTCCTCCCAAAGCGGATCGCCGGGAAGGTAAGTATTCCCGAGGCTCCAGGGCGGCAAGCCATTGCGGCGTTCTATGGGGATGGCATAGAACGCTGTAAAAGTGTTAAGGGGTTAATAAAATGGCCACTAAAGTATCTATTATCTACCCACATTCAGCGTCTCCAAGATTTGCATGGAGGGGGCTGAACTTTTCCCATAGAGATGCATTGACTTTATGCATCTCTATGAGGAGATGCTGATTGTGCCGCATTTTGCATCTCTTGCTCTTTCCATTGGAAAGCATTGGATTGGCTGATAATCTGATAATCTCCGCTATGGATGCAAATCAGTCGTGGCGAGAATGGCATGATGTTGGGAAAAACGGCGAGTGAAAAAAAACAAATTCTCTGACAGACACACACCAACACACTGACAAACATATTGAACACACACACTCAGCAAATATTTTTTATTTTATTTGATTCACTCAAATAGATATACACACACAAATTTATAGATACACTCACAGACATACACACATGACAGATAAACACACACTGTCATAAATACACACACAAGACAAAAATACATATTTTTAGCCACCATTTTGGTGTGCAGTATTTCTGTGCAGCTGTATGCACGCCAGGAGGAAGTGAAGGAAACTACTTCCTCCCATCGCTGAGGTCCCGCTCTGTGGAATGGTGGAGGCCGGGAGTCCCGATCTGTGGAATGGTGGCCTGGTACCCTGCCAACTCCCCTGCAGTTCACTTCCTCCCAGCATGCAGATAGCTTTGCGGGTATGGATGGAACGGGCTGACAAATCCAGGCGCCAGTGCCCTGCACTAGAGGCAGTCTTAACTCTGCAATGTAAACATTTAGTTTCTCTAAAACTGCAGTGTTTGAGATTGTAGGGTTGAGAGAATTAGAACAGTGCCTGTTGTGTTCCTTTAGTAGTGAGATAAATGGTACCTGTACTCCTCGCACACTCTGAGGTAGATTGAGAACCTTAGGGTACTTGATGCAGTAAGGAGTAGCAGGTACTAATCCCACTAATGAGTCTAATTACATTTTCACACCAATGCAGTCACCAGGGATCTGTCAGTTTGAAAATGTGTCTGCTGAGAACAGTGTGTAAGGTGTTACAAAGGGACACAACAGATGCCAACCCAAATTAAGTTAATTTGATAGGTTTTAGCCTAAGATGCAAGCAGTATTTTTCTCCCTCTCAAAAAATGAATCCTTTTTTCAGCATAACCCCATCCCCTTACCAGCTCCTTATTAGAAGTACTCAGAGCATGTACTCCACTCATCCAATGAGAGATGAGCATGAGTTGAGCTGCAGATACCACTGTCCCCTTATTTGCCTCCTTTCTCCTTAGCATGGTATTAATACCGTACAGTTAGAGGACAGTGATTGGCTGTGTGGATGGATTCAGTGCAGCAGATTTCTCTTTCAATAAGGAGGAGGTTTAGTGAAAGGGAGAGGTGTGGCTAAGGGAGTGAAATTATGTTTGGGGTTTTTATACAACACACAAAAAAAATTGAACAAAGTGAAAAATATAACATGAATATGATGCCAAAACCTATAAAATATGTGTGTTCCTTCAAATTATTGAGTATATTGTGCATTTGATAAATATGTCAGACCTTTCCATGTTTGTTTTGCATGAATTTTAGATAAAGATTTAAATACATTTATTGGATCAAATATACTTGCAAAAAAGACCAATAAAGGGACAATATAGGCATCCAGACCACTTAATTTCATTGAAATGGTCTGTGCGTGTCAGCTGGCCAATTTCAGACTGTCACAGTGCCCATTGCTGATGTGAATTGGTATGGCTACAAGGAAGTGTGTAGTGTTGACCTTATCCATACCCACAGTGAGAGACAGGAACGTTTATTTAGTGCTAAACTGCTTGAAAATGGTTTTGCACTGAATGACTCCAGGCATTAGAAGCAATAACCAATAATAACAGCAGCTATTTACATATGCACTGGCACTGTCCCATCTCTAATGGTGCCGGTATGAAGGAACCCCTCAAACACACCTTAAATTAATGCAATAATAGTATGTGATACTGCAATTAAAAATTAGATGCAAAAAAAGTAGTATTTCACAATTATTCATATTTAATATAGGTGCTTTCGCAATCCACTGCTCCGTAGTAAAGCTATTGTATACCCATAGTGTTCTCTTTCAAAGTAGTAAACAAAAGGCAAAATGACATATCAAAGGTTTTTATGCCCCATCTGATGTCACTGCCGCCTTCATTATCAATATTATATATATATATATAGTGCCAGCAAATTCCATAGCACTGTACAATGGGATCATAGAAAATGATTTGACCGTTCTCCCTGGCTCAGAGCACATGGAAGGAAATCAGAGGATGCACAAACTAATACCAAAAAATGGAATGGGCAGTGAGGGATTAGGGGACGGAGGGAACTTTAAAGTTGCCCCTTTCAGGCGTGCTGCCTGCACTGCGTGCTGATGACAGACATATTTTTTGCACAGAATTGACATTTGGCTGCCAACATAAAAGGTGCAAATATCTCTGTATTTGCAGTGTTTCAAGCAGAAACCTTTCAGAAAACCTTTCAACCTTTCACCATGACCACGAAAAAAAATAGAAGTGGTCATCGAGGATGGAGTAACTCTTAAAACTTGTATAGTATTTTATTTGTTTCAGAAATTATTTTCTGAGCTTAGTAGCTAGCTTTTTGTCAATGGAGACTTCTAGCTGTTGTAGACGCTAATTAGGACTGTTGCTATGGATTCAGCCAGATTACAGTACTAGTAAACATCTCTGATCCAGACGCCATATACTCCCCACTGAGCTTTTATATCTTAGCAGTCCTGGCAAGTCATCTGCCATGGTGACATTAACAAACTAAAAAAGTTAAGAATTTTAATAAGTATGCATATTGAGCAATCACTTAGCATATTTCATTGAACCAAAATGCAAATTAAAAAACATTGGTAATTAACTGGCTCAACAATACTTAACATTTCTAATGTTATACTCTTCTAACTGAATATAATCGTTGTAATTCACCAGATTACATCATAATATTAATCCGTAAATTGCAGGAAATCATAAAATTAAGTCTTTTTGAAGTATGAGGTTTGAAAGCATGATCAATGTGTTTAATAAACACTGGCAGTTCACAACAGATGGAAATATAAATAGTATTTCTCTTTACATATACATCTTATTTAAATAGGCCTTTACAGAATTACATTAGGGTTTATTCAATTGCCATAGAAATAAAAAACTAATATAAATATATATATATATATATATTTAAAAAAAAAAAATGTTTTAACTGAAATATCAACGCTGTTAGTTGGAGTAAGTTTCCAAATCCGCTGTTTTGGACTAACATTTACATCTGATGTAGTATATAGGTGAGTAAAGAAGGGTATGGTGTTCATCCAGAAAAAAATTAGAATTTCTGTTTTTATTTTGTTTATGAAGACAGCGCATAAATCTGCCACTGCTTTATCACTGATTTATCCAACCAACACAAGCTTCATAAAAGGGGGATTACTTAATGGCAGTGAGTCACTCTGAAATAATAACTTTGTTTTTTTTTCTAGTAATTTAATATAATTCAAGTGGTTATAAATGGGTCTGGGGAAAATAAACCATTGAACAGATATTCAAACTGACTCTCAGGACCAATCAAGCTCTTCAAAGCTTTTTATTTAAATTATCAGCTTCGTAAAATGACTTTGCATTGAATGGCAAAAGCAACATAATAATCATCAGTCCGTCAATTTATAAAATGTTTGTAGCCTCTGAATGTAAACAGGAGTAATGCAGTACCTGCTGCTTATGTATTGTGTGTTCAATGTATGGTTGGCTTGTTTGACTTAAAGGGCAACTGTCACTTATCTGGAGTTTACACCATTGAATAAAACATTAAAAATTACTTGGAACGTTTCCTTTTTTATTCTTCATGTGATGCACAGTTTTCGATTTATATTAAAGGTTTAGCAAATTACATTATAATCTAGTTCAGAACAAGGCAAAGCCAGGGCAAACATTGCAAATGAAAGGGACCAATAGTGGGGTGGGGGGGGGGGCGGGGAGGGGGGGGAGTACTAAATGTGAGGTAGTCACCATGGAAACCAGTGGAACCAACAGGCACATTGAGTTAGTGGCCCCTGTCCCCTTTCCATGTTTGCAGCATTCATCAGAACAGGCACTTTTTATACATAACTCCCAATGTTTCATTTCTCCTCCTCTTTGTATGTTTTCTCTATACTGACTGTCAGGTGCAAAGGACAGAGCTTATAACAATAATTTACAGGGAGATCAAGGTGGAAGTGCCCAGTTGCAGGATAAAGAGGTATAGAATTCTCCTTTTATTTTTCACAACTCACAAATGCATATATTTGTTAAATCTAGGGATAAGTAAACACAATGTTAAAAATCCTGAGAAGTGACAGTTCCTGTAGATTTAGAACTAAAAACCCTGGCACAATAATATTTTGTTCCTACTGATTTCTTCTGTAGCGTGATGGTTCGTTGTTTTTGTTTGTTTTTTTTGTTTTTTTTTAACCTCTTTCAACCTCTTTCAAGTCAAAAGATGTTCCAGTGATCTCACCAGGAAAATCCCTCTATATCATACGGCTTCCTTGGGTTATATGACTTGTTCAGTGAAAAGGCAGGAGTGATAATTTGATATCTAACACCCTACTATGTATGTTAGGTTGTAGCCAACTGCATCTGATTGTTTTCATTAAATAATGGAGTAGAACTTGGTAAACCAAGCATTCAGCATATAACAAGTGAAAACTGTGTACACGTTTTTTGTTTTATTTATACACAGTATCTCACAAAAGTGACACTTTGCTACAATGTAAAGTAGTAAGTGTACAGTCTGTATAGCAGTGTAAATTTGCTGTCCCCTGAAAATAACTCAACACTAATTAATGTCTAAACTGTTGGCAACAAAAGTGAGTACTGTATAGCCCTAAGTGGAAATGTCCAAATTGGGCCCAAAGTGTCAATATTTTGTGTGGCCACCATTGTTTTCCCACACTGCCTTAACCCTTATGGGCATGGAGTTCACCAGAGCTTCACAGGTTGCTACTGGTGTCCTCTTCCACTCCTCCCTGATGACATCACAGAGCTGGTGGATGTTAGAGACTTTGCGCTCCCTCACCTTCCGTTTAAGGATGCCCCACAGATGCTCAATAGGGTTTAGGTCTGGAGACATGCTTGGCCAGTCCATCACCTTTACCTTCAGCTTTTTTTAGCAAGGCAGTGGTCATCTTGGAGGTGTGTTTGGGGTCGTTATCACATTGGAATACTGCCCTGCGGCCCAGTCTCCGAATGGAGGGGATCATGTTCTGCTTCAGTATGTCACAGTACATGTTGCCATTCATGGCTCCGTCAATGAACGGTAGCAGTGCCGGCAGCACTCATGCAGGCCCTAACCATGACACTCCCACCACCATGCTTAAGTGTAGGCAAGACACACTTGTCTTTGTACTCCTCACCTGGTTGCCACCACACATGCTTGACACTATCTGAACCAAATAAGTTTATCTTGGTCTCATCAGACCACAGGACATGGTTCCAGTAATCCATGTCCTTAGTCTGCTTGTCTTCAGCAAACTGGGCTTTCTTGTGCATCATCTTTAGAGGCTTCCTTCTGGGACGACAGCCATGCAGACCAATTTGATGCAGTGTGTGGCGTATGGTCTGAGCACTGACAGGCTGACTCCCCACCTCTTCAACCTCTGCAGCAATGCTGGCAGCACTCATACGTCTAATTTCCAAAGACAACCTCTGGATATGACACTGAGCACGTGCAGTCAACTTCTTTGGTCGACCTTGGCAAGGCCTGAGTGGAACCTGTCCTGTGAAACCGATATATGATCTTGCCCACCGTGCTGCAGCTCAGTTTCAGGGTCTTGGCAATCTTCTTATAGCCTAGGCCAGGCATCGGCAACCTTCGGCACCGCAGATGTTTTGGACTACACCTCTCATGATGCTTTGCCAGCATTATGGGGGATGTAGTCCACAACATCTGGAGTGCCGAAGGTTGCCTACCCCTGGCCTAGGCCATCTTTATGTAGAGCAACAATTCTTTTTTTCAGATCCTCAGAGAGTTCTTTGCCATGAGGTGCCATGTTGAACTTCCAGTGACCAGTATGAGAGAGTGTGAAAGCGATAACACCAAATTTAACACACCTGCTCCCCATTCACACCTGAGACCTTGTAACACTGAGTCCCATGACACCGGGAGGGAAATTGGCTTACTGGGCCCAATTTGGACATTTCCATTTAGGGGTGTACTCACTTTTGTTGCCAACAGTTTAGACATTAATGGCTGTGTGTTGAGTTATTTTGAGGGGACAGCAAATTTACACTGTTATACAGGCTGTACACTTACTAATTGACATTGTTGCAGAGTGTAATTTCTTCTGTGTTGTCACATGAAAAGATATAATAAAATATTTACAAAAATATGAGGGGTGTACTCACTTTTGTGAGATACTGTATATATAACATATTTTTCTTACTCTAATATCTATATTTAAAGCAGCTATGTCATCAGAAATAAACTTTATCTAATCTGCATTGCTATAGCTCCCTGTATTTGAATTTCTTTTTATTTGTGTCCTGAGGGTTCTAGTTTCCATAAAATATATTAGGGAATAGTTTTCCTTTTATGTAGCAGTCAAGTTGACAACATTTGACAGTTGGTGGAGTTAAAGCAAGGTTCTGTTTTGGTTACCAATCAGCTTTACCCACAGTCCATCAGTAAAAAGAATCTCAGAGAAGGGCAAGCAAATATTATGGACATGCGGAGGGGGATGGCTGTGCCCAGATATTCAGAGGTGGCACAGCTGTGGTAAGGGAAAGCTTATAATCATCAACCCCTTAAAGATGGAGACAATTGTCCTTCATCTGAACCAAAACAAAACCTTGAATTTGTGCTATGTGTTTGTTCCACTGTTTTTAAATGACATATAATGGCTTCACATATCTGTCCTGACTATAAAATAAGATATACATTTATTTTTGGCAGTTCATGTTAACCCTATACCAACCCCTACCCCAACCCTATCTAGTTACAGTAAGATCTCCCTATAACATACAGAATCCACTGCACTGACGCTCTTACTCAACACCAACTGTAAAGCTGACATTTAATTTTTTGTTTATTTATTGCTTGAAAAAAATATTTTAATTGAAAATGATTTTACAGTCAAAATATTTGATATTTAAAGGAACACTACGATATCAGGAATAGAAACATGCAGTCCTGAAGTGGCTGTTTCAGTGACTAGCACCCTTCCAATCGCAGTAAAAAGTGATTTTACTGACATTTTCTCCCACACCGAGCCAGTCAACACGATTGGCCCTGCCTTGCTCTGCCATCATAGCTGAGATCATCAACCTTGATATTCTCAGCCAATCCAATGATTTCCCTTAGGAAAGTATTTGGAATCTATAGCACACGTGTGGCAAAACACTGCTGTGCCAATCAACTTCTGCTCATAAAGATGCATTAAATAGATGCATCTCTATGGGGAGCGTTCAACTTCTCCATGCAGAGTATGTAGACTTTGAATGCCACTAAGAAGCACCTCTAGTGGCTGTCTGAGTGACTGCTACTAGAGGTGTTACTAGGCAGCAATCTAAACACTGCATTCTCTCAGAAAAAGCAGCGTTTACAACGAAAAGCCTGCAAAGACCGGAACCACTACATTAAACTGAAGTGATTCTGGCGAATATAGTGTCCCTTTAAGAAAAAAAAAAATAGAATCTGTTCTATAATTTGTAGATTATAAAAAGCAGTATTTGTGGAGCTTTGTTTTCATTTAATTTTTTTTTTATACTTCACTGTATGCAAAGGCTGGTCCAGGCTATAACCTTCACAGTAGAATCCAGAAGTCAGTTGCACATTGCAGGGAATAAATAGATGGAAATAGCTTTGTGTGAATAGATTGCCCAGTTCATGTGAGATTTAAACCCAAGTTTAGTCTTGAAGCTTTGTATAAGCAGCCGACTGTTTCCAAGGGAACCCTTAAGAATGGGGTCTGGAAACGGAATCGCACACTGACTACTAATTTGCATAACTTCACACACCATTCATGGAGTTTGGTAGAAAATAATGTACCAACATGCTTTTTTTTTTTTTTTTTTTTTTTAGTGGGGGTTTACAACTGCTTTTCAGTGTGTAAAAGATGCATACATGTGTTGTGGGAATAGTTGCATTTTCTAATGTTTTCCTTTGTATTAAAATGGTCATTTTATATTGAGTGTAAGCAGGCAGTGTATATCTATATTGTGTTTTTAAAAGTTTTAACCTGAAACTAAAAGGAGATTAATGGGGAAAATAAAATAAGGAAATAAGTAGGAACAGTTTATTTTGTATATAAATCTAAAAACAACAAAAAAAATTGAATTTTTCTACCATTGCAGACTAAGCATTAGGATGTCAGGCACATTGGGGGTAGGGTGACTGTGTACAGAAGTACCAGGTTTGTCATCTCTTAATAGTGTTGCAAATAATATGTTTGAGAATATTTTTTTTTTAAATCTGTAGAATTGGAGGTGCCTGGATTGTTTGTTTTGAAATATAGAGAAACACGTGCTGTTTGTTGGACCATGGGAAGTCTTTTTGGCAAATTACACATGTGGAAATGTAGGTTTGTTTTAAAGGCATTTTTCCTAGATGCAGTGGCAGAACTACTGAGATCGCAGCTGCAACTGGGCCCATCACTCCAGGGGTCCCTGTTGTCGACCCCTGCGATATAGAAAATTGACGCCAATAATAAATCATATAAATTCCAAAATGCCAGGATAACGATGTGTGGTGGAGGGCTGTAAACAGATGTATTTAGGAAACCGTAGAGTAGAGGCACTGCTAATAAGGGGGGGGGGGAGGGAAGGGAGAGACAGAGTATATATATATATATATATATATATATACACATATTGGATAGTAACTGCACTAAAAGTCCAATCTTTTAATTTTAAGATGATCACCATGGTGGCTGCATCTTAGTTAGCACTTGTGCATGTGTTCCTAAAGGGATTCTCCAGTGCCAGGAAAACATACCCATTTTCCTGGCACTGCAGGACTCTGCAGTGCCCCCCACCTCATTTCGCTGAAGGGGTTAAAACCCCTTCAGCTACTTACCAGAATCCAGCGCTGATGTCCCTCAGTGCTGGATCGGCTCTGCCCATGCCCCTCCCCCGCCAACATTAGCCGGCGGTGGAGACCTAATGCGCATGCACAGCAATGGCCACGTACGCGCATTAGACCTCCCCATAGGAAAGCGTTAGACAGCCACAGAGGGCAGACTTAGAGTTGCAATGTAAACATGGCAGTTCTCTGAATCTGCAATGTTTTACATTGCAGCACTTAGTGCAATATGGGCACAGCACCAAGACCACTTCAATTAGCTGAAGTGGTCTGGGTGCCTGGAGTGTCCCTTTAAATCCCATGAATTTTGATAGTTTCATACTTAATTCCAGTATCCTCCTATGGCATTTCTGCGTCTTGAATTTTGTAACTCAAAGTCTAGTATGAGTAATTTAGAGCTCCCTAAATGGATGTCTCCCTTTTTTCTTTTAATACAATATTAATATTTACCATAGGTCAACCCAGCAATATACTCCACAGACCTGCATGGCAGCTCTGGCTTAAAAAATAAATTTCTGGTTTACCAGGGATTAGCCCTTCCTGAAATCTTAGATTGGCATTTTTCCAAGTCCAATCAGTCACAAGTCTGAAGAAGACAGTAAATTCTGAGTGGAGATTTGTCTGCATGATTGTCAAGAAAAGCTTTGCTGGGCGTAGATCTTTAGAGACTGCTAAACCAATGTGTCTTCTCTGAAGAAGATATGTCAGGTCAGTAATAGTATTGTAGGAAATAGTCATATAACACATCTCACATTCAGAATAAGAGACAGGTTATGATTTCTATAATTAGTGTACTCGATATTTTGACTGGATCATATCAAATGAACAGCCTGCTGTTTGTTTGCTACATTATTTTAGGTTATGTGATGGGGATTACTTATGACTGAACAGTCACGAAACATGCTGGTACAAATAGGTTTGAAGTCATTAGCACATATTTCAAAGCTCTACTACACAGTCTAACATATTTAGATACATCAGAATAGCCTAATAAATTAGGCAAATGAAGCAGCAGGCTGTACTTGTAAAATTTCTTGTAATCTAGACTAGCAGAACAAGCTAAGGATGCAAGCTGCATTGATTATACTGAAGAACCACTGCTGTAAAAAAAATTTTATGCAAATACTGTTCTGTAAAATGTTCCAGGAATCAGTACTGGTTCAATGTCATAATTGTTATAACACAAGGTGAGTCAGAAAATGAGAATGTAAAGCTAGTTCTATGTAGGCATGGAAATACCTCACCGAGGTAGTCTGTCTGCTTAATATAACATGGTTATTATTTATTATTGCAATGCTCTGTGTATTCCCCTTTAACCGGTCACCTTGGTAACCAATGAGTGAATTAATCTGTGATCGTAAGCATCGTCAGGATAACTGCCTGTTACCATGGTAGCAAAAGAAAAGGAGTAATAAAAAAAAAAATGTACTTCATCTTCTTTATTAAACAGGGAGAAAAGAAAAGTATGCAACCATGCGCAAGGTGCCATCATTGGAAGGAAGAAAATATATATATATATATATATATATAAAATTAAATCCAATATATTTAGATAAGGTTTGGTGTGGTGTGACTAGGCAATATGCTATTCCTTCACACTGCATATTTATAGGATTACTGTAAACCCTCCCCCCAAGACACAAACTTATGCTCATTTAAAGAGCATACCATTTCATATATAAATTGTACGTTGAAATGTATACATTGTGAGGAAAAAGCTTTTTAAAATTAGGTCTTTCTCCCACTTCACAGTCAACTCTTCTGCATAGACTCTGATGGCTGACAATGGAGAGCTGAAAAGACCTCCCATAGAAGGTGCTTCTGCTTTCCCAGGCATTGCAACAACATTGCATGCGCTGCAGTTACATGGAAACTTCATAATGGACACCAGTTAGACACTGGCAACAAAGCCAATGCTTTGGTGTCACACAGGAGGCTTGACATGCTTGGGAAAGTTTTACCAAGCAGGGCAAATTAAATAAGGAAGGAGGTGGGTGTCACATTGAGAGTAACAGCAACGAAGATGAATAAATTATGGTGCTCAAACGCAGCAGTGTGGTAAGAGATATCTTCAATTTCACATTGAATACATTATGTACCATTGTGACAATATGTATATTAAATGTATTGAGTGAAGTAAAAAAAATACCACCGATTAGACACCCATCAACAATTTGAAGATGATAAAATAAACTAGTGATAATTGACAAACACATGTTAAACCTAAATATTAAAGCAGACCTTTCGCATAAAACCCCCTAGATATAAAAGGATCACTATAGCGTCAGGAACACAAACATGTATTCCTGACCCTATAGTGTTAACACCACCATCTAGCCCCCCTGGGCCCCTCAGGTCTTCATAAATATAGTAAATATTCCAGCCTAAAGCTGTAACTCTGCATGCTGTTAGACTCGGAAAAACAAGCAGTCTGCTGACATCATCAGAAGTGGTAGCCTGATCCAACCACAATGCTTCCCCATAGGATTGGCTGAGACTGACAAGGAGGCAGATCAGGGGCAGAGCCAGCATGATTCAAACACAGCCCCGGCCAATCAGCATCTCCTCATAGAGATGAATTGAATCAATAAATCTCTATGAGGAAAGTTGTGTCTGCATGCAGAGGGTAGAGATACTGAATGTCTGGATGCATTTTAAGCAGCCATGACCCAGGAAGGATCTCTAACAGCTATCTGAGGAGTGGCCAGTGAAGTCACTAGGCTATAATGTAAACACTGCATTTTCTCTGAAAAGACAGTGTTTACAGCAAAAGGCCTGAAGGTAATGATTCTACTCACCAGAACAAATTCAACTGGAAAAGCTACAATTTCTGGGGAAATTGTGTGAAGTGTTCTTGCCTCCACCAGTAGTCTACAACTGGAGTGGGCGGAGTAACTGGGTGGAGTGGCTGGAGTAACTGTGGAAAGGTTGGAGTGTGGTTCACTCACTCTACAGCAAGGGCAGAGAAGAGCTTTCAAATCCCTCGAACATTCCACCAACTGCCAACAGGAACTAATAGAATTCAAATAGGGCAGAGAAGAGCGGTTAAAAACAAACTGCTCCAAGTTGCTCACTTCACCGGCGATTACCATCTTCAAACGGTCGTATATTTAAAAACTATAAATCCTACAGCAAAGAGCTTTATTTTGTGAGAATCACAAGACCCAGACCTACATTTTGATGCATAGTATGTCTCTGAAGTATTAAAAATGAAGGCACAGTCGCAGTTTAGTTATTGCCATTCAAGTTTGAGCTGGCTAGAGTGGAATTTCAATGAATGTCAATGGAAGGCGTGAGTTGCAAACAAATGGTCATATTGTGAAAATTATCAAGACTAGTGGCAGCAGGGATAGCTGAATGTTTTGATATAAGATTTGTGTAGGTGGGCTTGAAAATGAGGGAGTGGTGGCAGTTTAGAAATCATGTCCTGATTTTTCAGCTTTTGCCAGCTCCCACTCTAGTTTTTAACATTTTGCCATTCATTCCTATGGGACCAATTTCGCCACAAAAACGACGATATTCCCTAAACCATTCAGCGAAACGTTCCACAAAGTAATAGCAATCCAATCTGGAACAATCCGCACGTTTCGGTATATTACTGTCTATGTAGTGTAAAAACTGTGGGAGGAGTTAGGGTGTTAAAGTTGGCTATAATAAATATAATATATATGTGAGATAACAGTAAGTGGTCTGGCTATGCAAGAACACTTAATACGCTGTAGTTGTTCTGGTGACTATAGTGTCCCTTTAAGTATGTTATACTTCAGAAATATTTACAACATTTATTTACAGGTTGCAATATTTAACAAATATGGGTAGAAGACATAAGAATAGGTTATGGTTCCCAATTCAGTCCTTTAGTGTTCACAGCTGGATACTGGAGATTTAGCTGCTACTCAAGGGTAGTTTAAAAAATTGCCTTAACCATTACTGGAGTTAAAGTCCCCACTGACTTAAGGAACACTTGACCAAGGTTAAAAATGGAAGTTTCACTTCTCGGTGGTTTTAGTATGTTTACCTACATATTTAACAAATATGCATTTGTGAAGTGTGGAAAAATAAAATGATATACAGAAATAACAGTCGGTCATTATTATATGCTTTGTTCTATCAGCCAGTATATAGAGAGAGCGCATGTAGAGCAGATACAGACATCCTTTAGCAGTCCAAATGTTTTGGACTAAATGTCCCATAAATATCTCACAGCCATAAGGCTAGCAAAGCATTAGGGGAGAATTAGTTTACAATGGCTAGAGTGCCGAAGGTTGCCTATTCTAGAGTATAACCATGTTTATATTTCTCCTCTTCATTAGCCTTGTCTGAACTAGATTATGATGACAAAGTTTTTATATAAATGCAAAAGAAGGCAGCAAGTCAAGAAAAATGGTTACACAAGTGCCTTGTATTTTGTACCTTACTTGGCGAATGAACAACTTGGAAAATAGCATATATGTTCTCTCACACACTATTATGTTATGTATGCTCCAAAGTTTAACATCACCATGGAGCCTGGGGAAAATACTAGATTTTGTTTACTGTCCCAGTCTTGATGGAAACATATCCATTTGTTTCAAATGATCTGTAGTCCATCTATGCAGATGTTGGACAGCCCTAAACCTTATCCTCCAGTATCGCCATCATGACATATGAAGCCTGGACATTTTGGGTGTGAGTAATAATCAACTTGCCTAAATATCACCCAATTAGCTTTTTTTATGACTATTGTATAGGACCAATGGAGGCTACCATCAGGAAAGGAGTATTTTTAAAACTGAAATAGCCACAGCTCCCCTGGCTGTATTTTACACAGCCTCAATGAAGAAGAAAAAAAGGTTTCATTTCTATAGCAGTGTGTTTACTTTAGAAGTTATTAGCTTCTGCTTAGTTAATTGAACTTGAAATCTCACTGAAAGGTAGTGTAGGTAGGCTCTAGCAGGCAGAAAACCAAACAGGAAATTCTAAATTAAACATACTGTGCAATAATGGAAGCTAAAACTAAATATATACTCTTTCAGGGAGTGTAGGTAGGCTGTGTGATTCACAGCCAGGGGACTGACTTATACACTTTTTATGATGCATAGTGTGTCCTTTTCAGCAAGTTACTTATTATATCTTACTCTTTATCAAACATGGAAGTTGTCAAAACCATATTTATGGATGTGTACAACTTTATTATTATTTAAAGGGTCACTAAAAGGTACCCAAATGACTTCATCTCAATTAGTTGTCTGGATGCAGTGCCCTTGTCGTTTTAGTCCTGCAATCTAAAATGTTGGTGTTTAGTAGATACAGCAATGTTTTGATTGAGAGCTAATCACACTTTTGGTGGCTCTCTTCTTGTTTAATGTCAAACGTCATCAAATGCTTCTCCTAGGGGGCACATTGATCACCATGCATGCGCCTCTCAGCCCTCAGAGAAGCAATGTATTCGACAAGAAGCCAAGGAACCGACGCTTGCAGGACTTCACTAGAGGCAGAGCAGTGCCAACACCAAATGCATATTTGCATTAAACGCTATAGTGTTCCTAGATGGTATACAAAGTCCACGCATTTTAGCAATAAGCATAGTACGGTGGATTCTGTATAAAACGGCACATTCTTAGGTTTCACAATAATTAGTTCTAGACACCAAATATAAAACTTTGTTTCAGATCTATATTTAAGTACAGAGTATATTTATATTTGCACAGGGACACAGTATATCAATAATTAAACTTAGAGGTCTGCACGAACTCCAAAACCAGGTCCCCTTGGTGGATCAGTTAGACAGGTTAGTCCTTCTGCAGGTTCACAAGAAAAACGTCCATTCCTGAAATAGAAAGAAATGCATGGCCATAATATAGATTTATAAATAATTCTAAATACAATGTCTATCTAGAGAATATTTGTTTATATTAATAGATTAAGTTTTTTTTTTACAAAAATCTCCAATGAAATATTTTGTGATACAAAATGGTAGGTAGAAAGATTCAGAAGTAGTATGTCAACCAACTCAGATGAATGGGTGTCTGATAAGTGAGAAATCCAAGGTTCCAAAAAAAGTTTGTAAGGATTTCGGGGGACCAATGATCAGGAAGATGTTCCATATTAAAAGATCGCTGACATTTCACTGTTTGGACCACAAATTGTTATTTTGCCATTTCTGCACTTTAATGCTGTTCTGAGACCTAGCTTTTTATTACCCATGTATACCTATAAAGGTACACTGTAGGAATTTTAACCATTCTACTTGTTTTGGTTACAGTGTCTGTTATAATTATAGAGTACCTCAGCTCTGTTTCACCATTCATGTAATATCCTTTAAGTAGTTTAACACTTAAAGGACCACTCTAGGCACCCAGACCACTTCAGCTTAATGAAGTGGTCTGGGTGCCAGGTCCCTCTAGGATTAAGCCTTTTTTTTTTATAAACATAGCAGTTTCAGAGAAACTGCTATGTTTATAAATGGGTTAACCCAGCCTCTAAAGACTCTAGTGGCTGTCTCATTGACAGCTGCTAGAGGCGTTTGCGTGCTTCTCACTGTGAAAATCACAGTGAGAAGACGCCAGCGTCCATAGGAAAGCATTGTATGAGACCGGCTGAATGCGCGCGCAGCTCCTGCCATGCATGCACATTCAGCCGAAGAGGAGGATCGGAGGAGGAGGAGGAGAGCTCCCCACCCGGCGCTGGAGAAAAGGTAAGTTTAACCCCTTTCCTTGCCATCCAGCCCGGCGGGAGGGGGTCCCTGAGGATGGGGGCACCCTCAGGGCACTATAGTGCCAGGAAAACGAGTATGTTTTCCTGGCACTAGGTCCTTTAATAAGGGTCCTTGGCCACCCACAGCCTGGGAGTTACTGCTAAGACAGAGATTACACACTTCTAGTCATACTAATTCACAACAGTGGGCGCAGTGATAGACAGAAAGTGATCAGCAGACACTCTTAGCCAATCACAGCTACCCACTGCTGCTCAGGCTAATGCGTCCTCATTAGTCAAAGCATCTCAGAGGGGATGGACTGCTGAAGACTCTCATTCATAGATAAAGCAGTTTCAGTGCCTGCTGTGTCCCTTTAATATCAATGTAAAACTTGTACATCCATGTAAGTAAAACAATACAGAATTTCAATAAATGTCCCCAATGACACTCCATTACAGACAGACAGACATACACACACCAAGACAGACACACACACTAAGACCCATACACTCACACATTATTGCTTCATTTAATACCTTTGGGGGTCCAGTGGGCTACCGACTGGTGGATTATGCTGGGGGGTCATGGAGGCGGGCGGCTAGCTGCGAGTATTGTTGGAGGCAGCGAGGGAGCTGTGATGTCCCTGCTCTGCTCCTCCGCGCGTCGCTTAGTGAGGCCGGGTCCGGAATGTGATGTCATATCCTGGCCCCGGTCTTATTAAGCGGTGCTCAGGGGAGCAGAGCAGGGACATCACAGCTCCATCGCCGCCCTCCTTCTAGTCGTGCAACTAGCCGCCCGCCTCTACGAACCCCTAGCTTGCCGCCGGCCCGCCTCTGAGATATAAAATGTATATCCCAGACGCCAAGGCAAAATTCCTATGCGCCATGGCGCCTGGGATTTGTCGAGCCCTTCTTTATTAGAACGCACCTGCTACGTCCATTAGCTGTGATCCTATTCTGGGTAGGTGGACTGTTTTTGAAAGTATAATTGTATTATAATTACTCATTCAGAGACATACTATATTCTTTTTTAAAGTGTCATTTTATTTTCAAGATATATGCATAACATCACATTACACTTTCTTTTTAACGCATTGCTTGTAATAATTTCTACGCTATAGGGGAGAGATAAAGGGAAGTAGGAATACACAAGGTGGGAGAAAGAGGTGACAATTGAGATGGAGGACAAATTATGCACAAACCTTTATCAGTCTTCATCTGGTTTTCTTTTGTCATGTGCATTATATGATTCAATTTCCTCCAAGCTTGCAAGTTTTAAAGCGGTGATTAAGTTCCTTCCAAGCTTGCAAGGGTAAAACAGGATGTCACTGCTGTCTAAAGTGGCAGTGTTGTAAAACTGTATGGTTTGTGTATTTTAGCAGGTGGCAATCTCTATTCAGTATCCTGTCTTGTGAAGCCTGCAGGCCAGTCATAAAATGTAATAGCCTTGATATTGGGCTGTTAAAGCTCTTTATCGCTCTTCCTGCATGTTCTTAACAGCCCTCTACTGTGCTAATAGGAACATGCAGGAAGAGAGATAAATTACCTTATAACCTCATAGGGGTAAAATAGGGACATACCCCAATATTTCATTTAAAATTTGTTATTTCGGAGATAAATGCTGCATTAAATATGTATCTTGCATAATTCGAACGTTATAATATTTCCTATCAAAATTAAGCTGAACATGCCATGCTGAGGTTAAAGGGACACTATAGTCAACAGAACCACTACAGCATAATGTCGTTTTTCTGGTGTATATAGCATGTCCCTGCTGGCTTTCTAATGTAAACCTTGCCTTTTAGAGGTGTGTAGTAACACCTCTAGTGGCAGTCACTCAAACCACGCTCAGCCTAGAGGTGCTGAATGTTCCCAATAGTGGTACATTGATTCAATGCATCTCTTTGAGGAGATGCAGATTAGTTCATGCACAATAGCCTCCCAATGCTTTCCTACGGGAAAGCATGCCTGGCTGAGATCATCAAGATGGAGGCGGAAAAAAGGTAAGTAAAATAACCTTTCCCATGTAATCAGAGGGGGACTGGTCACCTGACAGACACACACAGACACGCAAACACAAGAGTGTTGAATTTTTTAAAATAATTTTGATTGAAACCCACTCAGCCTCCTTACCTTTGGAGAGCTGGAATGGATAGGTTTATCCTGGGGTACAGTGGGGCTGCTGTCATCTCCCTACTCTGCTCCCTGTCGCAAACTGTTTAGTATTTGGCTCCCGGCATGGCGCACAAAGAAGCAGAGAGAGGACAGGTCCATTCCACGCAGCAGCCGCCGGCCCACCTCTGTTCTGCCCCATGGCCAGCCAGCCACCTGCATTCTCCCTTTCCACTCAGGGCTGACATATTCCGACCTGGTGCCTGGCATTTGTCAAGCTCTGAATTACGCAATGAGAGATCAATCCGTAATTCAACTGAGCTTCTCTGGAATTTTATTTCACATTATCTACAAGGGACTCTTTTGGATATACCAATTAAGACGGCTTTATTTACAGCTAAAATGTCAGGCAGAACTACATTTTTTTTATTTTTTAAATCTTAATTTCTCACGTTTTTTTTTTATTTTATTCATAATAAGTCGTTTCATATATGAATAGTTCATGGGAAATTAAAGCCCTGTTTCTCCTGAATAAAATGATATATAATAAGTGCACTTAATATGAAAGAGGTGAATTACAGTTGAGCAGATACATAGCGCAAATTCCAGTTTTTGTTTACATTTTGATCAGAACGTGTACTATTGACTCTGTCCTGAAGGGGTTAAGCACTATTTTTAAATCTGTCTTGGCTCAACCAAGTTCACATTATTTTTTGTTACCTGGTTTTAAACTCAAGTTTAAGGGGTAACCCAAGACTCCATATAGAAAGTCTTGGTAGTGACATGGATTTAGTTATAACCTGGGGTGATGGAGATTGAAATTGAGGATTAATTTGTTGTCACTTTATGCCTCGTTAGAGGGGTTCAGTCCACATTCTCTCCATTATCACAGTGTGCTAAGTTGTCCTATCTGAAATCATAGTCTGTCGCTGGGGAAAGATGTGCGAGTATAGTAAAACAATTTATTGAGAGCAGCTAGATGCAGCATGATGAATGTGTTTTCCAACCATGAGGATCCAACGATTGTTCGTAATAAGTACAAATGCACAAAAATATAAATAAAAACATAAAATTGATTTTTTAGACAATTCTCTCACTTACAACTTAACACACTCTGCGGTTTCCCATATATTTATTTTGTTTTTAAAAGGTTTAGTTTGCCCGGGACTTATTTAAATGAAACTAATTAGAGACAAATAGAAATGTCACCTCCCCGTGGGTTAAGTTCTATTTGGCAAACCAATCTCAGACCGGAATATGTGAAGATGTTGTACCCACGAGTCAAGAATTTTTTAATTTTTTAAAAATTTTTAATTATGGATATTAATAAACTTCAATGTTTAAATATATGCGTTACTTAGAAACAAACAAAAAAAAAAACCTTAAAAACATAAATCTAACCATTGGCCAAATCAATGTTTTTCCCAGTTCTCACGCAACATGGAATTAACGTCAACAGATTGGTGCATAGATTCAGACTCTACGTATGAGGGCAAACCATTACAAATCGGCTTACCCCATAACTATAAAACGGGGCCAAGGTACTCCCACATCATAATGTTTGGAGTAGCTCTTTAAGTAGTGAGAAGGTACTTTGATTGAAGAAATTGTACTGGAAATAAAAATATTACCTTGGGCCAGGATTTGGTACTTTGCCAGCTTTCAAATCATCAATAATATTTTCAATATCTTTTGGCACGAGGTCCTCCTGTAATAATAATAATAATAAAATAAATGAACACACCAAACTATGAAACTCCATTACATCTGCAATTTACAGAATCTTTACCGTTAATACATCGTGCTATGTTTTTGACCATAAATCTCAGACACCAATTGTCCACATGAGTGGTGTTCTTTTCTATACACAGCATATTTCTAATAAACATTGCTGCTGGTTCCTTTACATGCTCTCCCATATATAAAAGGCCACAGATGGTGTTCCATATGGCTTGTAGACAATTATAATACAATCTGCATTGTGCTGTCTGGGCATCTTCTGTAGTCCAAAGCAGATGTACTACCAGAGGTTGTATGTCCCCTTCTAGAAGAGTCTATATAATTGTTATATACACATACAGAAACCAGACCTTCTCATTCACTAGATTCTATATGATGGCGTCAATGCAGTCAGACAATATTATCAGATATAATATTAACAATAGTGGAACAAGTCCACTATTGATAATATTTGTAAATGATCACTTACATTAGGGATCTAATATTTTGTAAAGTTGGATCCATCTTAAGGGAGTGGTTTTGGTACATAGATGCAGCGCCCTTTGTTTAGCAATGTTAAAAAAAAATTGCTGTTTATGAAAAACTGCAGTGATCATTTTGCCTAAACCATTCCACTGACAGCTGTCAGGCTACCAGCCACTGAAGGCATTTCCTCATGGAAGATATTCAGTTGTTGAAGAGCACAATGACGCCAAATCCTTTTCTATAAAAAGCATTGGCAGAGCACAGCAATTGCAGCACATGTGCCCTATGTCCCCAGTGCACTGGACTGGAGAAAAGCCATCAGCTATTTTTTTCACTGGGCAGAGTGGCTGCAGCAAGGAGAATATTTAAAAACTGGTTTACAGGTAAGTTTATTGGCCTGTTTAATCTTTATTTGTATAACATGGCCGGGCCCAATCATAATTTTTAGTACACGATCTTAAATAAATAGAATTAACACAATGTCAGTTCTTGTTTGCCCCAAGTACTTACAGGTGGCTCTCACTTACCTCCTTTTGCATAATAAATAAACTTATAAGAAAAGGAAGAGGAAAAGACTATACGAAGGTGTGGGAGGGAGTAGTCACAAGTGTGTCCCTGATGAACTGCACAATATCTACAAGGCAAGCTTTTGGTGCAGTGTATGGCTCTGCTCTTTCAGTGAAGCAACAGGCTCATTCTGATACATCTACAGGTCTACTCTGTCCTCCTGAGCCCTACTACTGCTCTTCGAATTTCCATTTCCTGCCCTCAAAGCAGATCGAGAGAGAGAGTATGAGTGTATATATATATGTGTATATATATATGTGTATATATATATATATATATATATATATATATATATATATATATATATATATATATATATATATATATTCTGAGTGGTTGAGCAGGAGCTTCTCTATACCTATTAATAGTAAAATATTGCCCTATAGATATTCTGATTGTCACAGACGAGAAAAATATGTATTCCACACAACTATGACCGAATTTGTATGTGGGATAAAAGCATTTTCTCATGCAACATAAATCAAAATAGGAGTGTTTTATGAATGATAAAAGGACAAAATGTTTCACAACAACCTTGTATGTGGTCATAGTATAAGGGAATAGAGGCCATCAGTTGTTTATTGTGTTTGTGTTACACCCCCTGCACAGCAGACGCCATCTGTACTTCTAAAACCTTTATTTAAAGCCTCAGGCATGGCAGTGAGATTAGCAAGTGGATTATATAACCGGTAATACAACAACAATCTCAAACTAGTGATATGGTAAGTAAGCTCTGTACTACATTAGCTGAATAAAGAACACATTTGATACACACATAAAATTAACACTATTTAAAAAAAATAATGGTTAGAGAAAAGCTGCAAACTACACAAATCCCAACAACCAGTTTGTATAGAAATTATACACGGTGCAGTGCAGAATGACCTGAAGAATGGATCACCAAGATAATGCCATGTACACTTAATCCAAAAAAATCTTATCTTAATCTTATACAGTGTCTTTTGTTGCTTATTTCATGTCATATTGCCAATCTAAAAGGAAATAAATGATGTAAAAAAATAAAATAAATAACTTGTGGTTGACAAAAACCTAATCGAGGTGGTATACAAAATGCAGTCTACATTGCACTGGAATAAACGCCAGCACATAAATCAAAGGAACACTCTGGGCAAAATCTCTCTAGATTTGTGGCCTTTTTTGTAGCAAAACTGTTCCCTTAGCCACTTCCCATTATCACAAAAGGTTTTCCCAATTAGAATGTACACAGTGTAGGTCAGCCAATGGGAGATCAGTGCGAGCTTAGCTGCTGACTTGCCACATCCAATCATTGTCCTCTTATTTATATACAGGGAGTGCAGAATTATTAGGCAAATGAGTATTTTGACCACATCATCCTCTTTATGCATGTTGTGTTACTCCAAGCTGTATAGGCTCGAAAGCCTACTACCAATTAAGCATATTAGGTGATGTGCATCTCTGTAATGAGAAGGGGTGTGGTCTAATGACATCAACACCCTATATCAGGTGTGCATAATTATTAGGCAACTTCCTTTCCTTTGGCAAAATGGGTCAAAAGAAGGACTTGACAGGCTCAGAAAAGTCAAAAATAGTGAGATATCTTGCAGAGGGATGCAGCACTCTTAAAATTGCAAAGCTTCTGAAGCGTGATCATCGAACAATCAAGCGTTTCATTCAAAATAGTCAACAGGGTCGCAAGAAGCATGTGGAAAAACCAAGGCGCAAAATAACTGCCCATGAACTGAGAAAAGTCAAGCGTGCAGCTGCCACGATGCCACTTGCCACCAGTTTGGCCATATTTCAGAGCTGCAACATCACTGGAGTGCCCAAAAGCACAAGGTGTGCAATACTCAGAGACATGGCCAAGGTAAGAAAGGCTGAAAGACGACCACCACTGAACAAGACACACAAGCTGAAACGTCAAGACTGGGCCAAGAAATATCTCAAGACTGATTTTTCTAAGGTTTTATGGACTGATGAAATGAGAGTGAGTCTTGATGGGCCAGATGGATGGGCCCGTGGCTGGATTGGTAAAGGGCAGAGAGCTCCAGTCCGACTCAGACGCCAGCAAGGTGGAGGTGGAGTACTGGTTTGGGCTGGTATCATCAAAGATGAGCTTGTGGGGCCTTTTCGGGTTGAGGATGGAGTCAAGCTCAACTCCCAGTCCTACTGCCAGTTCCTGGAAGACACCTTCTTCAAGCAGTGGTACAGGAAGAAGTCTGCATCCTTCAAGAAAAACATGATTTTCATGCAGGACAATGCTCCATCACACGCGTCCAAGTACTCCACAGCGTGGCTGGCAAGAAAGGGTATAAAAGAAGAAAATCTAATGACATGGCCTCCTGGTTCACCTGATCTGAACCCCATTGAGAACCTGTGGTCCATCATCAAATGTGAGATTTACAAGGAGGGAAAACAGTACACCTCTCTGAACAGTGTCTGGGAGGCTGTGGTTGCTGCTGCACGCAATGTTGATGGTGAACAGATCAAAACACTGACAGAATCCATGGATGGCAGGCTTTTGAGTGTCCTTGCAAAGAAAGGTGGCTATATTGGTCACTGATTTGTTTTTGTTTTGTTTTTGAATGTCAGAAATGTATATTTGTGAATGTTGAGATGTTATATTGGTTTCACTGGTAATAATAAATAATTGAAATGGGTATATATTTGTTTTTTGTTAAGTTGCCTAATAATTATGCACAGTAATAGTCACCTGCACACACAGATATCCCCCTAACATAGCTATAACTAAAAACAAACTAAAAACTACTTCCAAAAATATTCAGCTTTGATATTAATGAGTTTTTTGGGTTCATTGAGAACATGGTTGTTCAATAATAAAATTAATCCTCAAAAATACAACTTGCCTAATAATTCTGCACTCCCTGTAGTATCCCAAACCAAACTTGGGGGAAAAGGGGGAGGGGGGGGCAGATAGGAAGACAGTGACTTCATTTTTAATCAAATATAAACAGCACAGTGAGTTTACTTTTTATCTCCTGCTCTCTTAATTACAGACACTATTACTCCAAGTGCATTAAAATTTTCACATTCTATAAATTATAATAAATTACTCAAAGATAAGCACAAAAGGATTATAAAAAAAAAAAAGATTGCATGAGATTTTAACTGATTTAAGGGTATCTTTCTGGGAAGCCTTCCCACTCATATTCCCCCGTGAGTGTGACCTGGTTTAATTGGCAGAGTCTAGCTAAAAATATAATGCTCGGCAAGATGTGAAAAATTACCTGATTTTGATCTTTGGGTGTATTCTGTGGTATTATGAATAAAAGACACAACTCAACCGATGGTTTAATGTTCAAACCTATTGTAAGTGCAATCAATCATGTGACCTGTAACCATACGGTTTGCACTGGCTCACAGCAACACAAAATATGAAACATTATACCAATGGCATTCCCACATCTCCAGCGCAGTGGAGACTGAGCTACCAAATGTATCGATCTTGCCAGTAGTAAGTACCATCTGTAATGGAGCTCCCTGTAACCTGACTGGTTACCCCCGTTAAAGGGACTGCTTCCTAGCTGGAACAGGGGAACGGATAGAGGAACTAGCTCTGCTCGTTTCCAGGCACTTGATGGCACTCAGTCCTGGAAGCTCCAGTCCTTAAAAGGACTTGCCCTGCTGCATCTTTCACCAGCTGCGACAAGCTGGCACAGGGATTAACCCTTTCTTCCACCCAGTAACTGGACAATACCAGAGTTCTGGAGGTACAACACTGACTATGCTTTATTGTTACAACTTCCTTTTATGCACAGAGCAGGGGTCTCTGTTCAGTTCAACACAATCCCAGGTTGGGAGGATGATGGTTTGCAGATAACCATCTCCCGCTCTGGGAGATACCAACAGTACACAGTAAAACACATCACATATGTGGAGGAAACATATATGGAGGGGTTACACATGTAAAACGCATATCACTGGATAGCCCCGGTTCCCAACTAGGATCCCTGCAAATAGCAGGGCTATTGGATATCAATCCAGAGGAAGGCACCAAACCAATTTGCATCAATCAGTGTTCAGAGAGAAATCGGTGTTTCGCCGCCCAATCAGGAGAAAAGGCGCAAAACACCGGTGCACCAATCGGCGCTTGGAGAGGAGAGGGGTTTTTCCCAGGCCTTAGCAAACAGAAGGTCAGGACTTTATAGTTAGGTAATATGCCTAGACTAGCATCTGAAAAAGGATTTAAGTTTCAAGTAAGACAGTGGCAGGGTGTTGGTGCGGGATATTCCTCAGATGGGAAATTGAACTTGATTTCTAATCACAAAAGTAACATAGTAGGGGACAGGAAATTCTAAACTAAACACAATGTGCAGTAAAAAGTTATTTTAAAATTAAAAAATTTTTACAGCAAATTATTTAACTCCTGAATGGAAAAGAACTGAGCAGTGAGGCTGCAGGCACATGATCCATACACCAAAAACTCTTCATGAAAGGGACTCTTTAATAGCCAGAAAACCTGCAGCTTAATGTAGTTGTTCTGGTGAGTATAGTCAGTCCCTAGGGACACCTCACGTGGCCACGCCTCAAACAGCCACTAGAGGTGCCTCCTGGGTCAGTGCTGCCCAGTGTGCAGCACCGGCGTTCTGCATCTCCACGCTCTGCATGAGGCAATGCTGATTGGCCAGAGCAGCACTTTGGTTCTGCCTCTGGCCCGCCTCCTTGGCTGAGATAATTTCCTATGGCAAAACAATGTGACTAGCTGAGGTTATCACTTCTGATGATTTCAGCCTAGGAAGTGGATCAGGGGCAGAGCCAGAGCTGGCAGACTAGAATAAAGAATTTACTATATTTAGGAGGGCAAGGGGGGCTAGATAGTGATTTTAACACTATAGTTTCAGGAATACAGGTTTGTGTTCCTAACCCTATAGTGTTTCAGACTAAGTTTATTTAATCGGATAAGAAGTTTATTACAATTGTGATGGTGCAAGTTGTGGATAAAACTAGAAGCACATTAAAACTAGCATTCTTGCCATTTTGACTATCATGTTACTGACTGAAAATGAAATGTTATACTGTGTTCATTGTTTGTATGGTTTGTATGGTTTTGGAGCCTCTGATTTTCAAATACAAATATCACGGTTATTAGAACGTTTACGCCAGATGAATGTACTTACGTAGTAGTGGTCGTTTATTTGAACCATTGGTGCATTTACACAAGCCCCGAGACATTCAACCTCTGTCAGTGTAAATAACTTATCAGGCGTTGTCTCTCCCACATGTATTCCTGGTACGAGAAAACAGAGTTAGAAGAAATAACGTTTAACAGAAAGAGTGATCTGTCTGATTAGGAATCAACGTCCTCACAACCAAGTTAAAACACAATGTTTTATTTTTTTATTGAAATGTATTAAAATGTAGAAACATACAAAAAGGCAAGGGGTACCATACCAGTAGCTCTTTTGGTATGGAATTGTGTGGGTTAATCATGGGTTCAGTCATACACCAGATCATGTGATTCAGATGCTTGTTTGCTGTGCATCATTCCAGAGTGCATTTATTACATAACACTAGTCTATTTTGGGAACACACATTTGATAACCAGCTGGTGCTGGAGAATGTGTGTTAACTACAGTGACCTGTACTATTTAAAAAGCTCACAAAATGCTGTCCAGTGGCATTATACACTATATATCATAATATTCAGCTCCTCTAAATTCAAGGTGACTCCTCGTCTAACACCCCCTCGTCCTAAAATATAAATATTTTATTGACCTTTATATCCAGAATGGAGTCCTCTGAAGAAAAATGTAAGAGACATTTTTATAAGACATTTATCATTATTTTCCCAGTCATCTATGCCACAAACACCAATTACAGCAACTTACTACTTTTTTTTTTTTGAAGTGCTAGTTAAATCATATGAAAGACTGACATCACACATGGGGGAAGTCTATAATTGCAGACATTTGCAAAGAGGTCAATCTACAACAGGATAAACTAGAGGGCGCTCTTTGAACTATAAAATGCAAGTGGAATCCATAGGGTATAAAGGAAAACAAGGCACAAACAAAAATAATTTGAGTATAGCAAGGTATTTCAGTAAAGTAATTCAGGTAGGTACTAAAAAAATATTTGCAAATGTAGAACATTTAAAGTGTAGCCCCACCAAAAGGGCACCCATATATGAATAAGCACCATTAGAAACAAATAAAAGCTGATGAATAGAAAATATTTCCATTTTTGCTCTATTTGTTAAATTTCCTAATCATCCAGCAATGTGTAAATGGTATGTTCTATTGGTCTATACACATCTCTAAAATAGAATAGGTTACCTGTATAGGTTTGATGACCAGGAATGAAAGCATCACATACACCATAGTTACATTACAATCTATTTAATTCTTATGGGAAAAATGATATTTTTAGTAGAAATAACATGTACAGACAAAGGGCACTATTCTATTTAGGTAAAGATACTGCATATTTTCCAGGCAGCACACATTAAAAAGCCTGCATTAGCAGTATCGCTGAAATTGTTCTTTGTCCTTAAATCTGGCATTGCTTAAATTAACCTTGTAGAGACACTATATTGCTTTAGCTTATGCTATTTTAAAAGAAAACCAAATCGATAAAATGATGATGCAGCCACTGTGGTGTCCATTCAGCAAGACTCTTAGCAGATGTATTTTGTTTTACGCTGCCGGCTTACAGCTGATAAAGCGGGAGACACAGTGATGGCATCAGCAGTTACACCGGACATTTGGCAGCAGAAGTCAGCAAGCCAACTACTGCAGTGAGAAACCTTCTGAGTACGGATTAGTGATCCCACTGTTGAAAACCATTAAACAAGGAATACATACAAGTGATCCACACACACACACACACACTAGCTTTACCTAGCTTCTTCTCGATAGCCTCCAGGATTGCATCAGAGTTCCTAAGCATGCACGGTGTGGTTGTACAAATTTGGATGTGAAATTTTCCAACTGGTTTCCGGTTGAACATGGTGTAAAACGTAGCAACCTCGTAGACTCGCATGGCAGGCATTTGCAAGACATCAGCCACCTAAAACAGAGTAGAATACACACACACAAATCACAAACGTTCAATCAAAAGATCCGTCATATCAAGTTTCAATGTATCATGAAAGAAAAGTTCTCAATACATCTGTGGAAAAACAGTTTTAATTGACCCGCTGTAGGCAAGTACATATCAGACCCAACTGTACATGTAATTCTATTATGTGCATATGTATTTAGAAATCAGTACATTTTCTCCGGGTTATTCACCTAAAGGACCACGCTAGGCACCCAGTCCACTGGGTGCCAGGTCCCCCTATTTTTAACTTTGCAGCTGTAAACATGTTTACATTGAGGGTTAATCCAGAGGCTGTCTCCCTGACAGCCGCTAGAGGCGCTTCCGCGATTCTCAGTGTGAAAATCACACTGAGATGAAGCTGGACGTCCACAGGAAAGCATTGAGTACAGGTATACCCCGGCATACCCCACTTTTAAGTACAAAATGGGACCAGAGCATGTATGTAAAACGAAAATGTACTTAAAGTGAAGCAATACCTTTTTTCACTTCCCACTGCATGTACTGCATTGCAATAGTCATTTACAGGTATAACTGATACTGCAACTGCAGATTTCCAGTGATTTTATTTCCAGTGATTTATTAAGTGACTTCCAGTGGGCTTTTATTCCGTTAAAACAAACAGTAAAAAGAAAGATCTCATTCCAGATTGTACCATTTATCTTTAATGTTTTACTCATCTGACAGCCTTAAACTGGGAGGAAAAGTAAAATAAACCTGCCCACTGGGCCCTTTTCTGTCAATACAGTGCCAATTTGTATTTGTTAGCAGCTTATTTGCACACTGTTTAGAAACACCTCATCACTTTAAGCATTTATGGTTTAACGTTAAATCCTCCGAATTGTGACTAAGCTGCTAAGTCATAGTTATAGAAAATGGCAGGATAAACCCTTTCACTGGATTGTGCAGAATATGAACAATGTAGGGGCAGAAAAATATATATATATTTTCAGCAAGGAGAAGACATTATAACTTTGAGATGATTAACCTGTGCCATGGCAGAAGGTGTGAGAAGTTCTTGCCCCAAAGACACCAAACTGAGCTGCTCCGGGCGAGAATAGAACCTTCTATTTCCTGTTCACTCGCGGACATGAGAGGCGCGGGAATGTCTGTACTCGCGAGTGTTCTTAAAGTGAGTGTATGTAAAGTGGGGTATGCCTGTAATGCTTTCCTATAGGCAGTATAAATGCGCGCTCAGCTCTTGCCGCGCATGTGCATTCGGAGGTAAGGTCACCAGCACCGAGGGAGCCCGGCGCTGGATTAGGGTAAGTGGCTGACGGTGTTTTAACCCCTTCAGCCCAGCAGAAGGGTGTCTTGGGGGGACCTAATAACCAAATAGTGCCAGGAAAACGAGTTTGTTTTCTTGGCACTAAAGTGCTCCTTTAAGTCTGAATTGTTTAGAATTCAAACTGAATTTCAAAATAGCTAAATTGTTAAATTCTCCAACTCAGCTATATCTTCCAGATAACTGCTACTTTACTAAATAACTATTTACCATAGAGGGTATACTGCGTGGTGCTGCTGCAGAGTCCCATTTGATTTTTTATTTAAGAAGACTGCACAACAGATTTAACCATTCTACATTTTGATTTTACTCTTGTGCAGGGTTGTTTTGGATCAATTCAAACATAGATTAGAAAGGTATGGAGGATGATCAAACTTTGCCTTTTGATGGTCCAGTAATAGTTAAGAACAAATGCATAAAGACAATTTCATACAAAATAATGAAAAATGCTCACAATTACCAGTAGTGAACAAGCAAAAACAAAGTACAAATTACATACTGTAGCACCCGAATAGAAAAGTTCAAAATACGAAATCTAGCAAAAGCTCCAAATGTAAGAACAGACAATGCATTCAAAATAAGTGTAACATAAAAAGTTAACTACACACAGAAAGCCCTTATTTGAATATTATTAAAGCAGTTGCAGACAATTTGCTTAACTGATGTAGAGCAGTTTAAATCAAGATTCTAGTGGTTTCCTGCAGACGTTAGATAAATATAAAACAGCCAAGTTAAATGGAGTTCATGAACATCTGCTGAGCTAATTCCAGGCACCTGCAAAATTTTTGTCAATACAACCCCAGCACTGCATTAACAGTTAATGTCCTATATCCTGGAATTCTCAATATATATCCCCAAACTGATCATACCTTGTTCATAGCAGTGATAGGCAGCCATCCATGCTGTCTCTGAGCCAAGTCAAGCACTGGGATAACAGCTGCTGCTTTGTGACCTTCTGGGTAGTTGCCAACTATTGCTTCAATTCTCTTTAACAAAACAAAATATATTAGAAGCATAACCTTCATCAGTAGTCAAAGATCAAAGGGTATACAAAAAGGAGGGTGTTCTGGCGCTTCACATAAAATTTAAAAAGAATACCCAAAAACAAACAATGTAACTGGTATGAAAAAGTGTTTCCCCAACACACAAAGTGAAACGTAACAAATACAGGAAATATCAGTGTACATACAATTCCCAGTGATATGGATATAAAACACAAATAATACAACCATATCAATAGTAGACACTGGGATTTCAAAGGATGCCTAAAACAACAATAAAAGAACCAGGAAGTAATATTACTGAAGTATACTGATCGGGGGATTGGACACAGGTGCGGGCAATAGAACCAGATATAAAAGGAACATTATTACAAGACACTATCAGCACTGGAAGAAGGCGATTTAAAGGACCACTACAGGCACCCAGAACACTTCAACTTAATATAGTGGTCTGGGTGCCAGGTCCATCTGAGGTTAACCCTGCCTGCTGTTAACCCTAGATGCTGTTAACCCTGCCTACATATGGGTTAATCCAGCCTCTAGTGGCTGTCTCATAGACAGCCGCTAGAGGCACTTCCGCGCGTCTCACTGATTTTCACAGTGAGAAGACGCATGCGTCCATAGGAAAGCATTGAGAATGCTTTCCTATGGACTGACTGAATGCGCATTCAGCATAGAGGGAGGAGAGTCCCCAGCGCCGAGGGAGCCTGGCGCTGGAGAAAGGTAAGTGTTTAACCCCTTCCTCGTGCTAGAGCCCGGCGGGAGGGGGGCCATGAGGGTGGGGGGGGACCTAAAGACCATATAGTGTTTTTTTTTCCTGGCACTATAGTGGTCCTTTAAGCCAAAAAGCGTCTACAATATGAAAAAAATATAGCACATACTTATACTTAATTGTGGGTTACCATTTCTGGTGGTAAGTGGAACCCTGAAGTTTTCATGTATTTATGTGTATCCTGGAAAAAATATATTTTTGCCAATCATCTGATGTCCTGTCTTCTACTATGAGCAAGTGGATCCTGTAGCCAGCATTGGCACTCTTGAACTTGAGATGGCTCTGGGCCATGTGAGTGGTAGTCCTATAATAAGATCTTGTTTTTTCTGCTTTTAAACAGTTCACACTATGTTGTTTCATTGTTCTGTTTTATGCATTCTATGAAATCTTAGTGTCTACTATTGATATTTTTTATTATTTGTGTTTTATATGCATATACTTTATCACTGGAAATACACTGATATTACCTGTATTCTTCAAGATCAAAGGGTGCTTTTTAATTTTTGTTGTCGCTCACTGTATAATACAGGAGCTGAAATGGACACCAAGCACCATAACCCCTACAGCTCATTACAGTGGTTACCATGTAGAGAATTTGTAGGCATCCCCCCTCCCCCTCAGTTTGTGTCCAAGTCAGGTGTCCGCATTATCATATGCAAGCATACTGAAGTGGAAGGCAAGGCAACTTAAAGGAACAATAAATTGGTAGGCATACAAAATAGTATTTCTAATGCTACAGTGCTCCCGTTCCTGGTTATATATAGGCTCCTGCTCCACCTCCCTCCCAATAGATGTAATAAAATTCAGTTTTTTAAAATCACCTTTTTCATGGGCCAGGATTCCTTTTGTGCTGCTCACCTCTCCACCTCCCATAACGTTGTCAAGGAAACATGGTTTCCTCCAGTGATGGTCCTATCCAATGAACCTATATGAGGAGCATTGGCAACATGATGCATCATTGAATCCAATGCTTTCCTATAAGCTCTTTTATTGGCTGGTAAGGGCTAAAGATTTACCTGTCAGAGCACTCTGATTGGTTGTCTTAACCCCTTAAGGACACATGACATGATTCCCTTTTATTCCAGAGGTTTGGTCCTTAAGGGGTTAAAGGGACTCTTCAGTGCCAGGAAAACAAACCGTTTTCCTGGCACTGCAGGTCCCCTCTCCCTCCCACCCGCCGATGGGGAAAACCTAATGAGCATGCGCAGCAATGCCGCACACGCGCATTAGACCTGCCCATAGGAAAGCATTGAAAAATGCTTTCAAAGCTTTCCTGTGGGGATTTCACCAACGCTGGAGGTCCTCACATAGCGTGAGGACATCCAGCGACGCTATAGCGTCGGAAGTGCCCTCTAGTAGCTGTCTAGTAGACAGCCACTAGAGGAGGAGTTAACCCTGCAAGGTAAATATTGCAGTTTATGAAAACTGCAATAATTACACTTGCAGGGTTAAGGGTAGTGGGAGTTGGCACCCAGAGCACTCCAATGGGCAGAAGAGGTCTGGGTGCCTGGAGTATCCCTTTAAGCCAACCTATCAGAGCGCTCTGAGTAAAACTGCAGGGCGTCGGAAATCTTTATAAGCTTTTCCCCGCCCTGCGCAGCTAAGTCTGCACAGAGCTCTCACCAGGGGGTGAGGGAGACAGATGGATTTATTTTTCTAGCTTCTAGATTCCCCCCCACACTCCTCTGCATTTTTATTTTATTAGGTGCCTCCCCAAGCTGCACACTGTTTAGTAGACATGCCCCTACTTGCGGCATAGAAAGAAGGGGCAGAAGGAAGATTTCAATCTTCATTATTTACTAATACCAAGTAGTTTTTACTTAGTATTAGTAAAGTAGGATGAAAGATCAATTTTAGTCTTTCAACCTTTTAGTATATAGCTTCCTCATACTGTGGGAATTAGGGAGCTGTCCACTAAGATGCTGCAAGATAGAACAAATCGGATCGGAATTTCATTCATTAAAATGAAATTTTGAACCGAACAAAATGCACAAATGTCATCCTAATACAAATGAACAAACTGTATTAATTCTGTAAGGACGAAATTCGGTGAATTCGCCAGTGCCCTGTCTATTTGACAGAACATTCAAACAGCAAATACAGCAACACGAGAATACAGGAGGAAATGGGAGTATTGTGGGAAAATTTATTTGACCACAGTAAATGGAGCAGACTTAAGCGTGGTCAAAGAAGGTCAAGCGTGGGGAAAAATACATAAGACAAAGTAGCAGATACTTTGTCTTATGTTTAAAAGAAAACTAGATCAGATAGGATAAAATAAGAACAAGTTCTGAGAGAGGAAGAGAAAAGGAAATAATGTGAGAAAGGTAGTTTCAGCATGACAGTGCCGCTTTAAGTTCACCCATCGCCGCACCCATGGAAGTACCTGCAATCTGGCAGTACCATTTAGTTTCAAACCTAAAGTAGTTCTGAGACAGGACTATCTCCAAGAGTTCCAGTACAAACTCCACGGGTGGTCCGGTATAGTAGGGAGACTGAGATAGAAGTGCTCTCATAGCTTGTATACCGTCTTGGTGTGGAATTACGGTATATAAGCTCCATACATCACATGTTACCAACACTACAGGTACTGTCGGAAGTGTTAGAGTGGTTAGAAGACCGAGGAAGGTAGGAGTGTCTTTCAGGACTGTATCTAGGTTCTCAATAGTGTCTTTAAAGAGGAAATCCAGCCATTTTGCCACAGGCTCAAGAATCCCCCCAATCGCTGAAACAATTGGGCGGCCTGGTGGTCTGGTACTATCCTTGTGAATTTTGGGGAGAGTGTAGATGATCGGTGTCTTTGGTTTATCTTGGAGTAAATATCGATATAGTTGCATATCAATGTAATTACTTCTGAGGCCCCTCTGTAAGGCATCCATGATTTGCTGGTGAACATTCCCAGTGGGATCACCAGGTAGTGGCAGATGGGTATTGGTATCCGACAACTGCTGGAGGATTTCTGACTGATAGTCTGAATAGCACTGCAGGACTATTCCTCCCCCTTTGTATGCCGGTCTTATAACAATGTTATTGTCTGTTGAGAGAGATTTGATGATGTCTATCTTTTTTGGAGCAGTTGGAGTGATGACAATGTTTCTCCTGAAGAAAATCAGATGATTCTTTTTGTACCACACATAAAAAGGCCTTGATCCCAGGTTGATTAGGAAGTGGGTCAAATGTGCTCTTTTTCTTAAAGATAGGGCTTGTCAGTGGAGTCTCACACATTGATGCCTTAAAGAAATCTTTCAGGTGCAGTGTTCTGCCAAACTTATAAAGTTCCACCTCCAACTTCAATGGATCTGGCCGTGTAGTGGGGACAAATGACAGTCCTTTAGACAGCAACAGGAGTTCGTCAGGGAGGAGGGTTCTAGATGATAAATTGAAGACTGGAATTATATTCTCATCCGCGGTGGCCTCTCTTGCCACACCATGTGCGTCCCCTCTGTCCTCGTCTTGTGATGTACCTGTGTCTGTGTTGCCTGCCCTGCTCGTAATTATCCCCTGACGTTCTGTTGGACGGGAACTCTAAAAAAAGCTACCCTTGTATCTTGGTTAGGCTTACGTTGAATGGATGGATTAGCAGTATCTAATTCGGAGTTGGATTCGCCTGAGGATTTGTCGATGGTAAATTGTCTGGGTTTGCGGCCCGGTCTCCGGCGTCTCGCAAACCTCGGGGTATCACTATGGCCAATAAGCCACCTATACACCTGATGTTCCTTGTAGTCAGCTGAGACAACAGCTTGTTTCTCTCTCTTAAACCTGATTAGATCTGTCTTATAGGTTTTAACATTATCCTCCAATTTCAATAGAGTGGTCGCTGCCTCTGTGGAGGATATGATAAGTGCTTCCTGTGTTTGTAATTTCGCCGTCTTACTTGTGTCAATTCTTCCTTTACATCTTCAATGATATTAACATAAGATCGAGAGAACATTTATTCAAAACCCCGATCCATTTTTTGCATGTCATAGGTTTAAGTCTACCTATAGTAGGGACATTACTGACTCGAAACCCCCTAGGTATTTGAAGTTTCCGATGATAATCTGAGAAAAAAAGACCATGAAGGTCCAGATCCGTCTCTCGCTTTCTTAAACGCAAAAGTTGGAAATAAATATCCTTCAAGGAGGTAGTATTAGGGAGATCAGTAGTAGAGGAAATCCAACGAATCCTCTCAGCATCTCCTTCACTATATTGGAGGATCTCTGTTTGTTCAGATAGCCCCCTGGCTAGGTTGTGTGACCTGTGGACATATGCTGTCAGGCAAAACATTCACACACCCTCACTCTGGGAAACCCTACATTATTCGACACCGCTTAACGTGTACATCGGATTTTGTAATATACAAACTTACTTGCCCATGTAGACTGGCCTATGTGGGCAAAACAGATTTACCCTTACGTGAACGAGTCCATAACCACAGATCCAGTAAACGGACTGCTTATAGAGACAACCAATCTGAGCAACCCATGGCAAAACATTTTCTTGAGAAGGAACACTCGTTGCCCACCCTGAAACTGATGGCCATAGACCATGTTCCACCTTTGCGCAGAGGTGGAGACCGCAGTAAGCTGTTATTGCAGCGTGAACTTTACTGGATTAGGACTCTACACACCGTTCAGCCATTTGGTTTGAATGAAAAATACTCATTGGCAGTATTTTTGTGAATATTGGTATCGTGGTTTTGGTTCATAGGGGAACGAGAAAGCCCACCCAGGGGGATAGGCATCTCTAATATCCTTCCCATTATACCGCTTTGCTATTCAGTTATTTAGCAAGCTGTTGGCACTTATTGGCGACTATTAAGGGCTTGGAAGTAGCCCACCCTGGGGGATAGGCACTTCAGCCATTCTTAATTGCAGCCTATGACTCTAATGCATTTTGTGCTCCTTACTAAAAAAAAATAAAAAAATATATATATATATATATAAAATTCTTTAGGATGATTCGTGTTATCTGTCTGATGGCGGACGGGTTTAGGCGTCTCAATTACCCATTCCACCCAGTGCTAATAGGTTTATTACTATATAAGTCTATAACAATGTGATTTTGTTGAGGACCTTTGCTTTATGTCCCTCGCTTGTATTATTTTGTATTCTGTATATATTATGTGATGTATGCCGGTCTATATAGATTCGGGGATGCATTGGTTCTTTGCTCTGCTGCTTGAATGTTGGACTAGACTGGGAGTACACCAGTTTTTTCCCTTTTCTCTTTAGATCACTACAGCTCTACTTAGTGGCTATACTTGTATCTTCTTGTTATTGTGCATTACGTTCTTTTCCCCATAGGTTTAGTTGGTGTATATTTAATCACCCTTTATCTGGCATCGTCTTTTCATGTCTTCTCCCTTTTTTGACTAAGAGGTTCTGACATATATCCTTTACTACTCTTTTTACCTGTATAATGATCTCTAAGGATTAGGAGTGATACATTACTCTTGGTACAATTATGCTTTCAATTGCTGTTTGTTAGTACTTTGCTCCCTGTAGTTAGATTGGAATTTTTGCAGGTTTGATTGCTCATGCCTGCATTTTATTTTTGTATTTGTAGTATGTTACATGTTTTCTTTATGCATTATCTATTCCTGAGGTAGTACAGTTTGTATATTTATATCTTATTAATAGGTTGCTACAGGTTAATTGCAGTTTGATCGCTTTTCGATTAGTTCTGCCTGCTGTCTATCTCTAACGTGTTCTCTATGGATTTACTCTGTATCTAAATGGTCCCTGATGGGGTGTATAGGTCTTTCTTCAACATTTATAATTTATTCCTGTATGCAGGCTATGTTTTTAGTTATATGTATATGTATTATTTCGTTGGTTATCCTGGGTTGCTATGGGAACGACCCCGGGAGGCGCACGTCTATGACATCATCAGGGTCAATTGTTTGACCCGAGCAGGCTGCTGGTCTGGTGCCCCTGGGATCACTCCTATCTTCAACCTGGGTAAGTTATGGGGATATTGGGGGTATATATTCTTATGGATTTGATTTGCAAGCTCATCCTGATGAAAGTCTGTGATACAGACAAACGTTGATTTCTATTTTGAGGAAGGTAGAGTGCATTACTATTTTTGTTTTTATATATATATATATATATATATATATATATATATATATATATATATATATATATATATACACACATACATATATACATATATACATACATACATACATACATACACACACACACACACACACACATATATATATAGCAGTGCATAGTTTAACAGACATGCTTGCATTAACAATTCAGATTATATATCACAATATATAGTAATGATAGCGTGAACGGGGGGGAGAGGGGGAGAACACTATGGGACAGGGAGGGGGGGAGAAAAGAACACTATGGGACGGGGAGAAAAGAACACCAAGGGACGGGGAGAAAAGAACACCAAGGGACGGGGAGGGGGTGGGGGAAGGAAAGAACACTATGGGCCGGGGGATGGGGGGAGGAAGGAACACTATGGGACAGGGGAGCGGGGAGAAAAGAACACTATGGGACTGGGGAGGAGGGAGCGGAAAAAAACACTAAAAAAGAGGGAGGGGAGAGGAACACTAGAGGGGGGAGAGAGGAACATTAAGGAGGGGGACCACTAAAAGAGAAGGGCAGTTTTTCATATTAGATTAAATTAATTGAAAAGTCTAATAAAATTATAGGAAAAAAAAATGTTTTTAAATCATTTGGGGGGGGAAAAGAGTCTGTTCCGGTTTTCGGCAAAGGGCATCTTGAATTTTCGGTTTCACTTTCTTTCGGCCAGAATTTTCATTTCGGTGCATCCCCACTTTCATTAGTCCCTGGCCTTATCTTATAGTTAGGATAGCCTTATGCCTATACCACGCATGCTTAAACTCCTTTACTGTGTTAACCTCTACCACTTCAGCTGGAAGGCTATTCCATGCATCCACTACCCTCTCAGTAAAGTCATACTTCCTGAAATTATTTTTAAACCTTTGTCCCTCTAATTTAAGACTATGCCCTCTTGTTGTTGTAGTTTTTCTTCTTTTAAATATAGTCTCCTCCTTTACGGTGTTGATTCCCTTTATGTATTTAAATGTTTCTATCATAGCCTACCCTGTCTCGCCTTTCCTCCAAGCTATACGTGTTAAGATCCTTTAACATTTCCTTGTAAGTTTTTTCCTGCAGTCCATGAACCAGTTTGGTAGCCCTTCTCTGAACTCTCTCTAAAGTATCAATATCCTTCTGGAGATACGGTCTCCAGTACTGCGTACAATACTCCAAGTGAGGTCTCACCAGTGTTCTGTACAATGGCATGAGCACTTCTACCTCTTTCTACTGGTAATACCTCTCCCTATACAACCAAGCATTCTGCTAGCATTTCCTGCTGCTCTATTACACTGTCTGCCTACCTTTAAGTCATCTGAAATAATCACCCCTAAATCCCTTTCCTCAGATGTTGAGGTTAGGACTCTCTCAAATATTCTGTACTCTGCCCTTGGGTTTTTATGTCCAAGATGCATTATCTTGCACTTACCCACATTAAATGTCAGCTGGGGCCCTGGGATGAGGCATCTGTGACAGGAAGGGGTGCAAAACCAAGGAGTTGTCTATAATTATATATATATATATATATATATATATATATATATATATATATATATATATATATATATATATATATATATATATATATATATATATATATATATACACATACATATATATACATACATATATACACACACATAAAAATGGAATGCACTCCAAGGTTTTTAAACTTTTATAATATAAACTTTTAATTCATATATAAAATAAAAGAATATACATCGTCAGGAGCCTTCCTCAGGATGGCAAATAATTTTATATGTGAATTAAAAGTTATATTTTATTTACATTATCAAAGACCCTGGAGTGCATTCCATTTTCCGGGATATCTACAGATTTTGCTGGATTTGCACCGGGCATCATTTTCATTTATACCTGTAGTGAAGTGTTTTATTTATTTTTATAAGCGCTAACTCATGTTTACTTTGGTATTTTGCATTTAAAAGTATTCTATATATTAGCATTGTTGATAAATAAAGGAAAAGCGCCTCAGATTTTAATATAATGCAGAGCCAACAAAACGCAAACACAGCCCTGGCCAATCAGCATCTCCTCATCAATTGAATCAATGCATCTCTATGAGGAAAGTTCAGTGTTTACATGCAGAGGGTGGAGACACTGAATGGCAGTACTGCTCACTGTGCAGCACTGCCCCAGGAAGCACCTATAGTAGCCATCTGAGGAGTGGCCAGTAGAGTTATCTCTAGGCTGTAATGTAAACACTGCATTTTCTCTGAAAAGACAGTGTTTACTGCAAAAAGCCTGAAGGGAATGATTGTACTCACCAGAACAAATACAAGCTGTAGTTGTTCTGGTGACTACAGTGTCCCTTTTATCACATGCAAAAGGCTTCTGCAAGCAGAATATAAGAAATTCAAAATAAAACACACTTTGCAATAAAGTTTATAAGTCAAATCTTTCTTTACAGGAATTATGTAGGGAAGCTATGTAAGTTACAGGCAGGGGAGGCGGGCCTATGACTGCATTAACACTGTGATTAAACTCACAAAAGTCCCCAGAATAGACCTCTCCTGCTATTTAAAACCAACCAGTTACCCATCCAACTATCCCAGAGGACAGGCAGGGAAGTTTGGGGATTACTTGCCGTTTACAGGAGACAAAGAGGCTAATTCATTATATTTTATCAGCCATGTGCCCAGCACAAGGAGGCGAAACTACCCATTGCTTAGTATCTGCAAAATGGTAATAGTACTATTATATTCTGGAGATAAATTAGGAAACTGCTGAAGGCTATACAAATGTACATGCACAATCGTGTAAGGAGAGAATATTCTGCATGCTACTTTTCATGCCTCAATGATTTCCTTAGCAAAGCATATGGAATCTATCACCTTTTCATTCATGATATCACAACTGGTGTAATCGCATATAGATGATGTCACTTGTGCTATTCAAATTGCATTTGCTGACAACTGGCCATCTGCCATCTGCCATCTTGTTTCTGCCAAGAACAAACTTTGCACAACCAACTGGTTTTCCCCACTATAATTGCCTTTTTTTATTTTATTTTTACGCATTATCCAAGTAATCAAATTAAAACAGCCAGCATTTCCAGGTTGCTGCACATTTTACCTTGTAATTTTCTGGAGTGAAGTCAAAAGGTGTGTCTAAATTGTTCTCAGGGGTATCCCTGTGCTGCAAAGAAAGCAATTAGACAATTATAAATGCTGCACAACTTAAAGGAACACTATAGTCACCTAAATTACTTTAGCTAAATAAAGCAGTTTTAGTGTATAGATCATTCCCCTGCAGTCTCACTGCCATTTAGGAGTTAAATCACTTTGTTTCGGTTTATGCAGCCCTAGCCACACCTCCCCTGGCTATGATTGACAGAGCCTGCATGAAAAAAAAAAAAACTGGTTTCACTTTCAGGTGTAATTTACCTTAAATAATTGTATCTCAATATCTAAATTGAACTTTAATCACATACAGGAGGCTCTTGCAGGGTCTAGCAAGCTATTAACATAGCAGGGGATAAGAAAATCTTAATTAAACAGAACTTGCAATAAAGAAAGCCTAAATAGGGCTCTCTTTACAGGAAGTGTTTATGGAAGGCTGTGCAAGTCACATGCAGGGAGGTGTGACTAGGGTTCATAAACAAAGGGATTTAACTCCTAAATGGCAGAGGATTGAGCAGTGAGGCTGCAGGGGCATGTTCTATACACCAAAACTGCTTCATTAAGCTAAAGTTGTTCAGGTGACTATAGTGTCCCTTTGATATACTAGACAATGGCTGATATACACAACTCTGCATAAACTGGCTAGATCGGACTGATGTGGTTTGGCATACATGTTGAGATTATACCACTGAAGCCTACCAAACTGTGCACTTGAAGGGACAGAATAATGTGATTTGCCTTTACAACACTTCTTTGCACTTCTTTTCCTTCTCAGAATATTAGCACAGTTTTGCTTTATGTTTTCCCACTACCAAAAATCTACCCCTCATCTACTAGAGTGCATACAATCTTTGCATCCAGAAGAGCTAAACAGTACTGTGATAAACACTGGGCTCATTTTAATGTGTTGTATACCTTGATTTCCTTTATCTAAGAAATCATAGGAGATGCAATTTTTATTTTAGTCCTTTTTCCCTACATAGACATGAAGTCATTACTGCAGCCCTCCTTCATTTGGCACCTGTGTCAATGTTATTATAATCAGACGTTGTTTAGGAGTCATTTCTACTGAAGTTTCATTACATAATACTATATCATTAATCAGTGTTCTGTATCTCCCTCCAGTGAGAGGAGTTGTATCTACACAGATCAATCCCAGAATGCTGAGCTTGCGAGGACTATGGCTAAGCACTGAAGGGTGCACATACATCTCAATGACACACACCTAAATTCCATATCACTGTGCAGATGGCTTAACACAAAATCCCCATATGATCTACAATTTTGCTCAAAGTATAGACTAAATATTTTATGGTTTATTCATAACGAGCCAGCGCATAGCATACAATTTTTACATAACAAAAAAAATTAAGGGTTATTCACTAAACACCAAATTGAAAACCGACATACAAAACTGATTGCAGTGTCAACGTTTTAATACAATGGCACACCATAACAACTGCTCTCTCATTAAAGTAGCACTGCTGTACTACGTGATTTTATGCAAAGCATGAACACCTTGGTTAAAGGGACATGCATCACTTGACAATTATTATTTTAAACCAGCAAGCAAACACTGAAACTAAAATAAACCAAGGAAATGTTTTGAAAAGTATATAATAAATGTTTATAAATTTACTATAAACTTAATTAGATTGCATTATTGAGCACGCCTCTCAGCTATGGAATTTTTTGCAGCTTTCCCATCTCAGTTTCAGACCAGTCCACCAATTACAGAAAGACAGCATCATTGTGCAGCAGCAAGAGAAAGAAACCAACACCGGAGTCTACTCTGCATGATCATAACGATCAGACTCCTTTTCTACCCCCTCTAACAGGATGTTGCAAGGTGAAGAACCCTTCCACCGGCACATGTGCAAATCGGTCAGGCATACTCAATGCACTTTTAGAACATTCCTAGGGATAGGACACTGATTGGTTAGATCAGTGTACCCCCTGGAGTAGGTGTGGAAAGCATAGGAAAGATGATGCAGGTAAACTTGTGGGAAACTGTACCTGCTTTTTTCAGCCTTCAGAGTGAGGTAACAGGCTCAATTAAAGATAAAGCATTTTTAAAGGATGTAACCAGTATAATTTATAAAAGTATTTATTTCTATTAAAATCTACACGTTTTCCAAAATGATGGGGGACAAAAAGAAAAAAAAAAAAAAAAAGGACACACACTTCACACAACGTTTTTCAGCAAGCTAAAGTGCTTTAGGGGGTCTGGAGTGTCCATTTTAAATGAATACTCCAAGCACCAGAACCACTATATTTTAATATAGTGGCTTTGATGCACAAATCTTGGACAATGTGAAGCACTGTCTTTTACATTTGGCCAAAAAAGCATCTAGAGGCACTTCTTCCTTAAAGGAGCACTCCGCTGCCCACATAGTAGAAAAAAAACACTTACTAGATATACCTCCAGTGATTTTTCTTCTTTAGCAAGTTTTTCCCCAAGAAAAATAGGTAAACAGGAAAAACCAGGAAATAACCAAAGGCTTCTCATTGAGAAGCCTCTGACTTGGTGTCCACATGCACACGTCTGGTCTGAGGTCTCTGAAGGAGGCAGGCACATTCAAGTAGAAGAGTGTGCCTGCCAATTCCGTTAGCTCAGGGGAGGTATCGGAATAAGGCTGCAAACCTCCCTAGCTGTTTGACTGACAGCCAGGGGTGAGTTAATTAATTTATAAAAGTGCTGATTTCTCATAAAAACACCACTTTAATAAACTGGGGTTAAACTAGGATACTCCTCACCCATAAAGCACTTCTTTTGGGGTGCGGAGTGGTCCTTTAAAACCTTAGATTTTCACATTTGGAGTATATACACACACAGCATGATGATGACAAATGCTGGCATAAAAATCATGTGGTGTGATTTATGGGACAGAAAACGGTTCCTATATTTTATATTGGCTTTTCAAATAAATAGAGTATGATAAACTCACCACAAAAGAGGCTCCTCCAGCGCCACTGCATCTTGATGTATTGTGTAAGTATCGCCTGATCTGGAACACAAAAAGAGTGGATTTTAGCAGCCTGTGCAATTCATATTTTCAGAAAAAACTTAAAGTCAGAGTCCAAGTACGAAAATCACTTAATGTAACCTTGCAAATGAAAGCCTTAATTTCTGAGAGACATCTCTGCTTACATTTTGCAGTTTCCATGCCTACTAGTGGCTTTCAAAAGAGTCATGTCCTAGCCTAGAAGTAATTAAATTATTGAATCATTTTGATGTCCATCATCATCATGCTGAAAGTATAAGAAACACTGGATTTATGAATCACAGAGATCAAACGGATCAAAGTCATCAGACTTGATGATGTCAACAAATGAGGTTTAAGCTGACGTGTGGAGTCGGTATCTACGCTGGAAGTTACATTTAATTACTTTTTTTCACAAAAATGCACAGCGGCGCTGAAGAAAATAATTGTGTGCACACAGAAATATGAAACGTAAATTATTGGTTGAAATATCAAGGGCCTTTGACTTGATGCCTATGGCTGGGTGGATTACACTGCTCTGAGGCATTTCCTCTCTTCAGGGTAAAGTAAAAACATAAATTGGTTCTGGTTTCTGACTCTCAATGTGCAGATCAGAGGGGAAACAAGCCCACAAACCACTCTGTTGGGAAATTATGTCACATCAACAATTATATACATTAAAACTAACAATGCATATTCTTTTTAGAACTAGAGCTTCCTTCATACGTTATTTGCAAGAGAACATCGAACACGAGCCACAGTCTGAAAAGCAATCTCCCAGTAAATGACAATTCTCCATTCTAATATGACAACACTGCCCCATGGTGCTCCAGGACCCCCAAAAATCGAAGGTAAATGCTGTAGAAGAGCATGTGCATGCTGGCATTCCTTCAGTTGTGCTGTATGTGCCCATTGGTAAAGTTAACATACAGGACTTGCTGTGCCAATAAAACCCTTCCATGCATTAATATAAAATTGAGGAGATAAAAGCAAACAAACAACAAAACAAAAGCACAATCCATAGCTAGTGCCTAGTGATGCCTCTGCTTTAAAATCTCATTAGAAAAACATGCTATCAATAACTTGGGTTGTTATTGTCATGGCTATTCCAGCTGATTATTCCAAAAATAATAACTATGCAGACTGCAACCACAAAATTAAAGTGCACCTACAACATAATTTTTTTTTTTTTTTTAAATACACATGTCTCCAGTAATTACCCAGTGTTGAAAGATTTTTCTAAATATTTAATTGTGTCCTTTATAAAAGGTATGAGTTACTGGAATTATAATAAAATAAAATATATATATTTTTTATTTTTTTTTTAAATCAGTTTCCATGGCAGATTTTCTATAATGATATAAATATTTTTTCCTCAGTGTATTTATCAGGCTGTAGAATGACAATGAGGAGCCATTTCACTGTCAGTGTGAATGGCAGGCTATATAATGCCCTGTGTGTGTGTGTGGCTCTGTCCTTGTGTGTCCTCCGGCTGCTCACTGACACCCTGTGCTCTCAGTGCTCTCAGGCTGCGGCCCAGCTCTACACACAGGTCAGGAGAGCCAGGACTTTACACCAAACACCCACCCTCCACCTACACCCACCCTGCGGGACACGGTCACCTACCGAGCTGGCCATACCGGCCCGCAACCGCGCCGCCACCGACATCACAGCTCTGCACAGTAACAGCCAGACCAGATTAGCCGAACTCAGAGCACTCGAGGCAGACGCGATTAGCCGAGCTCAGAAGGGGAAGCTGTCAAGTAGACAGCAGGATGTGCGCGCACAGCGCGAGAGGGAACCAGACACGATCAGCGGAGCACCGAGCGCAGCGAGCCTGCACAGTACGTTATAACATTGATTTCAATAGGGAGGCAGCAATAATCAAACGCCGATTGTGGGCACATTTGTACTTTGTTGTTTGGTGGTGACTGAGAATGTTGAAAAGTGACATTATCCGTGTATTATTTATTAAAAGGGCATGCAGACAGGGGTCTTTTTTTCTTTTTCTTTTTTATGCTGAATAAAAAGTAAAATCACACTGTTATATGTAATTGTCCTATTTATAGTTAAATCCCCCCCTCTCGTAATATTGTAAAGCGCTACGGAATCTGTTGGCGCTATATAAATGGCAATAATAATATGTAATGCTAATCGCATTGTTATGGCATTGATTGGCAAGAAATGCAAGATTCGCCAAGGGTTATTCACCGACTGCTAGGCTTATTAATTGAATTGTGAGGTTACTCAAGAATTAATCAGGGTTTATTTATCTGAGAATTTCTGGAATTTAAAGTGAATTTAAAATTTTAGACCAAAATAACTGCACTGGAAAAATTCTTAAAAATCCATTAGGGTTTAATTTAGCCTATTTTACCAATGTGTTTTACTCAGGGCCGGTGCAAGGATTTTTGCCGCCCTAGGCAAAAGTAAAGTTGACATCACAATGCCCCACCCATATGATCTGCCATGTTAACTAACACCAGTGCTGCAGTGCCGCTGTGTTTACATTAAAAAACCTGCAGAGACAGGCTATAGACACCAGAACCACTACATTAAGCTGCAGTGGTTCTGGGGACTATAGTGTTTCTTTAATGTGAGGTAAATTAGAGATTAGTGCCATGAATAATATACTAGATTGCCTACTTACAACCAGATGAGGATTATGATGGGCTCTAGCTGCAGTCTGGCTTCACTGGTCTGGTGTAGAACAGGATCTCTGGAGGCTGTTTGTAACTGTGGACACAAAAATCAATGTTCTGGGAGAACGGGAAGCAGCTCCATTTTTGGGGGGCCCTTTACACAGCTCAAGGTCTGGGTCCCAGGGTCCACCTTCATGTTCCACCAATGAGTTTGTTCACAGGGGGTGGAGAGCGTAGGGGATGTCCTGATGTGCATTGTGTGAATCTGTGTTTGTATGTGTAAGGGCTGCAAGGTGTGTTTCTGTGTATGTACGGGATGCAGTGTGTGTAAGGGTTGCATTGCTTGTGTGTGTGTGTAATGCATTGTGTGTTTTTCTGTGTGCAAGGGGTGCATTGTGTGTGTGTGTGTGTGTGATGGATGTCAATCTCTCCACCCTCCCTTGTCACTCTCTTCTCCCCCCTCTCCCTCCCTTGTCACTCTCTTCTCCCCCCTCCCATGTCACTCTCTTCTCCCCCCCTCCCATGTCACTCTCTTCTTCCCCACTCCCTTGTCACTCTCTTCTCCCCCTTGTCACTCTCTTCTCCCCTCCTCTCCCCACTCTCATTCCCTGTCACTCTCACCCCCATGTCAATTTCTTCCTCTCCCCTGTCAATTCCCCTCCCTGTCAATGTCTTTCTCCCCCCCATCAATTTCTTTCTCCCCGTCAATGTCTTTCTCCCTCCCTCCCTGCCAATGTCTTTCTCCCCTATCAATTTATTTCTCCCCCCGTCAATTTCTTTCTCCCCCCTCCCCTACCTCTGTTGTAGCGTGGCCGAGCCCTGTATGGTCCGCGGGTACAGGGAGCTTTTGTTTCCTGTACCCAGCCGGACTAAAAGGAAGTGCACACTCAGTGTTAGTCCGGCCGGGTACAGGAGACAGATGCTCCCTGTACCCGCGGACCATACACAGCTCGGCCACGCTACAGTGAGGGAGTGACAGGAGGGAGCGCTGAGCTCTTCCCTCCTGTCAGCCCCTCTCCTCATGCTGCGCCCGGGCGGTGTGCCCTCATGGACGCACCAGCCCGGGCAAAGCTGCAACCGCCTATGGCTCTCTACAGAGCGCTCGGGCGGCTGCAGCATGAGGGGGGCAGGAGCTCCTGGCGGCGCCCTTTCCCAAGGGGCGCCCTAGGCGCTTGCCTAGTCTGCCTAACAGGTAGCGCTGGCCCTGGTTTTACTTCAAAACAACAATACTCCTTGTATTTATTAAATGTAAATTCTGTTTCTGTCTCCAGTTATATTTCCTGCTATTTTTAATATTTAATGCTTTTTATTTTTGCCAGCCCACACTGGCGCTCGATGCATGCAAGCAGTGGTAATTTTTTTTTCCCATTCCCGTCCGAGCCCATTTCTTGCTAGCATAATTTTTTAAAGGGACACCATTATCACCAGAACAACTACAGCTTAATGTAGTTGTTCTGGTGAGTAGAATTATTGCCTTTTATTATTAAAACTAAAACTATTATTTGATTTTCATGCAAACACTGCCTTTTCAAAGAAAAAGCAGTGTTTACATTTCCCCCTAGGGACACCTCCAAGTGGCCACTCCTCAGATGGCCACTGGAGAGGCTTCCTGGCTCAGGGCTGCACAGTAAGCATGGGGACGCTAAGTTTTCCTCATAGAGATGCATTAATTCAGGAGGTGCTGTTTGGCTAAAATGGTGTTTGGTCCCGCCTCCTTGTCGATTTCAGCCAATCCAATGCTTTCCCTATGGGAAAGCTTTGGATTGTCTAAAAATTGACAACTCTGAATATGTCACCATGGAGGTGGATCGGGGGCGTTGCCAGCTTCATCAGACCCGCGCGGCGCTGGAAATAAGGTGAGTTTTCACCTTTGCTAAGGGGGGCAAGCCACCGAAATGGTGGGTTAAACACTATAGGGTTAGGAATGCATGTTTGTGTTCCTGATCCTGTAGTGTTGCTTTCATGTTAGATTTCCTTATAAGCCGGATCCTATGTTTAACCCCTTAAGGACACATGACATGTGTGACATGTCATGATTCCCTTTTATTCCAGAAGTTTGGTCCTTAAGGGGTTAAGTCACCCTATGCCCACTGTGTAATGTGGTTGTTTGGTGTTAAACGTTTTGTGTGCTTTCCTGTCCTGCTTATTCTCTCAACCAACTACATTGGTTACATTGTCTCTGACAGGAACAGAGTGCTCTTACAGGAAAATCTCAAACCTTACCTGTTTGGTTACTTGCAAGACTCAAAATTTGGCTTAAACCAACCAATCAGAGTGCTCTGAGTCAAATTTCAGGGTGGGGGAAGCTATATAAGCCTTTTCCCGTCCTGCGGAGCTCAGTCTGTGCGCTTCCCTCGCTGGATGCCATACTGTTTCAGAGAGCTACACCAGACATACCTCTTCATCCGTGTTGTTTCGATTCTAAAAAATTATCTGATTCCGAACGGAATTATGATGTAGGGAACAGGGAACTTCTAGCTATTATGTTAACTTTTTAGGAATGGAGGCACTTATTGGAGGGCTCGAAGCTGTCACGTATTCATCCGCACATAAAAATGTGATTAATGGCATTTACTGTTTTGACAGTAGAAGTTGTGCCAAGCAAAATTACTGTCCTGACAGGAAAAGTTGTGCCGAGCAGCAATCAATCCACAGGAGGGTTTGTGCTGAGCAGCAATCATGCAAATAGGAACCTGGTAACTGCCTTTGGGGTCAAAGGCCGGTTACAACCAATCGGATCCACAGGCGGGGTATTTAGGCCCAGTTCTCCTTGCTCAGTGCCCTGTCATGGTTTCCCTTGTGGTTGTCTGAGAGCGCGTTATTGATTCTGGTTATTCTGGTAATTTGACTTTGGCATTGATTTTGACTTTCCTGTTTTCTGGCATCCCTGACCCCTGGCTTTTCCTTATAGAAACATAGAATGTGACGGTGTTCTATCATTTCTCTATACCTCGTCAGATTTCTATACCGGAAGTGACGCGGCCACACCAGTAATTTCGTTTAACAGCTGGAGGAGGAGGAGCGCAGCGCCGCGCATGTGCAGAAGATCAGGTAGGTAAAATTTACAGACCGTGAGGAGAGGAGGCCGCCTAATGCGCATGCGCGAACACAACACTGCGCCTGGAGACAAGAGGTGGGGGAGGTAGGGGCCAGTACGCACGCGCGGCTAAGTACTCCCGTCGGGCACAGACAGCGGGATACACCGGGGGCGTGTGCACCAACAGGCAGGGAGATCTATTCAGCCGAACATTCATCCGATCTCCCTGCCCCACACTGCGCACGCGCCTACCCAGCCAGGACAGCCACGGACACCGCGCATGCGCACTGAGGGGGTATAGAAATCTGATGGCCATATCTTCTGCTAAGAAATCTCCTACCCCTGAGTGCGCATGCGCTGTGTCTGATCCACTGCATCCAGACATCCATCAGGTAAGCCTTGCTCCCAACACTCTCAGCCATCAGGGGGGACTGTGCAGTATTGGGGGGGTCTGTGCCTTATTGAGGGGGTCAGTGCCTTATTGTGGGGGTCTGTGCATTAGTAGTATTGGGGGTCTGTGCATTGTGGGGGTCCCATTGAGTATATTGGGGGTCTGCAGTATATGGATCTCTATATGGGGTCTCGAGTATATGGGGCTGTCTGTATATTGGGGGGTCTGCGCAGTATATTGGAGGGTCTGCGCTATATATGGGGGTCTGCGCTGTATATGGGGGGGTCTGTGAAGTATATTGGGGTGGCCTGTGTGTTAGATGTGGGGGCAGTGTGTTAGATGAAGGGGCTGTTCGTTACATGTGGGTGGGGCAGTGCGTTCGATGGGGCGCAACACACTACGTGCGACCTGTGTGTTAGATGTGTACAACCCTAGTTTCACAGAAAAATATTTATTTCATAGATATCATATGCCATGGCATGCTTTTGCTATGAAACCGCAGCCATCTAGTCACTCGCCAGAGAAGGATGAGAAACTGCACCCCAGCGAGAGGGACTGCCCCTCATCTGCAACCAAATCCGTCAGTCACCGGATTCAATAATCTCCGTCTCTTTGTGCATTGTGTATGTATGGTACTCCCGATTCTTATATTTAATCCGGTGTGTCTCCCACAATCTTTGTGTCTGTCTGCTGTATGTATGTGGCACGCAAGTCTGCATGCACTGCGTCTGTTATGCCAGTTACTCTAACCAGTTTATTTCTTTTTGTGTGTGTCACAGCTCTGACAAGCATGTTCTCCTACGGGACACGAAGTACATGAAGAGGAATGAAGAAGCCCATGTTTGATGCTCGTCTCCAGGGTGGAGTATTTTGAATTTATAAGTAATGAAGTGGCATCTGACACATGGCAAGCTGCTCCTGTTTGCACAGCAACATTGTGTACTGTGACCACTGTCTAGTTCAGAGGTAGGTAACCTTGGGCAGTCCAGATGCTGTGAATTACATCTCCCATAATGCTGGCAAACCATTATGGGTGGTGTAGTCCAAAACATCTGGGATACCGAATGCGTATGAATGAAACGTATGGTGTGTGCGAATGGATAGTAACAAGGGTTGAAGCCTTGACATGGCGTTACTGCTCACATGTGTATTCATGTGCCAATTCAACCAATGTTAGTCACTGTAATACTTATAAGGTAACCAAAAGTACTGTGATTGTGAAGAATGAAACTCCTGTATCACCTACACACTGTTTACACTGTGCCCGTATCTCCTATACACTGCTTACACTGTGACCGTATCACCTATACACTGCTCATACTGTGACCCTATCACCTAAACACTGCTTACACTGTAAGCACAGACATGCTTTTATTTAAAATTGAAAGCGCTCGATCATTCTTTCTATTCTATGCCTCCAATCTTCAACATTGAAATTGTAATTTCTAATAATATAAAATAAGTAATATGCTTTCTGGTTACGATTTGGTGGGTTGTAACTATATTTTTTATTTTTACAGTTCCAGAGGGAAGGAGCAAACCGCTTTGAGGAGTCCCTGTATAAGAGACTATTGGATACTGAAGGGCTGTACTGCAGTGTCGGCTCTAGACTTGGCGAGGCCTTAGGCGAAATGCATACATGAGACGCCACGGAGAACACCATTATTGAAGAAAAAAATAGCAGTTGACTTTGTGTATAAGAAGCTGTAGATATATTGATGGTGGAGCTCAGTGGTGTATCCTGGTTTTGTGCTGCCCTAGGCAGGACAAAACTCAGGCGCCCCCCTCCCCCGCCACACACACACACATTCACTGACAGATACGCATACATTAGCTAACAGACACACACTCACTAACAGACATACATACACACACACTCACTCACATTAACACTTTTCATTTTTTTATTTACCCCCCTCCCCCAGACTCCTTACTGGTAATGCTGGGGGGGTTCTCTATCTCCCTGGGGTCTAGTGGGGCTGCTGGGCTGGTTGCTGGGGGGCGGGAGGGCAGCTGGCAAGGGAGCACTTCCTCTGAGCTGTCTGGCATTTGCCCTGGGCATTTGGGGGCATCTTTTTTTGCCGCCCCCTGGAAAATCCTGCCCAAGGCTAAAACGTCCCTGGTGGAGCTTGCAGCACTGGATACACAGAGCTAGTCTCTGTATACATCGTTGCATTGTCTGCCTGAGTGTGTGTATCGGAAAGTGAGTATCCTTGTATCTGTATGTATGTTTCTCTGAGCATGTGTATGTCTGTGTACTGACTTGCCTTTGGCACTGAGTTTATGGCGAAGCTATGTTTTATGACGGTGTGTATAATGATTGCCTTGGGGGGGGGGTGACAGGGTGAGTAAAGGGATAAATGTGGCAGGGTGAGTGTAAAAGAGCAGGAGGGTGCCAGCGTGTTGAGGGTTGACAGTGTATATGGAGGGAGGTGGCAGAGTGCGGAGAGTGGTGACATAGTGTGAGAGGGAGGGTGATGAGGTGAGCGAGGAATGACAGAGTAAGAGGGGGGGTGACGTAATGTGAGAGTATGGGTGACAGAGTAAGGGTGAGTGACAGTGAGGGTGGGTGACATAGTGTGAGGAGGATGACAGAGTGAAAGGGTGATGGTGAGGTGACCTTAAGAGGGGGGTGACAAGGGGTGGTGAGGTGACAGTAAGGGAGGGCTGACAGGGTGTGGAGGGCTGACAGGGTGAGAGGAGGGTGACAGGGGCATGACATAGTAAGAGAGGGGTGACAATAACAATATCTGATATTCGGCCACATGTGCAATTATTATATAATTAATGGACAACATACTTTTTCAATTTTGTTAAATTAGAAATTAAATTGTTTGACTTTTTTATATTGCCACTTTTAAAAAGATTTAAACTCTTAATTTTTAAATGTACAGTAATTTGTCTGTAATAACGTTAACCTGTTAATTATTGTGGGACAGTTGAGAGCAAATCCAAACTGGGACTCTACCAAACAATCCAGGACTGTTACGAAATATGGCTTTGTAACACTATATGATAATTTATGGTGCATATAGGTCCTCTTGTCACTGTGCCTATGCATAGTTTTGCTTATAAATGTGATGAGTTTCAAAAGATAGCAATAAGCATAGTAAGAAGTTGCTCTTTAAAAGCCCACGTCATCTCGTTTAAATGGTTTGGGTGCAGTGCCAATGTCCCCTTAATCTTGCAATGTTACATATTGCAGTTTCTGAGAAACTACAATGGAACGCAGCTAGTGATGGTATTTGTAGCTAAGTAACACAACTTGCATGTTAAGGTGTCGGCAAAATACTTTATTTCTTCAAAGTTAATATGCATTTTAGACTTTATATGTATAGTGGAAAAAATATAAAAGTCAAATTTGGAAACTGGTTAAGAAAAATTACACTGTGGTATCCAAGAAGGAGAAAGTTCAATCACATGTAAAGAAAGGCTGTATGGCATTAGGAAGGCAGAATCTTAATAATATAATGGTCTCTTTCCCTGGACGGTCCACGATTCTCAATCACTGGAAGATGAAGGTTACATCATGTCTGCAGCATGTGTTCCGAAACAGCCATATGGAGGTTTTCTATAGAAGAAGGTAATCTCTTCTGTTTGAGCAGGTCGAGGTTAATGGAGGTGGGTTTGTCTCTGGCACTGGAACCATCAGTAGAGGAGTGTAAAATTGAGAGGATCACCTTGTTCTTCCCACAAATGTAAGAAAACACAGAACAGAAGATTGAGGACAGTGGTTAACAAATCAATGAAACCGCAAACACTAAAACTAACTTGAAAAAAATAACATTCACAGTTTTGAGCAGTGTTTAGGAGATACGGTCACAGTGTGAGCAGTGTTTAGGTGATAGGGTCACAGTATGAGCAGTGTATAGGTGATACGGTCGCAGTGTAAACAGTGTGTAGGTGATACAGGCGTTTCATTCTTCACAATCACAGTACTTTTGGTTACCTTATAAGTATTACAGTGACTCACATTGGTTGAATTGGCACATGAATACACATGTGAGCAGTAACGCCACGTCAAGGCTTCAACCCTTGTTACTGTCCATTCACACACACCATACGTTTCATTCATACGCATTCGGTATCCCAGATGTTTTGGACTACACCTCCCATAATGGTTTGCCAGCATTATGGGAGATGTAATTCACAGCATCTGGACTGCCCAAGGTTACCTACCTCTGAACTAGACAGTGGTCACAGTACACAATGTTGCTGTGCAAACAGGAGCAGCTTGCCATGTGTCAGATGCCACTTCATTACTTATAAATTCAAAATACTCCACCCTGGAGACGAGCATCAAACATGGGCTTCTTCATTCCTCTTCATGTACTTCGTGTCCCGTATGAGAACATGCTTGTCAGAGCTGTGACACACACAAAAAGAAATAAACTGGTTAGAGTAACTGGCATAACAGACGCAGTGCATGCAGACTTGCATGCCACATACATACAGCAGACAGACACAAAGATTGTGGGAAACACACCGGATTAAATATAAGAATCGGGAGTACCATACATACACAATGCACAAAGAGACGGAGATTATTGAATCCGGTGACCGATGGGGTGCAGTTTCTCTCGCTGGGGTGCAGTTTCTCATCCTTCTCTGGCGAGTGACTAGATGGCTGCGGTTTCATAGCAAAAAGCATGCCATGGCATATGATATCTATGAAATAAATATTTTTCTGTGAAACTAGGGTTGTACACATCTAACACACAGGTCGCACGTAGTGTGTTGCGCCCCATCGAACGCACTGCCCCACCCACATGTAACGAACAGCCCCTTCATCTAACACACTGCCCCCACATCTAACACACAGGCCACCCCAATATACTTCACAGATCCCCCCAATATACTGTGCAGCCCCCCATATACAGCGCAGACCCCCCCATATATAGCGCAGACCCCCCCATATACAGACAGCCTCCCATATACTGCGCAGACCCCCATATATAGCGCAGACCCCCATATATAGCGCAGACCCCCCATATACTGCGCAGACCCTCCAATATACTGCGCAGACCCACCCATATACAGACAGCCTCCCATATACTGCGCAGACCCCCAATATACTGCGCAGTCCCCCATATATAGCGCAGACCCCCATATACTGGGTGAGACTCTCCATTATACTGCTAGGACTCCTCCAATATACTAAGTGTAGACTCTAATATACTAAGTAGGACCTCATATACTGTGTGTAAACCCCTATATACAGACAGCTCCTCTATATAATACTGCGAGACTTCAATATACTACACGTAGACCCCTCTAATATACCAAGAGACTTATATATATGAGACTTCTATATACTGGGCAAGAGGACCCCCAATATACTGTGTAGACTCTCTATATACTAAGGCTAACTCCCTATATACCTCAAGTAGACCCCTATACAGACAGTTCTCCCATATACTGGGCAAAGAGACTCTCAATATACTGCTCAGACCTCATATACTGCGAGACCCCTTAAATATACTGGGCAAGAGACCCCCAATATACAGAGACAGCCCCCATATACTGCGAGACTCCCCCAATAATGCACAGACCCCCAATACTGGACGAATACCCCAATACTGGACAGACTAATAATGCACAGACCCCCAATACTGGACAGATACCCCCAATATGGACGACCCCCACAATAATACAGACCTTACCTGATGGATGTCTGGATGCAGTGGATCAGACACCGCGCATGCGCACTCAGGGGTAGGAGATTTCTTAGCACAAGATATGGCCATCAGATTTCTATACCCCCTCAGTGCGCATGCGCGGTGTCCGTGGCTGTCCTGGCTGGGTAGGCGCGTGCGCAGTGTGGGGCAGGGAGATCGGATGAATGTTCGGCTGAATAGATCTCCCTGCCCGCTGGTGCGCACGCGCGGTGTATCCCGCTGTCTGTGCCCGACGGGAGTACTTAGCCGCGCGTGCGCACTGGCCCCTACCTCCCCCGCCTCTTGTCTCCAGGCGCAGTGTTGTGTTCACGCATGCGCATTAGGCGGCCTCCTCTCCTCACGGTCTGTAAATTTTACCTACCTGATCTTCTGCGCATGCGCTCCTCCTCCTCCAGCTGTTAAACAAAATTACCAGTGCGGCCGCGTCACTTCCGGTGCTGCCGCGTCACTTCCGGTATAGAAATCTGACGAGGTATAGAGAAATGATAGAACAACGGCAGATAAGAACCATTCGGCCCATCTAGTCTGCCCAATTTTCTAAATACTTTCATTAGTCCCTAGCCTTATAGTTAGGATAGCCTTATGCCTATCCCACGCATGCTTAAACTCCTTTACTGTGTTAACCTCTACCACTTCAGCTGGAAGGCTATTCCATGCATCCACTACCCTCTCAGTAAAGTAATACTTCCTGATATTATTTTTAAACCTTTGTCCCTCTAATTTAAGACTATGTCCTCTTGTTGTGGTAGTTTTCTTCTTTTAAATATAGTCTCCTCCTTTACTGTGTTGATTCCCTTTATGTATTTAAATGTTTCTATCATATCCCCTGTCTCGTCTTTCCTCCAAGCTATACATGTTAAGATCCTTTAACCTTTCCTGGTAAGTTTTATCCCGCAATCCATGAACCAGTTTAGTAGCCCTTCTCTGAACCCTCTAAGGTATCAATATCCTTCTGAAGATACGGTCTCCAGTACTGTGTACAATACTCCAAGTGAGGTCTCACCAGTGTTCTGTACAATGGCATGAGCACTTCCCTCTTTCTACTGCTAATACCTCTCCCTATACAACCAAGCATTCTGCTAGCATTTCCTGCTGCTCTATTACATAGTCTGCCTACCTTTAAGTCATCAGAAATAATCACCCCTAAATCTCTTTCCTCATATGTTGAGGTTAGGACTCTATCAAATATTCTGTACTCTGCCCTTGGGTTTTTATATCCAAGATGAATTATCTTGCACTTATCCACATTAAATGTCAGTTGCCACAATGCTGACCATTTTTCTAGTTTACCTAAATCATTTGTCATTTGGCTTATCCCTCCTGGAACATCAACCCTGTTACATATCTTAGCATCATCAGCAAAAAGACATACCTTACCATCAAGACCTTCTGCAATATCACTAATAAAAATATTAAAGAGAATGGGTCCAAGTACAGATCCCTGAGGTACCCCACTGGTGACAAGTCCAAGCTTTGAATATATTCCATTAATTACAACCCGTCGGTTGCCTGTCACTCAGCCACTGCCTTACCCATTCAACAATATTGGAATCCAAACTTAAAGATTGCAGTTTATTGATAAGCCTTCTATGTGCAACAGTGTCAAAAGCCTTACTGAAATCTAGGTAAGCAATGTATACTGCACCACCATGATCTATAATTTTAGTTACCCAATCAAAAAAATCAATAAGATTAGTTTGGCATGATCTCCCTGAAGTAAACCCATGTTGTCTCTGATCTTGAAATCCATGTGTTTTTAGATGGTTTCCATCACTTTCCCCACTACTGAAGTAAGGCTTACTGGCCTATAGTTGCCCGACTCCTCCCTATTACCTTTCTTGTAAATGGGCACAACATTCGCTAACTTCCAATCTTATCGCTGTGTCTCTTTCTGTGTCCCTTGACCACGGCTATTCCTGACTATTCTTTGGTACGTTAGTCCGGCCATTCTAAGGTCCGGTATACATTACCTATGAGTCCTCTGTGCTACACAATTCTACGTGCTGGCTCATACTGTAATCCTGACAGAAGCATCCTGTCTTGGTCTTAACTTATACCATACAAACTTATCCTACATTGCTGAAGTCAAACAACTGTCCCAAGCTTTGCCCATACCCACCAAACTTTGGACTCATCTGTCTGTTTTTTTCATAGTCAATCTTCCACCCTCTATACCATTATACCCAGGTAAGTTCCCCCAAGAAATTATATTTTTTATATGTATGTGCGCTTGTTATTGGAATTTTTTGTGGCTTGAAAAAGACTCCTATTTAGGCTGAAACTTTGCCAATTTGTTTCCATTAAAGTCTGTAATTGGATCTATGTGTTCCCAGATAGTTCTTTGTTATTTTGATTAACTATTGGGTTGTTGTAGTCAACCTATTTTGAGTGGCAGCATAGTTTAAAAATCCTATATCATATACACATGCACACTCTGCATCCACTATACGTTGCACACAAACACAACTTGCATCAACTTTACTTAGTATTGTGTACAGGGGCCCAAGCGTTGAGCTCTATAAAGGGCCCCAACCTCTGATGGTAGCCCTGCTTCAACAGGTTTATTCAATAAAGTCAGATTGCCTGGAATGCAATTGAATTTCAAATTTCAAGGGAAAGTTTCTCCACTTACCTGTCTGTCCAACCGGCGATCTCCTCCTCTGTACTTTGCTGCTTTGCCCTGCTTGGGGTCTCTTCTTGGGGTCATTTTCCAAGTCGAATGTCACTGTAGAATAAACCACGCTCTTGGAACTTTTAGCCATGGAGTGAAGACCCTGACAATCAAGACCAATCAAGATTTTCTTCTGGAGAAGACTGGACCTAGGGAAGTTCCAGACTGTGATAGCCATTAGAAGCGCTAACTCAATAAAGACTTTTTAGTTACTGAAAGTATTTATGTCCAATGTCATTTAATGTTAGTGTGCCTTTAAAGCCAATATTGTTTAATATTCTTTAGATTGTAAGCTCTTTTGGGCAAGGCCCTCTTCATCTCCTGTTCCTGTATGGCATATTTGTTTTGTTAGAATTAAATGTTCATTTTGTTTACCTATTGTACAGTGCTAAGGAATATTTTGGACTATATAAATAATTGTAACTGTTTCCCATGGTGTGATAAAATGAGTGGCCATATCACTTACCCACATGTTAAAGGGACACTCCAGTGCCAGGAAAACAATCTGTTTTCCTGGCACTGCAGGTCCCCTCTCCCTCCCACCTCCCATCCCCGGTTGCTGAAGGGTTTAAAACCCCTTAATTGACTTACCAGAGGCAGCGACGATGTCCCTCGCCGCTGCTTCTTGGTCCATCCACACTCCCCCACGTCATCCGGAGGGGGAAACAGATCCCACCCGCCGGCGGGGGAGACCTAATGCGCATGCGCGGCCATGCCGCGCACGCGCATTAGACCTCTCCATAGGAAAGCATTGAAAATGCTCTCCTATGGGGATATTAGCGACGCTGGAGGTCCTCACACAGCGTGAGGACGTCCGGGGACGCTATAGCACAGAAAACCTGTGCTATGAATCAGTTATGAAGTGCCCTCTAGTGGCTGTCTAGTAGACAGCCAATAGAGGAGGAGTTAACCCTGCAAGGTAATTATTGCAGTTTATAAAAACTGCAATAATTACACTTGCAGGGTTAAGAGTAGTGGGAGTTGGCACGCAGACCACTCCAATGGGCAGAAGTGGTCTGGGTGCCTGGAGTGTCCCTTTAATAGGATCTGGGAACGTCTGTTTAATTAATTTAAAAAAAAATATATTTATCATTACAGTTTTAATGTAAGTTGCCTGCATTTTGCAATCTCCAAATGTACCTGTGTGGTGAAATGTAAAAGTTAATTTTGAAGCAATTTAGTGTTTCATGAATGTCTAAATGTTTATTTTATGTGCAAAGTTCTAATATTTTAATTTTTTTTCTTTTTAGTAGACAATTAATTGTTCTTTCTGACTGCTCCAAAATAAGTAACACATAAAATATATGACACCTATTTGAGAATTTTAACCAAATATTGCTAATCAGGGGAAACTTCTGAGCTCTATGAAGTACCCCTACAGAGCAACTAAAACACACTACATTAACAGGAGTTCCTCTTTAAAAAAATAATTTCTACGTCAATACAAACCAATGACAGGCAACTGTCTCCCTCTAGTGGCAGAGGTAAGTAACCACCTGCCTGCAAAAGACTTGAAAGTGACATATGCTCAATCAGCATGGAAGGTACTTCTAATACCTAGAGATCCTCACCTACAAGATGATTAAATAAGCTTTGTTTGGTCAAACTGTGGTTAAGTGGTTATTTGCTAAACTAATTTCAGGACCTACATGGGGAAACTTGAAATGCTTTAAAACTCATCCAACCTGCAGTTAAATTCAGTACATTTTCTGGACTCATTACCCATCATATTTTCCCAAATTGAATGCTATTTTATGGGATCAGGATCCCCACATAGTTACATAGCCGAAAAGAGACTTGCATCCAACAAGTTCAGCCTTCCTCACATATGTTTTTGCTGTTAATCCAAAAGAAGGCAAAAAAAAACCCAGTCTGAAGCGCTTCCAATTTTGCAACAAACTAGGAAAAAATTCCTTCTTGATTCCAAAATAGCAGTCAGATGTCTCCTTGGATCAAGCAGCTATTACCCCACTAATTAGAAATTATAATCCTGTATGTTTTGTTTTTGGAAGTATTTATCCAATTGCAGTTTAAACATCTGTATGGACTCTGATAAAACCACCACTTCAGGCAGAGAATTCTATATCCTTATTGCTCTTACTGTAAAAAAAACAACTTTTCTTTGCCTTAGACTAAATCTCATTTCTTCCAGCCTAAATGTGTGACATGTATCCTATGTAAAGCTCTTTTTATGAATAGATTTCCAGATAATGGTTTGTACTGGCCAAAATATATTTGTATAATATTATCATATCCCCTCTCAGGCGCCGTTTTTCCAAACTAAAGAAATGTAATTCTTTTAACCTTTCTTCATAACTAAAATGCTCCATTCTTTTTATCAATTTTGTAGCTCATCTCTGCACTTTTTCTAGTGCCATGATATCTTTCTTTAGAACAGGTGCCCAAAATTGCACAGCATATTCAAGATTTACCAGCGATTTATATTGAGGCAAAATTATATTTTCATCCCGAGGATTTATGCCCCTATTTATACATGACAAAACCTTACCGGCCTTAGCAACTGCAGGTTGACATTGCATATTGCTGCCTAATGTGTTGCCTATAACAATTCCCAAGTCCTTCTTGTGTGTTGTGATCCCTAATTCACTACCATTTAGAGTGTAAGTTGCTTGGGCATTCTTTACCCCAAAGTGCAAAACTTAGCATTTCTCTATACTAAATTTCATCTGCCATTTTAGTACCCAGTCCCCCAATCTATCTAAATCCCTCTGAAGCAATGCAATATCCTGCTCACATTTTATTACTTTACAAAGTTTTTTGTCATCTGCAATTTCAGGATAATTTATAAATATGTTAAATAGAAACGGTCCCAAAACAGAACACTGAGGGATATCACTTACCATTTTTGTTCACTTTGAAAATTTACCATTAATGACAACTCATGGTACGCTATCCTTAAGCCAATGTTCTACCCAAGAATATTAATCTAGACCAATTTCTTTTAGTTTAAACATTGGGAGGAACCGTATCAAATGCCTTGGCAAAATCCAAGTAGATCACATTTGCAACACCCTGATCTATACGTCTACTTACTTCTTCGTAGAATGCAATAAGGTTAGTTTGACATGGCTTATGTTTCATAAAACCATGCTGATTATTGCTAATAAAGTTCTTCCCAATGAATTCCTGAAGATTATCCCTTAATAGCCCTTCAAATACTTTCCCAGTCACAGAAGATAAGCTCATATGTCTATAATTTCCAGGCAATGATTTTGAACACTTTTTAAATATAGTAATGATATCTGCCTTCCTCCAATCCTCCAGTACAATTCCTGAAAGAAAAGAATCTTAAAAGATTAAATACAGAGGTTCACTTTCTTCAACACAGCTCCTTAAGTACTCGTGGGTGAATACCGTCACACCCCAGAGCTTTATTTACATTAATTTTCTTTAACTACTGTAGCACCTTGTTGTGACTCATCCAATCAGAAGTTATCTGCATGTTTTTTGCAACAATCATTTGCATATCTCTTGCCATAATTAATATATACTGAAGAAAAATAGTTATTTAAAATTTCTGCCTTTCCCTCGTCTTCATTAACTAACAGACCCATCTCTGTTTCCAGTGTTTCCACCTTCACTTTAATTTTTTCGATATTTTTAGAATTGATGTACTTGAAAAAAAATTGTGGGGTTGGATTTGTTTTCTGTGGCTGTCAATTTCTCATTTTCTAGTTTAGCTACTTTAATTGCCTTTTTGCAAGCATTATTGGTTTCCTTATATCTTATCACATCCTTGGAAAAATTAGGTCATACTTGACAGTAATTTCCAGTGTGAACAACAGGGGGCGATGGTACATGAGGATATGGAGCAGCAACAGAAAATTTGCTTGAATATGACAAGATTATTGGACAAGATTTCAATATAGCAATGCATCAACAGGGATGTGGAAATTTTTATCGCCTGACATCCAGGCAGGAAGATTTTTTTTATTCTTTCAGCCCTGCCCAAGCGGCAGGGCTACCTTTAGGGGAGTTGGTGTCCGGCCAGAAGTGTATCTCCGACAGGTGTAATGAGACGCCATAACTGGGGCAGACTGCAGCTCGTAGGGAGGTGTGAGGAGTGGCAGCAGCCAACTGCTCCTCACATTGTTCAGAACTAATGGCTACCTGTCAACACGCTGTAAGGGGCAAAGTGAACAACTGCTTGTAATCTGTGCTGTGTGTGTGTCAGAGAATGTGTAGTTTATGTGTGTATGTGTCAGTCTGCAGTTTGTTTGTGTATGGATCAGTGTGTATTTGTGTATGGGTCAACATGTGTGTGTCAGTGTGTTTGTGTATGGGTCAGTATGTGTGTGGCACTGTGCAATGTGTTTGTGTATGGGTCAGCGTGTGTGCCAGTGTGTTTGTGTATGACTCAGTGTGTGTATGTGTCAGTATGTTTGTGTATAGGGCAGTGTGTATCACAACCACAGGCAGCCAGCACACACATCACACAGCCAACACACATACACACATCACATACAACCAGCACAGACTGCATACTCGATTTTTAACAAATAGCTCGAGTTTTAACAAATAGCCTTGTCAATGTCCACAGCTCTAGGCAGGAGCCCCAATCCTTTTTTTTTTTTGTGAATTAGATTTTTATTTTGCAACAAAATAGTAGGCATATCAGCCATAGATATGATTAGTAAAAAGAAAATAATGTTGAGAAAAAACAAAAAAAAATTTTGTTTGCCACGCAGGGCAAAAATAAGGTGCATAAACAGGAATATGGATTATAAAATAATTTATATCAAAGTCCTGTAAACAAAACATAAAGTAACATATCTGTTAAAACAGGTAAACCGTATGTGTCCATTCTTGTGTCCGGTGGAGGCAGAAGTAAAATGGATATACAGCAGTAACCTTAAACAGTAAATTAGTGAAAAGCAAAAAGTTTAGGGATCGAATGAACCCCATCCCATGGAGCCAATATCTTGTAACATAAGAACACATTTAGAAAAAAAAGAAAAGAAAAAGATAAGCACATTAAAGAGTCATGCCTTGAATTACTGGGGACACACTGCTGACCATTGGCCGAGGTCCCCGGAGATAGGAGTTCAACCCCCTGAGTGTCACCTCTGTCCTCACATGCGTCTCCTGTCGGGCAATCATACGTCAGTAACCTCCAAAAGTCAGCTTCAAAAACTACAGTCAACCAATGAGTTCATGTCATGTCTCCTGTGTATCCTGTATGGGGCCCTGGGCCAAGAATGTCAATTCATCTAGATGTTGTAAGTCTTCCATTTTGTCAAACCACAAAGTAAGGGGTGGGGGATGTCCCTTTTCCAGTATAGGGATATAGTTTGTTTTGCAGTGTTTAGTATCCGAATAGTCAGGTATTTCTTGTATCTAGCTGTCGAGGTAGTGGTGTGGTACAAAAGGAATGGGGCAGGTCAGAAAGGAGGAGGGTTGTCAAAAAACATCTTCAGAACATTATGAATTGCAGTCCAAAAAGATTTTATCTTCGGGCATTCCCACCAGATATGTTAAAAGGTACCTAAGGCAGCATGACAACGCCAGCAATCTTCATTAAGGGTTGAGTTGATACTGTGGAGAAATTGCGTGTTCTATACCATAATGACAAAAGTTTATACACGGTTTCCTGCATTTTATTGGCCAATGCACAATGGTGAAGCAGGTCACAGATCTTCCCTCCCCCATTGTCATTTCCCATTTGCCCTGAAACAAAGGTAGATGGATGGTTCTTATTTTGTTGGAGCACGTTGTATAATAGGGAGATAGCATGTAGCTGGGGTTCTCGTCATCACATAGAAGTTCCAATTGGGCCACAGACCTGCTCAAGTCTGGGCATTGGGGTATGAAGTCTAAAAAGTGTTTCAGCTGTGTGTATCTCAGTTTATATAGAACGTGCCAGGGGAACCAGCTAATAAGTCAGCCAAAAGAAGGGTTTTGTTCCCGACAACCAAGTGGTGAACTTGAATAGTTGCAGGCAGACAAGGATCCGCCTATCTGAATCTGCTCAATATAAGGGGCAGCATCCATTCCTTGAAATGCTTTCTGAAAGCATTGAGCAAGGGGGCAAAGTTTGTTTGGTAGAGCTGGGAGAGGTTTCTCGTGATCCCGTAAGGTCTGAAAATGGAAATCCCATCTCACCCAATTAAAAACCTTCTTGGCATCTCTGGATAACAGAAGGAAATCCCCTCCCAACATCTGGGCCCGGTGTATCAATGAGAGCACTCTTGTGGTGTGATCTCTGGCCTCTCTATGTGGGATAAAGAACACTTGATCAGGCTTCATTAGGTACGGCAAGAAAGGTCTCAATCTAGTGGCCAGGATTTTCGCAAATAACTTCAGGTCGCACTTCAGCATGGTTGATAGTTCACTGACTGCTCCAAATCCTCTTTAAGTTTTAGGGCAATATTAACCGCCAGTGTCCTATCTGAGATTTTCTGACCCTGAGTGAGTGAATTATACGCCGCCAGAAAGTGCAGGTAGAGGACCTCCACAAATTGTTTATTATAATGCACGGTAAGCCCCTAATACATTTATATGAAATTATTTTGTGTCAGTAAAAGTAGATTTACACACACACAAAAATTCCACCTCCCTGATCAAATACCTTTTAAATATTTCAGTATATATATTCAGCTCGTTGAAGAGACCAATTTTGTTTCAGCCTCTGATCACGGAAATTTTTAACTAACGTCACTTCCCAAGTGGAAATTCTAGGTCTTATGAACAGTGGAGAAAACAAAAAAAGTCTGTTGATAAAGCTATAATGATGTTGGTTTTCTAAGCTTTTTGTAACTCATAGAGATACTTTAAGAAAATTATTCAGTTTTAATGGAGCTGCAGAAAGGTCTCATCAGCTTTGAATTCCATGTCTTGACCTGAAATAAAATCTTCAATAGAAATGGTGGAAATGCTTGATTCAGATATATTGGAAACGCCTGGCAATATTCGGGTTGGACAAATATATTGGGTTTTGAGGATAACTACCAAAATTTCTTAACTAAAAAAATTAATTTTTCAAATTCAAACGTCTTATGTGACTGACATAATGAATGGTCTTGACTTTGATCAAACTTGAGTATTGATGATCCTGCCAAGTGATCCAGGCAAATGATATGTAATTTGTTTTTCTTCTCAGACCTTTTGCTGATTTTTGGAAGAAGCTGCACAGGGTGCACACCAGGTTACTCTGCTGGCATCTTATTCTATCATTATGCTGAAGTTCGCACTTACAATCCACCAATGAAGCTCCTCATGGGTTTCTTGGTCTCATGCCACTATTTAAGAATAATATAGGCTCAGATAGATACGTTTTGACTTTAGCTATTGCAGAGCTCTGTAGCAGAATGGGCCTGGAAAAATCACCTGCATAGGAGCGGATACTAAACCAAGTGTTCTTGACAAATATCTCAACAGCATGTTGGATTCATTTAAGGCTTGCCAAATCACAAATTTGTTAAAATATCAACTGTCCAATTATTGCACTCCATCAGAAGCCGAAGAGAATATTGTAAACAGAGAGCCCTGCTAACTAGAAATGCCAAAATGGGCTTATTCGATTTTATGACAACACACTGGTATGATTTGAATATTTGCTGCCGGTGGTGTCTTAGAAACATAGAATGTGATTAGAACTATTCAGACCATCTAATCTGCCCAATATTGAGATATTTAGGAATACAGGTTACCTGCTCACCTGATATGCTGTTTAAGGCTAATTACTTGCCCCTATCTGAAACATTAAAAAGGGATTTGGAGAAATGGGATGGGAAACTAATTTCATGGGTTTGGAGATTGCATTGCATAAAAATTAAGGTACTGCCACAGGTGCTGTTCTTTATTCAAGCCCTCCTCCTCCTCTTGTCTAGGAGAGGTTTGGAATCTAGGAGAGGTTTGGAATCTCTGCAAAGGGCAATTGACTCCATTATATGACATAATAAGAAACATTGCCTTGCTAGAAATAAGTTATACAGACCAAATCAGTTGGGACTTAGGGCCTTCCTAATTTATTGATGTACTGTTAAGCATCTCAATTGGCCCAAACAGTGATGCGGCTTGTGCTGCCGGAAGAGAGGAAATGGGTTGGCTTGGAGTATGCTCATAGGCTCTGGCCTGCCACCATTTTATATGTAGCATGACAAGACTGAAAGGGCCCTACCAATGACACTGTGCCGGAAAACAACCCCCTCATTACAAATCTGAGACAGAATAAGATTACATTTTGGAATGGCCTCGAGCCCCTTTCCTTTCCGGTATTGCACAATCGCTAATTTCCTCCAAATGTGGGGCCCTGGGACATGGGGGGATTATTACAAGTGGAGGGGAAATTCCCTTGTTTCAGGAACTGAAGTCTGTTTTTCCTTTGGCCACCAGAGATTTATTTCGATATGTGCAGGTTAAAAATTTTGCCCAATCTGAAGGGGTCAAAAAAGTAGCAGAGTTTGTTTCTAAGTTCTGTATATAACCACCTTTATCTATTCGAAGGGATCTGTGCATCCCAGCTCAGTTTTTACTCTCAAAATAGGTACCTGCATATACCAAACTAATATGTCGGTAACATGGACAGTGCCTGCGAGCACGGAATTATATGCACCGATACGGGTACCTGCGTGTAGCAACCTAGAGTCCATGAAGGAAATCCAAAAACAACTTACAAAAAACCTTTAATAAATTATGATTTAAAAAAAAAAAAAAAGTAGCAGAATCTAAATTTATGATGTTTGAATGGTTGTGCCTACAGTGGGTCCTATCAAAAGGGATTAATTACACTTATAATTACAATTATAATATATTTGCTCTAAAGATATGTTAATAAACGTAAAAATTATATAGGGGAGGAACTATTTATTTTTTAAATGGGTGTTAAAATATATCTTTTGATTGGGAAATGTACTTAAGGGACACGGTAGGCACCCAGACCACTTCAGCTCTTTGAAGTGGTCTGGGTGCAATGTCCCATGTCCATTAACCCTACAGTTGTAATTATTGCAGTTTCTGAAAAAAATGCAATAATTACTTCTGAGGTTTAACTCCTTCTCTAGTGGCTGTCTACTAGACAGCCATTAGAGGGACTTCCGGAATCGAAACGGACCTTTGGTCTGTTATCCGAATCTGGACGTCCTCACGCTCTGCATGAGGACATCCAGCGTCAGATTCTTTAAATAACGCTTTCCTATAAGGAAATACTAATGCGAGTGCAGCTATTGCCGCGCATGTGCATTAGGGCTCCCCCGCCAGCTGACATCGGCACCAAAGGACATCTGCGCTGAATTCAGGTAAGTTACTGAAAGGGTTTTAACGCCTTTAACACCAAGGGAGGGGGGATGCAAAGGAGGGGGGCACTGCAGGAGCCTATAGTGCCAGGAAAACTACTTTGTTTTTCTGGCACTATAGAATCCCTTTACTATATGAATGTCTTGATACAGAGATAAACCTTACTTCTGCCAGCCATACTAACATGTTTAGATTGAGCATTATCTAAGAACTTAAACAGGTTCAGGAACGTGCTTTAGATCCTTAATGAAATTGTCTCCAAATAAAACAAAATTTGCTTCTTTGTTTTGTTTGTTCACTGCCATTTTATGAAACAATATGTCTCCCAATTACTAATGTATTCGTGTTATTGAACACACAAATAGCTTAATGAATCCAGCCAGGGAATCTACAGGCTGATCTTCATAGGATACATTTTTTGAGGGAGAATCTAGGAGGTTAAAAACCATGTTTAATGCAATTTTAAGACTTTCTTGATATTTCAGTCATGTTTGTTCAGGTTCTGAATTATTTGGGTCCACTATAGTGTTGCACACACATATAAGTAGTTAATGGCATTTATTTCTACTCACTTCAAATCACTCAAGTGGTCATGGTGGTTGGAGAAACCCTTTAAATATTAACACTTTTTACTTAAAAATTAGTGGTGGAATATATTGTTTTGTATTGCTCCTCCATTAGTAGTCAAGTGCTAGAGGTAAATAGTATAAGTGATTTATTCTTTCAAACAGGCCCCGAGGCAGTGCCATGAATACCAAACTCACTGCCATAACAGAGATGAAAATATAAAAGCCATTTTTCGACGTGGTTTTCCAAGCAATCATTCTGCTTTATTTCTTGTTCTTTTGTATAAAATATTTTGTTTAGGGAATATGAAAGTTCTCATGGCAAAAACCCTGAAATCAGCAAAGCTCTTATGAAAAAAAAAGCATCTTTCACATCGAGGTAACTTCCTCATGAACTATCTCCTCTTGAACTTTGGATTGGGAAAGGTGTGCCTCTGACTTCATCACAGAAAAAAAGAATATTATGTTGTTGTTGAATGATTCTCATGTACGGTATTGCTAATTTGTAAAATCAGCAACAACCATCAACTCAAAATGTCTATATACGTCAGTCTGTTTTATTGCAGTAACTTTATTAGTATAGAAGTTGGTTAATTCTCCAAGGTCATATTTTCATTGTTTGTTGCAATCATGTTAGATTATTAGATTATAATTGAAGATTATTTTGTGTGTCAGACATTTGTGCGGAAAGATAGAAAACTAGCAATACGTTTTTACATTTGTGTGGCAGTAGGACATAAAATTAATGTTTATCTCCTTATTCTGATTTATTCCCCTTTAAGGTCACCTGTACTTCCTAACTTCTCTGCCCACCTCCCAACAGCTCTCGCATTGGCAGTAAATGTTAGACCAATGACCAAGCAGGCACATGCAGAAATATACCTGAAATTACACCCAGCAAAAGCAAAGTTGGAGTCCCCATTTAGAAACTGACATATAATATCTTCGTCCATTTGTCCATTTTGTATATCTTGGTTTGAATTCTGTACTTCCAATGACAATTCTTCACAATTATTTATTTAGTGCATGGCCATTAAAATGTTTAAAAGAAACAAGCACCATAACCATTACATCTTGCTGTGGTGGATATGGTGCTAGGTGTGACCTGCTGCTTCCTAAAGGTCGACGGTGGGCACATACTCTCCACTGTAAACTTAGCTCATTGGGCTTAGCTCATTGGCTGAATGTGGTAAGCTAACCATCTCAGCAAAAAAAAGCTTGACCTGCTCCTATTGAGCTTCCATCTCTTCTTCGAGCAGAGAGTAGGACTGGAATGGTACGCAAAAGACCCCAAGTAAAAAGTCAAACTGATACTAAACTGTTCAGCATCTTACATGGGGGGCCAGGATACTCCTGGCACTATAACCATCATAGCGCGCTGTAGTGCTTATGGTGCTTAAAGTGTTCCTCTAGGGAAATAGATATACGTTTTTTTTTGTTTGTTTAAGCAATTGAAGGGAAAGAAAGAGAAAAAAAAATGAAGAAGAGGGAAAGAGAGAGGAAGGAGAAAGAAAGACAGCGAAAGGGGTAAGATAGGGAAGAAAAAGAGAGAAAAAAAAGGGGGAAAAAAAGCAAAAAAACCCACTAAATTCTTGTATGTGTTATGCCTCTATTTAGAGCTCAACTGTCAGGATTACAGAATGATCCAGCATGTAGAATTGTGTAACACAGAGGACTGATCGGTAACGTATACCGGACCTTAGAATGGCCGGACTAACGTACCAAAGAATAGTCAGGAATAGCCTGGCCGGACTAACGTCCCAAAGAATAGTCAGGAATAGCCGAGGTCAAGGGAAACAGAAAGAGACACAACGATAAGGAAAAGCCAGGAGTCAAGGATGCCAGAAAACAGGGAAGTCAAAAACAATGACAAATAACCAGAATTACCAGAATCAATAACGCGCTCTCGGACAACCACAAGGGAAACCACAACAGGGCACTGAGCAGGATGAGAACTGAGCCTAAATACCCCTCCTCTAGATGTGATGGGCTGTAACTGGCCTTTGACCCCAAAGTCAGTTACCAGGTTTCCATTTGCATAATTGCTTCTCAGCATTAACCCTTCTGTGGATTTGGTTGCTGCTCGACACAACTTTGCCTGTGTGGACAGTAAATGCCATTAACCACATTTTTATAAGCGAATGAATACGTGACATCAATGCAGACATAACAGGGTGTTATTTGTTTGTTCTGTTTCGATTCAATTTGATCTGATCTATATGTTTAGATTTAATTTGATTGATTTAATGAGCAATACGAGTGTAATATGCAAAGTACTTGTCATTCACCCTTAACCTAACCCTTAGCCTCTTTAGTTCTCTACCTGCTGTGATTTGTTTTAAAAAATCTTATACTATCTTATACTATTATGTCCCGAACGGTTCGCCGAACGGTTCACCGTGGACAGCGAACATATGCGCTGTTCGGTCCGCCCCTTATTCGTCATCATTGAGTAAACTTTGACCCTGTACCACACATTCCAGCCAATCAGCAGCAGACCCTCCCTCCCAGACCCTCCCACCTCCTGGACAGCTCACGAAGAATGCAGCTTCACAATGAATGTAAAATGGATGCTGTCCAGGAGCTGGGAGGGTCTGGGAGGGAGGGTCTGCTGCTGATTGGCTGGAATGTGTCTGCTGACTGTGAGGTACAGGGTCAAAGTTTACTCACTGATGACATAGGGGGCGGACCGAACAGCGCATATGTTCGCCGTCCGCAGCGAACTGTTCGGGACATCACTAATTATGATGATTAGAGAAAAAGGTTAATGAAAAGGATGGATAATATATTTTATTATGTATTTTTGTTTTACAACAATTCTCACTGGTTTATGCTATATGCACCACTATGTCGGTAATTTCCCACTCAAGAATTTTTTTGAGGGGGCTCTGAATTGGGACTTTAAGTTTTCCCCCCCAAGGCTGAGTATTCAAGAATCGATGTTGGCCTTACCAATTCAAGAACAGCCTCACTGTTGGCTCTTAATGATAAGAGCTCTTTGTATATATTTATAGATTTTCTTTATTTCCTTTTTATTTATTTATTTACTTACTTACTTACTTACTTATGTACCTAGTTCCTCACCCCTCATCCATGGAAGGAAGTGCTTATATGAGATCTTACTTAATTGCTATTATACATAATATAGAGAGGCAGGGAAAAATGTGAAACAAACACATGCTGCCTTTCTTACTTAAAGATATTTTTGGAAGGGACCAAATACGTTTACACTTTGTTAAGCTTGAGCTGTGCCCGCTAGATTGGTGCTTTTCATAACTTTTTAGATCTGACACATGACGACTACCCAACTTAAAATTCTCTCTCATAATGTCAAGGGTTTGAACCATCCTCATAAAAGATGTATGGCGCTCCAAGACATGCATAACTCAGAAGCAGCAATTTTAAGTTTCCTCAGTTAAAATGTCAGAAATACCCTAAGGCATTCCATGCTTACTCTCCTCATAAATCAAGAGGTGTTGCTATTTATTTTCATGCAGATTGGTCCTTCACTCTTGAAAAACTATATGATGTTAAAAATGGCAGGACTCTGATCTTATTGGGCATTCTGAATGGCATACAACTAACAATAGTAAACCTATATGCACCCAATGAATCACAACAAACCTTTTTTCAAGGTGCATTCCGCAAGATTGCACAGAAGAAGGGACATGTTATTATATGCGGTGACTTTAACAGCACACTAGATCCCTTATTGGATATACAGAGAAGTCATAACAAACCATGTACTTCGGCTTCATTTAATCTTAGTAGCCATTTAGCGAACTTACTGCATTCTAATGATTTGCATGATACATGGAGTAATTTATACCCCTCTGCTAGAGATTACTTATTTTTCCCATGTACATACATCACAATCACATATTGATATGTGCCTTGTGGTGAAATCCACAATTTCCAATGTCACAGATGTTATCATAGGTTTACGTACATGGTCAAACCATGCTCCCATTAAAATAAGCCGCCTCATGCAGCTCGAGGAAGGGGCAAGTGGAGGCTAAATGAAGCGTTGATAGATACCCCTGAGAATCGCTAAAATAGAAATTGCCTTAAACAACTATTTCTTTATATATTAAATTTTAAAATAAGCATCTTACATATTAGGAGTATAACGACCGATCTTCTCATAAGTAACAGAATAGGAACTACCTTAGGGAATTTAGGATATATATCAGCAAGGAAGTAATACACAGAAACTTGATGATTGAGAATTAACAATTGGAATACAAATCCCATACATAAAAATAATAAAATGATTACATGTATAACTATGCCTATTTGCACATCTATATCTGTCTGTCATAAACATAAAGAGTATATATATACACAAAATATTGATATGTTGTGCTGTACATGACAATATTGGGGCAAAATTGAGTTTCTTTCAATTATCTTGTTGATTTTTTTCAGGGGGGTGGAGGGGAGAGGTGGGCATGGGGGGATATGCAGCATGTTATATCACATCCTAATGTGACAATTGCCAAGTAATAATCTTTCTTCATGTAATTTATTGTATGGATACTCTGTAAACTTGTAAACGCAGCTTTTTGTTTTTTTCCCTATGTTACTATTCTCTAGTGACATGAAATGTTTTCTTATTATTTCCATTGTCATGTCTTGAAAATACTTAATAAAACATGAAATTTAAAAAAAAAAAAGTGTTCCTCTATAGGCAACCAGACCACTTCAGCTCAATAAAAGTGGTCTGGGTGCCAGGTCCCCCAAGTTTTAACACTGCAGCTGAAAACATAGTTTCAGAGAAACTGCTTTGTATATACCGCAGGGTTAATCCAGACTCTAGAGGCTGTCTCCCTGAGGCGCTTCCCCAATTTACACGGAGTAAATCGCACTTATTTGACGCTGGACGCACGGAGTCCAGCGTCAAATAAGATCCCTATAGGAAAGCATTGAGTAATGCTTTCCTATGGACGGGATTTAATGTGTGCGCGCCTTTGACCGTGCATGCGCATTTGGCTCCACTCGGGAGCAGACGTCGGTGGGGAGCTGAGTTTACCAGCGCCGAGGGAGCCTGGTGCAGGATTAAGGTAAGTGGCTGCAGGGGTTTTAACCCTTTCAGTGCCGAGGGAGGGGGGCACTCCAAGAGCCTATAGTGCCAGGAAAATGGGTTTGTTTTCTTGGCACTATAGGATCCCTTTAATCTGCAAGTATTAATTAAAAAAAACAAAACTTAAAACTTTTCACAATATACCCGTAGTATTTTCAGCAGTTTCTCACATTAACCCTTTGTGCACATAACCCGCAGTAAAAATGTGTATATATGTGTTTGTATATATAAAGTATGCTGGGTTGGTTGTAAAAATATTTTTGTAGTCAATGTAGCACTTGTCAATAAAAAGCAGTGGTTGAGTATTGTTAATGCCAAAAGCCAACAGATGTTTTCAGGTACAAAATCCTGACACGCTTCCTTGGTCCACTTCTTAGCATTTACAATTTAGAAAATTTAAAGTTTTGGACAAAAAGTTGTATTTTCCAGTTACATGCAATAGCAACTCTACCAGGACACAATAAAAAGGCTACTTTTTGTTTGAGTTGCAAATAATTTATTGTAATTGTGAACAGAAAAAAGTGCAAAATTTACAAAAAAACAATAGTTAAAACTGGTCTATTTTACACTAAAATGTTGCAGTTTGGTATTTAGTTCACTACAATCTGATACGTAGTTAATACAACCCTTACAGGGTTATTTACTAAAGTGAAATTTCAAGTGCATTTCAAATTTAAAGGTACTCTCCAGTGCCGGGAAAACAAACTGTTTTCCTGGCACTGCAGGTCCCCTCCCCTTCCCACCCCCCCCACCCCAAGTGACTTACCTGTATCCAGTGTCGATGTCCCTCGGCGCTGGTTCAGGGTCCCCCCATGCTCCTATTGCGCATGCGCGGCCGCCGGCGGGGGAGACCTAATGCGCATTGGACCTCCCCATAGGAAAGCATTGAAAAATGCTTTCAATGCACATAGCGTGAGGACGTCCAGCAACGCTATAGCACACGGAATGTGTACTATACACACGGAAGTGCCCTCTAGTGGCTGTCTAGTAGACAGCCACTATAGGAGGAGTTAGCCCTGCAAGGTAAATATTGCAGTTTATGAAAACTGCAATAATTACACTTGCAGGGTTAAGGGTAGTGGGAGTTGGCACCCAGACCACTCCAATGGGCCGAAGTGGTCTGGGTGCCTGGAGTGTCCCTTTAAAAGTCAAAATAGCTTAACAGGAAAATGTATCTATAAGTCGGCTATGCCTACAGTTCGGCTACTCTGGCCTTAAATTTGAAATTCACTTTGAAGTCTCACTTTCATAGATAACCTTGTTATATACTTTTCTAAAGAATTTCTCTGTATGGACAGAAAGTCATAGGCTGAGTGTGGGAGCTGATGCATTCAGTCTATTACAATATCCAAGGGGAAATCTTCCACATTGGAGTCCTGCGATGCCTGAGGAAAAGCAAAAGGGTCGAGCAAGCAGGTTACATTGAGAGAAGTTTGGGGTTAAACTGTTTGAAAACGGTTTACCCTTGTAAAGTATGACAAAGCCCAGGACCGCCATACCCTATAAAACTTTAATTGAAGTTATAAAGCATGGTGCTTCAAACTTACCTGCAGTCCATTGGGCACAAGACATTTACTATTGTGCAGCAAGTAGACTCCAAGTAAGTTGTCAAACCATTCTCAAGCTGTTTGACTGCTTACCCTGGGAAGGTGCCAGGGCACTCCTGAGACCATAACCACTATAAGGGGCTGTAGTAGATATAGTGCTTGAAATATTTCTTTATATACACACATTCAGGATTTATTAAAAACACTCTCTTTTGTTTTTTTTGTTTTTATTTTTCATGTGGAAAGGTAACAGATTCATGAATTTGGCCACAACAGCCTCGACACAACGAGTAGAATCAGTGCATATTAAATACAAGGCATTGTTGTGTGCTAGTCACACACATTTTATATTTACAATAGGTCACATTGTTATAGTGAGGTTTTGAAATCTAATAACTGTGGGGGTGGAAGACTTCTGTCTGCCTAAGACACCCTAAGTTCTGTGGAGTCGTGGGTGGAGGGGGGAAGGCAGTTACAGCTAAGTCCAGTGGCTGTTCCCAATTCCAGATCGTGCGACTATAAGTTATGGGTGTTGGGTGTGTCTCTTGGCCCTTCCGAGTTTGGACAGGAAGCGAGTTGCGGTAGTTGCGGGGTCTCTCTATGTGTGCCCTTTCTAGGACTATGTCCGCTCCTCTTTTTGTCCCTGATTGTAGCTATTGGTGGGTACCCATGTGTGCGGTGCTCTAGGTGTCCAAAGGTGTCTTTTTGGCCCTAGTGGTAGCTGCAGGTTGTTCCTAGTCAGTGTAGTAACCAGAAGTTTGTGTCTAGGTATATATATAAGTCGCTGTAGTGTGACAGGATCAAGTTGTGCCCTTGGGGCTTTAGGCTAGGGGTATCAGACCTTGCGGTGAGCTTGATTCCAGTCAGGGATACTATGTTGCCCTTGATGTAGTTTCCCATTAACCCCAGGGAGGGGGGTGGGGGGGGATTGTTATCGGAGCTGGTGTGCTTGGCTCTGGTGGGCCTTTTTAGCACTGTAATGGCCGTCAGAGTGTGGGAGAACTACATATAACTTAGATGAACAGTCTTATTAACGTAAAATATTTAAACTAATTAAACTAAGGCCTATGAGGCCGTCGGTGAGGCAGTTAGTTCAGGTTTTGGTTTTCGGGCCTCTGCTTGTTCCAGGGGTTGCGGATGAATCTGTGCTCGTTGTCTCTGGTCGATGATCTGGCTGTGTTGCTGAGGTCGCTGCGAGGTTCGATATTCCCAATGCGGTCATCAGTGCTGGGCCCTCTGTGTGGTCGGTGGCCCTGTAGTGCTTGTCATCTTTAGTGATCCAGAGAGTTCCTGGTGTTGCCCATCTATAGGCGACTCCTGCGGCTTGGAGTTGTTTGGTGATTGGTTGCATACTTTTGCGCCATATCAGTGTGGCCCTGCTCAAGTCCTGAAAGAAAGAGTTTGCTGTCTTCAAAGTCAAGAGGTGTCTTCCCTTGGATAGCTGCCATTAGCCCCAGTTTGTCCAACATTGATTGGCATCTCAATATTATGTCCCGTGGGGCTGAGTTGGGTGCTTGTGGGGATTTGGCTATCCTGTAAACCCCGTCGAACTGGAACGTTTTGGATTGTCTAGTCGGCAGGAGTGTGGCCACAAGGCATCTGGTGAAGTGTGGCAACTCTTCCAGCGGTATTGATTCAGGTACCCCTCAGAATTTTATGTTTTTTCAGTGCCCTCTGTCATCTAGGAGGGTAACTTGCCTGGACATTGTCGCTTGTGCAGCTTGAAGGTGTCGCACCTTCTCCCCCAGTTCCTGGTAATTCTCTCTTAGTCCCTTTACCTCCTCTTCTACCGCCTGAGTGCGCGTGGACACGGCGTGCACGTCTAGTTTAAGCACAGCCAGGTCCGCTTCCCACATTTGTCTTAAGTTCTTTTGCAGGCCTGTCAGCATAGCCTGTATATTTTGTTTTGAGGCCGGTGCGCTGGCTTCTGGCATCCACGTGTGTGTGGGGTGTTGGGGATTAAGGTGTGGGCTGTCTAGCGGTTCTCCCTCCTCTGATGGTACCGGTGATGTTTCACGGGGGGTCTGTGCCTTTACTGCGCCTGGGGCCTGTAACATTTGGCCTATGTCGCGCTGCGGTTTCGGGGCATTTTGGGGCAGTTTCTGCGTCCCATCTCACCTGAGCTGTGTGTGCTGCCTCCCCGCCCGGTATGCCTTGCCGCCTCGCGTCTATTTTTTTGAGCCGGGTGTCAGGAGAAACGGCATCGGTGGTCGCAGTGGGGTTCCCTGCGGTCTGTGGCTGAATGTGTGGCCGGGATTAATATGAGATGCCTCCAATGTTGCCGGATTGCCGTGCGGTACCTCGGAGCCCCGGCAATGTGCGTCCGCTCCGGTACGTTGCTCACTCTCTTTTGTGAGGGTTTTTGTGATAATAGTTTACTGAGCAGCATTAAAGGAAATCTATAGTGCTAGGAAAGCAAAGTTGTGTTCTATTTACTTTTATTGCCTCTACCCTTATCACTTACCTGATAACTGGCATAACTGGAATTGGCTACAATTAGATTTTTTGGATCAGTATAAAAGAAGGGGGTTCAAAATTTAACTTGATGGATTTAACTTTGTATTCAATCAACCTGGACTGTTGGTGGTCCATGAGGACTGGGTTTGGGAACACTGACCTAGACTACTATGTAACTATATACAGTACTATGTAACCATGAGAAAGGCATTGACACAAGCCATTACATAACTACCAGTAAATGTATTACTTGCCTACAAAAATCTCAGTAACCCACTGCCTCCAGCATCACCTTTTGCTCTTCCTTTTATAAGAATCCCTCTGGGGGAGTGAGTGATATAGGCCTGCAGGCAGAAAAGACAATTAAAGAGTACTATGAACTCATTCTGTTAAAATATTTAGAACTTTTTTTTTTTACAACCATGGACAATAAGCATGTATTTCCCATCTCCTTTGCAGAATGACACAAGAAAGGAAAAGAGACAAAATATTTTTTCAAAAATTGCCATATACATACATGAACTTTCCATGCAGTAGATAAACAGATAGCTTCATACTTCACACAGAGGATGTAAAGAATCTATCATCCAGCTACCTCAAAGTGCATCTGAATATTATTTGCCATTGCATGAGTGCATTTTTTCAGTATTGATTACAGGAGTGAGTAGACAATTGCTGCACCAGTTAAGCATGTGGCAATACAGTGAACACCAGAGAGGCATTCTGTTATATTAGGTGGGCACAAATTGTATAAGAGGTGTTAAAAATACTTCTTAGCTCAGTAGACACACATAATGCAGAGAAATGCAAATACCATAATTTTCCACTAAGTATTAATGTTTTGTTTTTTCATTGGCCAAAAAATAATGCATGTGGCATTAGTTAGATGACACCAGAGTCGAATTACACATTAGGTAACTATCTGAACCTGTAGCCCAGCTCTGAACGGGCCCTCCTCGGACTGCGGAGATCAAAAGATTAAATAAAACTGATTCCTTTGCAGTCCCTTCTGGTTCTGGCACTCAGTGATGGTGTCAGAACACAGACTTGATGTTGCAAAGGGATTGCACTGGACTACCAGGAAACCTATTATTATCCCCATTTCTGGGAAGGGGGGTAAAAGCTATATAAAAATAAGGGGAATTACAGTTTGGGGAGACTGTATCTAAAGTTCCCTCCCCACATACTTTGCAACTCACTTCACTGAGATTTCTACAATCCATCCACTACCAACTTTTCCCTTAACCACACTCCCCCAGCCATCCTTTGCTCATTTGCCCAAGAGGTTCCTGCTCTGCTCTATTCCTCCCGCCCCACCACATGTTCCCTCGATCCTATTCCTTCGTATCTCATCTGCACTTTGTCTCCTTCTCTTGCTCTGCCTCTCACTAAAATTTTCAATCTCTCCCTCTCCTCTGGCATATTTCCTCTACCCTTCAAACATGCAACCATTACCCTGATTCTGAAAAAGCCCACCCTTGACCCCAATTCACCATCCAACTTTTGCCCTATCTCGCTACTGCCGTTTGCCTCCAAGATCCTTGAGAGAGTTGTGTATGCTAGATTGACAGACTTCCTTGAATCCAACTCTCTGCTTGACCCGCTTCAATCTGGATTCCACGCTCGTCACTCTGTTGATCATCAACAGCTTCTTCTCATCCTCAGTAATCTCAGTCTATGAGATACCGCTCACTCCTAGTGCTCTTTCTACCTCTACCAGCGCTCTTTCAGTGTTTCTTTCTCTGGCATGCCTCTTCTCCCCAATCCCTCTCTGTTGGTGTTCCCCAAGGGTCTGTCCTTGGTCCCCTATTGTTCTCAATCTACACTGCCTCCCTTGGTAAACTCATTAGCTCCTTTGGCTTCCAGTACCATTTCTATGAGGATGACACACAAATTTATCTGTCCTTCCCTGATTTCTCACCACCCCATTTGACTCGTGTCTCTGACTGCCTCTCTGCTATTTCAAACTGGATGGGTGCTCACTTCCTTAAACTGAACTTGTCCAAAACAGAACTTCTGGTCTTTCCTCCCTCAAGTGTTGCTACTCCCTTGTCTGTTTCCCTCCAAGTCAATGGCACTACCATCCGCTCTACCCTAACCTTTTGTGTCACTATGCCCTTCTCCCTCTAGCATGTAAGCTCATTGATCAGGGCCCTCAATCCCTCAGTTCCTGTGCGTCCAACTTGTCTGGTTACAGATACGTGTCTGTTAGTCCACCCATTGTACAGCGCTGCGGAATTTGTTGGCGCTTTATAAATAATAATACGGTCACTCCCCACACACACTTAGCTTCTATACATGGTCACCCCCTCATCCTGTCACAAATTATCCCTCTCACTCAATCACACTCACTCCTCCTCGCCACTGCCACCCTAACTCTGTAACACTCACCCCTCAGCCCTGCCACACTCACTCCCGAACTCTGCCAAACTCACCCCATTAACCCTGCTACACTCAACACTGTTACACTAACCTACCGTGCCAACTCAACCTCCCAATTCATGTCACACTCACCCCCTCACCTTGCCACACTAACCCTATCATAGTCATCCCCTGAAGATATTTGTAATCAGACACAGTCATTTACCATAGTGACATCACAGAACCCCTCACAGTGACCGGCCTGGGGTCTCACAGAGCCCCTCACAGGGACCAGCCTGGGGTCTCACAGTGCCATCACAGAACCCCTCACAGTGACCGGCCTGGGGTCTCACAGTGCCATCACAGAGCCCCTCACAGTGACCGGCCTGGGGTCTCACAGTGCCATCTCACAGTGACCGGCCTGGGGTCTCACAGTGACCGGCCTGGGGGTCTCACAGTGCCATCACAGTGACCGGCCTGGGGGTCTCACAGAGACCGGCCTGGGGTCTCACAGTGACCGGCCTGGGGGTCTCACAGTGACCGGCCTGGGGGTCTCACAGTGACCGGCCTGGGGGTCTCACAGTGACCAGCCTGGGGGTCTCACAGTGACCAGCCTGGGGGTCTCACAGTGACCAGCCTGGGGGTCTCACAGTGACTGTGACTGGGTTCACAGTGCCACTGCTTTCCTCATGACTGCCTAAGTCTCAAGCAAAGCACACAGAGCCTCACAGTGACCGCCTGGGGTTCATTAGTGTGCCATCACAGAGCTCCCTCACAGTGACCAGCCTGGGGTCTTACAGTGACTGGCCTGGGGGCTACAGTGACCGCCTGGGGTTCTACAGTGACCGCCTGGGGAGTCTCACAGTGACTGCCTAGTCTCTGCTACAGTGACCGCCTGGGGTCTCATACAGTGCCATTAAGAGAGCCTCACAGGACTGCCTGGTCTCAGGACCGGCCTGGGGGTCTCACAGTGACCGGCCTGGGGGTCTCACAGTGACCGGCCTGGGGGTCTCACAGTGACCGGCCTGGGGGTCTCACAGTGACCGGCCTGGGGGTCTCACAGTGCCATTACAGAGCCCCTCACAGTGACCAGCCTGGGGTCTCACAGTGACCGGCCTGGGGTCTCACAGTGCCATCACAGAGCCCCTCACAGTGACCGGCCTGGGGTCTCACAGTGACCGGCCTGGGGTCTCACAGTGACCAGCCTGGGGTCTCACAGTGACCAGCCTGGGGGTCTCACAGTGACCGGCCTGGGGTCTCACAGTGACCAGCCTGGGGGTCTCACAGTGACCAGCCTGGGGGTCTCACAGTGACTGTGACCGGCCTGGGGTCTCACAGTGACTGTGACCGGCCTGGGGGTCTCACAGTGACTGTGACCGGCCTGGGGTCTCACAGTGACTGTGACCGGCCTGGGGGTCTCACAGTGATTGTGACCAGACTGGGGTCTCACGGTGGACGCACTCTCACCTCTTCCCCTCAGACCCGCCCCTCTCCTCCGCCCGCTGACTCCACCGCGCGCCGCTCGCCATCTCCCTTACCTCCAATGGCCATAGATGAGCCGAGCGCCGCCAGCCAATCGCAAAGAAGGTGTGAGCACAGGCGCCCTGTGATTGGCTGTTGCCGCATGACAATACTCAGCCTGGCGAGTTTCTTCCTTTGGAGCAAGCAGCAGGAGGGGAGGGGATTAGCTGTTGACAGGTTCTCCCGTCACTCCCCGCGCTCTCCCTGTCTGAGCTCCCTCTCCCATTACCTGGCTGCTGCTGCTCCTGCCGCCACTGACTGTCATTACACGCCTGCTGCATTGAAGGGTTCGGTGATTTCTAGCAGCCAGCATGCCAAGCCAGGTGAAAGCAGCCGGGGAGGAGGCTGGGGCAGAGGAGCTGACAATCTATCCGCCTCCTGCACCCCTGCAGGAACATGCATACATCTCCAGCTTCAGCAAATACAATGAACTATACCTCAAATCCATCCACAACTCACAAGGTATTATTATTATTATTATTACTCCTTCTATACAACATCCTCAGCCTCCTGGCAGCTCACATCTGGGGGAAATAGGAGAACATAGATAAATAAATATAATGTCTGTCTATAAATATAGACCATTGCTCTTCTACTCAAATTTACACAATGTAATTTAATATATACTCCTTTTTTATATTTATTTTAAATCAGTCTAGTATTTTAATTATCTGAGACTAGAAAGGGATGCTTTATTACCTTTTTGTTGTAAAAATAAAGTTATAATATTTTCTTAAAATTATAAATGCATATTCATATTTTGAATACTGTTATTGCTTTTTGACTTTATTTCTATCTTTATTTTCCTTTCCTCCCCCCATCTTCTTTCCTTTTACTTCTTGTCCTATGAAGAATTCTGGATGGAAGTTGCTTCAGAATTCTACTGGCAAACACCCCCTTCTGGAAAGGTGCTGGATTATAATTTTGACATTACCAAAGGCAAGATATTTGTGGAGTTTATGAAAGGAGCGAAAACCAATGTATGTTACAATGTTCTGGACAGAATTGTCCTGGAGAAAAACCTGGGGGACAAGACGGCGTATTTCTGGTAATGTTCACTCTTCAGAAAGTTGTAAAACCACACCATGAGCTAAATAACACAGCAAATTCTTACAGAACACGCTGAACCAGCCTTGGTTGTGCACACATATAAACACTTAGCATCATTCTGATTTGTAACGTTTACTAGGAAGCTGTAAGTCGCTTCCCTTGTTTAAAATCATCCCGGAAATATGTTTTGTGTTTAAAAATAAGAGAATAAGTGAAACTGTACACTTGAATGTAAACCCAAGATGGTTTTTATTTAAGCATTAATAATGCTTTAATAAAAAAAACAAAAAGCTCATGACCACGCAATAGTACATTTAAAAGACCACTCAAGGTTTGAAAACCGTTAAACTGGTTAAGGTAAGACTGTGCCCAGGACCTACAGGTACCATTACAACTTCATTAAGATGATTGGGGAATACCGGCAAAACAGTGTAAACTCATCAGTTTGATGGATTTTTCTTAAGCATAAACACATACTTTTAATAGCTTTGGAATTTCAGGAAAAATATCTTAATATATTAATATTTTTTTTTTCCTATTTATACTATTTGTAAGAAACCTCAGAGAGTTGAAAGGTTAATTTTAACATGGTATGTTATGTCTAAATACAAATAAATATTAGAGTAGTTGAATAGTTCATTATTTTGGACTTGCTATTCCATGCATTTTTGATTTGCGTAGGAAAAATAATTAAAATTTCAAATTTAAACTGTCAAATATGCAGACTAATGTGGGAGTTGTTCGACCAGATTCTAGTTGTTGTATATCTACATCTACCATGAACCTCCATCACCAGGTTGCTGTCTTTGTGGAACGTGTTGAACTGTAATAAGAGTCACACACCAAGAGTCATAAACCCCCCTGCCCCTGTCAACTTTTACAGAGTATATCCTAAACTCCCTTTACTAACACTTAAAGACCATGAGCTGCATATTTGCTTGATTGGCAGTTCGGGAGAATGCTGTGCACGGCTTCATTTACAAAACTGTAGGGCTTTATGGCATATTTAGTTTAGTTGTGGTGAGTAGATTCGTCCATCACACAGCATGAATCGTCTAACTTCTCTATTATTTCCTTCTGAATGGGTTACTCAAGACCAAAAATCAATGTTTTCAGAAAAAGCTGGTTTTAAGTAGAGTAGCCTTTTGTGAAGTTGGTCACCCCCCAAAATTAAAGGAACACTCTGGGCACCAACACTTAATCTAAATGAAGTTATGGTGCCACGAGGTCCCTGGCGCTGGCTGACCTTAAGGGGTTCAACTGTCAGCTGGCACACTGTCAATCAGTGATTCCCCATTCATAAAACTGGCTTAAAAATGAACTTACCTTTTTCAAGCCAGTTTTATGAATTGGGAATCGCTGAGAGCGTCACGTGACTGCTCTAGGCCAATCGGTAATGCCACTGCAAGAACCTTCCGGTTTCCTGATTTGTGTTGAAAACGGAAGGACAGAGAGGCAGCGAGATTTGGCACTGGAACACAGACTTTGGGGGTTATACTGGTTAAGAATGGCTTATCATGTTAAGGTGAGCCAGTACAAGGGACCTTCTGGCTCTAAAACCACTTTATTTAGATGTAGTTGTTATGGTGCCTAAACTTCTCCTTTAAAAAATAAATAAAGATATGCTAATACTTACTTCTATGTTCTGGGCTGCCTAATGGCACTGCCAGAGGTGGTGTTATACCTCCAACAGCTGAGGGGTTATTGTAAAGTGAAACACTGCACATACAGACTCTGGGCACCGTGACCACTTCATATCACCGGTTATGGTGTGTTTTTTTTTAATTATTATTATAATATTATTGTACATTACATCATTTTATATGTAAGTGTTTTTTCACACAGCCAGGCTTAAAGACTCTAATGCTAGCATTAAGTCCTATTAATAGCGAAGGGTAATTTTCATGACAAATATGTAGTTGACATTAAGTGGCAGTTAACATCTAAAAATAAAACTAGGTCAAGTACATTTCAATATCATCCACTCTTTGTACTCATCACAAAATAGCAAACCAGGATGATGAAATCTGCAGTAGGCAACAGTTTCCCAGAACGTAACAGTCAGGGCCGGGCAGTCTGTAAAGCAAAAAAAAAAAGGTAGATGCCAAGCGTGCAAATCTGCTGTAATAGCCATCACAAGACAAATAAAGGACTTTAGGCTGTGGTGGGAAAGCAGCGTAGTTCACCATAATCACATAATCTAAAATAATGGCTACTATAGCCTCTGACTCTTATAGTGACCAACAACACAAACAAGGAGATTCTGGTGATCATCAACATATCTAACAGATATGGTTTACTGGGTCTTTCAATTAATACATACAATATTATAATTATCTAAATATATGAATTTCTGAGAAAAATTGTTTGTTTTTTGTTTTTATTTTGTCTTTATTAGGCATTTTACAAATCAATATTATTTTTGTTCTTTTCTTCAGAGGCAAATAACTGGTTTGGACCCATCTCACTATGGTCCTTTTTATTTCTCGTTTGTTTTATTTTTTGTTCTTTTGCATTTCTATATTCTTTTGTCTGTGAACCCATTAATGTCTCTTTTTCCCACTCTCGGATCTAGTGCTCACAATATAATTTTTGGTTCATTTTAGGAGAGAGTGAGTAGGTGACTTAATGTTAGACAATGCTAACAATAGCAGGAACTTTTCAGATTCCACCATGGGTATGTCTCTTAATTGGTGGAATACCTGGTGCCATGCTAATAACCAATCAGTATGAGGAGTTATAGAGAAGTTGTAACCGACTCAAATCTACCTAGTCGTATAAAAGTATACACATGACATCTCCTACTCAGTGGACAGTTCTGCTCTGCATTATACGCTTTGGGAATCAGCTGTCCTTTGTAGCTCTGACATTTTATGGCAATGCTTATGAACAGGGGCGGACTGACCACTCGGGCACTTCGGTCATGGACCGAGGGCCCGAGGCAGTCAGGGGCCCGGCCGCACAGCCATGCTCCAGCTGGAGAGATCAGAGATCAGATCAGAGATCTCTCCAGCTGGAACGGCAAAATAATAAAATAAAACTTTTTAATTGATAGGTTGTGGGGCCCCTGATGCAGCGCGGGGCCCCACAACCTACCGTTTTGCTAGTCACCCCCCCCACCCCATGGAGACCTGGCAGCTTCAGCTCCTCTCTGCCAGGTCTCCTGCTTCCTCTCCCATGCGGCTCTGTGTGATGGGAGAGGCCAGGAAGTGACATCACTTCCTGTTTACTCCTCTCACACAGAGCCCAGCATGGAGAAGGAGCAGCAGGCGGGGAGAGAAGAGGGAGCAGAGATGCAGGTAGGCACCAACCACCCCCTTCCCCCCCCCTCACTATCACCAGTCACCCCCCTCACTGTCACCAGTCACCCCCCCACTGTCACTAGTCACTGTCACTAGTCACCCCCCTCACTGTCACTAGTCACCCCCCCACTGTCACGTCATCCCCCCTCACTGTCACAGTCACCCCCCCCACTGTCACTAGTCACCCCCCACTGTCACTAGTCACCCCCCACTCTGTCACCCCCTCACTGTCACTAGTCACCCCCCCACTGTCACTAGTCATCCCCCCTCACTGTCACTAGTCACCCCCCCACTGTCACTAGTCATCCCCCCTCACTGTCACTAGTCACCCCCTCACTGTCACTAGTCACCCCTCACTGTCACTTGTCACCCCTCACTGTCACTAGTCACCCCCTCTCTCACTCTGTCACTTGTCACCCCTCACTGTCACTAGTCACCCCCTCCCTCACTCTGTCACTTGTCACCCCTCACTGTCACTAGTCACCCCTCACTGTCACCCCTCACTGTCACTAGTCACCCCCTCCCTCACTCTGTCACTTGTCACCCCTTACTGTCACTAGTCACCCCTCACTGTCACTAGTCACCACTCACTGTCACGTGTCACCCCTCACTGTCAC
>OW240915.1:235895092-235957661 GCA_933207985.1 Pelobates cultripes
AGACTGTTGCTATGTTTCCAGCAATTTAGTGGTATTTATATTCTAAGCGATATCTATTTCTTTTACCGCTATTCACCTCCTGGCCATATTCACAAGTTAGTAGGTGGATACACCACAATTGGTTTGAACGACCAGAATGCTGCTAATTTCTCAGTCTTATTCTAAGTACACTTGGGATATACGGCAGCACACTGTTCTTGGATATAAACAACCAACAATGCCTGGTACGAAATAGCAACAAAAGGTGACAGGTTCAAAATAGGCTGTTGCCTCTCTATGACAAGGCTATACATCTAATGTTTCTATATTTTGTCGTTCATTTCCTCAATCTAATCCTATTTAGTTGGATTATCTGTCTAGCTCTGATGTACCTATATATTCCTATCTAACTGTCACAGATTGTTACTATTTAAATTGCAACATTAGTTTGACAGCAAATCAAACTCAGGTGTCTGAGTGATCTTGGCAGGCTAGGAGGGGCATGGGCATTCAGAGAGTAGGTGGTTGTGACCCTTCTTCTCCAATGATTTGTATAAGAACAGGTGCATAAACCTGTTGAAGTGGTAGGGAGGAGTCCAGTCCCTGGAGCGTGAGTCAAACATGCATTTGCAACTAGAGTTCACTACGGCTTCTGCATCAGTATGGGGTGGTGCTTCTGTACCATCACCTCAATCTGACCTCTGGGGCTCTTCCAGGATGGTTTCATGCACAGAAGCGGACCAGATCTAGGACAGGCTTCATGTGTCTTCTTCCAACCTGCAGTTGTCCGCCTGCCATTCATCCAGCACAGACAGTGACTGGTTCTGTTCTTAGTCCTCTTCAGGTGGACTTGTGACCGCCTTGCACCATTTTTCTACAGTCGTGGCCACCACAGTGTTGTTCATGGATTGAAAATCCACAGGGGGATTAATAGAATCTTCCATAATGCATTACACAGTAAAGGAACAGAGAGCATAGTAAAAAGGCTCAGCCAGAATAATAGGCCTATCAAGAGGCTGTAAAGGCCGTGTGACAGGCAGACTAATGTATATTACGTATACACATTGAAAGAGGGATACAGCTGATGAAACCTAGAAAGTCAAAATACATAGAACATAGTGTGAAACAGTAAAAGAAAATTATTTGCGCTTAATTGGATGCACTCATAGAATTTAGATGAAAATCACGCTTTAAGGTTGCCTCCCCTGATGAAAATAGGGGGCTCCAGATTCCTCCTTGGGTCTGTTAACACCACCTCCAATCAGGACTCTGAGTGGTAGATATATAAAGCAGATAAAAAAAATTGGAATAGTTGGATTCTTTTGAAGTAAATATTTGTGGTGAAATAATATTCATTCATTTTAGCCACTTCCAAAATGGTTTTTAATTCAATGTTAAACTTATTTGTGGGATTGTTTCTAATAATATAAGTGTTTTCATCTCCCAAGATGTTCAATGATTCATGTAAATAATGATCTGTTAACATACCCACAACCCCCTCCTTTGTCTTCCTCCTTAATGATTATGTCTTCACTTTCCATTAAGTGCTTTAGAGATTGTTTTTCTTTTTTAGTAAGATTATTAGTATGTTTATTTCTATTTTTATCCTCAATAAGAGATTGGAATTCCTGATCTACCATACGTTCAAAAATTTCCACTTGACTTTGGATAAGAAAAAAGATCTGATATATTTTTTAAGGTCTATATACAGATCGAAATCATCTTTCAGATAATGGTATCCCTGTTAAGTTGAATTTACCCTTACATGTCTCTCTTTTACTTAAAATGACCTGTCCTAGTAAATTGTCGCTTAACCCTCCATTCTTGTTCTTCCCTATTACGCACAGGGAACAGGCAGGGGTATGGCAGAACAGCAAAGATGGGGGCAGGAAACAGTGAAAGCTTGACAGTGACAAACCTCAATAAACACTGAAAGAGCTTTAGCAGTGGCACTATAACTGGGGCACACCTAGTACAGGAGGCTGCAACAGCAGGCTCCACTCAGCAGCCAAATATATAATAGTAATACAAACAAAAGAAGGGGATCACCCCAAAGCAATACAGGCAATATTACCAACCACCAAAATCGATATGTAGCCTGACCTGAGTATCGGGAAATTAGCAGCCTCCCATATCACTGTCTTGCAATAGATGATAAACTATGCGAGATGTGAGATCCAAGATGGCCACTAAGAGTAAGGTGCGAGAGCCATGGAGCCTAAACGTGGCCGTCACTGACCGCAGTAAGCACCACATTGAACAGAGCTCACATTGGATACCACCCAGCAGTGTTTAGGACAGTAAAAAAAAATCCAGTGGAAAATGGTAAAAGCCAGCAGAGCCAGCATAAGGCACAACAACCCTCCAGAGAAAACAGCCTACCAAGGGGAGTTAGGAAGGCATCAAGGGGCTTTTTTCAAAGTGTTACAGTACATGAGGACCTGTCCTGTTTAAATATACTCCATAATTAAGAATAAGAGGGTCAGGTGATGTCACAGGTCATGTGACTTACAGGTAGTCAGCTACAAACAATTTTACAATTTTAAAATACAAGATTCAACAAAACAGTGAAGAAGATTATGACATTGCAATTGTGCAGTTAGAAAATTAATACATTTAAAAGTAACATACATTAAAAGAAAAAAGGGGTGGAGGAGCTACAGATTCAATAAACCATGATACTACCCATCCTACCAACATTCCACTTCCCGAAACTTACCACACCAACCAAATATCTCCCCAAATTACTATTCTCCCCAAAATCCCTCTCACCCAGTCACCCGAATAGAGTCTGCTAATACACCCACACACTGTTATGCCTCACCTAAACCCCAGAGACAAAGAACCACAACAACTCACTTCTTAAGACTCAAAACTCCAAATAGACAAATTTTGAAAGCTCCAATATCCCCAAACAAGCTAATAAAAAGGAACTGATTTTATACACTTTCATCTGACTACACTGACACCGATGATAATTTTTTAGAGATAGGCACTTCTCAATATCAGTTACAAATAGAAGAAAGGAGAAAAAAAAGAAGCCTTACACCAGAGGGAGAAGAAGTGGAAGAAGGGTTTAAAAAAAGGGAGAAGAGAATAGAAAGTAACCCAAAACCTAAACCCATATCGACATCAGGCATATTCAATTTCTCCAATAAAGTCCTGAATGCTACAGAACTTGCAGTTCTAAGCAAAGGTTTAAAGTATGACCCACCCGAAAGTGTAATTATTTTTCAGCTTACATCGACATGAACAAATTTGTCAGAAAGGTTTTAGGCCAGCCAAAATGATCCAAAAACAGCTCAAAATTCAAAGCCTACTCCCAATTATATGCCCATTAACTACACCAGTCTGAAACCTTCCTCTACTTTTTACCCCTCTCATTTCAAATCCAGTAGTTTAGCAACTTTTGAAAAACTAGTCACGAAAGATTTAAAGAAAATAAAAAACAACAAATTTGACAACTTTTATTTTACCAAAAAAGAAAATGAAGCTATCGACCACTTAAGAAATGATGAACGCTTTGTTATGAAACCCACAGATAAAGGTGGAGGGCTACTAATTTTTTTCAAAGAAATGTATATGAAAGAAGCCCTCTCCCAACTCAGTGACACCACAGTATACAAGAAACTTTAATCTGACTCCAACCCTGATATTAGAAGCATTTTAAACAGTTTTTTATATTAAGGACTTGAAAAACAGATTATCAATAAAAATGAAAACATCTTTATAAACATTAAACATTCCACTACTCCTGTTATTTATTTCTTACCAAAAATCCACAAAAAATTAAACCAATCCTCCCGGCCATCCCATTGTATGAGGCATTAATTAAATTGTGTCCAATCTGTCAGCGTATCTTGACACCCGCATGCAAATTTTAAACAGTTTTTAATGGAAATCAAATTATAATTTAGTCACCAGTGATGTCCAGTCCCTTTATGCTATTATTCCCCACGACCTTGGATGTGCGGCGATCAAAAATATTTTAGAAAAAGATAAAGACACTCCACAAATTTTGGCAGATTTTATTTTAAAAGGTCTGGACATGATTTTATTGGCATGAAAGTAGCACCCAGTTACACTAACCTCTTTATGGCCGACTGGGAGGAACCTTCAGTCTGGTCTAACTGCAAATGGAAATCTAATCTTGTTTTATATTGGAGATATATTGATGATCTGTTTTTTATCTGGGAGGGCACAGAAAATAGTCTTAAGGAATTTTTAATGTTTTTAAAAGATAATAAGAGTGGCATTAAGTTAAACACAGAGATAAGCACCACCAAAGTCCAATTTCTGCATATAGAAATTTACATAATAAACAACCAACTACACACAAAAACATTTTTTTTTTAAAAGTCCACACTAGTACATTTATAATCCACAACCCTCCCTTGCTTAAAATCATCCCAAAAAGCCAGCTCACCAGAATTAGACACAATTGTATAGACACCGACATCTTCCAAGAACAAGCTCTAGATCTAAAAGAAAAATTGGTGGAAAAAAACTACAATGGTAAAGACATAGACATCCTCATCACAGAAATCAAACAATCAGACAGAAACCAACTGTTAAAATATAAAAATTCGGATCAAAGTAAAGCTATTACTCTGCCTATTGTTTTAGATTTCACCAATAAACGTTTTAAAATGAAAATAATTATCAAAAATCATTGGGATATTTTAAAAGAGGATTACATTTTAAATGAGATTTTACCAGACAAACCAAAAATTGTTTTAGAGGAGCCCCCAATCTTAAAAACCATCTCACCAAAAACTATTCTAAAAAAAACACCCTCAAAAATTTCTTGTTAATCAACAAAATGGTTTTTACAAATTCAAATGTTGTTTGGCATGCAAAAACACCAATAAAGATGACACAAAAATATACGTCTTTAACCCCTTCAGGAAAGAGTCAATAGTACACATTCTGATCAAAACAAAATGTAAACAAAAACTGGAATTTGCGCTATATGTCTGTTCAACCGTAATTCACCTCCTTCATATTATATGCATCCACACTTATTACATATCATTTTATTCAGGAGAAATAAGGCTTTCATTTCATATCAAATATTTATATATGAAACATAATATATTATGAATAAAATAAAAAACGCTGGGAGATATTTTACATTTTTTTACAAATTTGTGGTTCCGCCTCACATTTTAGCTGTAAACGTCATAATACTGTTGGCTTTTACTGCAAAAAAAGTACATATTTGGATTCCCCAAAGTCTCACAAATACAATGATAGCCCCCATTAACAGTTTTTACGGTGTTTTGGAAAGTTAAAGAGTCAAACATAGCACATTCCATTTTTCAGTTTCTTTACATTGAAATTTGCCAGATTAGTAATGTTACCTTTGAGACCCTGTGGTAGCCCAGGAATGAGATTTACCCCGATGATGGCATGCCATTTGCAAAAGTAGACTACCAAAGGTATTGCAAGTGGGGTATGTCCAGTCTTTTGTAGTAGCCACTTAGTCACAAACACTGGCCAAAGCTAGCGTTCATATTTGTTTTGTGTGAAAAAAGCAAAAAACTAACTAAGTTACCATTTTTGAAACACTAATATTTGTGTTCAGCGAAGTCTCCCGAGTAAAACAGTACCCCCCATGTACAGGTACTGCGTTAAGGGATTAAGTAAAAATATTAACCCTATAAATACAATATTAACAGTTTCATTACATGCCACTCAAAGACTGTTATCTACTTATTAGAATGCCCTTGTAAACTTCAATATGTTGGCATGACATCAATGTGCTTAAAAACCTGGATTGCTGAACACTGCGTAACATTTCCAAAGGCTTCTTAACCCTTAAGGACTGAGCCAAATGTACACGTTGTGATCAAAACAAAAGGTAAACAAAACCTGGAATTTGACTATATTTCTGTTCAACCGTAATTCACCTCTTTTATATTAATTGCACCCACACTTATTATATATCATTTTATTAAGGGGAAACAGGGTTTTCATTTAACATAACATATTTAGCTATGAAACATAATTTAATTTGAATAAAATATAAAAAATAAGATTTGTAAAAAAATTTGTTTGTTCTACATAACATTTTAACTGTGAATATCATAATACTATTTGCTTTTGCTGCAATGAAATACACATATTTGGATTCAGCGATGTCTCACATGTAAAAGAGTACCCCCTATGTACAGGATTTATGGTATTTTAGGAAATTACATGGTCAAATATAGCATGGTACACTTTTCAGGTTATACACATTGAAAGTTTTTAGCATTTTTTACAAACAAATAAATATGAACGCTAAATTTGGCCAGTGTTTGTAACTAAGTGGCTACTAGAAAAGACTGGACATACCCCATTTGTAATACCTTGGGTTGTCTTCTTTTGCAAATGGTATGCCATCATGGGGGTCATTTTCATTCCTGGGCTACCATTTGGTCTCAAAGGCAACATAACCAACCTGGCGATTTTCAATGTGAAAAAAAAGAAACTCAAGCCTTATATTTGACTCAATAACTTTTGAAAACACCATAAACCTGTACATGGAGGTACTGTTATACTCAGGAGACTTTGCCAAACACAAATGTTAGTGTTTCAAAATAGTAAAATGTATCACAACAATTATATCGTCAGTGGAATTACAGTTTGTGTGTGAAAAATGCAAAAAACTTAATTTTTACTGACGATATCATCGTTGTGATATGTTTTACTGTTTTTAAACACTAATATTTGTGTTCAGCGAAGTCTCCCAAGTAAAACAGTACCCCCCATGTACAGGTTTTATGGTGTCATAGAAAGTTACAGGTTAAATATAGGGCTTGTGAGTCAAATTCTCTGGACTTTCAGCCTGGATTGTCAGGCATGTCCCTCAAATTGTAATTAATAAAATGATTTGATTATGTAAAAATATTATATAAATATATTTGTAGAATTTAAATATATATGCATATATATGTATATGTATATATATTTTTTAAATAATTTTTATTTATATATAGCCATATTTATATATATATATATATATATGAGAGATAGATATATAGATACATATATGTATTTATAATGTCATTCTAAATGTATTTTGATTTTAATTTTAATATATATGTATATTAATATCAAAATACAGTTAGAACAAATTACAACTCGTATATAATTTTAATTTTAATTTATTTATTTATATTTATTTATTTTAAAAAAATTTTACAATTTATTTATTGATTATTTTTATTTTATATATATATATATATATATATATATATATATATTAACGTCATTATATATTAATATTAAAATACACTTGTATTAATGTTTTATGTATGTGTATGTGCATATAAAAATACTTGGATCATATAAATATATACATGATCCATGTACTTTTATTTACTTTATTAAACTTTTTATTAACTTTTATTAACTTTCTAAACTTTTTTACAGGTATTAGGGGCACTGCCTGAGCTCTCAGACACTGTATTAGCCGGCTATTCCATAGTTACATAGCTGAAAAGAGAATGCGTCCATCAAGTTCAGCCTTCCTCACATTTGTTTTTTGCGGTTGATCCAAAAGAAGGCAAAAAAAAACCAGTTTGAAGCACTTCCAATTTTGCAACAAAGTAGGAAAAAAATTCATTCTTGACCCCAGAATGGCAGTCAGATTTTTCCTTGGATCTAGCAGTTATTTCCTTACATTGAAAAATGATATCCTTGAATATTCTGTTTTTGCAAGTATGCATCTAGTTGCTGTTTGAACATCTGTATGGACTCTGATAAAACCACTCCTTCAGGCAGAGAATTCCACATCCTTATTGTTCTTACAGTAAAAAATCATTTTCTTTGCCTTAGACGAAATCTTCTTTCTTCCAGTCTAAACGCATGACCTCGTGTCCTATGTAAAGTCCGGTTTGTGAATAGATTTCCACACAATGGTTTGCATTGGCCCCGAATATATTTGTATAATGTTATCATATCCCCTCTCAGGCAATGTTTTTCTAAACTAAAGAGGTTTAAATTTGTTAACCTTTCTTCATAGCTGATATGTTCCATTCCTTTTATTAATTTTGTAGCCCACCTCTGCACTTTTCTAGTGCCATAATATCCTTCTTTAGAACAGGTGCCCAAACTTGCACAGCATATTCAATATGTGGTCTTACCAGTGATTTATAAAGAGACAAAATTATATTCTCATCCCGAGAATGAATGCCCTTTTTCATGCATGACAATACCTTACTGACCTTAGCCACTGCTGATTGACATTGCACATAGTTTGTTGTCTATAACAATTCCCAAGTCCTTTTCGTGTGTTGTTATCCATAATTCGCTTCCTTTAAGGGTATACGTTGCTTGTGCATTCTTTACGCCAAAGTGCATAACTTTGCATTTTTCAACATTAAATTTCATCTGCCATTTGAGTGCCCAGTCCCCCAGTCTATCTAAATCCCCCTGCAGCAAAGTAATATCTTGCTCACAGTGTATTACTTTAGTTTTATGTAGTCTGCAAACACTGAAACATGACTTTCAATGCTTTTTTCTTTTTTTTTTCTTTTTTTTTTTTTTTGTAAATCTGTTTTTATTAGGTAGAGTAATGGTAATACAGCTTATTCGATTCAGTGTTCAGCAGATTGAGGTCACGTACGACCTGTGTGTATCTGCTGCAATATGTTCAAATAAGGCACAAGCATAACATTCGTTCCTGAGAACAACTCCGTTGCCACTTAACATTATGGCAATCTAGATAACCAACATTCAGATTATATTGCTTAACTAGTACATAGTTCCTGTCTTTACCCCTCAGAGTGCATTTATATTACGTGATCGGTCAGCCACGAGCTCTCCCTAGCTTTTTTGTGGGTGTTCGTAGTGGGTGTGGGAACCTATGAAGGTTGACGTCGTATGCAGTATATTTTAGGTAGCTATGCGTCGTGTCAGATACCTATGGACTTGCTAAACTTATGTTTTGGTAAAGTGTTTGTGGTAGGTGGTGGGGAGTCATGGTTACCCTATCCGTGCTACCTTGTCTGTCCTTGTGCCATGCGTTTGTTTGTGGGTCTACCTCTTCTAACTGTATATCCGTGTTTTGTAGCTCTAATGGTAGTGTGTCTTGTTTGTTTTTTCCTCGGGGTATGTGACAATGGCGTGTCTATGTTAAGTTGGTTGTGTGCGTGTGTATATGGGAAGGAAAGTGGTTGGATTGTAGTCACTAGAGTCGTGATAGAGAAAAGAAAAGAGAAGAAAGGAAAAGATTAAGGGTAGAGTATTTAGCTATGAGAGGAGATAAGGGCTTCACACCGAAGGCCCGGGTCCCCCCCCGCAGGCCTCTCTCGATTCATCCTATCGAATCCTGGATATAAATGTAAACCACGGGCGCCACAGTTCTGCATGTTTATCTCCCCTGCTCAGTAGAGATGCTTGCATCGCCTCCGCCCCCTGAATGCCCTCCACCCTACGAATCCACTCCTCCACGCTGGGGGTCTCTGTCTTTTTCCAATATATAGGGATCAGAGCCCTGGCAGCGTTGAGTAAATGGCGTAATATCAACTTTTTATACCTTGGTATCGGCAGTTGTGATATATGCAGTAGTGCCAAGGCTGCTGTCCATGTGGGTATTTCTCCCAGGACTTCGGTTATGTTTTGTCGTATCATTTCCCAGAAGGGAGCAAGAGTGTTGCACTCCCACCAGATGTGTATCATCGTGCCCTCTTCCTCTTGGCACCTCCAACAGGTCGGGGGGGTTGATGGGAAGATCCTATGGAGGAGGGCTGGCGTTCGGTACCATAGCGCGATTATTTTGTAATTTGTTTCCTGATAGAGTGAGCTAGTGCAGCTCTTGTGTTGCCAGATTAGGGCGGTCTCCCATTGCGTGGGTGTGAAGGTAGTGTTGAGCATGGTCTCCCAGTGTCTGCGGAAAGTATCATTTTCCGTGAGGTGTCCAACTAAGAGGTGTTGATAAAATATGGATATTGCTTTCACCATAGGAGTGCCTCTCTCGCACAGTGTCTCGAACCACGTTGGGACTCTATGTAGGCGCTCTTTATCACGCATGCGATTGTAGAAGTGTGTCACTTGCATATACCGGAATGCTATGAGATGGGTCCGGGGTGTATCCCCCAGCAGGGAGTCCAGGGTCCTTATATTGCCGTCTTGTAGTATCTTCATGATTGGGATGTATTCGCGGCCTCCTCCGAAAGGTAGGGATGTCGATGTGAGCCCACCCCCTATTGCGTCATTATATGTGATAGACATCATGGGGCTCGGTGTGGGCGAGACGTGTACCTGTTCCCTCATGCGTCTCCAGCTGATGAGCGTTTGTGCTACAATTCCCTCCTTTGCCCGGTCTAGGTTTGCGTTCATCCGTTTCTCCCACACTGCTGCCTGTAGGTGTGCCCCCTGTCCCTCTTGTGCCAGAGATACCCACTGTTTGCGTTGTTGCGGATCTGCATGCAGGTCAAGGATGCATTGCATGACAGTAGCTTGATGGTATCTTTTAAAGTCAGGTAGTGCCAGGCCCCCTCTATGTCGTGGCAAGCATAGGATTTCGTGACGGAGTCTTGAGCGTTCGCCTCTCCAGACGTAGTGGATGACTGCTGATTTCAGCTTGGCAAAGAAGGATGAGGGTATTGCTAACGGAGTCGTCTGGAACAGATATAGGAGTCTCGGTAGGATGTTCATTTTCAGGACTGCAACGCGTCCATGCCAGGAGACTTGTGGATATGCCCATTTAGTTAGGTCCGTCAGTACAGTATTCAATAGCGGCGCGAAATTTTGTGAGTACAGGTCTTTCGGGTCTTTCGTTATCCATATCCCAAGGTATTTCATTTTACATGAACACCACCGGAAGGGGAATAGTGCTGCTAGTGCTGCGTACTCCTCCTCCGGTAAAGTGATGTTTAATACCTCACACTTGGACAGGTTAAGCTTGAAACCCGCCATTTTGCCAAAGTGTTCAGTTACAGCCAAGATGTTAGGCATCGTAATTCTGGGGTTGGTAACAAAGAACATAAGGTCGTCCGCGTATGCGGCCACCTTATGTTCCGTTCCCCGCCAGGATAGACCCTGAATGTCCGGATGTTGTCTAATTGTCTGTAATAGGGGTTCCAGAGATAGGGCAAATAATAATGGTGAAAGTGGGCAGCCCTGTCGCGTACCATTAGAGATCTCGAACTGTGCTGTGAGCGCTCCATTTACTCTCACCGCGGCCTTTGGTTCGTGGTATAGTGCGCGTATCCATGTGAGGAGTCTGGGTCCCATCCCCATTTGGGTTAGGGTAGCAAGCATGTAGGGCCATTTCACCCGGTCAAAGGCCTTTTCGGCATCCGTGGAGAGTAATAGAAGTTGTTTTCGCGCCGTTCTCGCTCTGTGTTGTATTGCGAATAGCCTCAGGGTACTGTCTCTTGCTTCCCGACCGGGGATGAACCCCGTTTGGTCCTCGTGAACCAGTGATGGGAGGGCCCTTTGAAGTCTAGTCGCTAGAACTTTCGTGAACAGCTTAGTGTCCACGTTTAGCAAGGATATCGGGCGGTAGCTTCCGCAGGCAGTCGGGTCTTTCCCAGGTTTTGGTAGTACAGTTATTATAGCTGCCAGGGATTCTTTTCCAAATTTTCCCCCCTCGGCCACTGCGTTGATGGCTTTAGTCAGCCATGGCAGCAGGATCGGTGAGAAGGTCTTGTAATATCCAGAGGAGAGGCCATCTGGGCCTGGAGCCTTTCCCGTTTTGGTAGATTTCAGGGCTGCCTGGATGTCTTCTGCTGTAATCTCGGCGTCCAGTTCTTCTGCGGCATCTGGGTGTATTGTTTTCGTCACAGTCTCTTTTAGGTATTCCTGTGTACTGCTATGGTCGGCTCTCCCGTCCTCCCCTCTTTCCCGGTCCTGTAGGTTGTACAGTGATCGGTAGTAGCGCCTGAATTCTTCGGCTATTTGGTCAGGAAATGCCGTCGAGGCGCCCGAAGGCAGGCGCAGGGTGCGGACCTGCGTGCGAGGGGCATTGCCTTTTAGAAGCCGTGCTAGGTATTTGCCTCCCTTGTTGGCATGGGTGTAAAAAAAACCCTTAGATTGTTGTAGCGAACGTAGGTGGCGTTTTGTAAGAAGATCTCTCAGTTGGCGTCTGGCTTGCATTAGTTCCCCATAAGTTTCCATTAGTTGGGTCCTCTTGTGTTGCTGTTCTAGTGTTGTGATCGATTTGTAGAGTTCTGCCATTTCTCGGGTGGCTGCCTTTTTCTTTTTAGATGCGATCCGAATGAGGGCGCCCCTAATCACGCATTTGTGCGCTTCCCAGATAGAGATCGGTGAGGTTCCTGGCGTGTCGTTTTCCTGAAAATAGTGAGTTAGTTCTTCCGATATTTGCCCCCGAGCCTCCTGATCAAGAAGGAGGGCCTCGTTGAGTCTCCATGTCCATGTGCAGGGTCGGAAGAGTGGTGATTCGAGTTCAACGGTCACAGGGCCATGATCTGACCACGTCGCTGGGTCAATTTTTGCGGAGATTAGGCGCGTTAGTCCTACTTGTCTTATGAAGATGTAGTCGATACGCGAGTATCTGTTATGCAGCGGGGAGTAGTAGGTATAATCCCTAGTAGTAGGATGGAGAGTCCGCCAACAGTCCACGAGATCCATATCTCCTAAGGCCCTTTGTATGGAGCGTATATGAAGTTGGTTGATGCTACTGTGGCCCGTCGATGAGTCCACGATGGGGTTTAGGGTTGCGTTAAGGTCACCCCCAAGGACTAGCGTGCCCTCGGAGAAACCTTTAAGCTTATCTAGCGTTGTCCTGAGGAACTGAGCTTGTCTTTTATTGGGTGTGTAGACATTAGCGAGAGTGTAGAGCAGCCCTGCAATTGTCCCCTTTAGAAATAAAAAGCGACCCTGGTCGTCCTGCATGCTGTCCAGCGGTTGAAATTCCAGGTCTCCAGCAATCAATATGGCAACGCCCGCTTTTCTGGTCATAGGGTGATCGCAGAAATGGTTGATCGGGTAGTGTCTATTCTGGAGTTTGGGGGCGGCGTTCTTTCGGAAATGTGTTTCCTGCAGTAGCGCGATTTGTATGTGCCTTCTCTTCATCTCTCGCAATATGTGAGATCTTCGTTCAGGCGCATTCAGGCCCCTACAGTTAAGGGTGAGGACAGTCAGGGGAGCGGGGCGATACGCTCTCGCGTCCCTGGATGCAGCGCTGTTGGCCATCCCTTGGTGCCCACCCCTTGTTGCGTTCAGCCCGCGCTAGGGACCCGGACCCCCGCCGCGCCCCCCCAGATAAAGGAGCAGTAGTGAGGAAGGGCTGGGAGGGGGATGATATAAAAGAGAGTGAGTAGTAGAAGAGCAGAGAAGAAGATTAGGGATAGAGAAGAGGGAGAGAGAAGAGAGAGTGAACAGTTGCCCAGATAGATGGGCACTGTAACCGGGATAGGAGATATCTCGGTTGATCTACCCCTGGTGAAGGGGTGGCTCGTGCTACGGACAGCAGCCCCGTGGGTTCGCCTTGGTAACCAGACCAGAGGGTCAGAGCCCGTGGGGTTCCGCCGTATGTGTATGGGCACGAGTGTGGTGTGAGGTGAGTGGTCCGTACCCGTCCAAGTGGAAAAGAGTGTGTGTCTCTTTCGGAGAGCTCGTATCCGCCGCTTCCCGTGATAGTTAACATTCTTGAGTAGTATATAAGATCCATTTCAAACATTTGGCCAAAGCCCAAATCAACAGTGTAACAATATCGGGTATATTTTTCATAAGCAAGATCACATGTATTTGCGTTCTATCCCGGCTCCTTGGCAGTTTAGTGTGAGCCAGGGGAACTCCCATGGCTTGTGTCTCGAACCCCCTTCCAGGTCCCCCCTCCCCCCAAGCTGTCGCAGGGTTATACGTCAAGTCACCCAAGGTGTGAGTGGGGAATTGCTACTATCAGCTCTCCACCTAACGTGGTGTTTTCTCCCCTCCCCTACGTCACCTCATTGCTTCTCAGGTCACAGGATATGGGCCACGGTCGTATCCCTCTGTGGGCCTCTTAGGTTTGTACCCGGTGTCAGTACGTGATTGGGGGGTGGTGGAAGTGGCGCCCCCAGCGTCGGCAGCATATTCCGTCCCTTATCACTATGTAGCTGTCTAAGTCTCGTCTAGCTGGACATCCCGCCCCCCCCCCCCGTGGACCCGTGACAGTTGTGCTCTTCATGGGTGGTGTCTATATCATTTAGCGTGTGAGGGCTCCCCTGTTTTTTTTGTTTTGTTTTTTTAAAATTTTTAAAAGACTCCCCCCTCCCCCCCTTTGTCGTCTCATAGCTTCTAGTATGGGTGTTGGCTTTGGGATAGTCGTCTTCTCCCTACTTCCTTCTCCCGCCCTACCTGTATTTGTCTGTCATGTGGGGTTGCCCATGTGAGCGTAACTTTATGGGTCCTTTTCCCTAGGTCTCAACCCCCTCCCTTATTTCCCAAGGTTGATCTTTGGGTAGTTCCCATTTGTCTGTCGTGAATATTCGTCTGTCTTTGGCTACGTGTCAGTGTCCCAGTGTGCCCTGTTGGTTGGTTGTCTCTAGTCTACCCTTCACTCATGTGGGGGGGTTCAGCGTAGTATATTATTCATTGGTCCATGCAATGAAGCCTTACTGGGACCCCGCCATTCAGCCGTAAGGAGGGCCTTAGCTGAATACTATATGAGCTTTCTATTCCGGTAACCTGTCTATGACCCCTTCTTACATCCCATGAGCATATGTCAGTTCGTATCCGGGCGTGGGGGTTAATGGCAACACAGGGTATAGCCTCACATGGTGATACCAGTACATCTCTCGGCGGCCTGGTGGTCCAGTAGTGGCTGGGTAGTCGGTCGCCTCCCAGCGTATAGTGTCCCAATGTCTCGTTGTGTTCTCCCGCCCCCCCTGTTCCCGTCCCTCCCAAAGGTGTCCAAGGGGTGCTTAAATGAACACAAAGAGGCGGAGCAGAAAACCCTCCAGAGTCCCATTTTTCATCTCCCCCAATATAAAAGGCCCATGCACGTTTCCCCTGGTGGACACAATTTCGTCATGTGGAACGCTACTTTTGGGTATTGTGTCGCCGGATTGTCATGTCGAAGACCAAATCCCCTTCATCCTTGACCTCGGAATCACAACCCGTGGCAGTCCCGTTTTACCCCTTACCCCAGTAACCCTCCTCCCAAAATAAACTTTATAATTGTCATGTGCATGTGTGGAGAGGGGAGAGGGTGGCGAAATGTCCGCTTTCCCCCAAACCCCCCCCCCCCTTAGGCAAGTGCGTGTGGCTCCCTTTGTCCTCCGATTTCTGTCGGTTGGTGGGGGGACCCGTGTGTAAGTCAGAGGTGGTGTATTACCTTTTCAGGTGCTGCCAGGAGCCGGTCGTCGGCATGATGTACTGTACTCACTCGGCCTGTTCTCCTCTCCCCATGCGTCTCCGTGGTGGAGGTCCGGGCGGTGATCGCTCTCCCCGTCTGCGGGCTGCTCTTTGTTGCCTTTGGACCGGCCTAGAGGTGTCCAGCAGCCAGTCAGTAAACTGGATATGAGGCATATTCAAGGTGTCAAGGAGTCGCGGTATTTCATCAGGCCATCTGGCAGCCAGCCAGTTATCTTGGTGTCTGGCCATTAAGGCAAAGGGGAATCCCCATTTGTATTTAATATTGCGTTCACGCAGCGCAGTGGTTATCGGTTTAAGTGCTCGCCGAGCTTCCAGCGTGTATGGAGAGAGATCATTGTATAGGGATACTTGAGTGCCCTGGAAGGGCCACGTGGGGCGTTCCCGGGCCTTTCTCATTATTGTGTCCTTGATAGGGAACGAGTGCAGGCAACAGATCATATCCCTTGGACCATCCTCAGCAGATCGCGGGCGTAGGGCCCTGTGTGCCCTTTCAAATTCGAACGTTTGCGGTGCATCGGTGTGTAAGATAGTGCGGAATAGATTTGTCAGTACCTCTGCCGCGTTTTCTCCTTCGTCAGCTTCAGGAATCCCCCTTATCCTGATGTTGCACCTGCGGCCTCTATTGTCGAGGTCCTCCAGATTCCTGCGCATATGCAAGATCATGTCCCCTTGCCTGGCTATGGCGACGTCCGTCGCGTTGATCCTGGTAGAGTGGGTTTCTGCTGTTTGCTCCAATGCCTGGATGCGGCCTGCCTGGGTAGTCACCTCCGTGCGGAGCCCCGCCATTTCTGCCCTCAGGGCGTCCTGAATGGTAGTGGTCAGGGTTAGGAGGTCTGCCTTGGTCGCCATGGCTGCTGCTATGTTCCTCAGCTCTTCCCCAATCCTTTCTATGGCCGTGGGGTCACCCCCTGGTGCCTGGGCTGAGTGCTGTGCGGCCGGGGGTGGGCTTTCATTCCCGCCGCCATTACCACGTGGCGGCTGCAGAAAGCCGTCCATTGGTCCCTGCTGCGAGCCCGGCTGGGGATCCCTCTGGGTTTGCGGGTGGTCGGAGCGGCGGTTGCGACCCATTTGTCGCACTGGCTGATGTGGGATCGCTGTATGAAGGTACGGGTGCGGCGGAGCTCAGAGTCTAAGCGGCCATCTCGGTCGGAGTACAGGCCACGCCCCCAAAACCCTTACTTTTTAATGATGAAATTCAGGTCACTCTAAGAGAAGATATTTTGATGAGTATGAAGAGGTGGTTAATACTGCTGAGGAGTATTATGACTAGAACGAGGCTTACAAAAGTAGCACGTTTTGGCTAGAGTTCTATGCTTTAACAGGAGGGAGGAAGGAGTGTGCGTAGCCCCATTGTGTTGCAGACAGAGGGAACCATGCTAAAGGAGGAATGTAGTTGCTGTGGTGAGGGGAGCTACCGTGCTCTGAGTGTCTTATTAAGTAGGGACTATTGTGTAGTGGACATGGATGAAGAAGACAATTATGTTAAGGAGAATAGCGGATACTTCACTGAGGGACGTATTGAAAGTTGCTATGTTGTGGTTTAGGATAGGTGTTGTGGGCAAGAGGCACTTACTGTCTGGAAAGCAAAGTACTGGGCTGTAAGATAGGGTATAAGGTTGAGTTGGGACTTAGAGCAAAGTACTTGGGAATGGTCGGTGGGAGGAACATCATGCAGGTGAGAGGTGGGAGACTGAAAATGGGGAAAAAGGACAGGAAACTGGGAGTGAGTTCAATGAGGTCAGAAATTTTTGAAGCTAATGCTCAGATATAATGAATTGTGGTGGCTGGAGGTGGTAGTGAATGAGAAAAGACATCCATGTTACGTCCCGAGTAACACCAAATATGAAGTGATATTACCTATTTTTTTTCCAGTGAAACCTTTCAACAAAGACTATATATGAACTCTAAACAACACTGCCTGCCTTTTGTCTGTTATAAAAAAACATTTCTAGACATCAATGTAAGTAACAATACACAGGAAGGGCACAGGAAGGGCATGGGGTAAATTGATCTCTGAATCAATACAGAGATTCACTTGTTGAAGCAAAATTGATTTTGAATGAGGCATATACCAGCAATAAGAGAAGCCCTGCCCTGTTACTCTGCAGGAAATAATTAAATAATACCAGGAACATGATGGATAGATAGATAGATAGATAGATAGATAATTTTTTTGTTGATGAAACCTTATTTATAAGTTAGGGAATTATAAAACATCTAACTCAGCGTTTCCCAATTCGTGTTCTGCTAAATCCTAGTGGTTCTGCGAGAACAAAATTGAAGTTCCGCAGCTCTTTGCCCATTGGGTGGACCAACCACTAAGGGCCACCCAATGAATATCACTAAACAGGGGACCGATCAGATAAGGCCGCCATTTAAGACTGCGACCGGGCCCTTGTAGTATTGGATGCTGGGAGGAAGTGATAGACTAACAGCGCCAAGCAGGACAGAGAGAGGCAGCAGCGGTTAGTGAGCAGCTGACGATCTGGCACATCAGCCTAAGCCAGCAGCCTGCAGCACAAAGGGAAGTCACTCATGTACAGAAAAAAGGTAAGTAAACAGGAGGGTAACTGCAAATATAAACATATGGTGTGTGTTTGTGTCTGTGTGCTAAGGTCTTTATGTGTCAGTGTGTATATCTATATGTCAATGTGTATCTGCCAGTTTGTGTATCTATGTGCCAGTTTGTGCATCTGTGTGCCAGTGTGTGTATCTGTGTTTATGTGTCAAGATGTGGGTATGTGTCACTGTGTGTGTATCTGTATGTCAGTGTGTGTATCTGTGTGTCAATATCTATATATTTTTGTATGTCAGTGTGTGTATCTATGTGCCAGCGTATCTGTCAGTGTGTGTGTGTATTTGTCAGTGTATCTGTCAGTGTGTGTATCAGTGTATCTGTGTGTAGTTGCCAGTGTGTGTATATGTGTGCCAAGGTGTGTGTATCTTTCAGTATGTGTATATGTGTGTCAGTGTATCTGTCAGTGTGTGTATCTGAGTGTGTATGTGTCAGTGTGTGTATCTGTGTATCTGACAGTATCTGTGTGTCTGTGCCAGTGTGTGTATCTGTGTATCTGTCAGTATCTGTGTGTCTGTGCCAGTTTGTGTGCCTGTGTGTATGTGTCAATGTATCTGTCAGTGTGTGTAAATGTGCCAGTGTGCGTATCTGTGTCAAGATGTTGTATCTGTGTGTCAGTGTGTATCTGCCAATGTGTGTATCTGTGTCTGTATGCGCCAGTGTATGTGTCAGTGTGTATCTTTGTGCCAGTGGGTATGTATCTGTGTTTGTATGTGCCAGTGGGAGTTTATCTGTGTGTCAAGGTGTGTGTATCTGTGTGTGTATATGTGTTAGTGTGTATATGACTAGGTATGTGTCGGTGTGTTTCTGTTTGTTATTGTGTATGTATATCTGTGTATCAATGTATGTAGCAGTGCATGTGCTGACATCCCAGCAATCAAACACCAACGCAACACTCACTCCTGCAAACACAAACATGACATGCAAAGACACTTCTGAACTCTAACTCTAAAATTAAATACAAACACTCAAATAACAATACTACACACAAATGTACATCAGCATTTAAAATTCAACACTATATCCAAACACATCCCTGTATTAAAACGCTAAAATACAAACACCAACTCTACGCACAGAAACTAAGTGCTAAGTGCTCCTAAGTACTACAATCTGTTTACTATCTGTAGAAATTAGTATATATAGCAAAAAAGCTAAATTTGCCAAAAAAGAAAACATTACTCTCTGCTAATTGAAAGCTTTATGCTATGGTGCAATTTTAAAATGTTTTGGGGGTGGGGAGAATGGGCTACGATATTGATACAATATGTCAAAAGGTTCCACGGTAAAAATTAATTGGGAACCCATGATCTAACCAAAAAAAAAACAATGAAAAAGAAAAACAATGTTTCATCTAGTAACAGTAATAACTTGGAGGAATGAAATAGATCTTATTTCATGAAAGCTAAAGTTTATATTTACAGACATATTTAAATGATTTTTTTCATGCCTTTATAAACAAAAAAAAATATTCTAACAAAAAAAAAAAAGGCATTCAGTTCTGGAAAACAATTAATACAACAGAAACATCCAAACATGGTTTGGTGTTCTTAATGACCATGTAAGGGAATATACTGTCTTTTTTTATTGAAACATATCACTACCACAAAAGCCTGACTTGGCCACTGCTACTAAACACTACAGAGGAGGTTTGTAGTATCTTATTATTTAAAAAAATATAATTATTGATGTTAATTAGATTTTACAAAAGTAACTGCAACATCCACAATCCACACAACAAGTATGTTGGTAATTTTTTGCATCATGTGAATTCTCAATTAACAGAGACATAATTCAGGAATTCTGATGACGTCTCAGTTAAATGAACTATAGGGTCAGGAACCAGGGCCATCTTTAAAGCAGGGCAAACGTGGCAGCTGCCCCGGGCCCAGTTACTCCTGGGGGGCCCAAAGCAGCTACCCTGTGGGCCCGCTGTCCGCTAAAAAATATTTTTTTTGCCCCATGGGCCTGCCGGTGCTGCAGATGCCGGTTGGGCGCTGTGGCCCTTTACCGGCGCGACTGGGCCCCCTTGTTTTACGGCAGCAGGCTGCGGGAAAGTGACTGCCATGAGTCACTTCCTCCCAGATAGAGTGAAGCCGCGCGGGATGGAGGAAAAGGTCGTCAGGAGGGAGCTGTCTGAGCCTCACACTCCCAACTACCTCAGCATGTCACTGGACCCCAGGGAACCACCCTCCTGAACCCGTAAGATAGGGCTGGAGGGTGGCTTTATAAATGTAAACTTTGCATGTGTGTCAGTATGTATGTGTGTGTCAGTATTTGTGTGAGTCAGTATGTCTGTGTGTGTCTCAGTATGTGTGTATGTGTGTGAGTATGTCTGTCAGGGTGTCTGTGTGTGTGTCACCATTTCTGTGTGTATATCTGTGTGTGTGTGTGTCAGTATGTCTATCTGTGTGTGTCAGTATGTCTGTCATGGTGTCTGTGTGTGTGTGTGTGTGTCAGTATGTCTCTGTGTGTGTCAGTATGTCTGTGTGTGTGTCAGTATGTCTGTCAGGGCGTATGTGTGTGTGTCACTATGTCTGTGTGTGTGTGCCAGTATGTCTGTGTGTGTGTATGTATGTCTGTCAGTGTGGCAGTATGTCTGTCAGGGTGTCTCTGTGTGTGCAGTATGTCTCTGTCTGTGTCAGTATGTCTGTCTGTGGATGTCAGTTTGTATGTCTGTGCGTGTCAGTTTGTCTGTCAGTGTGCGTGTCAGTTTGTCTGTCAGTGTGTGTGTCAGTATGTCAGTGTGTCAGTATGTCTGTCAGTGTGTAAAAATGTAAACTTTGCATGTATGTCAGTATGTATGTGTGTGTGTCAGTATTTGTATGTGTCAGTATGTCTGTGTGTGTCTTAGTATGTGTGTGAATATGTCTGTCAGGGTGTGTGTGTGTGTGTGCGCGCGCATCTGTGTGTGTATTAGTATGTCTGTCAGTGTGTGTCACTATGTCAATATGTCAGTATGTCTATCAGTGTGTATATCTGTGTGTGTGTCAGTGTGTACATTTGTGTATCTGTAATTAGTATATTTATGTTTCTCTATGTGGTCTGTGTGTATCTGTATCTGCATGTGTGTCAGGTTTTTGTAAACAAAAATACACACAATGACTGTATGTAAGTCAGTGTGTGTATCTATATATTATCATTGTATGGATTTGTGTATCTGTATGTTGTCAGTGTGTGCATCTGTATACAGTCAGTGTTTTTATCTGTGTATCTGCATGTGTGTCAGTATATGCATCAGTGTGTCTGAGTATCCTTATGTGTCAGTGTTTGTATATACGTCTCTGTATGTGTGTCAGGTTGTGTATCTGTGTGTCTGTATGTGTTAGTGTATGTATCTGTGTCAGTCTGCATCTGCATGTGTGTTAGTGTGAGAGTCAGTGTTTATATCTGTGTATCTGCATGTGTTTCAGTGTGTGCGTGTGTGTTTATATCACAGTCAGGGCCGGACTTGCCCACCGGGATACCGGTAAATTTCCCGGTGGGCCGTCGGCACCTGGGGCTGGGCAGACAGCTGGGTCTTCTGGCGGCCTCATTCAGCAGCGCGCGAGGGCACAGACAGTGCAGCTCCCCAGCGGCCGCCAGGACAAGTCCCCCAGCGGCTGCCAGCAGACCTCCCCAGCGGCCCCCAGAAGACCTCCCCGTGGTGGCAGGTACTAGTAATGTGTCTGTCTGTATGGTGTGTGTCTGTCTGTCTGTATAGTGTGTGTCTGTCTGTCTGTCTGTCTGTATGGTGTGTGTGTCTGTCTGTCCGTGTCATGGTGTCTGTCTGTATGGTGTGTGTCTGTCTGTCTGTATGGTGTGTGTCTGTCTGTCTGTATGGTGTGTGTGTCTGTCTGTCCGTGTCATGGTGTCTGTCTGTATGGTGTGTGTGTGTCTGTCTGTCCGTCATGGGGTGTGTGTGTCTGTCTGTCAGTCATGGGGTGTGTGTCTGTCTGTCCGTCATGGGGTGTGTGTGTCTGTCTGTCCGTCATTGTGTGTGTGTGTGTCTGTCTGTCCGTCATGGGGTGTGTGTGTGTCTGTCTGTCCGTCATGGGGTGTGTGTGTGTGTGTGTGTCTGTCCGTCATGGGGTGGGTGTGTGTGTCTGTCCGTCATGGGGTGTGTGTCTGTCCGTCTGGGTGTGTGTCTGTCCGCTGGGGTGGGGGTGGGTGTGGGGTGTCTGTCTGCCCGTCATGGGGTGTGTGTGTCTGTCTGTCATTCATGGGGTGTGTGTGTGTGTGTCTGTCTGTCATTCATGGGGTGTGTGTCTGTCTGTCATTCATGGGGTGTGTGTGTGTGTGTGTCTGTCCATCATGGGGTGTGTCTGTCTGTCCGTCATGGGGTGTGTGTGTGTGTGTCTGTCTCGTCTGCGGGGTGTGTGTGTGTGTCTGTCCGCCGCGGTGCGTCTGTCTGTCCGGCCAAGTGGGGTGTGCGTGTCTGTCTGGCCGCGGGGTGTGTGTGTCTGTCTGGTTGTAATGGGTGTGTGTGTGTCTGTCTGTCATGGGGTGTGTGTCTGTCTGTCTGTCATGGGGTGTGTATGTGTGTGTCTGTCCGTCAAGGGGTGTGTATGTGTCTGTCTGTCCGTCACGGGGTGTGTGTGTGTGTCTGTCTGTCCGTCATGGGGTGTGTGTGTGTGTGTGTCTGTCTGTCCGTCATGGGGTGTGTGTGACTGTCTGTGTCATGGGGTGTCATGGTGTGTGTGTGTCTGTGTCTGTCATGGGGTGTGTATCTGTCATGGTATATGTGTGTTTCTGTGCCTGTCATGGTGTAAATGTGTGTTTAAAAATAGTGTTTTTGCTCACCTTTTTTTTTTTCCCCCACGCAGCGTGCTGGTCTCCCCTCGACTGGCCCTGCCTCTATAGCTGAGATCATCAAGCTTAATGATCTGAGCCAATCCAATGTTTTGCCATAGGATTGGCTGCAAAACGCCACTCCAATCAGCATCTCCTCATAGAGATGCATTGAATCAATGTATCTCTATGGGGAACGTTCAGCACCTACAGAGTGTGGAGGCCCTGAATGTATGTGCACTAACACAGGAAGCACCTCTAGTGACCGTCTGAGTGACTGTCACTAGCAGTGTCACTTTGAAGCAATGTAAACACTGCCTTTTGTCTGAAAAGTCAGTGTTTACGTTGAAAAGCCTGTAGGACATGCTATAGACACCAGTACCACCACATTAAGCTGTGTGTGTGCGTCTGCTAGTGAGTGAGCTTGCTTGCATGTGTGTGCCTGCTAGTGAGTGAGCTTGTGTTTTTATGTCAATGAGCTGATGTATATCAGTAAGATTGTTTGTCTATGAGGCTGTGTATCACTGAGCTTGTGTGTGTCATTGAGATGTCAGTGAAATTGCCTGTGTCTGCATGTGAGTATGCTTACTGTATAATTAAACGTTTTACCCTGAAAGGACCAATATTTTATATTAGAAAAGCAATATATATATATATATATATATATATATATAATATTTATATATATATATATATATATATATATATATATATATATTTACTCAATCATCTGTCCTGGCAAGACATAGCCTTACATATTACACGCGACAATATATGGCGCAGTGACTTATGGGGCTGGCACAATTTTTTTTTCCAGGGCTGCTTTGTATCCCCAGTCCGGCCCTGATCACAGTGTGTGTGTGGCAGTGTATGTGTACATGTGCATACATCTCATCATTCAAATCGTCAACACTACACACAAATACACCCCTGCATTAAACCTTCAACACTACATACAAACACAGACCTGCATTGAAACATCAACAATACATACAAACACACCTTTGTGTTAAACACCAACAATATATATAAACACACCCCAGCATTAAAAAAAAACCAACTACACATAAATGCATGCTTGCATTCAAACACCAACACCACATACAAACACACCCCTACATTTACACAAACATACTTCATACAAAAACATGCTTCCATTCAAACACACAAACACAGCTCAGTGCTAAATACAACTCCGCAAGCATGGGAAAATGGTTCCGCTACTGGGTTGGGAAGTGGAGAGCGTGATTGCATGTCAAGGAGTGGGGGTCAGGGGCCCCCATCAAATGCTTGCCCAGGGCCCAATCAATATTAAAGATGGCCCTGTCAGGAACACAAACATGTATTCCTGACCCTATAGTGTCCTAGTTCTCTTAGAAAGTGATGAAACGTACCTTTTTTTTCCAGCACCGCATGGGAACGCCGGCGCTGGCCACGCTTCTGATCCGCCACTTTGGCTGACATAATCAGAATTGGTGATCTCAGTCAATCCAATGCTTTCCTATACGGAAAGCCTTAGATTGGCCGAGATCGCCAAGGAGGCGGGGTGGAGGCTGGGCCAAATGCTGGCAACGCTAATTAGTATCTCCTCATGTAGACGCATTGAATCAATGGATCTCTATTAAGTAAGTGCAGCATCCCCATACAGAGTGTGGAGACAATGAACGGCGGGTGCTGCCCCAGGAAGCACCTCCCATGACCATCTGAGGAGTGGCCACTAGAGGTGTCCCTAGGCAGGGACGTTTTAGCCATGAGGCTAACAAGGCATTTGCCTTGGGCGGTATTTTCCAGGGCCCGGCAAAAAAAGCCACCCCCAAATGCCCAGGGCAAATGTCTTGTTAGCCTTGCGGCCAACTGACATGCTGGGCTGGCGGCTGGCGAGGAGCACTTCCTCTGAGCTGTCTGCTCAGCTCCCTCGCGCGCCGCAGAGTGAAGCTGGGAGCCGGAATATGACGTCATATTCCGGCTCCCGGCATCACTCTGCGGCGCGTGAGGGAGCTGAGCAGAGAGCTCAGAGGAAGTGCTCCCTCGCCAGCCGCCCGCTCGCCAGCGCCGCACGCCCAGCAGCCACTGGACCCCCAGGGAGAGAGGGAACCCCCCCCCAGCATTCCCACAGGTAAGGAGGCTGGAGGGTGGGGGATTAAATAAAAAATTAAAAAAATGTATTAATGTGAGTGAGTGTGTGTGTGTCTGTTAGTATGTGTGTGTGTGTCTGTTAGTGTCTGTTAGGGTGTGTCTGTTAAAGTGTGTGTGTCTGTTAGTGAGTGTGAGTGTGTCTGTTAGTTTGTGTGTGTGTGTGTGTGTGTGTGTGTCGGTTAGTGTGTGTGTGTGAATGTGTCTGTTAGTGTGTGTGAGTGTGTCTGTTAGTGAGTGTGTGTGTCTGTTAGTGAGTGTGAGTGTGTCTGATTGTGTGTGTGTGTCTGTTAGTGTGTGTGCCTGTTAGTGTGTGTCTGTTAGTGTGGGTGTGTATGTGTCTGTTAGTGTGTGTGAGTGTGTGTGTGTTGTGTGTGTGTGTGTGTGTGTGTCTGTTAGTGTGTGTGTGTCTGTTAGTGAGTGTGTGTCTGTTAGTGTGTGTGTCTGAGTGTGTCTGTTAGTGTATGTCTGTCTGTTAGTGTCTGTTAGTGTGTGTGTCTGTTAATGTGTGTGTGTCTGTTAGTGAGTGAGTGTGTGTCTGTTAGTGTGTGTGTCTGTAAGTGTGTGTGTGTCTGACTGTGTGTGTGTGTCTGTTAGTGTGAGTGTGTTTGCCTGTGAGTGTGTGTGTCTGTTAGTGAGTGTGTGTGTGTGTGTCTGTGTGTGCCTGTTAGTGAGTGTGCGTTTGTCTGTTACTGTGTGTGTGTGTGTTTCTGTTAGCTAGTGTATGCGTATCTGTCAGTAAATGTGTGTGTGTGTATTTAGAAGGTGGGGGGAAGGGTTGGGTGGGAGTGGCGGGGGGGAGTAATGGGGGGCACCTGAGTTTTGTCCTGCCTAGGGCAGCACAAAACCAGGATACACCACTGTCCCTAGGCATTAATGTAAACATTGCCTTTTATCTGAAAAGACGGTGTTTGCATGAAATGTGTGCAGGGATTGTTCCGGTGACTATAGTGTCCCTTTAAGTAAAATATTATTTTTATGTTAAAAAACATTAGTACAGGGGTGAGGTTTGGCAGCTAAGATGGCCAAACGTGTTCTCTCGAAACTCAGACATGTTTTGGCAAAAAACCTGCTACTGGTTGGAGCTTCCTTATAGACTGTAGACCAACCTGTACTGAGTGGGAACACAGGGATTCTAGATTTATGCCGTTACTCTGAAAATTCAAGCTGTCTAGCTTGTACTGCAGCCTGGTGCACTGGAGAGGCAGCCAACCTCCCGACATAGGACTCTTGCATGTCAGGATAGTGGGCTTTTTTTTCTGACAGCAAACCTTTACCCACCTATCAATCTAAACGTGTTTGCCTAGCCTGTTTTTTATTATTTTAAATATTTTAATTTGTAATTGTTTTTTGTGCATTACTTTGACATATAAAATATGTGCAGTTATCTTAAATGTCATGACAATGTCTGTTGTTAAAGCTCTTGCTACTGCTGTCGTGGCATTGCAGGCTTGATTGTAATGATATGTACAACAACAAAAAAGAATTAAAAAAGAGACTAGTACTTCTTGTAGACTAGTATGTTTGCTTCATAGAACAATAAACTGTGCCGTACACGTACTCAGTTATTACTCAGTTAATTTTGTGCTCATCCTTCAGTTTTACAAGTAATACAGCAATTTGTAAAGAATAAATAAACTGGTGGGGGTGTGGGGGGAGGGAGGGTTATTCAGTGCACACACACACACACACACACACACAGAATTGGGGATCTTTTCCAACGCAGCTGTTTGTTGTTAATTTGCAAATAATTCTTTCAATTCACCATAATTGAGCGTTTAGCAAATAAAGCCCCAAGTAGTCACATTAAAATTCTGTTTCCACTAGAGTAGTGTGTGGGATAAATAGCCTGCTCTCTGTCTGGGTTTGTGTTTGTGGTCCTCTTCACAGCCTTCTCCAAGCATTTGAAGAAAAACTGTAAACTATTTCCATTTATGGACAGCATTTCAAGTCAGGCTCGTTCTCAAAGCTTTTCTTTTCTTCTTTTGTCAGACGGACCGACTCTACTTTAATGGTCTGTGTAGTACATTTTACATTTTCTTAAAAGGACCTCCAGAAGATTATGAACAGCTCACCAATCGGCTGCACTGGTCAGACACGAACAATATCCCACACCTGTTCTACAATGAACACAAACTGCCAGCCCAAACATGAATTGTTTTTTTATACAGAGCAAAAACTTAGATTGACAAATAAGCAAAATTTAGTACAAAATGGAAAAACATCCAACTGAGACAAGTTGGATTTTTTTGTGGTTTTGTAACTTTTCTTGTAAACTAGACAAAACTCACTGGTTAGTAAATTAATCCCTGTTTTAGGAGGCCCTGACTACAAACTTATTCTATTTTTCTTTTGTAACTTTTTAATCACTGCCTGCAATTATGCATTTTTCTTTTGCCTGATTAAACACTGTTGCCAGGGCCGCCACCAGAAATTTTGGGTCCCCTAACTCAGCTCAGGGTCTGGGCCCCGTGGGGCCCACCTCCAAATACCACCGACAGGGTCCGCCTCCAAATACCGCATACAGGAATACACACACAGACACAAACACACACACTGATACAAAAGGACACAGATACATAGTAACAGACACACATACTGAAACAGACATACACGCATACAGGCATACATACTGACACACACATTCTGGTAACCCGCGGCAACGCTCTGATTGGCTGGAGATTGCGAGACATCAGTCTGCAGCTCACATCCGGCGGAGCTGCAGACTGAGGCTGGCTCTCTCCCTGGGTGGACTGACAGGAGGGTCCTCGGTCATAGAAAAAAGCCCTGTTGGGGCTGAAACATTGCTTTGTAGTTCCTGGTCCAAATAAATTGCCTTAAGAATTGGAAACTATTGGAGTGCCTTGATCATTTTCTACAAATTTATCCGCTTGGTCCTTTTGGGTACTGGGACTTTTTCAAGAGCACCCTGGATTCCCTAGTGAGGAGCTGAGTGCACTTCCAGCTTTGATTAGACCGAGAACCCGACATGTCAGTCTGCCCTCAGGTGATTTAGGCGGCCGCGAGGCCCCTGACTGTGCGAGGCCTTAGGCGGCCACCTAAATCGCCTAATTAGAGAGCCGCCTCTGTTAAAGGGACACTATCAGCACCAAAAAAACTTTAGCTTAATGAAGAAGTTTTAATGTATAGATTATGCCCCTGCAGTCTCACTGCTCAATTATCTGCCATTTATGAGTTAAATCACTTTGTTAATGCAACCCTAGTCACACCTCACAGCATGTGACTTGCAAAGCCTTCATTTAACACTTCCTGTAATGAGATATCTAATGTTTATACTTCCTTTATTGCAAATTTGTTTTTATTCACAATTCCTTATCTCCTGCGCTGTCAATAGCTTGCTAGACTTTGAAGGAGCCTCCTGTGTGTGATTAAAAACTTATAAAGCAAGTTAACATCTGAATAAAAAAAAAAAAAAATTCATGCAGGCTGTATGTGTCACAGCCAAGGAGTGGTGTGACTAGGGCTACATAAAAAGAAACAAAGTAATTTAACTGCTAAATGGCAGATAATTGAGCAGCCAGCTGTCAGAGGCATGATCAATACCATATAAACTGCTTCATTAAATTAAAAAGTTTTTTTGATGCCTATAGTGTCCCTTTAAACCTGGCATTCCCAGGATTCATACTACCTATCTATTCTTCTATTCTCTGAGATTGTGTTAATTTGTTCTATTCCCTGTCTATTGGGGTTATAGTATCATGATAGCCATACTATGGGCTCACTTGATGACCTAAGCATGTGTGTAAGTTTTTAATAATGTCTTAGTGTGTGCCTGTGGATGTGCTCACTGACTCCAGCCATGCTAAGACAATTAATAAGATGGGTGGCTGTCGGCACTGCCATGATAATGACAGTCAGACAGGTCATGTTCCGTATTCCCCATAATAAGATAAATCGGAATGATATGAAAATGCTGATTTCTGCCTACAAACAAAATCTGTACTGTACTGCAGTAAAAACATCTCAAATTTTATTTATATATTATAAAGCAGTAAAGTGTTTTAATATAAACTGCAACACTGCTTGGTGTCATCAATCTGTTAAGAATCTAAAGGAAGTGTAAATTAAACTCACAGCAAGGGAATGCCGCCAAGGATAGTGACATCACCATTCAAGCTACTTCGACAGTTCCCAGACTATCGATCACGAGTTCATTAAAGGTGACCTTTTTTTTTAAATGATTACATCTTTAAACCAAAACACATTTAAATACCCTGTATTATAAAACCACCACAACTCACACTGAGCTACTGTAGTAGAGAAGAAGAAAAATGTGTACTGAATTATTAATAATCCTTGGTAATTATCCTATACAGAACTCAGTGTGTCTTTCTTGATTTTTTTTTTCTTTTTGCAGAAAAACATACAGGAAATAAATGATGTGTATCATCCAGTTAACACATTTCCTTAGTAAATAGCAAATCCAGGTAGATTGTGCAATGCATATTTGAAAATGTAATTATCAATGAAAATATCACTGTTATCCAAGTGATGGGTGATGTAATCTACTTTCCTTTAAAGAAAAAGGAAAGTCTGTCCTACAAAATGAAATACAACTATGTAATTACGAGAAAAGGCAGTTAAAATTATTTACTTTATTTCACAAAACAAAAAGGGGAAGGGAAGGAAGAAGAGAAAAGAGAACCTACATATACAGATGAGAATTACCTAAAGAGGTAAATTCTTTGCACAGTGATGGCCGATGCAACAGTCAATCAAAAGAGGTATCTGAGACTCTATAATGTAACTATGGATTTGTTACATGAGAATCAGATAATATTTGGCAACGGTATATTAGCGGTGCATAAAAGAAATACAATTCTTTGCACAGTCATGGCACATGCAACAGTGTATCAAAAGATATATCTGAGACTCTATAGTGTAACTATAGATTTGTTCCATGAGAATCAAATAATATTTGGCAGCGGTATATCGGCGGTGCATAAAAGAAATACAACAGTATACTCAAAAACCTCAAATAGAACTATTAACCTCTATAGTCCGCCATATATTAAGGCTAGAAGAATAGTATAATAGCAATTAAGAGGCTTGCAATTCAGTCCCTCCCATTGTCAGTCCTCAGAGTATAAATAAGGGCTGGTAGGGCTTGTTGAAAGAGATAAACTTAATAATTGAGAGAAAATTATTGAATTGCAAGCTCACTTAAACAGGTGATAATATACTCAAAACATATGATAATGTGTATGAAATCTATGCGGCAAAAGGAATGCTAGTGATAAGATCCTACGATTATAACATAGGGTGATCCCCCACAGAGTGGATCTATGGGAGTCACCAAAAAATTGCCTGAAGATTTAGTGTATATCACTTAATGACTGTCTAAACTGAGATTCCAAATGCGGACAAGCCGATCAGGCTGATAATATTTGAATAAATAATACGTGAAAAGATCACAAAAAATACAGACAAGCCGATCAGGCTGATAGTATGTGGGTTAATAGTATGTAGGGATACACAACAGATAAACTATCTATTAGTTCTTCTAATGTCATTAAATGCCAGGAACTAAGCATTCCAATATCAAGCCCCATGAATATAATCAATAATCAATAACAGTAACGTTGATGGAGCTAGAGACAGAAGAAAAAAATATAGATAGATTGGTGCCTTCGGGGGCACCTGGTATAGTAAAGAGATATGTAGAGTAGATTAGATAGAGTAGCTGTAGATACAGTCTGATAATAACAACGGTCCTACAAGTTTACTCGTATTAAGTGGATACCCTGATCGATAACAAAGTAACCGTTCAACTGAGGCGGCTATCAGCCGTCTAAATTATACAGGTTCCGGACAGATCATATAATGATCCCGGCAAAAAATGTAATAACCGGTGAAAGGACAAAGAAAAGATGCCTCAGGGACAGAGGATTTAACTGAGGAGAACGGGTAAGTATCAAACCCATAGTCCTGCAAGCTTCCTCATAATAAATGGATACCCTGATCGGTAACCAAATTCTCATTCATCTGAGGCGGCTATCTGCCATCTAAATTATAAAAGTCCCAGACCGGCGGTTTAATAGTGCCAGCCAAGAGTGTACTGACCGGGAGAGGGACAAAAAAGATGGGTCTGACATCTACCCGATCTCCTTTTGTTAAATCTCTGTTCCTGAGGCATTATTCTTTTACTTTTTATCCCTCTCCCGGTACTGCATTCACGGTCTCTGACCTTCCATACAATCAATTAACCCCTTTTGAAATTGAAAATGTACTTTTGAGGTGTTTTACAATTGTATGCTTTTCTGTACCTGGCAGATGATTGAGTTTGTACAGTTCCTGACTCAATTATCTCCCAGGCACAGGGGAGGAGTTTGTGTGTAATTGTATGGAGACCCCTTGCTGTCCCATTAAAATATATTCTAGTTGTACTCCCAGAACTATGTGTCGTGTAGTTACTGCTCCAGGAGGACTCAGCAGGGAAAGTCCTGAAAAAAAACTAGAGCTCCCAGGACCACGTGTCGTTCAGTCTCTGGGAGTGCATAGAGCCTGCTTCATGAAGGAGAGGTTCCAGGACCCTAGTCAAGCCACAGCGACTGGTGCAGAAGTGCTGAGGCACTAAGGTTTTTCCCCTTGGCGGAGGTACCCTGTCGGGGTACAGGGAGCTCCGTTACAAGCACTTCAGCACAATAAAACCCATTCTATAAATACACATTTACAGAAAGCAGCATTAGCAGATTACAGCTACATCTTCTGGCAGGCTGCTACTGCTTATGAAAGGCAACAATATATAATTATATTTAGAATTTACAATTTATGGAGGATGATAGGCATTATGACCACAACAATTATAATAAAAACTAAATAATATATTACATATTAAGTTCCTCCTATTTATGGAGGATGATAGGAGTTACAGTCACAAGTCATACTAGATCCTTTGTATCTGTGACATCCATATAACCTATTCCGCTTGAGTGCCACAAATTAGCCCTTACGTGTCCTACAAAAAGTGCAGACTGCCTGCATACAGGCTCTCTGTAACTACACTAGTATTTACCATGCTGTACTGACAGCTGCTTCGACAATAGTGAAGAAAGGAGAGTAATCTGACCTTTCAGCATTATAAAGAAGTCTAGATAACTCAATCCTAATCCCCAGGATAAAGTAGAATATACTCTGCAAGCGTCTGGGATAATCTGCACACATACAAACCGCATGGAGTTCTCCAGAAAAAAATATCATCCCTGATCTTCGCACTGTGCAAGCAAGATGTTCATACTCACTGGGATTGTCTAATTAAATTCTGGAGAAATAGGAAAACTGGAGCACAGCTGATATTATTACAGCAAGAATCTAAAAATAAACTAGAGGCTGCTTGATTCTGCTTGATACATGCAACTCTAGAATATTCAAAAAGAAAGTGGCAAAATACACATGCTCAAATATGGAAATATGCAGTTTGTCAATAACATTTCTGGTATGAATGACCAGTGTTCTCTCTCACTCACTCTGTCTTTCGCTCGCGCTCTCTGACTAATCATTTCACCAGCTCATCAACAGCTCACACCTGAAATTTTTTTTCTGAAATAGTCCCCATATTGTTATTCTCCCCACCTTTTATCTCAATGTCTATTTTCTGTTAGGTTGTAAACTGACGGGTTGGTTTTACAAAGCACTTTATATTAAAGTGCTACAAATTTTAAACTAAGGTCCACAGCAGAACTCTCTATTCCTTTTGTGCCAGGATGTTTAAGCATCCATTCACATGCCTCTAAGAATACCTATTACATAAGTATGGCTATGCCATATTACCAATTAATCTTAGTAAAGGACATGCTGGTTTTGGGCATCAAATCACTGAACTAAAAATAGTTTAAAAGTCCAAGATTGTTTAAGTGTAAATTAAAGTTAAGATGTAACTAGGATCTGATTATAAATTTAGATGTGTGGGCAGGACTCAGGAGGACAAACTGAAGAGTTTAGGATTAGGATAGGTTATGGTTAGATCTAAACCACAGCTGTCCAACCTGCGGCCCCCCAGATGTTGCTGAACTACAACTCCCATGATTCTTTCAATGAAACAGATAGCCAGGGAATCATGGGAGTTGTAGTTCAGCAACATCTGGGGGGCCGCAGGTTGGACAGCACTGATTCTAAACCATTACTTGAAGCAAAAATCTGTGTTTTCATAAAACGCTGCTTTTGGTTAGACCGATAGAGTAACCCTTGATGTGCTCTCCCTTTTCCCCACCCCCATTAAAAAATAAAATAAAAATAATAAGCTTTGTTTTAGCACTGATGTCAAGCTCTTGCTACAGCTCACTCTTCACTCTCTGACTTCATTCCCTATTGGTGGAGGAATGTCTGGGTGGGTTGTCTGGGAGAGTGGGCTGAGGGGTCAAAATGGGAATTACGGGGGGAGGGGGTATGCCATGCCACCACCAAATGCCTGTCACCAGCATGCTGACATCAGACATCCAAAATGCACAGAATTAACATTAGCCACCCGGAACCAGGGCCAGACTGGCCCACCGGGATACCGGGAAATTTCCCGGTGGGCCGTCGGCACCTGGGGCCGGGCAGGCAGCTGGCTCACCTGCGGCCGCAGAGGGAGCTCCTTAGGCGGCCGCAGGGGGAGCTGGCTGTTCTGTCTCTGCTCCCCCTCCCCAGCGCACTACAAAGAGACCGGGGCCGGAATATGACGTCATATTCTGGCCCCGGTCTCATTAAACGGCGCGCTGGGAAGGGGGAGCAGAGACAGAACAGCCAGCTCCCCCTGCGGCCGCCAGAACAGCCAGCTCCCCCTGCGGCTGCCTAAGGAGCTTCCCCACAGGTAGAAATTTTGTGTCAGTGTGAGTGTATGTGTGTGTGTGTGTGTCTGTGTGTGTCATGGTGTGTGTGTGTGTGTGTCTCTGTCTGTGTCATGGTGTGTGTGTATCTCTGTCTGTGTCATGGTGTGTGTGTCTCTGTCTGTGTCATGGGGTGTGCGTTTGTCTGTGTCATGCAAGGTGTGTCTGTGTCATGGTGTGTGTGTCATGTAATGTGTGTCTGTCTGTGTCACGGTCTATCTGTATCATGCAATGTGTGTCTGTGTCATGGTGTGTGTGTGTGTCATGTAATGTGTGTCTGTCTGTGTCATGGTGTGTGTGTGTTTTTGTTATGGTGTGTGTGTGTGTCTGTATGTCACGGTGTGTGTGTGTCTGTCTGTGTCATGTAATGTGTGTCTGTCTGTGTCACAGTCTCTCTATGTCGTGGTGTGTGTGTCTGTGTGTCATGGTGTGTGTCTGTCTGTGTCATGTGTGTGTGTGTCTGTGTCACGGTCTGTCTGTGTTATGGTGTGTGTGTGTCAAGGTGTGTGTGTCTTTTTTAAGGTGTGTGTCTGTCATGGTGTGTGTGTGTGTCTGTCTGTGTCATGGTGTGTCTGTCTGTCATGGTGTGTCTGTTTCTGTCTGTGTCACGGTGTGTGTGTTTCTGTCTGTGTCACGGTGTGTGTGTTTCTGTCTGTGTCACGGTGTGTGTGTCTGTGTCACGGTCTGTCTGTGTCATGGTGTGTGTCTGTCATGGTGTGTCTGTCATGGTATGTGTGTGTATGTATGTTTTTACTCACCTTTTTTTTCCCCACGTCGTGCTGGTCTCCCCTCGACTGGCCCTGCCTCTACGGCTGAGATCATCAAGCTTGATGATCTCAGCCAATCCGCACTGACACGGGAAGCACCTCTAGTGACCGTCTGAGTGTCTGTCACTAGGGAGCAATGTAAACACTGCCTTTTCTCTAAAAAGTCAGTGTTTACATTGAAAAGCATGCAGGGACAGGCTATAGACACCAGAGCCACTACATTAAGCTGTGTGTGTGTGTGCGCGCCTGCTAGTGAGTGGGCTTGTGTGTTTATGTCAATGACCTTATGTATATCAGTGAGATTGTTTGTCTATGAGGCTGTGTATCAATCAGCTTGTCTAAGTGAGATTGTCTGTGTCTGCATGTGAGTATGCTTACTGTATAATTAAAAATTTTACTCTGAAAGGACCAATATTTTATATTGGAAAAAGCAATATATATATATATATATATATATATATATATATCTCAATCATCTAGGGTGGCAAGACATAGCCTTACATATTACATGCGACAATATATGGCGCAATGACTTATGGGGCTGGCATAGATTTTTTTTCCAGGGCTGCTTTGGAATCCCCAGTCCGGCCCTGCCCGGAACTCTTGGTCCAAGCTGGCTAATGGGGCCTCACGATGCTGTCAGGTGGAGTTACAGGGGATAGATAAACTCTGAATTTGCAGCATTTCATAGCAAAGCGCATAAAGTCTCCATACACCATGACCACTTCAAATGACTGAAATGGTCATGGTGGGCTAAGTAACCTTTTAAATATTTAGAATTAGCATTATGGGTATTTTTGGGTTATAGTTAGCTAGAATACGACTTTAAGACTCTCACTATAACAAATTTAAAAATCTTTAAATAAGGGTAAGTGATCTAGTAATAATGCACTAAATTTAAATGCTGTGTCTTTTATGAACACAATGCATTAAGTACCCCAGCAATGAGAGCTGATAAAAACACACTGCCTTTTTAATCACCCAAGATCTATAAAGTAACCCTCAGGCAATTAATTTGTTTTCATGACAATTCTGATATGTTAATAGCCCCATGTGGGACAAGAGCAAAATAAAATATTATAGCAATGCAATAGATTTTTGAACTGGTTTGCCTGCACGTGTAACTAATTTATCGCCTGTAACAATGTAGTGTTTCTATGCTCTGCATGCATTGGCCATATAATCTTTACAGTTCCCTGAATGAGTGAGATCCCAGCGTTCTGGGTGCTAAGGTGGGGATTCTAAACAGTTTAAGAAGTGTAACATAAAATCATAACATAAAATTTGATTTAAAGGGACACTATAGGCACCCAAACAACTTTGGTTTAATGAAGCAGTTTTTTTGCCATGCCGCTGAAGTTTCACTGTTCAATACTCTGCCTGGCTGTGACTTACACATCCTGCATGAAGATTGAATGGTTTCACTTTCAATCAGATGTAACTTTAAAAGTTTGTATCTTCATCTCTGTAAATTAAACTTTAATTACATATAGGAGGCTCCTGCATGGTATAGCAATCTATTAACAGAGCAGAAGATTAGAAATGATAAATTAAACAGAATTTGAAATAAAGAAAGTATAAACATTAGATGACTAAGTGTTTAGGAAGACTGTCAATATCACATGCAGGGAGGTGGGACTAGAGCTGTACAAACAAAGTGATTTAACTCCTAAATGGCATAGATTTGAGCAGTGAGACTGCAGGGGCATGATCTGTATATTAAAACTGTTTAATTAAGCTAGCATTGTTTTGGTGACTATGGTGTCCCTTTAAAGGGACACTATACGCACCCACACTACTTCAGCTTATTGAAGTGGTCTGGGTGCATTGCCCTTAACCTTGAGCAGGTAATTATTGCAATTTTTGATAAATAATTACCTGCTAGAGTTAACTCTTCCTGTAGTGGCTGTCTACCTTGACAAAGGGGGAAGCTATAGTTCCAGGAAAGCGAGTTTGGTTTTATGGCACTATAGTTTCCCTTTAAGCGGTTGTAGTTCAATTGTTAGTTTTCTTTTTTACAAAGCTAACAGCTGATCTTCAGCTTCCAGATACCCAACTCAATATATCATTTATAGCAGTATTTCTGGAGCAAAAAAGGACTCTCTGCAGATGTGGAGAGATTGTCTGAAAGCAGAATTTATGCATAAAAAAAACTAAAAAACTAAAATAAAAACAGCATACAGCATAGCTAACCGTAAATTAACTCACACAATTTTTCTAAATTGCGTGGGTGCTAGGAGTGCCATTTAAAAGTACTTACATTAGTAATACCAATTATATCATTAAATTGTATTTACCCAGATTTAGCACAACACATAGAGTAATCTCAAACTCTATTTTATGCTAAATAACATCATGCATTATAAAGTTGCAGAGACATAAATGACGGGGAAGTGTTTAGACCTGTTATTAAAACATAAAAGAAATTTAATATGATAATGTTTCAATTAATTAGGACTGTCTGTTTTCTTTATTAAAAGTGAAGGGTTGTCAGCTGTCGAATGTGACTGCTTGATAGAAAGCAACCCCCTCTCCCATTCTATTGCAGGCAGTTCAGCTTAATTCATTCATTCTTTTAGGGGAAGCATTTCAAACATTCACAACAAATCCCACTGCAGCTGCTGCCCTGTATTTAATCCCCCTGTGCTTTGTGCTATTCAGCAGTAACCCTAATGGTATCTGAAGTCTGGCTTGGCAACTGTTGGGACGTTTTCTTTGGCAATCTCAGCAGCATGGGTCCCACTTGCAAAAAACACAATATAACATCTAACAGCTGCTGATCACAGACAGATAATGCTATATGTTTTTTTGTTCAATTGTTTGAATGGAAAAAGGGGGGATGGTTGTTAGGCACCTCTCCTTCTGCTTGCCTACAGGAATCAGACATAGAATTCTTCAAGAATAACCTCTTTTAATAAAATAGGCCATCATTTTATATATCATCCATGGACGCATATCTTTTATATCAAAAACAAACAAAAAGAGAAGCTTCACTTCTATGGTAGTAAACATATAAAAGAAATAAAATGAAGATAAACATTTTAAGTGGTATGTATTCTAACATGATCCAAACATAAACATTTGTGTCAATTTGTGTGAGGGGATTGGATTAAAAATCTCATGCACTTTCTGTTCTATACAGCAAACAAGAGCTATTCGGAAGTGACTGTATTTTATTTTGATTTGTTAATAGTTTATTATTTAAAAAAAAAAAAAAAAATCATTAAACAAGATTGGTTAACTGATTTATTCTGCCTGTGATTGTCATATAGCTCCAGACAGCAAGTGAACTCAAAGTTGTCCAGAAAAACATGTCTTTGGTGGCAACTTGAATTATTAATACCAGTCTATCTGAATAAATGCCATCGCCATATGCCAACATAGACTGCCAGTGTGGAGGGATCACATCCTTTTCAGGGTGTGCCTGCACGGGCAGCTGCTTTATAGATACACCCATATCCCCCACAGAGTATGCCTGCAATATGGCCACCATTCTCTAACATATTGTGATTTTGCAGTTATCCCAGATCTCATACTACAACATACTGTGTGGATAATTTACAGCCAATTTATACAAATAAATATGTATTATATATTTCTGGGCAATAATTTGTTTGTAGTGAGACCAAACACGATAAAATGTCCCACAGTGCAAATAGAAAAATTACTGTTATGCATCACTTGCATATATCAAGTTGGACTTTGAGGGGTTAACTCTGTGCACAGAGACTCGAGAAATCATGTTTCCACTACTTTCCCAGAGTTCCCAGCATGACATGCAAATTAGCCAGGTGGACATCACATTTCAGAATTCATGGTGCATTTCTGCATACGCCCTTAGCACTGGACGCTATTTTGAAAACAACCTTATTTAAACTTAAGCATGGGCTTTGATGTCATGGTAGGAATCATGTTTTCTTGGGTTTCTCTGCTGAAGGTGGACTTCCAATATCTCAACTTGAGAAATGCAAGTGATATATTTATATATATATGTATATGGCAGTTTAGTGTCCCTTTACTATGCGCTGGTCTTTATATCCCATAATAACGTAAAATGTGATATTTCCTCTCTCATTCTTTTAAATGCAGTTTTAATGTACAATAAATATCTAGCACTATATTAAGTTCTATTTAAAAGTATTATTAGACAATGCATACAAACAGCAGTGAACAGAATTAAACGCATACCTGAATTCTTTAATTCTAGAGAAATAAAACCTATGTATAAAACTTTATCCCTGTATACAAAAATACATATTGGATACAACCACTGCCATAATAATCTGTATAGATAGTGTCTGTACTGTTTAAACCCTCACCTCCTTTGCTCTGTCCAGCTCGTTGTGAAGAGCCTGCTTAGATATCTCCATCTCAATGATTTGCTGTCGCAGGAGTTCATTTTCATCTTCTACTTTGATTCGCTTTTCTTCTACGTTTTCCAGCTCGTGGTGCAATCGGACAGAAACGTCTTTGGCTACCTGTTAGCATAAGCACATACACAAATCAGGAATGGTATTAAATGGTTACTGAATAACTTCTTTAATACGGTCTCTATTAGCACAGGACTGCCATGACTTTAAATTATTTTTATAAATTATTTTCTTTGCACCTAGCAGTCAGAACAAAACTGGTGTCTCCTCTTCATTGGCAATATTGTTTCTGGCTGTGCATGGACAGAACTATGTCATTTGGTAAATCTTTAATTTGAATTTACAAGAAAACTGAGTATCTCATAAAAAACATGATAAACATGTTATTGGTGATTTTCACTGTTTACACAAATAGCGTAAACCAGGAGTGCCCAAAAGCATATCTCCATATGTTTTAAAACTACAGCTTCCATGAACTTTTCACTTTCTAAAGGCATGCAAAGCATCATGGGATTTGTAGTTTTACAACATCTGGAGATCTACATTTTAGGCACCCCTGGCGTAAACAGTGTAGAAGTAAAATATCTCTTTTATAAGGATCTATTCGCTCTGGGTTTGCCATGCCACCAAACACTGACAAAATAGCCTACATAAGTTTAATGTTTTTATTTTTCCCAACTCATCTACTTTGGCACAAATTTTACAATTCAGATATTTATCATAATTCACCGCATTTTAATACCCTGGACATGAGAAGCCCAAGATCACCCTCAAGGTATTGTTAGCTGTTAAATTTTATCACACTATGCCCTGCAGTGGCAGAACTAACGTAGAGAGGGCCCTGGTGCAAGAATTGTTTTGGGCCTCTCATCGCAAGGATGGCAAAATGGTAGATCCCTAGCTCTCATACAACTCCGACAATGCTTTCCCAGCTGGGGATCTGCTATTTACCCATCCTTGCAGGGCTGTATTTAGCACAGAGCAGTGTTTGACAGTAAGCATGTTTTTGTGTGCAATATGTGTGTGTGTGTGTGTGTGTATGTAGGGTGTACTTGTGTGTAGTGTTGTGTGTGTTTTATGTACTGTTGTCATTTGAAAGCAGTTGTTTACTTGTGTGTATTGTTTGCCTTTGAATGTAGTGGCGTATCTGTATGTATTACAGATAAGAGGCATACCCTCTCATGGCCATTGGAGGTAACTAAAAACCTCCATTTGTTTAAAAATACATAAGGATGTGGAAAGAGCGCAGGTAACTTTTTTCTTTGGTTTTTACTATATATATTTTGGCTGATGTGTACTATGCTCATTGCTGCCGCCCAGGAGTGATGGGAGTTTGAGCGCAGGACTAGTTTCTTTGTATCTGTATGTATTGATGATGTTTGAATGAAGTGATATATTTGTGTGTAGTGTTGGCATTTGAATGCTGAAATGTATGCACATATACATATACACTGTAACACACACGGACAGATTGATGCACATACATATGCAGACACACATGCAGATACAGACACACACACTGACACACATGCAGATAGACAGATACACACACTGACACGCATCCAGATGCATAATACAGACGAAATATAGTCTGTATTATGTGTCCTCACATCTCTATCCTCTCCCACCCGTACAGCTTAATAACCTGCCATTATTAAAGGGGCCTAGTCATGCTGCTAAAGGGCTGCAGCACACGAGCAAGTCTTTGAAGACACATTGCCATCGGGTGGCCCTAAGTACATAGCCCCCTCAGTGTGCAACCCCTTTAATGTGTGTGTGTGTGTATATATATATATATATATATATACATATATATATATATATATACAGTCTTGCTCAAAAATTTGCATACCCTAACAGAAATTGTGAAATTTTGGTATTGCTTTTGAAAATATGACTGATCATGCTAAAAATGTATTTTATTGAAGGATAGTGATCCTATGAAACCATTTATTATCACATAGTTGTTTTGCTCCTTTTTAAATCATTGTCACGTATTCATCCGCTTATAAAAATGTGGTTAATGGCATTTACTGCCGAGCAGCAACCAAATCCACAGAAGGATTAATGCTGAGCAGCAATTATGCAAATGGCAACCTGGTAACTGCCTTTGGGGTCAAATCAGATCTAGAGGAGGGGTATTTAGGCCCAGTTCTCATCCTGCTCAGTACCCTGTCGTTGTTTCCCTTGTGGTTGTCCGAGAGCGCGTTATTGATTCTGGTAATTCTGGTTATTTGACTTTGGCATTGTTTTTGACTTCCCTGTTTTCTGGCATCCCTGACTCCTGGCTTTTCCTTATCGTTGTTTCTCTTTCTGTTTTCCTTGACCTCGGCTATTCTTGACTATTCTTTGGTACGTTAGTCCGGCCATTCTAAGGTCCGGTATACGTTACCGATCAGTCCTCTGTATTACACAATTCTACGTGCTGGATCATTCTGTAATCCTGACAATCATAATGATAACTGAAATCATCCAAATAGCCCTGATCAAAAGTTTACATACCGTTCAATGTTTGGCCTTGCTACAGACACACAAGGTTACGCACACAGGTTAAAATGGTAATTAAAGGTTAATTTCCCACACCTGGGACTTTTTAAATTGCAATTAGTGTCCAGGACTGGGGCTTTTTAAATTGCAATTAGTGTCTGTTTATAAATCGTCAATGAGTTTATTAGCTCTCACGTGGGTGCACTGAGCATGCTAGATACTGAGCCATTGAGCCATGGGGAGCATAATAAGTTAATGGAACTTTTTAAAGATGGAAAAGGATATAAAAAGAAATCCAAAGTAATTCTCACTGTGACATCCAGACATGGTAGCCCCCTAAGTACCCAACAGGGGATTTGATCCTGGGTACTTTGCTGTCCGAGGCCTGCTATCTACCTTTGCACCACAGCAGTTCCTAGTTTTTGGACCTTTTCTAGTCCTATTCACCCTGGCTTCTCTGCAGCACTGGGGGCTGGTGTTTGTCTATGGCTATGCTTCACCTGACTCAGATCAGTCATCAGCATGGTATATAAACACAGCCTTGCCCTGGGAACTTTATCAAGTCTTTGATCCTGTTGTATGTGTTCAGTTCCTGTGTTCCAGTCTCTTGAACTTTTACTCCATATTGACCGTGGCTTCATTTATCCTGATCTCTGACATCCCTTGACTTTGGCTATACTTTGTTAATCCTGATCTCTGGCATCCCTTGACTTCGGCTATACTTTGTTAATCCTGACCTCTGGCATCCTTTGACTTCAGCTAACTCTTGACTATCCTGCTGTTTGTGTCCATGTCGGTACTGCATAGGAATCACCTTTCCTGCACAGCCCCAGTGCACAGATTCACAGTCCAGGTGGCTTCCTTTTTGGTCACCTTGGACTGTGTCGATCTGCAAGGGTGAGGTAAAAGCCCTGACACCGGTAACCTCGGGAGAAATACAGGCTACTCTGGAAAAATATGGTGTGTTTTTTTATTCAAGGAGCCCAATAATACGATACTTGAACAAATATGTGCTGCATTGTCGAGTTGCCAGAAAGAAGCCTTTACTGCCACAATGCCACAAAAAAAAACAATTACAATATGCCCGACAACACCTTGACACACTTCTCACAGCTGCTGGCACACTGTAATTTGGAGGGACGAGACCAAAATAGAGCTTTATGGTCACCACAATGTTTGGAGAGGGATGAACAAGGCCTATAGTGAGAAGAATACAATCGCCACTGTGAAGCATGACCTGGAGGCATTTTGCCAAGACGAATGGGCAGCTATACCACCTGCAAGAAGTAGGGACCTCATAGACAGCTTTTACAAAAAACTGCACGCTTTCATTGATGCTAAAGGGGGCAATTCACAGTAGTGAGAACTAAGGGTATGCACATTTTTGAACAGGGGTCATTTCATTTTTTTCTTTGTTGCCATGTTTTGTTTTATGATTGTGACATTCTGTTATAACCTACAGTTAAATATGAATTCCATGAGAAATAAAAGAAGTGTGTTTTGCCTGCTCACTCATGTTTTCTTTAAAAATGGTACATATATTACCAATTCTCCAATGCAAACTTTTAAACCCTTACGGACACATGACATGTGTGACATGTCATGATTCCCTTTTATTCCAGAAGTTTGGTCCTTAAGGGGTTAAGCACAACTGTATACATTTTTTTTTCTTTTTTAAAATCTAAAGTAGTTTGCAAAAGCTGCAGGTTTTTTTTTTGTTTTTTTTGGCGCTCTTTCCTGCTTATGTATGGTGTGACCTGTATCTGCTCCCTCTCTCCTAAAAATATTGTATTCCTACAAGTAAGCCTCTCTGATAATATAAAATTAAATGGTTATTCACTGATCTCTAAACTATCAGGAAATTATAAACTGCAAAATAATAAAGACTTTTTATAGACCTTTTTCCTCTGGCTCATGTTTAACAGATTTCCTGCAATTTGTTATACTTTACCATTCAGTGAATGTTCAAAATCCTAGATAATCCAGGGATGTATAGTCTCATTTGATGTAGCTAAAGTTAGGAAATCCTTTTGCAGAAACACAAATATTTAGGTATTATTAAATCTTGAATATAATTCTGAAAAAAACTTTAATGCTTTCTAAAACCTTGGCAGCATATGATAAAAAAAATATTCAAACTATAAATAAATTTAAAAAAACAAGGCTTTATTCAGTAGAAATGGTGGAAATCAAAGGGGAATCAAAAACGGCTCCTTTTATCTTCATCATGTTGCTGTTTTCCCATTACAAACCCTCCAATTAGGTGAAAAAATGGGCTGATTGCACAAGAATGCCAGAAAACAAGTTTGTGTTATTTTGTTAACTAGCAATGTACAGAGGTTATTATTAATAATTAGTATGCAACAAGAACACACTTTCTGCAGTGCTCTACAAAGAGATAACGAGCAAAATGTTGGAAAAATAATAATACATCAAAGGTTGAATTGGATTTCTGCTATCGGCAGTCTAAAGGACTAGGGAATGGGTGAGATTTAAAGCTGACTGTATCTGGGATTACTTATTTTCCTTCTTACAGCAGACCCCAATTGTAAGTTAACTCTAGATGTAAAGTTAAGGAGCCCATGGTTCTCCTGCTGCTGTTGGACCCCCCTGTTCACTAACGGTGTGCACCATGAGGCTACACATTGACGTCCATTCACCAAAGTCTGCACTTTAGTAAGTTTGTGGCCAGATATTTCCTCTGTACTCTTAATTGTTTATTCTGTCAGAGTATGAAACTGCTGCTCAGCATTATGAGGAATTCTGATGTGAAACTACTGCCTCAAAACTAATCATTTGGGAACCCGACTCTGATAATTCATTGATTTCATATTTGGAGCATGTCAATTACTCATACTGCCTGGCAGCGGTTTTAAGCTCTGGTGGGCCGAATGCAGAAGACTTAAAAACCTTGGCAATCTGTTGTATGTTTAATACTAGGTTATAAATTGTAGTCCTAAGTACCCAACACCTGTGGCACATGTTATCCATCTATCCATCCAACTATAGCTCATGTGGTTATGGAAATCTTGGGGCTTTTTATCATATGTGATGGGCAATTACAACTCTATGGTGAGATGTGTTTAAACTCATTTTGGTAGCCTGCATATTGATAGTATACCAGACCACTAGACACAATGGGGGTAATTTCATTGAAAACTGTGTTCTTAAACTTGCAAAGGACCATTTGCAACTAGTCCACTGCATCTGTGCAGCATCCCATAAGCGAACTGCTAATTTTTGGAGATGTTGGTCCCTTCAATATCCTTCATCGTATACAAAAATGGTTGTTTTTGGCAATTTATGCCAAATTAGATGAGCTAGAAAGAAATACCCATCATGGCCCATCAACAACACTGTTATTTTGATCTATATTTTGTAATTCTATTGCTGACTCAGTTTGGTATATAAAACCATCAGAAGGCTGAATGATCTCTTAAGCTGGCCACAAATCACATCCTTTAAGGACTTGGCTTGTTTTGTTAAACTCATTCAGCCAGTTAATTAGAAATATCTAAGTTAATAACATCCTGCATCTAATCTACCAAGCACTGCAGTGATCAAGTTTTCTATGGAAAAAGATGAAATATTTATTTAATGTTTTTATGTACTTTTAGTAACTAGTGGTGGAAAACTTTGTCTGGCAATAGAGTCCAGTCTCTAGCCTATAAATAAAATATACCGTCCTGTTTAATTCAATGTTAGGATATTCCAAGCCATTATACTATATACCCTGGTTCAAGCAATAGCATCAGTGCCCACTGGGATCCATATACTGGATTGTGCCCTTATTGAACTTTAAACTGAGTAGATTCATATACTTTCTTATGGTACTGAAGATTACCATACCTATAATGACATAAAGCCAACACGCTTTCTGAAATGAAAAAAATAAACACATAACATAATCTATAAGAAAGTAAAACATGTAGTATTACTAATACCACCAATGTCCGTAGAGTATATAAAATGATTGTATGAATTGTATTTCTTTACTGTTTTATAATACATGATAGCTTTGCTGCTATATGTCTGGAGAAATGTAACTACCTTCAAGTCTTGTTCCAGGCTTCTTATAAGTTCTCCATCAACTTGGCCTGTCTGTGCAACTTTTAAGCTTTTTTGCTCTGCTTTCCTGAGGCGATACTGCAAAATTCGGCAGTTCTTATTGGCTCGGTCCAGTTCCCGGCGTAGTTCCTGTAACTGGTAAACATCGTCTTCCAGATAGCTGTCTCGCATTTCCTCCATTTCGGCTCGCAGCTCATCCAACTCATCCTATTAAAAATAAAAAAGGACAGGTGTCAGGATGAAAAAGAAACAGGTATACCGAGCTCTGTGTTAACGTACAATAGTTCTACATAATGATGTCGAGACACGTATAGAAGGAATTTACTACAAGACACGCTTTCTATCTCTTAAATTGTTCACAAGAGGTAGGCTTGTTCACAGAGAGAAATATTTAATAAATATATGATATAGAAATATAGATTTTTTTTTTTACTGCTACCTCTTTTTGTCCCTGTATTGCTCCCATCTCACTTGATCTGTGAATAAAATTTAAAATAAATATTTAGTGACTGTTCCATAGCCATCAATCATCTTTTTTTCCTATCAGTCATCTGTGTTTTATTGGTGCCACAGACAGAATGTTTTATTATTGAATTCCGCTCCTACACCCGCATCCCAGTGAATCTTTTATTTGCATGTGTGTGCTGTTCTTTAATCAGTATTTTGTAAAAATTTTGGTCTTTACAGCAACAGGAAAGCATGTTCTGGCCGTGCCCCCAATTCCCTATTATCTGTTGAAATTAATTATCATCTCCCACAGTCTGCTATTTATGTTAAAAACCTACAATGCCCACATTTTATTGAAAGTAAATTTCTTTAAAAAAAGGCCTAAAGTATTTGATGTATTTTAGAATGAAAACAGCCATGTGCCCGATCTATTACTGAGTAGACCCTATGTGCCACTTTTTATTCATCACACAGCAAGCAGCACCAGGTATAGGCTTACCACATAGTGCCAATTATGGGAAATATAAACAACTTTCTTTCACTTTCAAAATAACTTGAATGAAGCCATTTCAGGTTGGGACATATTCATTGGTGACATCCGAGCAACGTTTAAAATAAAGAACATGCTCATATTGTATTGATATTTATTTTATTTTGATTTCATTTCTGGTACTATATTTCATGGACTTGGCATATTTGGGTAAAAACTGTAATATATGTGATTTAAAATAAAAAAGTGTAATTTTGCCAAAAAAAATGATGGAGAATTATTCAGTGTACATTAAATAAACTCAGTATCAGCACTATTAATAATTTTCTACTTTATATACTAGACCTTGCACTGCATCTCCACCTTGAGGTTTTATTAGCAAATGATGTGCGTAAGATTGGAATGGTCATTAGTTGTAACCCCTATTCAACAAGATTCCAATTTTAAAGTGTTACTCCAAGCACCATGATGAGTCTGTATGTGTAGTGTTTCGTTATGAAAACTGGGCTGGTAATATCAATTCTGTGTAAAATTGGCATTTTACATCAGCATGCTGGAGCTAGATAGCCAATGATGGTACACTCCTCCCCCCCCCCCCATAGGGATTAAGGAGAGAGCGCAGGTAACTTTTTCTTTTCTTTGGTTTTTACTATATATTGGAGCTGATGTGTACTGTAGTCATTGCTGCCGGCCCAGTAGTGATGGGAGTGAGCGCAGGACTTCTCTTTTTGTATTTGTATTTACTTTGTATCACACAGCCTTGTTACAATGCTGCCACCCATCCCATATGTTCTCTATTAAGGGTTAATAAATGTATAGGGGTGTATATAAAAAATACCCCTCTCTGTCTCATTAGAGATATCTTTGCCAGAAGCTCAAGGAAGCAGGCTGAAGGGTCAGTGTTAGGACCCGCTTAGGGGGGTCTGCCTTGCCTTGGAGCAACTAAATGACCTCCATTTGTCTAAATATACATAGGGATTAAGGAGAGAGCGCAGGTAACTTTTTCTTTTCTTGTGTATTTCATCCTTGTTCATGTTCTTAAGTAATCAATCTCAGGTTTTTTACTATGTACAAAGATATGACGTGCTCTGGCTGGGCTGCCTGGGGATAGCTCCCTGGTTAATCACATCATGGTCTGACACTGGCATAACCAGTCCCTTCACGATAGCAGTTCAGTATTCGACAGTAGCCAGGTCAATTTGTAATGAATAAAGCAAGAGAAAAAGGGATGTGCAGAATATTTAATGTGAAATACTACATCACATGAATTGTATGACCTTTCTTAAAGGGAAACTCACTAATGGAATTTACAACATCGAGTATATCATTGTAAATTAACTACCGGTATATAATTTTATCATTAGATTATCCTTTTTCTTTTAAATTTATATTAAAAACTGGCAAATTACAATATAATTCAGTTCATGCAAGGCAAGCCAGGGGAAGCATTGCAAATGAAGAGGAGAAACAGAGACATTTTTTAATTCACCATCCTCTCTGTATGCTTTCCCTATGCTGACTGCCAGGTGCAAAGGACAGAGCCTATAACAATGATTGACAGGGAGATAAGATGTTGTAGGATAAAAGGTATGGGTTTCTACATTTAATACAAGTTGTTTTATTTATATATATATAATGAAAAGTAAACATAATATTAAAAATCCTGAAAAGTGACATTTTCCTTTTTTTTGCTTTTCTTATCTTTCCTTTCAATGATTTTACTTACTTTAACCCTATCTCTCTTTACCATAGCTGTTCAACATTAAATAGTGAGATATTGGGAAGAAAAGGTAAAAATAAAGAAAAGAAACATAAGAAAGAGGACTTCGTAGAGAGCAATACATACTATGCAGAAAACTACAGTTGCTTTACCATAAAGATTCTAGTTTTATTCCTTTGCCTGAGGTCAACAAGTATTTAAAAGGGACACTCCAGACCACTAAAGCTTGCTGAAAGGCTTTGTGTGAAGAGTGTGCCCTTTTTTTCATTTTGCAAAAAGTTAAGATTTCAATAGAAATTGACACTTTTACAAATCAATCTGGTTACACCCTCTGGTTTTCAAGCAGACAATAGGTTTCTGTTACTTCCTGGTTTGGTTAGCTCAGTGGAGCTAAACTCAAGAGGCAGCAATTGCCAAGAGCACCTGCCTTGCAAAGACTTCTCCTTGAGCTGCATTTGGAAATCTGTGATTGGACAGTCATAGAAAGTCTGGACGGGGTTAAAAGGAAATGGCTTGCAAAGGCTGCAGAAAAGAAATAGACACGTAATGCAAACTGTTTATAGATATAAACCAATAAAAAAATACTTAAAGGAGCACTATAATGCCAGGAAACAAACTCGTTTTCCTGGCACCATAGGGTCACTAGGTCCCCCCACCAGCTGGGCTGAAGGGGTTAAAACCCTTTCAGCCACTTACCTTTCTCCAGCGCCGGGCTCCCTCTGTGCAGGGGAACTCTCCACCCCCTGCCGACATCAGACCCGAATGCGCATGCGTGGCAACAGCCGCGAGCGCATTCAAACCGCCCATAGGAAAGCATTTCTCAATGCTTTCCTATGGACGTCACGTCTTCTCACTGATTTTCACAGTGAAAAGCGCGGAAGTGCCTCTAGCGGCTGTCAGTGAGACAGCCACTAGAGGCTGGATTAACCCTCAGTGAAACATAGCAGTTTCTCTGAAACTGCTATGTTTTCAGCTGCAGGGTTAAAACTAGAGGGACCTGGCACCCAAACCACTTCATTGAGCTGAAGTGGTCTAGGTGCCTATAGTGGTCCTTTAAATAAATGCATTCATGCTCTCATTGTGGGAATATCTACTAAACAGTGTTTTCATTTATTTTGTATTTCGGCAGCGGAGTGTCCCTTTCAAGGTTGATATGATATTGAAAATGTTAATTAATACTTCCAAAATAGTCAAGGTCAGTTTTTTTCTATATTTTCTTCTCCCAGGCACATTACTAATAAAAACACTGAAAATGCATTACACTGCAATTTCCAGTCCTGTACAGGACAACTAACAGGGAATATGATATTCCACCGGCTCTTACAAGGTGTAATTCTGCCATTCAGATGCACTCCTTCCATTATCAGCCTGCTGCCCCGGGGATACAAGCACACTATTATTAGATTTGCACTCGTTTTAAGGCAGGAAGTAGGTGCTGTATGCCAAGGCAAAGCTATGGAGAAGGCATACTTTCCGACTCATCCAGCCTTCCGAGTATTAATATAGACACAGTATCCTACTAACCAAACAAAACAAAAAACAACCCAATAATAAATGCTGCAGACATCGCCACCATAATTCATTCAAACCACAATACAATAGAGGGAAAAGTGGCTTCCATTATTGTGTAATGAATCATTTTAACAAATTAGACACACTTTTCGTTTAACTGAAGCAATTTAAAATAATTTTGAACATGTTTCATTTTTGACAGTTTGAAAAAAAAAATATGGGTACAATTTATTTATGTCTAAGTTTTTATTTCATATTTAACCCCTTAAGGATCAAACTTCTGGAATAAAAGGGAATCATGACATGTCACACATGTCATGTGTCCTTAAGGGGTTAATACAATAATAGAATAATGAAAGAAGTAGAAGTAGTCTTTCTTGGTTTGCAAAGACCCCAGATGGTGGCACTGGCTCCTAGGGTGTTATGGTCCAGGTTTGTAGAAAGGTGAGTTATACTTACCTGATGCTGTCCCCCATGGGCGCCAGGAGCCCACCGTAGTACTATACTCTTGCACATGTGTGAGAAAACAACACTGATGTCTTGATGTCTATGGAAGATCCCTCAAGACTGCAGGAGCCTCCACAGATATTGCCTTTAATGAGTAAGACAATTCCTTATTCCAACTGTGCGAACTGATGAAACTTGATGGCAGTAACTCCACCTTTTGTCAAGTTACATCTTTACCACAACTGACCATATTTTCTTTTATAATATCTTTATGAGCATTTCAGAAATAATTTGTCTTTATCTAAAACTAGCTCAAATATTTTTTTTGGGGTGACATAGACATTTTAAATGGAAGCAGTCAAATTATTTAATTTTCCTAGTTCTGTATCACTATTTTTGTCTTATTAAAGGAACACTATAGTCACCTAAACAACTTTAGCTTAATGAAGCAGTTTTAATGTATAGATCATGCCTCTCAGGTTTTACTGCTCAATTCACTGCCATTTAGGCGTTCAATCACTTTGTTTCTGTTTATGCAGCCCTAGCCACACTTCTCCTGGCTATGATTGACACAGCCTGCATGAAAAAACTGGTTTCACTTTCAATCAGATGTAATTTACCTTAATTTTATCTCTTGCTCTGTAATTTGAACTTTAATCACACACAGGAGGCTCTTGCAGGGTCTAGCAAGCTATTAACATTGCAGGGGATTAGAAAATCTAAATGATACAGAACTTGCAATAAAGAAAGGATACACTTTAGATGACTCTTTATAGGAAGTGTTTAGGAAGGCTGTGGAAGTCACATGCAGGGAGGTGTGACTAGGGTTCATAAACAAAGTAATTTAACTCCTAAATGGCAGAGAATCGAGTAGAGAGGCTACAGGGGTATGTTCTATACACCAAAAACTGTTTCATTATGCTAAAGTTGTTTTGGTGACTATAGTGTCCCTTTAAATTTACAACCAAAACCTGCAAATTTGCAGTACTTTAATGTCCATCTAATATAATGAGTTAAAGGAACACTCTGATTCCCTAAAGCACTTCAGCTTGCTCTAAATATAGCACCACATCAAAAAGAAAAAAAAAATCTTATGAGTCTCAAACAGAAAATGCCTCCTTTGCAGAAAGACATGCATTTACACAAATCAAATGAAAATAAAATCACACACTATATATATATATATATCTCCATATACCACAAGGTGACCAGCACTCACGGATTCGTTAAAACATCCAAAGTTTAATACAAAATATTTTTAAAAAATTGTTGACAGCTCAACGTTCAGTCCTCCTCTGGGACTTTCATCAGGAACAATGTATAATATATATATATATATATATATATATATATATATATATATATAGCCTTATGCTTATCCCACGCATGCTTAAACTCCCTCGCTGTGTTAATCTCTACCACTTCAGCTGGAAGGCTATTCCATGCATCCACTACCCTCTCAATAAAGTCATACTTCCTGATATTATTTTTAAACCTTTGTCCATCTAATTTAAGACTATGCCCTCTTGTTGTGGTAGTTTGTCTTCTTTTAAATATAGTCTCCTCCCCAGGGCCAGATTAAGAGCCCAGTGGGCCTGGTGCTGACAATTATGATGGGCCTAATTACAGAATCACATCGACCAAAAACAGTAAAACACTCCCAAGCATCATGTATCTGATGGAGATGGTGCTGGAGAGAAAGAAAACAGCAGCTATAAGAAAACACATACCTTAGGCTAATCTCTCACTAATTTATGTTTTCATCTTTCAAGTAAATCCATAACCCCTAACAGCAGTGTCTAGTCAAGCAGGACGTCAATGGGCATGGTAAAAGGGTGTGCCAATGACACAAATCACGTAACTTGCCAAAAGGGGCGAACATGCCCAAAAAGAGGATATGTCTGCCCAAAGAATTAGAAGGCCATCCTGGTATGAATGCATGTCAGGCTGCCTGCCAATCATGCAGCTGGCCAACTAAGGGCATACTATGCAGACAGCACCCTGAGTTTGGCATAAATGCATCTAATGATGCGCTCACTCAACGCTTTCTAAGGACTGTCCCCTAGCACTCGCTGGTCCACTTGTCTCCTTACCTTCTTACTAGCAGGCAGAAGATCCTGGTATATAGTCTGGGACAGAGAAAGGCTGTATGTAGTGAGTGTAGAAGAAAGGGAACATGCCACAGTGTTAGAGGACCAAAGTCAGCATTACCTTAAAGGATCACTATAGGGTCAGGAACACAAACATGAATTCGTGACCCTATAGTGTTGACACCACCATCTAGCCCCCCTGGGCCCCTGCTTAGGGCCAGATTATACTCCAGTGGCCCAGGCCACACCATGATGGGCTCCACTACAGAATCACATCTAATCAAAAACAGTAAAAACACCTAAGCATCATGTATCTGATGGAGATGGTGCTGAGAGAAAACAGCAGCTATAAGAAAACACATACCCTAGGCTAATCTCTCACCAATTTATGTTTTCATCTTTCAAGTAAATCCATAACCCCTAACAGCAGTGTCCAGTCAAGCAAGAAGTCAATGGGCACGGTAAAAGGGTGTGCCACTGACACAAATCACGTAACCTGCCAAAAGGGGCAAACATGCCCAAAAAGAGGATATGTCTGCCCAAAGAATTAGAAGGCCATCCTGGTATGAATGCATGTCAGGCTGCCTGCCAATCATGCAGCTGGCCAACTAAGGGCATACTATGCAGACAGCACCCTGAGCTTGGTATAAATGCATCTAATTATGCGCTCACTCAACGCTTTCTAAGGACTGTCCCCTAGCACTCGCTGGTCCACTTGTCTCCTTACCTTCTTACTAGCAGGCAGAAGCTCCTGGTATATAGTCTGGGACAGAGAAAAGCTGTACGTAGTGAGTGTAGAAGAAAGGGAACATGCCACAGTATTAGAGAGACCAAAGTCAGCATTACCTTAAAGGATCACTATAGGGTCAGGAACACAAACATGAATTCATGACCCTATAGTGTTAACACCACCATCTAGCCCCCATGGGCCCCTCATGCCTCCATAAATATAGCAAAATCTTACTGTATTCAAGCCAGAAGCTGTAACTCTGCATGCTGTTAGACTCAGAAAAACAAGCAGTCTGCTGACATCATTAGAAGTGGTGGCCTAATCCAATCACAGTGCTTCCCCATAGGATTGGCTGACAAGGAGGCAGATCAGGGGCAGAGCCAGCATGATTCAAACACAGCCCTGGCCAATCAGCATCTCCTCATAGAGATGAATTGAAACAATGAATCTCAATGAGGAAAGTTCAGTGTCTGCATGCAGAGGGAGGAGACACTGAATGTTTGGATGCATTTTAGGCAGCCATGACCCAGGAAGGATCTCTAACAGCCATCTGAGGAGTGGCCAGTGAAGTTATCACTAGGCTGTAATGTAAACACTGCATTTTCTCTGAAAAGACAGTGTTTACAGCAAAAAAGCCTGAAGGTAATGATTCTACTCACCAGAACAAATTCAATAAGCTGTAGTTGTTCTGGTGACTATAGTGTCCCTTTAACTATATTCATTGTCAGCCAGTCCACACAAGTTTTGTTCCCATACATCCCTCTTAAGTTTCCATACTTAATTAAGAGTATGTGAAAAGTAGTTAGGGTTGCCACCTTTCTTGGAAAAACATACCGGCCTTGCTAATTTGCATAATTAAATATGTATGGGTGACATCACATGATGTAAATCACAAGGAGTGTCATAAGAGAAAATGCTGTAAAATCACCAAAAAACTACTTACCGTATATACTCGAGTATAAGCCGACCCGAATATAAGCCGAGGCCCCTAATTTTACCCCAAAAAACTGGGAAAACGTATTGACTCGAGTATAAGACTAGAGTGGGAAATGCAGCAGCTACTGGTAAATTTCTAAATAAAATTAGATCCTAAAAAAATTATATTAATTGAATATTTATTTACAGTGTGTGTATATGATGAATGCAGTGTGTGTGTATGAGTGCACAGTGTGTGTATGAGTGCACAGTGTGTGTATGAGTGCACAGTGTGTGTATGAGTGCGCAGTGTGTGTGTGTATGAGTGCAGTGTGTGAGTATGAGAGTGCAGTGTGTGTGTATGAGAATGCAGTGTGTGTGTATGAATGCAGTGTGTGTATGAATGCAGTGTGTGTGTGAATGCAGTGTGTGTGTGAATGCTGTGTGTGTATATGAGTGCAGTGTGTGTGTGAATGCAGTGTGTGTGTGAATGCTGTGTGTGTATATGAGTGCAGTGTGTGTGTGAATGCAGTGTGTGTGTGAATGCTGTGTGTGTATATGAGTGCAGTGTGTGTGTGATGCAGTGTGTGTTTGTGTTGCAGAGCCTTGGTGGGGGGGTGGGCATTTTTATAAAAAAAATTTTTTTATATTATTTTAATTTGTTTTGTTATATTATTATTATTTTTTTATTATTATTTATATTATTTTTTATATTATTTTTATTATTATTAATATATTATTATATTTATATATTTTGTTGTCCCCCCTCCCTGCTTGATACATGGCAGGGAGGGGGGCTCTCCTTCCCTGGTGGTCCAGTGGCATTGGCAGTTCAGTGGGGGGAGGAGGGGGGCTGGCAGAGCTGTTACCTCTCCTGCAGCTCTTCTCTCAGCTCACACTGTAAGTCTCGCGAGAGCCGCACTATGACCCCGCGGCTCTCGCGAGACTTACACTGGGAGCTGACCGAGGTGCTGACCGGACCGGCGCGGAGGAGGAGAGAGCTGGCAGGAGCTGCAGGAGAGGTAAGCGCTCGCTGCCAGCTCCCAGTCTGTATTATGGCAATTTAAATTGCCATAATATAGATATATGATTCTGAGTATGTCGAAGTTAGTTTTTCAGCACAAAATGTGCTGAAAAACTCGGCTTATACTCGAGTATATACGGTAGTTTGATTCTGCTGTATAGATGGACTCCTCCCAGTGGCCCCATGTCTCCCAGTGCCCCCATGTGTCGATTACTCCAGGTCTCAGTGTTCCTAGGTATCAGTGTCTCAGTGCCCCATGTCTCCCAGTGTCCCCTAGTGTCGTGTCCCTAGGTCTCCAAGTGATCCTATGTATCACAGTGTCTCAATGCCCCATGTCTCCCTGTGTCCCCATGTATCCCAGGGTCCCCATGTCACTAGGAAGACGGGAAGACCTGGGGACACGAGGAGACCTAGGGACACGGAGACACCAGTGACACTGGGAGAGTAGGAGACTCTGGCTGGGACACATGGGGACACTGGGAAAATAGGGGACACTTGAAGACATGGGGACACAGACACCATGGACACAGACACTAGAGACACTGGCTGGGGGACATGGGGACATCGAGACATGGGGGCATTGGGAGACATGGGGACAAGGAGACACCAGGGCCACAGACACTAGGGACACTAGCTTGGAGATATGGGGACATTGAGACACTTGAGGCACTGGAAGACATGGAGGCACTAGGAAACATGGGGACAGTGAGACACTGTCAGACTGGGGGCACTGAGACACCAGGGACACTGGCTGGGAGACATGGGGACACTGTGTCCACATGTGTCTGTGTCATAATGTCTCCCAATGTCCCTTAGTGTCTCAGTGTCTGCCATAATGTCTCCCAGTGTCCCTTAGTGTCTCAGTGTATGTCTCCTTGCAGCCTTTCCCCCATCCCTTACTTCCCTGAGCTGTAGGCTGTCTCTGCAGGGTGGGAGTTGCTGTCTGGACTCTCTGTAGCTGCACCCCTGCAGATCAGTGAGTATAGATAGGCAGGGAGGGATATGCTGGAACTTCCTATCCCTGCCTCTCTCCACACACAGTGACCCCTACTGGCCAGTGCTGGTATTGCACAGTAATCTCCATTTATACTGAGAAAAATACCAGCATTTATATTGCCAGTATCACTGCAATATTGGCAGCCAGCTACCACTGGAATCCCTGGAAGAAAAAAAAAAAATGTGAAAACAAAAAAAAAAATTTTTTTTTTTTAATATTTCAATGGGCCTATTCCATGGGCCTGGGCCTGGAGCTGCAGCTCCATCAGCCCCTATGTTAATCCGGCCCTGCTCCTCCCTTACTGTGTTGATTCCCTTTATGTATTTAAATGTTTCTATCATATCCCCCCTGTCTCGTCTTTCCTCCAAGCTATACATGTTAAGATCCTTTAACCTTTCCTGGTAAGTTTTATCCTGCAATCCATGAACCAGCTTAGTAGCCCTTCTCTAACCTCTCTCCAAAGTATCAATATCCTTCTGGAGATACTGCCCCCAGTACTGCATACAACACTCCACGTGATTTTATGTAAATAAAATAAATTAAATAAGAAATTAATAATGATAAAAACAAAACATTTTAACATCATAGGGAAAATATGGGAAGATACTCAACAATCTCCTTGTTATAGTAAATAGCATCCAACTTTAAGAGAAAGGTGTAGATGTAAAGGAGAGGGAAAGTGAATAAAAACACTGTCAATGAGAAGCTTGAATGAGAGGGTTTAGTTCCAGTTGCTTAAAACAGACAGAAATCCTTGTGCCAGCCCTGATTATAAATGTGATCATAGATTATGCTTTCCAGTTATTGAGAAACTCTGAGATCAAACAAGAGCCCTCATTAAGGTTATACAATATTAAAACACATTTTCCTATCAAAATGTCTCCAGAGCACATTCTAAACTCATAGAGTGACCTCATCTACGATGTGGTTTGGATGCAGACACTGCCTCATCCTTTTAATAGTTGCAGTAACTTGTATTTTATAGACATTGGCTCTCGCAAGCTATGTTTCATAGTATCTGCCATGCCAGCTTTATATATGTATATACTCAGAGGATTTACAATATTTCTTATTCATTGCTTATTTCATACTAGTGGAAAATCCAACAGTTCAGTCAATGTTTTAGTCTACATTTGAGACTTTTTTCAATACCAAATCCAATGTACACTGAAATGTTGACTATAAATAAAACAGTGAATAAGATGTATTGCAAATCATCCGAATGCTCTTTTAATTACATGGCATTTAGTTAGATTTGTTTAGTTTAATTTTTTTTTTTTGTCCCCCCAAAAAATAAAAATAAAATTAATGGCATTTAAAATAGAACTGGAAAAAAAATATCTAGTGTAAAAATAATACAGATGAGGGTTTTGCATTTGCTCAATGTCTGTTACGAAAACACATCGTGATTCTATTTTTCTGCTTATTCTGTGGAGTCACAGCATGTCAATAACTCATCAAACATTTTATACTAAAACAGGTTTTACCAAGTGTCAGGTGATAGTAAATCAGGTGTAAGCGAGGGACAGATGTTTATTCACTTCTCAGATGGGTTCTAACCAATGGGAGCAGATCTCAGTAAATGGTTGGAGTGGGCAGGCACCTCTATTATGATAGTAAGGACATAACGCATGCTGCTTTTTGTCAAAAGAGAGATTCTGAACGGAGTATATTATGGAAGAAGGATAAAAAAAGACAGATTTAGTGCCCATTAACAATTCAAGCTCACAAAGAGTGCAGACAGTATCACAAAGCAATGATTTGTATTCCCCCCTGCAAACAATAGGCTGGTGTCGGCTTTCAAAAAACACAGGGAATGAATAAATATCACAACTTCTACGGTTTTATTTTTATTAAGTATGTGAAAATACAGTAAAATCCTTCCCAGGCCACTGTAAAGACATTCTGTTTAGGATAACAAAACCTGTTACAAAAATAATTTCAAATGAAACTAATAATGCCCCTGTGTGTATTTCTAACCTCATGGATGTTGGCTAGTACTTCCAGACTTTGCTAGCCCTCTCTGGTTATTTGATGGTACCCAACAGCCTTTTTATCTATGTATTGCGGTGCTTGTGTGTCTTTTCTTATGTGATTCAGAAGATTGCAATGCTTTGATGTTTATTTTATGTTTGGAGCTGGTATGTGTTTTATATAGCTACCAACCTTCCAATAATTTCATTGTTAGGGTTATTCACTAAACTGAAGAGGTGTTATTAACTGAAATCTAAATTAAGGCCTAAAATGTAGGTTGAAATAGCCAATCTGTAAATAAAGCTAAGTTGGACGATTTCTCCTAATCAGCTGTTAGTCTTATTTGTTGCCATTCAGATTTCAATTCACTACAATTTGAAGTCTAATAATTAAAACCCTAGGGCTGAGGTCGGCAACGAATACAGTCTGCTTGGGGAGGTTAGCAGATCTCCCCCATAACCGGCCCAATAGGGGTCCTAATAAGACTGTAATGAACAGTACTGCGAAGAGCTGGGAGGAAGCAGTACACAGGTCAAGAGCTGCCGCAGCACATTTTTTCGCCTTTTTTTCACAATATCATTTGTACTTTTTGTGCTTTTCAAACTTAAGTGTCCAGAGTATGAGGAAGATATCAGCAAAAAAGATCATGTCTACATATGCACATTTTCTTACACGAGTAATTTAGGTAAAGCATGTCCTACCTGGAAGCAATTAGATAGATAGCAAAGTGTCTGCATCAAAATTATACAAATTTAACTGTTAAATGGACAAGAGCGGCTCAAAACAAGGACAAAGACGAGTCCATGTAAGCAAATGAATGTAAATCATTGTCATCAACCAAGATCAGTTAGGAAACAGAAAGTATCCATAATGACAAGGGGAAAGCAGGGGAAGGTATCTGTATTTATTAAATGTGTGGATGTATGTGAATGGAAGAGCCTGTGTGACCATGCAGCATATTTCATTTTTTATGTGAATGATTAATTTTACATAAGGTTTATATTTTTTTTTAAAACACTTCAACACTCAGTACATTTAAGTTGCTATGGGAGCAGGAGTGTCTGGCCACAGTCTTACCTTCAGGGGTTAAACTGCAACCTAAAGGTGGGGCTCCGGCGCACAAACACCACTGCCTCTTGCTTACTACCCCCTTCCACTGCTTCCAAAGCATGAGGAAGGTGAAGCCAGGTAGCTGGTGAGAAGCTGATGCCCTAAACCTTGCACTGGCTTTTCACTGAGAGACCAGGAGGCCAGTGAGAAGGGGGGCACTGGACATTTAGAATTGTTATATTTATATGAAACACTAATTTTTCAGGGAGGGATGATGTACTCGATTTAATAAGCTTTCGAATGATTCAATACCCGTAGAAAAACGTTCCAAACGATTTATCTATAGAAGTTACCGTTCTGTGGGAAGTGTTATAGAGTAGTCATTTGGAAAGTTTTGTAACAGCATTGAATCATTTGGAAAGCTTATTAAATCTAGATCAAAGTCTGAATGGAAAAACCAAGGCAGAAAAATAATATCTGGAAAAATTCTCTAACTAACCCATAGTCTAACCTTGGGTATTTTCTCCACAGGTTTGCCAATCGGATTAAATTTATGGAAATTCAAAGTTTAGCGTTTAGCGTACAATCCTAAAGCACTGGCAAATTTCCATTCCTTGAAGACACACAGAGACTACATAATTTTCTTGAGCACTATTAATGCAATGAATGGCCTTTTGGGGCTTTTGTGAATATATTGAAGAAATTAGCCATGGCACCAGGATTAAAATATGTGCATTGCTTGGCAAGGACAGAGCTTCTAGACATCTGATTCTCATTTGGCAAACAGCAGCAAAACAAATCATAAAATAACGTATGAGCTTTATGAATGATGTTTCGATGTGTGAGACTGTTTTCAGCCATGTAAACAGAATAATTAATAAACAATCTGACGGAAGGAGTAACTGTCGTGGTGTTGATGTATTCTTCTAAAAGACTCCAATAAACCATTTCCCATCACGTTCTCAAGGGGAGATCACATCTTCTGCATAATAGCCTCAGCTGTGACCCACAGTGCACACCAGCCCCATGCCATTGAGAAGCTAGCATGCACTGCCTGACAGCTGATCCTCACCCAGTCATTCTTGATTTGATTATGATGCCTGTAAATCCTAATAAGGATGCATTGCATGTAGACGAGGCATTAAAGGAAGAAGCTTCGAAGTGATGACAGTCTATTTTCACACTTAAAATAAGACGTCACCAGTCATGCTGCGAAATTCATCTCTCCTACTGTGAAATAAAATCTACATAAAAAAATTATGGATATGGGACTGTGTGCAGACACATAATGTAGCAAGACAGGGAAAACAAAACATTGCTTCAAAGCTGGTTAAGGCACCTAGAAGACTTAAAGAAATGTTCATAAATGTTCCCTCAACCCAGATTTTAAAAGAAACGTCACCTGGCTTCTGGGAGATTAGCATGCCAGCAAACATACACAACACATAACCATCAAGGTTATTTTTGTTTGAGCTACACATATTTAAAAAATTGTGAATCTTAAATTTTTTTTTCCAGAATGACCTATATATGAATTGCACCGATAATCATACAGAGATATTTCAGTAGAATCCTTGATGTAATATTTAACCTTTATTGAATATTCACCGTTTATATTTTTAAGCCTTTAAAAATTACAGTATCGTGCCACTGCATGTGAACACACAGAAAGGCCTTGTGATAAAATTGTTTTACTTTACTCTGTATTATTACTATAAGTATTTATTAGGAATACTTTAAGCTGTGAAAATTGTTGGTCTGCAAGACCTATTCCTGATATGTGTAATTTTGTATTATAACATAATGCTATGGAAAAAAATGTGAAGGTACTTATTCCAAGCATTGCATTACATCTGTTTTATGATGCTTCTGTGGATAAATGGGCTTTTAAATTTGCAATTCAGAGGCTTCCTGCACTAAAACATAAAGACAAACAGAAAATCTCAGGAGACAACTGATTCATACCCACTGAAAGTGCATAATAAATGTCAAATGACCAAAGGTCACCTAGTGTGCTCCTCAGTACAGGCTAGTATGGCACTGGATGATAATATACAGTTTAACAGTTTAAAAGAAAACCTAGAAATAAATGATATTGTTTAATAATAATAATAATAATAATAATAATAATAATAATATCTAAATGAAGGGATGATACACTTGAGCAAAAAATCTATTCAAGCCCTACAATAGCCTTCAAAAAGAATATATGATGTATATATTTGGCAGGTACTGAGATGGAATTTTAACAGGTTATTAATGTATTACAATAAATGCCAGAAAGTGCAATAATTTCCTTTGAGGGGTAACTCCACATCTAGTGGCTGTCTACCACTATGCCTGAGGACATCCTGCATCATGTATTTGTCACTCATGTGCATTAGGTCTACCCCACTGGCTGACATCGATGGCTCAGGAGCAGAAGCTGTGTCCAAACCAACTTTGTTTTCCTGGCAATATAGTTTCCACTTAACAAATATGCATTTGTGAGGTCTGGGAAATTATATTAACATGGTTATTCACTAAAGTTAGAATTGCTGGGGATTTCAGAGTGAATTTGATGTTTAAGGATAAAATATCCAAACTGAAAACAAAATTGACTTTTTTTGAAATTTTTCCAATTCGACTGTTGTGGCCTAAAGTTTAAAATTCACTCTGAATTTACTTTGAATTCCAAAAAATTCTCCCTTCTGAGTGAAATGCCCTGTAAATGTAGATTTCCACATCACTATATTTGTCTTGATCGTGGAAGTGAATAACGCTCAATATTGTAACGATATCTACGGAGGCGCAGGATTCTCCGAAGACATCAATGTTCTACTCTTGTGCAGGTGCAAGAGTACAGCACCAATGTGGGCATGAAGAACCAGGAGGTGAAGATTGAAGATGGCTGGGGACAGCATCAGGTAAGAATAAGTGTGCAAAGACCCCAGAAGGAGACAGAGCCGTTTTTAATACAAAACACATGGGAAAAACAGATACACTTTCTTGCACCTGACAAAAAGGAAGGTGTACAATTTTTTTTTTTTTTTGGCATATCCTTTGAATAAATTTTTGCGTAGTGTAAATAATTTTAAATCATATGGTTATGTCTCCTTCTGTCATACATTTAGCCAGTTATGTGGTTGATTCCCTAAATATCTTTTACAGACTAATTGGAAAGTGGTCTGGTTGTCAGAATTGTACCAGAAGTATCACTTTTTATAGTCACAAAATACAAACTGATCTATCCAAGCTACAGATGCTGTGGTGCTAATTATTTACCTCAGTAATAAATGTTGATATGAATATAATATTTACATGTATCATTATTTTAATACATTACCAACTCATATCGCAACAAAACTTTAAAAGGGAGAAGCATATGTAATATGTGACAGTTTTGAGGGACCCGTGTACTAGGATCACAAACACAGTAATATTAAAACATGCAAATGCATATTTGATTATCTATAGCATAAAAAAAGTATAAACATATATTCTTTACTAGTTTGGCATAATTATTATATTAAACAAAAGAAACTTACATGTAATGTATGCTTTGCTATGTTTCTGCAAAAATAACACTATTCGCTAGTTTCACAATATAAATCAGAAGTGTGATGCTGCATATTTACAATTAGAATTCAATGAATGTGTTCGTATAAGGAGCAAGGAACTCATCCACAACAAACGTCTTCACTTAGTGTGTTGTTATGGTTACCTTGAATTTATCTCTGGTCAGAACCTGTTCAGTGAGCATTCTTACGTACAATGTCAGATGATCATTACAAAGCATAGACCACCATGTCCTGTACAGCTAATGATAGCAAATACAAACAAACAGCATGTTTGTAATCTCTGCTGTTAATTTACATAAAGGATTCCTAGATGAAGCTGAG
>OW240915.1:235965653-235977897 GCA_933207985.1 Pelobates cultripes
GTCTAAAGGCGGTTATTTAAACCCAAATTACCTTTTTGCCAGTACCCTGTTGTAGTTTCCACTAGCTGGTTATCTGAGAGTGTGTTCCTGATCATGTTTTTTTTTCTGGTATTTTACTTTGGCTTTGTTTTGACTTCCCTGATTTCTGGTATCCTCATCATTGCGTCTCATTCTGCGTACCTGATCTCGGCGAGTATTTTGACTATTCTCAGATATGTTAAGTCCGGCCATTCTAAGATCCAGTTAGACATTACCCTTAGTCTTTAGGTGTGATACAATTCTGTGTGCTGGATTAACTATAATCCTGATAGTCATCTCCCCTGTACCATGTAATAGAGCTGCCTTTGACACCATCTACCTAGACATACTGTTCATGAGCGTGCATGGCTCACTAATACAATGCTACAATAGATTAAACAATAGAGTATACTGAAAACAAATATTGAGGAATTTAAAATGGCAGCAAGCCTAACTACCTGCAAAATACTTACAAACAATAAATGTAAATTTTTTAACTGATCAGGTCTAGTTTCTGTGTTTGGCATTATGCCTACATGCAGATATTTTTAAAGGAACATAATAGGGTCAGGAACACATGCTGCTTTGGTCCCACTTACCCCCTAAATATAGTAAACTCTTACCTTTATTCCAGTCTGCTGGTGCTGGCTTTTCCCCTGATCTGCCTCCTTGACTGGCATCATTAGAAAATGCTTTCCGATAAGAAAGCATTGGATTGGCTGAAATTGTGATTTCTGAGGCCGAGGGCAGAGCCAAATATTGCTTTGGCCAATCAGCATCTCCTAATAGAGATGCATTGAATCAATGCATCTCTGTGGGGAAAGTTCAGTGTCTCCATTCACAGTGTGCAGCTCTGCCCCTGAAAGCACCTCTAGTAGCCACCTGAGGAGTGTCCAGTGTAGATATTCCTAGGTTGTAATGTAAACATTGCATCTTCTATGAAAAGACAGTGTTTACTGCAAAATGCCTGCAGGGACTGACTGTACTCACCCGAACAACTACATTAAGCTGTAATTGTTCTGGTGTTTATAGTGTCCCTTTAAATTCAACTTTTATGGATGTTGTACTTATTGTGCACCCACTCCATATTACAAAGCTGATATTTGTCCTTCATCTCTTTTTAAGCTTTTCAGAACAAAGGATACTATATAGCAATAAAAATAATAATAGTCTCTAATAGATTTTTTTAATGATGAATATTTTGCAAATTGTAAAATAATCTATACAATATGCAGAATTTAATTCTTTTAGTGTCCTTGACAGTAATCTATGAACCAAATTTCTTCTTTTGGTCCTATCTATTCATCCAATTTTGCATCAAATGCATCACAGAATATGATCTATGGAAAATGTGATAAGGCACAATATGAACCTTTGAAAAAACAACCTTACATTGTTCAGTTCATTTCACTTTCTCATTGTATTGCTTTACTGCAATGTCACATTTTTGTGACATCCACCAAGCTTAAATCCCTCCATGCAGATTGCTTATGTTTCAGAGTTCTACTGATTATTTTACTGTTAGAATTACTGATGCCTTTCCAGTGATTTGTGTAATTGTTCTAATGTCTGTATAAAAAGTGTGAAGTAAAGCATATAGGTATACCTGCTGTCAGAGTTTCGAATGTTTGATATAATGTTATCTAGTCAAAGTGGCCTATGTCACCAGCATGGCCTGTTTCACTTGGCCACTATTTTCCTTGGTAGCGTTAATTGCTATTTAAATTATAGTAATTAGTATGGTATAACATACATTCAATTCATTAATTTTCAAACATACAATAGCAGTTGTGCAATTTATGCACTAAGCACTGTATAGACAAGGAAACAATTATTTATAAATTATCTTATGCTACCAAAGTGGTAATAGTGAGAAAGAGAACTGCCCATAGACATAAAAATAAGAGGCATGGGTGTTTCATTTAATACAGATATTACAAAATGACTGGGATTAAAAGCCCATATATGCAGTATCCACTTTGAAATGGTACATACAAGCAGGAATTAGATTGTCATTATGAAACTTTATGAGATAATGCTCCTTTTTCTTGGAGTACTGCAGCAATAAATATAGGTATATTGGCTCTTAAAGGAACACAAAGCTGTATTCCTAACATTATAGTGTCCCACTTCTCGCCATCTCTCGTGCCCTTTCTCCCCTCCCCTGTGGGTAATAAATGTTTAAAAACTCCTTTAAACATTTACCTGAATCCAGCACCTTTGTCCCTCTGCACTGACTCTTCTGACGTCAGCTGATGAGAAAACCTCATGCACATGCACGGCGAGCACCACATTGCGCATTAGGCCTTTTTCATTGGGAAGCATTGACTCAGTGCTTTCCTATTGGGGTTTTCAACATGCTGGGCATCCTCAGGCAAAGCGAGAGGGTGTCCACCCTCGTTTTAAGGAACCAAACTCTGTGAAACTGCAGGAAGCGCCTTTAGTGGATGTCTGGTAACTTTGTCTTTCTTCTCATCTACTGAGATAAATAAAGCTCAAATCTGTTGACGATCCTCATCAATTACAATCTGAAGGCTCGTGGTCTAATTTGAAATTGTGAGTGGCCAATTGGCTTTAACACCAGACTACTACCTTGTTGCACAGTTTTGCATGTTGTACCACTCTTTTCCCTAATATGATACCCCTATCTCCATTTTTGTGTATTATAGTCTTTATACGTGTTGTTTTAAGATACATGCATATAGGTAAATACATTTTATTAGTGGCATTCCTGACTTGCCATTGTTCTATGGGGGCGGCCATGTTTAAGTACTGTTTGGTCACACACAGCTTATTCTACAAAAACTATGCAGGCAATCACAATGTAGTGTGCAATGAAGCATGGCAGCCGCAGTAGGTGCATACCTCACAATGCCAAACACTCATATCACAGATAGATATCGTCGGGATTCAACAATATTTAAGAAGTACGTGGATCAAAATCCACAAGTAGCTAGGGGTAAATATTACATTGTTTAGTTTTTGAGAACTTTTTTTTTCTTTAAATAAAAGAGATGGAGGATTTAATAACAGTGCTCTGCTAGGCAACTACAGCTTGTTGTGTAAGCTTTCAAAGGTATCATTTGTGCTCCATTTGTCCATAGGGCGATGTGATTTTTATCAGCAGGACTTTGTTACTTAGTATTTTTCTGTTCTTGACATGGTACTTTAGACTTTAGGCAGTGCTCAATAAGATTCTGAACAAAATGTCTAATCTATTTAAAAGCAATGATAGAAAATTTGATGCTGTGATCTAAAACAGTCATTTTGGGGGACATAGTTTGTCTGCCTTGTAACAGTTGTACAATAGGTAATTTTTCTATAATTACAATTAAAATTATATAGTGCCAACATATTCCACAAAGCTGTACAATGCAAATATAACAGAAATATTTAATTCAAGCAAAACATGTTTGAAATATGGGAGCAGTAGTTGAAGGGGGTCCTTCCCAAACAAGTTTTCTATACCTTTATTAAAGAGTTACTACAGGGAGTGCAGAATTATTAGGCAAATGAGTATTTTGACCACATCATCCTCTTTATGCATGTTGTCTTACTCCAAGCTGTATAGGCTCGAAAGCCTACTACCAATTAAGCATATTAGGTGATGTGCATCTCTGTAATGAGAAGGGGTGTGGTCTAATGACATCAACACCCTATATCAGGTGTGCATAATTATTAGGCAACTTCCTTTCCTTTGGCAAAATGGGTCAAAAGAAGGACTTGACAGGCTCAGAAAAGTCAAAAATAGTGAGATATCTTGCAGAGGGATGCAGCACTCTTAAAATTGCAAAGCTTCTGAAGCGTGATCATCGAACAATCAAGCGTTTCATTCAAAATAGTCAACAGGGTCGCAAGAAGCGTGTGGAAAAACCAAGGTGCAAAATAACTGCCCATGAACTGAGAAAAGTCAAGCGTGCAGCTGCCACGATGCCACTTGCCACCAGTTTGGCCATATTTCAGAGCTGCAACATCACTGGAGTGCCCAAAAGCACAAGGTGTGCAATACTCAGAGACATGGCCAAGGTAAGAAAGGCTGAAAGACGACCACCACTAAACAAGACACACAAGCTGAAACGTCAAGACTGGGCCAAGAAATATCTCAAGACTGATTTTTCTAAGGTTTTATGGACTGATGAAATGAGAGTGAGTCTTGATGGGCCAGATGGATGGGCCCGTGGCTGGATTGGTAAAGGGCAGAGAGCTCCAGTCCGACTCAGACGCCAGCAAGGTGGAGGTGGAGTACTGGTTTGGGCTGGTATCATCAAAGATGAGCTTGTGGGGCCTTTTCGGGTTGAGGATGGAGTCAAGCTCAACTCCCAGTCCTACTGCCAGTTCCTGGAAGACACCTTCTTCAAGCAGTGGTACAGGAAGAAGTCTGCATCCTTCAAGAAAAACATGATTTTCATGCAGGACAATGCTCCATCACACGCGTCCAAGTACTCCACAGCGTGGCTGGCAAGAAAGGGTATAAAAGAAGAAAATCTAATGACATGGCCTCCTTGTTCACCTGATCTGAACCCCATTGAGAACCTGTGGTCCATCATCAAATGTGAGATTTACAAGGAGGGAAAACAGTACACCTCTCTGAACAGTGTCTGGGAGGCTGTGGTTGCTGCTGCACGCAATGTTGATGGTGAACAGATCAAAACACTGACAGAATCCATGGATGGCAGGCTTTTGAGTGTCCTTGCAAAGAAAGGTGGCTATATTGGTCACTGATTTGTTTTTGTTTTGTTTTTGAATGTCAGAAATGTATATTTGTGAATGTTGAGATGTTATATTGGTTTCACTGGTAATAATAAATAATTGAAATGGGTATATATTTGTTTTTTGTTAAGTTGCCTAATAATTATGCACAGTAATAGTCACCTGCACACACAGATATCCCCCTAACATAGCTATAACTAAAAACAAACTAAAAACTACTTCCAAAAATATTCAGCTTTGATATTAATGAGTTTTTTGGGTTCATTGAGAACATGGTTGTTGTTCAATAATAAAATTAATCCTCAAAAATACAACTTGCCTAATAATTCTGCACTCCCTGTATAACCCTTTCCTGTACAATTAAAAAATAAAATTGTTTAGTTATGCTTTATTAGTCACTGTTGATCTTATTTAATTTTCTTTAAATAAAAATCTATTACAGATGATCCTCAATATGTCCCCGCCCCTCCACACATCCCCCCCGCAACCCCCCCACACACACACACGACACACACATAGACACACACATGACACACACATACATGTAGACACACGCAGGGGCGTATTAGCCGCGAGGCAAACAAGGCATTTGCCTTGGGCGGCATTTTTCAGGGGGCCGCCCCCCAAATGCCCAGGGCAAATGCCTAGTTAGCCTCGCGGCTAACTGACATCCCGAGCGGGCGGGCGGCGCTGGCAGGTGGGCGGCTGGCGAGGGAGCACTTCCTATGAGCTGTGTGCTCAGCTCCCTCGCGCGCCGCAGAGTGAGGCTGGGAGCCGGAAGATGACGTCATCTTCGGGCTCCCAGCCTCACTCTGCGGCCGGCGCGCGAGGGAGCTGAGCACAGAGCTCATAGGAAGTGCTCCCTCGCCAGCCGCCCGCCTGCCAGCGCCACATGCCCGACCTGCAGCCACTGGACCACCGGACCACCAGGGAGAGAGACCCCTCACCCCCCCACAGCACTCCCAAAAGGTAAGGAGGTTGGGGGGGGATTTAAATTTAAAAAAAAAGTTAATGTGTGTTTGTGTCTGACTATGTGTGTGTGTTTGTGCCTGACTGTGTTTGTGAGTGTGTATGTGTTTGTGTCTGACTGTGTTTGTGTATGTGTGTGTGTGTGTGACTGTGTGTGTTTGTGTCTGACTGTTTGTGTCTGTGTATGTGTCTGACTGTGTGTGTGTATGTGTCTGACTGTGTGTGTGTGTGTGTGTTTGTGTGTGTTTGTGTCTGACTGTGTTTGTGTGTTTGTGAGTGTTTGTGAGTGTGTGTGTGTTTGTGTCTGACTGTGTTTGTGTCTGTGTATGTGTCTGTGTGTGTACGTATGTGTCTGACTGTGTGTGTGTATGTGTCTGACTGTGTTTGTGTCTGACTGTGTGTGTGTGTTTGTGTCTGACTGTGTTTGTGTGTTTGTGAGTGAGTGTGTGTATGTGTTTGACTGTGTATGTGTGTGTGTGTGTTTGTGTCTGACTGTGTGTGTGTGTGTGTGTGTGTGTGTTTGTGTCTGACTGTGTGTGTGTGTGTGTGACTGTGTGTGTGTGTGTCTGACTGTGTGTGTGTTTGTGTCTGACTGTGTGTGTTTGTGTCTGACTGTGTGTGTCTCTGACTGTGTGTGTTTTTATCTGACTGTGTTTGTGTCTGTGTATGTGTCTGACTGTGTGTGTCTGTGTATGTGTCTGACTGTGTGTGTGTGTGTTTGTGTCTGACTGTGTGTGTATTTAGAAGGTGGGGCGGGGGGAAGGGTTGGGTGGGGGTGGCGCGGGGGGAGGGGCGGCGCCTGAGTTTTGTCCTGCCTAGGGCAGCACAAAACCAGGATACACCACTGGACACACGCATGCATACATACAGACACACACATACATACACACATACATACAAACACATATACACACAGAGACCCATAGAAACAAACACATACACACAAACACAGACATATAGAGACACACACATGTACTCACAGACACACACACATTCAAAGACACACATACACACTCAAATACATGCACTGACAAACACATACACTCACAGACACACACACAAATTATTAATATTTTTACAATTTTAAAATGTCCACCCAGCCTTCTTCCTGGAGAGCTGGTGTGGATCTGTCCCTGGGGTCCAGGGGGGCTTAAGTGAGGCGGGCGGCTGTGTTCCCGGCAGAGGCGGTGAGGGAACTGTGTTCTCCCTGCTCTGCTCCCTCGCACCATGCGGGCGGTCTACTGATGCAGGGAGCCCGAATATGATGTCAAATTCCGGATCCTGGCATCAGCAAACGGCGTACGAGGGAGCAGAGCAGGGAGAACATAACTCCCTCGCCGCCTCTGCTGGGAACACAGCCGCCCGCCGGGGGGGGGGAGGGGAATCCATTAGATTGGCCTCCCAATGACAGGAGGAACACAGGGGACTGCATCCCGGTCTGAGAGGAAGTGCTCTCTTAGTGAGCACTTTCTGACAGACCGCTCAGCCACGCTGCACACAGGCAGGAGGGGAGCAACACAGCTCTCCCCTCCTGTCAGACACCCGGCAGGTATCCAGGAGACCCACCCTGGAGTGAGGGGCCCAGTCGCAGCTGCGACCCCTGCGACCGTGGTAGGTACGCCACCGTGCACAGGATTGCTTTTACATAGGAATCCTGTGTGTTACATAGGAATCCTCTGTGTTCAAGCAGAAATGCTGCACATACAGACGCCTACCATCATGACCACTTCTAAAAGCAGATGTGGCCATGGTGGTTGGAGTAACCCTTTAACTACATGTGACATTTTTATAGCAATCTGTGTTATCTTTTAAACAGTATGGAGTTCTTTTAGAATCCAAGCTAATTGTGGGATATTTATAAACAGCAGTTCTTAGGCAAAGTCCTGAAAGTGTCACAATCATCATGAAAACCAATGGAATGTCACAGGTGACCTCCTTGTGTTATATGTTCCTTATGTTCCTTTGGTTGCCATGGTGCTATGTTTGACGTCACTCTTATTTGATAAATTGAGTGAAGCATTCTTCATGGCCATATATATTTAAGGGCGCAGGGATAGTTGATTATTTTCATATCTTTAGGAATTTTAGAAATTATTGATCTGATTGGCCCCTTGTCTATTTAGGGAAGAAAAATCTGGACTAGTTCAGAGTTCTAATATATTCAGTTGTTTTAATGATAAATGTTGTGAATTTCCCCAAATGTATTTAAATGCTATTTTTTTTTTTTTGCTGAATTTGCTATTGCAATATTAAAGGACCACTAAAGTCACCCTGACCACTTCACCTCAATTAAGGTGTCTGGCTACAGTTATCAAATAGTTTAACCATGCAATGTAAACTATTACACTAGAGGCCCTTCTACAGCAACAACCGAGTCTGTCGCAAATTGCAGCTCATAGGAAAACATTGCATTTAATGCTTATCTATGAGAAAGATTTGTTTGGACCGATGGGATTGAAAAATAAGCTGGGTAACTCCTCCATTATGATGTTATGGGAGGTGGAGCAGGCAGTAGAAACCTTTTTTCTTTATTTTTTGCAGGTGAAGAGGGGGCTCTTAATCTAAACATGCACTAGGACACTATAGCATTAGGAATAAAGGTTTGTAATCCTAACACTATAGCGTTCCTTTAAAAGAATTCTATTCAAATATTAAAAACATGTACCTGATGGATAAGCAGCCTTCTCAACCACCACGGATCTTATTGTGCCACCCCTTCCCTGCAAGGTAAGATCAGGGAAATGGGAATATTCTTTTTTTTTTCTTTTAAACAATTAATAAAGTACAAATTGTAAAGCTCTTCCCTATCCCACTCTCTACACCCCCCTGAACACAGTGCACCCCTCACACACATGCTGAGTGACCAAAATAAAGAATAAAAAAAAAAAAAAAATTAAATGGAGAGCAGGAGTATTTTCATGTTCAAAATACGGGATGTTTCTAAAAATGAAAGGAAAAAGTCAGTGGGTAACTTACCATTCATTCGGCCCTACCATCATGGCAAGATGAAAACTTTCCCAGTCTGTAACGTCAGAGACCGTTCTTCAATGTTGGCAAAAAACAGTACCCTATCAGCTTCTCCCAAATATCACAGGTGCTGCAAGACTCAATTAGGCAGGGCGAAACCTACAGTGAAAGGTGTTTGAAAAAATGGGGTGCAACAGCTGTTTTTATGAGGTGGGGGAACAACAGGATAACATGTCCCAAACTACCATTATGGTGGCTCAAATTTCGTAACGTCTATGAATGGAATAAGAACTGACGAACTGACACTGGCTGCCTTATTATTGTCCAATCCTCACACCAGTGGGGATTTAATGTCAATTGAGTTTATTGTCCTGTGTCTTTCCAAAATGCTTTCCAACTAAAGTGGAGTTCCTGTGTGTATTGACTCCCTATTGTAAACAGTGTGTGGGGAGCCCTCTTTGCCGACATTTTCCTCTTACTTTTTTACTGTACCCACACATATTATATACTGGTTTTTCTCCCCATTAAATGTTTTTTCTAAAGATACCATTATTTTCATCATATCATATAATTTACTATAAAAAAATGATAAAATATGATGAATTTTTTTTTTTTTTTAAACCACACGTTTTCTAACTTTGACCCCCAAAATATGTTGTGCAACTACAACCGCCAAAAAACAACTATGCTAAATAATTTCTACATTTTGTCCTGAGTTTAGAAATACCCAATGTTAACATGTTCTTGGCTTTTTTTTTGCAAGTTATAGGGCAATAAGTACAAGTAGCACTTTGCTATTTCCAAAACATTTATTTCAAAATTAACGAAAGTTACATTGTAACACTGATATCTGCCAGGAATCCCTGAATAACCCTTCCCATGTATATATTTTTTTTAAAAGAAGACAACCTAAGGTATTAAACTTGGGGTATTTTGACTCTTTTCATGCAGCCATTTTACCACTAATCTATGCCAAATGTAAAAAAATAAAATAAATAATTGGTGATTTTTTTGACACACAGCAATTTAAGAATACATGTACTGAGAACTTTAACAATTACTGCCAAAGAACATATGTGTTCAGCAACATCTCCTGAGTACAGTGATACCACCCATGTATAGGTGTGTCGGGTTCTCAGGGGGTTAAAAGGCCTTTTTTGGAGGGTGCGCATTCCAGTTTTCCAACCTGGAATTTTCGCAGCTGGTCATCATGCACCCATGTCCCATTTTTGAAGCATTTTTGAAGCTGGCCAATGTAATTCACCCCCGTCAAACCATATAATTTTTTTAAAGTAGACAACCCACGGTATTCAAAATGGGGTATGTTGACTCTTTTTTTAGTAGCCACTTAGTCACAACCCCTGGCCAAAATTAGCATTTATATTAGTTTTTCTGCATTTTTTACACATAAACTGCCATTTTACCAATGATATTATCAGTATAATACATTTTATTGCTCTAAAACACTCATATTTGTGTAGAGTAATGTCTCACGAGTACAACAGTACCCCTCAAGTATAGGTTTTATAGTGATTTGAAAAGTTACAGGGTCAAACGTAATATTTGCCAATTTCTATTTTTGACAGATTGGCTATGTTGCCTTTGAGACGGTATGGCAGCCCAGAAATGAAAATTAAGCCCACCATGAAATGCCATTAGAAAAAGTAGACAGCCCAGGGTATTCAAAATGGGGTATGTCCAGTCTTTTGCAGTAGCCACTTAGTCACAAACACTGTTTTGAAAAACTCATATTTGTATTTAGCGAAGTATCCCGATTATAACAATACCCCTATGTACAGGTTTTATGGTGTTTTGGAAAGTTACAGGGTCCATATAGGGCTTGCCCATTTCAGTTTGCCAGATTGGTTTGCTGGGTCTATGTTGCCTTTTGAGACCATGTGGTAGCCCAGGAATGTGAATTAACCCATCATGGCATACTATTTGCAAATGTAGACAACCCAGGGTATTCAAAATGGGGTATGTCAGGTCTTTTGTAGTAGCCACTTAGTCACAAACACTGTTTTGAAAAACTCATATTTGTATTTAGCGAAGTATCCCGATTATAACAATACCCCTATGTACAGGTTTTATGGTGTTTTGGAAAGTTACAGGGTCCATATAGGGCTTGCCCATTTCAGTTTGCCAGATTGGTTTGCTGGGTCTATGTTGCCTTTTGAGACCATGTGGTAGCCCAGGAATGTGAATTAACCCATCATGGCATACTATTTGCAAATGTAGACAACCCAGGGTATTCAAAATGGGGTATGTCAGGTCTTTTGTAGTAGCCACTTAGTCACAAACGCTGGCCAAAGTTAGTGTTTTTATTTTTTTTTGGCATTTTTTAAAAACAAAAACTGCACTTTCACTGATGATATCATCATTATGATAAGTTTTACTGGTTTGAAACACTCACATTTGTGTTCAGCGAAGTCTCCTGAGTATAACAGTACCTCCCATGTACTGGTTTTATAGTGTTTTTGCAAGGTAAAAAATAAGGCTTGCCCATTTCATTTTTTTCATTGAAATTTGCCAAATTGGTTATGTTGCCTTTGAGACGGTATGGTAGCCTAGGAATAAGAATTACCTCCATGATGGCATACCATTTGCAAAAGTAGACAACCCAAGGTATTGCAAATAGGGTATGTCCAGTTTTTTTTTAGTAGCCACTTAGTCACAAACACTGGCCAAGCCGCAAGCTCCCTTGCTATAGTGAGCAAAGACAAGGCAGGGCAGAGAGATCTTTAGCTCTCCCCAATGGACATGCACCCGAAGGGCCCCCTATTGGTGCCACAGCTCTAATGGCAGTTGCTGCTCTGCCTGTCACTGGTACAAACTGCCCTCTCCCACTAAGGGCATCAATAGCAAACAACAATTGTTTACAATAAACAAATTTTGCTTTCAAATGTATACATGACTCTGGAGCATATACTGAACATTGATCACAAGATTTTTTTTAAAGGATCGCTATATGGTCATGAACACAAACACAAAAGTATTCCTGACCCTATAGTGTTAACACCACTATCTAGCCCCCCTGGGCTCCTCGTGCCTCCATAAATATAGCAAAATCTTACTGTATTCAAGCCAGAAGCTGTAGATCTGCATGCTGTTAGACTCAGGAAAAACAAGCAGTCTGCTGACATGTGATAGCCTGATCCAATCACAGTGCTTCCCCATAGGATTGGCTGAGACTGACAAGGAGGCAGATCAGGGGCAGAACCAGCATGATTCAAACACAGCCCTGGCCAATCAGCATCTCCTCATAGAGATGAATTGAATCAATGAATCTCTATGAGGAAAGTTCAGTGTCTGCATGCAGTGGGAGGAGATACTGAATGTCTGGATGCATTTTAGGCAGCCAGGACTCAGGAAGGATCTCTAACAGCTACCTGAGGAGTGGCCAGTGAAGTTATCACTAGGCTGTAATGTAAACACTGCATTTTCTCTGAAAAGACAGTGTTTACAGCAAAAAGCCTGAAGGTAATGATTCTACTCACCAGAACAAATTCAATAAGCTGTAGTTGTTCTGGTGACTATAGTGTGCCTTTAAAGTGAAGAGTTTCATAACAAGAGTAATGAA